>OV743716.1:185419463-186049964 GCA_928272305.1 Volucella inflata
TCGATCGCATATTACTACTTGGTTTGTTTATGTACCCTTCCATTCTGATGTGACTCATCAGAAAAATCCACATTTGATAAGAAGTTGTCTCTTCGTAACATTATCCATTAAATAAAAAAACGACGTCTTGTGTGGTCCTATGACTTTAATTCTGAGGTCGTTTGGATCTTATATGATTTAAATAGAGATCAACTGTCTGCGCCAAGTATAGCAAACAATAACCACTTGTTGACTTTGATGATGAATTGTGGTGCTTGGCTCGATTTGAACACTTGGGTTCATGCTGATCGTGCAAGTTGTTACATTGCTTGACTCGCAACAAATACACTTCGATCTCATGATTAAAATTGCTTTAGTTTATAATTGACATCTGTCATCTGTCATGATCAGCCATGACCGTCAGTCAATCGTATTGAATGACAATCAACAATCCACACAGTCAGTCTCTTTATCCTTTTTAGCGAATTCAGAAAATGACTAACAAATGAATCTTGTTCGTACAGCAAATGTTCTAGGTATGTTCTATGTTCTAGTTGTAGTGCAACAGAAACGCCACTGAACGATCCTCATGGGTATTATATAAGAAACGGAAATTTTTAAATGTTGTTATGATTGCTGTTACCCGGAAAAATACAACAATTTTGTTTTGTCCACACATCTAAGTTACCCGCGCATATAGTCTGAGGGCTAAACTCAGTTCAAAAATTTCCAAAACCTTACATACTGACCTTGATACTTTTTTTTTCTCATACTAAGTTTGTTTGTGTACCTACATTCTCAACAAACAATTCGTTCTGATGTAGCTTTATCTAAAAACGTATCAAAAAAAAACTCTATTACGTAACACTTACGCGTGATAATGTAACTTGATTTGCTTAAATGTTGGATACAATCGCTTATTCAATAGTCATCACCCTGAAAGCAATGCCACCAAGGTATTCACAGATAGAAACCGGTTTCATCCTAAAAATACAATTCCAAGCTTCTCAATCAATTATTCAAAAAAAGTTACTTTGCTTTATCTGGCAGTGTGCAAAAAAATATTTCCTTCATAGTAAACAAGTCAATAGAATCAAAACAGAATGTGATAACTAAACAAGGAATGGCTAGTGAGAGAAAAAATAAGAAAAGATACAAAATCGATCACAAAAAACAACAGATTTTTGTTTTGAAAAATAGGTCATAGCATAGAAGAACGCTGCCATTAAATCCCGGAATATAAATTGTTTCCCACTTGAAGATTACGTCAGCCTTGCCATTAGTGTTTTCGTTTTCTTTTCGTTTTTTTGCTATATTTCATGACATTTAGATGTTTCCCGCCAAACCTTGGCATAGTAGTAGTTTTTTATTTTTCTCGTTTTCTCTCTTTCATGCGGGAGTGTTTCTTCCTCCGCTTATCCCACGAAAACTACAAAGTGACATCATGGGATTGGAGCACCAAAAAAAGCCGTCTATTTGGGTTTGCCGCCTGAAGACAATAAAAGAAAATGGTAAAAACAAATTTTTTTTTTTAGTTGTGGAAGGCAGTTAACACTTCGCTAAAGTTTTCGATTTTTATATGTATGTGAAACACTACATACACTCGTATTCGTACATGTTTTGGGCGAACCTCAGATACATACCGTAAGGGTATGTGTTTTGAAAAGATGGAATGACAACAGTTATGTCATGCAAATGTATCGCATACTTCGAAGGCGAAGGCCTAATTTCGTGCTCGTTTTTCTAAAATCAGAGGAGGAAACGTTAGTCAATGACGTACTTATAACATTAACGGTTATTGCTCTTCTTTGTAGAGGGTGTTTATGAAATTTGGCTGCCAACAAACTTTTAAATAATTAAAATTTGGCATGGGAACGTGTGCATATATATACCTGAGATCGTTCGATGACTACTTGATTTAAGACCTACGCATAGGATGTAGTCGGTTGCTCAAAAGTCATTGTCATTTGAAAAACAAGACTTTGCCCGCGTTTTTTCGCACCTGAGCTTATATTTCAAATGGTTGCGCGCATTTTATTGACACTTAACCTTAAAACAAACAAAAAATTTGGCGCAATTCGTTCGAAATTTGCGCTTGCAATTGTGGTCCTAAATGGAGATTTTTAAATATCTAATATTCGACATATTTTGCTTTATTACCTCAAAAAAGGGAAGAAAGCAACTCAGCCAAGGGAAATATAGTTTGTCAGAACTGACTCGCTCGATTCTGTAATGGTGATTTTTTAGTTGAAGACGCTCACAGCTCCGAGCATTGTCGTAAGCAAAAAAGATTTACAAATATCGAGAGCTTGCTGCCGCCTCAAAAGTGTACAATGGAAGCCTTCGTGGCTATTTGAAATCACTTGGCTTCATAGAGAAGCTCGATTTTATTGAATGTTTGAATGGAATATTTGCATTATATAAACACTAGGGAATAGGTTATCATTCTTTTTCACAGTATGTCCACTGAAAGTTTGCGATGGCGATGGCGCGATAGTTGACTCATTGGACTATCGCGCAGAGAGTCTAGGTTCGATTCCTGGCTGGTACACCAACAATTTTTCAAATCGCCATCACCCTTTCGGCGGGCAATGGCAAACTCCCGAAAGTTAAATTTGCCAACGAAAAAGCTTCTAAGGAATGCCGTTCGGACTCGGCGATAAACCGTAGGCCCCGCTCAGATGTGACAAAAATGACAACATGGGTGACACAAATGGATTCCAAGAAGCTAGGCCGAAGCTAGGCCATGGCCCATACCGGGCTGCCAGCGCCACAGTGTTTTTGTTTTGTTTTTTTGTCCAATGAAAGTCCTAAACTATAAATCATCGTCTTAAAACGGCCCGGACAATAGGCACTGTTTTGGCGACCCTGCGCACCGATTGTACTTTGCCACTGGTCTAATGAACACGCAGTCTTGTATTAAATGAGAACTTCTGTAGAAAATATGAAATCAGATTTCCCCGTGCCTGGAAAAAGTTTTAGTTAGAAAGAACTTGGCCCAGCGAATAATTGCCCTTAAGGCCTTGCCGAACCATCTCACCACTTCAAAGTTAGTTCTGGAATGAATTGCCGCTTTGAACTCAGTCGGAAGCCTAAACTCAAGAAGCCCCGCTTGGATTCCAATTAACAATTCGATTCTATGCTGGACTCAGGAAAATGTTCCCAGGAGCTGATTTTCTATAATGACTTTCTTTGTACGTCCTCGGTTAGGACTACCAGTGATAGTTGGGTTCCTTCTGAGCATAACTGCAGATGACTTCATTCTTCTAGATGCCAGCAGACCAAACGAGTACTTCTCGTGGTCTCAACAAGCAAACATCTGCAGCCAGCTCAATCTTCAGCTAGGTGCCTCAAGTTTGGCATCCTAATTTGTTGAAGTGCCCTTCTACAGTCATGCGCCAACTGAGTCGTGGTCTTGCGGCTGTTCTCCACCTCAGGGACGGATTCGGAATTTTTTCGGACTATATGTAGCACTGGTGTCCGTCCGCTCTATGTGACGCAGCAACTCTAATCGTAGGGCCAAAGTCCATGAGTTGGATGCAATTATAAAGCTTTTATAGAGGATTTGCCAGTGATGACGCTCTGTATAGACCGACGGTGATGTGTATCAATTTGAAGCCCATAGATTTGAATATTTGGGCGAAGGTAGCCTCTCGTAGCCTAAAGACACACTGATATGGATCATTCTGCTGTTGATGAATGGCTTTAGACATAGCGGCAGATTGGGTTTTTTAGGCTACCTTAAGAAGACTGCTTCCTCTGTAATTGGCGCAGTTTAAAGGATCTACCTTCCATTATTCAGACATCTTTTCGTCCGACCGATCGATGGTCCGACTGCCAGTATTTCCATGGCGGTCTGCACAAGGAAAAAGAAGAAGCCTCGTCTATTTGGGGAATATGCTGGACAAATGCAGTTTTCCTTCTGCGTGAGAAGTTTCGGAAAGGAAAAAGGCATTCGAAGTGGCCGAGGAAACATAACATATTCATAGAGAAGGTGTAAAATCCAATCTGAAGTCCGAGAAAGCGAATTTCTCGTATCGCCAGACGATTCTAATAGGAATCATTCCTTTAAGTATGTGGACTATGTACCAGCTGGTATAACGCGATGGGCTGACGAGCTCAGAGGGCAATAGTGTATTTCGGAGGATATCACTATTCGCGTGTGCTCATTTACAAGTTAGGTAAAAGTGTTTTTCGTACCCATGATCTCGATAAATCAAATGAAAAAAGTAACTGCTGATCGGTTGGGGACTTTTGTAAATGATTTCCCTACGCGGAAGCTATAAATTCTTGGTGTCTTGATGTCAGGTGTCTATTGTTGTCAGCTTATACTCTATTTCGCTAACATTCTTTCTATAAACCAATCTTTACCGCTTCTATTTTAGTGACCACAAGCTCGCGGTTTTGGAGGACTTGATGAACAAAGGACTTAATAGTCTCTTACATGAGTCCCTCTGTTGAAATCGCCACTATAGATGTCACAGTTTTTCATCCTACGTTTGTCCAGTTATATCCCCTTTGCAGAAGTAAAAGACTCCCGCTCATTGTTTCCGATCCGAAGAGAGTCTTAACAATCTGCGTACAAAGCCCATCGACCGTTTGCTAGTTTGACTCGCAACATTCTGGGATTAGGTGATTCAGTATCTAACTAGTGACCTGAAGAGTCTTTAATGAGCCATCCCAGTAATAACAAAAAATTCTTCAATTCAACAGTGATATTCGGACACAACTTTTAAAATACGTGAAGTCAATCGAATTAAGCCCTCCGAAAATCTCGTATTTTGTCTACGAGTATGTACATCGCCAGTCCGGTAGAACATTGACTTAACTGCAAAACGTAGCCTAATATGTTATAGTAAGTAGTTGATATCAGAAATATCATGGGGGGAGAGGAGGACTAATGGCAGAATTGAAGTTAAGATAGATCATTCTATTGCTTTCTGCACAATAACGATTATTACAGATACGTCAACGTTTTTTCCGGGACGGTCACTGGATCATAATCTAACATTTTTTTCCACATACTGAGTTTGTTAATTGGCTTTATACTCGTAACATTATGTCACTTTACCATTACGATACCACAATCGTGGATATTTCCCAGAAATTATCATTACAGGACATGAATAACAAATTGTCTCTCTTCTATCTGTACTTATTCATTTCAGTTGATTAGATCTAATCTCTAATGTCATATTGTTGTTGAATTGTCCTGTTTTCGAATTTCAATAATTCAACGATCCTTCATCGTAAATGTTTGTGTTATGTTACAACATTACTCCCCAGGTATGCATGTTGTGTTTTTTTTTTTTTTTTTTTTTTTTTTTTTTTTTTCTACTAAAAGTTGAAAAATAAATAAATCAATAGACAACAACGTGTAACCTTGGATAACACCATTTTCGTGTTGGAAAATTCGTAATTTGCGTGTCAAAGGACATTTATGTCGAAAAAAGCTAATTTCGCGAACATCACTTGGTCGATGGTAATAAATTACTTACCTATCTAATTACGATTTTGCTGGGCATTTAGTGTGATTAATAAAATGCGGTGAAGATAAAGTCGCCCTATATTAATACCGTTCAATAAAGTGCTGCCTCGAGAGAGTAAATCATTGAAAACAAAAATACTCAAAACAATTTTCATTTAAAAAATTCGACAGAAATTAAAATCATGCAGACCAGAACTAATTAAATGTAAAAATTCTGGGAAACAATCATTTCCAAATACACAAACCACGCCGCTGTTTATATCTTAAGTAAATATTTATGAATTCACGTATCTTCTATGGGCAATTAATGTCGATGGGATATTTGATTTGGGAGACTCAATGATTGCTATATGGCGGAATGTAATTTATTAAAATTATTCGAATTCCAAAATTGGCAGATTTTGAAAATTTTTACTGTAAACTCTATTTTTACTCGTATAAGATTGGATAAGAAATAGATATGCGATCAATCACTAGTTGTTGGAGAAGTTCTGTTATTCATAGTTTCGTAGCAGGCAACGATTCCGAATTTTTGAATAAAAAGAAACGAATAGGATTAATGCTCATTTTCATTTCATTTATTAGATACGAGTATGCCCACAGCAGTTGTAACATACATGCATATATTTGGTTGATTTTCGGGCCGCTTTCGATTCTATAACTAGAAAAGCTTTTTTCGCTGTCGATTGACGATTTAATCAATTCACTATTTTTATGCCATTTAATACTCGTATTTGCGAAGAGTTTTAAGCATATGTTCAACACGGCTGCTAAAAAACGCATTCTGAAGGTTTTTTTTAAAGCAATTCAAGGAGTATATATCGTGTTACCCGAACAATATTCTGCTGTAAAGCGCTATTTGTTGCACAATCTTAGGTCATCAATTGAAGGACCCATTTCTGGATGTATTTCTATTGCCAAATCATGTCGTCAATAAAGCAATTTTTATGTTGGAAGTATGGGTTGGAGAGCCATTCATTCTTCTAAAACCATATCAAATCCCCGTTATAAATTTTGCCGGCTTAAGAAAAAAACACAACGAATTTCTTAAATTAAACTGGAATCTATGGGTGTTAGGAAAGTCTAAGACAATGGTTGTTTGCTATGGAACGGAATGCATGACTGCTAATGAAAGGTGGTTCAATGATGTGAATCAGAAAAAATCAAACTTTGTTAATAGTACCAAAATCTTAGAGTTACTTTCTCGAGCAGTCTTTGCATGCTCTCTCCGAAAATACCATTAGAATAGTTTGGCAAAATATATGCATTTAGAGTTCTGCTCAAAGGGTAGGGTATATCAAGCGACATGAGATGCAATATAACTTAATGCGACGCAGTCGTGAGGTTGATGATACTATAAGGCTTTGGAGACATTTCTACAATCGACTCGTGAAAGCAATGCTTTGGCGTACACGGCTACAAAATAGAGCACACCCACAAAGAGAAAATTGCTTTGAAAATTTCGAGACTAGTAATAAATATACAAAACGCATTATTTGAGAAATGGAAAGATCTTGCAGAGGGTTGCTTCAAACTTGTGCCAAAAGTCTTCTCCAAGTCAATCGGCGGTCATCCTACACTATTCCTTGCTTTTGTTCCATATCAGATACCAATTTAGCTGCAATATGTAAGTGAGGTATTCGATTTTGGGTCGTTCAATATTTCTGGTTCATATAAAAGCCAGAGAGCAGTCTCATAAGCATTTACTGCCTTTTGCCGATGCTTGTTATTGTCAGTACTATCTTTTTCCGTCGCTAAGGCATGTTCGTGTTCTGTAATCTTGATGCGTTCATCATCTTTGTACTGCACAAAGTGGTAAAATGTTAAACTTGCAATAGTACTTTGTATCTGTAAAGGTTCTAGTTTGATAAATCCCTGTTGAACACTGGGAAGAACAAGAGAGAAGAATGTTCTTTTCAATATTTCAAAGAAGTATGTTCAACGTACTCTACTATAAGGATACGTTTCTAACGTTTATTTCGGTAGTTGTTAATCATACGTAGACTCTTTATGTCATATTGGTACGTGCCTGTCAATTCTATTATTGTGTCTAAGAACAGGAGATACTAACAGATTGTTAGTATAAAGCACTGGGCTGACTTCCACGTTGATGAAAATCTCAGCATCGTCAGCCCGATCCTCAATTTAGGAGGTCCTCTCAACTGTGCAATCTGCAGACATATCAGTCTCGTGTAAAGGGTCTTATATATCTAACTATAGAACATGAACACGGGACGAGTTGAGATAATGAACTGCACTTTTTCATTCCAGAATATTTTTTAATCCATACCGGAGGGACACTGGTGATGACTTGTTCTGTTGCGCTCGGTTTCATTGAGGACTAAAGCGCAACTTGAAGTAAACTAAAGTAGATAACGCGATGGAAATATTTTGGATAAAATCCTAAAAGTTACTCCTAGCTGCAGTTTATTTTCATTTCGCCAGATCAGCTTTCTATGTTGTGGTTTAACATTTTGACGATGATATAGGAATTTAAATCCGCTTCAACTCGTTATTAGACTATCCCGTCATAATTTTCCAGATTGTTGTCCTCACTCTAGAATCAAACATCGCAGGCTCCGTCAAGACGTCAAAAAATAGTCACGTTGGTCTAGTGGATTTACTAACTTCTGAATGAAGTTCATAACGCTACCAGCAGAGAAATTCAAGATTTCATTGCAGCCGAATTGTTCCCTGAGGAACTGCATTCCGGGCAGTCAACTTGTTCTATTTTGTTGTGGTGACATCTCTTCAACCGTGATGTCCTGTCAGGTAATCTACTAGGTTTCTGATATTGCCGTGAATTAGATCTTGGCAGTTTTGTTAAAGGGCGAGTGGCCCATTTGGCTTTTTAAGATCTGGGCTAGTCTCCATATATGAGATGCATTTCGAGTGCTCTCAACTATTCATAGCTTAATTGACTGCTGATTTAGAAGTGCAGGGGAAGGGTTCAGATCCGTTTCGCTCAGTTCGTCAGCCTTTTCATTAAAATCGATGCCCTTATGACCAGAAACCCACCATACTTTGATCTTGTTCCTTGAGCTAAGTTGTTGGTGGTTTTGATACACTACATGACTAATTCGGAGTTAAGGATATGCGAGCTAAGGGTATTTATATCATGCAGTCAGTCAGAGTTGTAGAAATGGTTGCCTAATTAAATAGCGTGTAGTTCTGCCTGAAATACACTATGACTTTTTCCCATTGCTCTTCCTATGTCTCTCTTCGGTCTGTTTATAACAGCTTCCACTCCCGATTCTGTTTGTCAATCTACGCCGTTTTGGCTGTTTGGTAGGTTATTGCTAGCCCATGTTTCATTGCTGAGAATCCGCGCGGATCATATAAAATTCTGATATTTCAGAGAGCGGGGTCTTTAAGTCTGCCCTTAGATCACAAAATTCGACCTCTTTGGTTTGTATCATTCTTGCTGAACTATGTACTGCCACTTTATTGACAAATGAGTGTAGGGGCGTTTGTCCTATTATTGATTCCGTAGCAGCTGTGGGCCGGTGCTGAAAGGTTTCGGGAATACGCAGCAATGCAAGACGCTGTACTATTTTGAGCCTACAAAAAGTGGTCTTTGTCGTGGTTTTAGTTCACCATTCTACAGAAGCATAACACATGAGCCTGACCTAACTCCAAACATTAGGAGAATGCTACAGTACCCACAAAACTATGTAAACGATCTCCCGATACAAAACGGGACTAACGGAAATGCTCTTTATAAATAGATATACATGTATGTAGGAGTGTGTACATGCATTTATGATCTACTACGATGAATCGATCCCGAATTTTCTCTTTCAACTATTGGCAGGATTCAATTCGAGTATGTTCGTCTCTAGAGACTAAATGGCCTCTCAACACACTTTGCAAAACCATTTCTAAAAGAATCGTTATGTCATTCCCAATAACCCAATCTTTGAAATAATCTACATAGTCTTCAAAAATATCTCTCTTTATTTCCAAGAAACATAACTCTGAGGCAACACCACTTATTGCAAAATGTGTTCTTCTAATCTTATCTCTGTGTTTTTTTTTTATTTCATTCATTTTGCACCCAACCAATCTAAGTTATATACCCAATTATCGCTCCAGACTAGTTTAACTTAAACAGAATGCTATCACATTATATTTCATAAGATAACCAACCAAAAATTACTGACAGTAGTTTTTATTACTATTTTTTATTTTTTTTTTATTTTTTATTTTTAGAAAAAGCTATGATATGCCACCAACTTCGACAATAGAAACTGTTTCACTAGCAAAAGTGCTACCTCACCCAAATACCATCAACAATACCACAGACGAGATGTGCCTTTCATCACCTACAGATACTACCTCGGCGGCCTTTCGAAGAGCCTCATGTAACAATTTGGACCAAAGTACTGTGGAATCATTCACAGAAACAGCGGACTCTAATGTAAGACATAGGAAGAATGCATCACTATCAGCGATTCCAACAAATGCCATAAAGATCACCAAAGTGCTAGAAGAAACAAATAATAATAAAAATAAGAGCAACGTAGATGTAACTGAGTATGAGAGGCATGAATCATATGCTGAAAAACCAATAACCACAAATGGTACTACATCAACAAGTAGCAATGATGACAGTGTGGAGTTCAAGTCACAAATCAGATGGCCCGATCTGATAGCGCAGGTGTTTATCCATACCGGAGCTTTGTACGGAGTGTATCTGCTGTTCTATGCTAAATTTTACACATTTTTATGGGGTAAGTAAATATTTTGATATCAAAACTTATTTTTAGCTTAGTTCGACTTGGGTTTCAGTAGTTGAGACCAGCTTTTAAAATTATCACAGTTGTACGTCAGCTCTTCTAATTTTAAATTCTTCAACAACAAACCGCAACGCACAGCTGATAGCACAACTTAGCTTTAAAAATAATCATCACAATCCGGTTAAGCCTTATCCCTATCCATTCAGCTCGCTTTCTTGAAAATCGTCTTCAATTTGACATATTTGAAGTAATGCCAAGCAAAAGTGAAGTCCCCCATCATGACCCCTGTAAACAGCGATCATTCTTTCCTACTCAGAGACAGCAGGAAAGGCGGTGATAGTGGAGATCTTACCCGAAGATGCGGGCAGACCTAACGTAAACTTGGGTACTGGAAAACTCTCCTAAAAGCCTTGCCTATTAGGTTCATCGTATATTTCATTCCGTGATACGAAAGTGGAAAGGGGCCTCAGCCACCTTAGCGTGCGAAACTGGAGGCAGCTAGCCAGGGATCGAGCTGGCTGGAGACGCTTGTTGACTGAGGCCCAGATCCACCCCGGACTGTAGCGCCACTCAAAGAAGAAGATTCCATTGTGTCCTGGGACCCAGACAAGAATATAAAACTTATCCATTCGTTCAGTGAAGTCTTAGATTCTAAAACTAGCAGAAAGAATGGGCAGGAATCCTGCAAACCGAATGGTTTCCTATCTGCAAATTTCAATTCAAAAGACTAAGTGAGTGTACCGATCAGACTCTGAACAGCTTCCTTTAGCTTTTGTTTTGTCGTGAGCTAAAGAAGAGCACTGTTTTCTACGAATTCCTCTTTTTCAATAAGGTCAACATCTAGCATTTGGCTTTAAATTCGATTATCTATGTTTAGACATGGAGGCCTTAAGTGGAATACTTGCCGTTTCACTCTCGTTAATTCATCTCGCGCTGCAACTGCTACTATGGTAAGTCTCATCTTCCTGGAATCACAGTATTGAGTTGGGGTATCGCCTTTGATTGCGGTAGTAGTAACGAATCGTAGAGAAAAGAAGCTGAGACAACGACGAATTCATGCAATTCTCTGATCGATTCGATCAACCTGCATCTCAGTTGTAAAATTGCCCAAATTCATATGATGAGAGTGAGTTCGTCACATGAAGACAAGTTATCGGTTTTTCCGATTGCTCGTCATATTGTGTGCAAGTCCCTTAAGCGAAACCACAGAAGTGTTTATTTCACACGTATTATTCCTGTATGGATGTTTTGTGGGGTATCGTATCCAATACGGATAGTCTCTCCTGCATAGAATTGCAGTTGCGAACTCGAAATGTTGGAAGTAGGTTGCTCTAGAGAGCGCTTTACAACTCAATTGCCATCTCAGCCCGAAAGAGGAACGACAAGCAAGGGGATTGCATTGTTTCCTCGCTAGTTCCTTATTAATATCGGAAATGGCGAAGTTAAAGTCCCTTACTACAGCACATATAGCATTAAGGTGACAATTTTGACGTATTGTCCTAGGGGTGAATGTTGTATGTTCCTCCTAAGTGACAGCATACACTTTGTTTTTCCCTCAATGATAGCTAAACTCGTCTTTGCCGCTTCTACTGCAATAGCCGCAAACACTCCATAGGCACCTCGCTGTAGTCTTTTCATTATGTCAATGTCATTCGAATAGGCGATTAACTGATTTTGAAAAATATTGACTTTGGAGTTCACTTTCGAGTTTTCTGTAAGACTAAAGTTTGAAAATTTCAGTCGCGACTTCATCTTGATCGGTTGGACAGATGTTGGGATGGTGGTCGCCATCACCGTTTAAGAAATACTCTTTTCATACCCTCAGCACCGATAATGGTTTTACTATAAGGTTTCCTTCCAGATTTATGACTTTTCAGCATTGTCGTATTTGATCTATTTTTAAGGGAGGTCTCTATCTAGCTCTTCTCGAGCCTTGGCTTCTGTTCGTGGAACTCGCGAAACCTTCTCGTTCTTTTCTGCAGGGCTGTTCTGTACACCTCGGTGTGTTCTTACTTATCATTGACGTCTGCATTCGTCATCAAACCGTAGGTTTTTGTATTGAGGCAGGTTGAAGACCAGTGCATCAGATACAGTCTCTCTGATTGTTCTTTGAGAGTGATGAAACTGGTATTCTTGTGGCATCGTATTCCTCAAGAGATTTAAATAAATTCAATCAGAAAGAGCCCTGGCCTTCTCTTGCGTACGTTGAACGTTCCCATATTGGTTGCTCGTATCGTTCGGATCTTCAAAATACTGGATGAATGCCGTGCTTCGCAAAATATTTTATTTGGTTGACGGTTTATTGATCATTAGACAGAGGTCCTTTTAAGGATAACAGGTGGTGGAAATCGTGTGTCGACTACAGTAACAATACGTTTCGCCGCAAACTTTATAACACATTTTCCGAAGGTAATGCCGTCGCTGCTATTTTTCTTCGCTTCGTAGGTTTTGTCAATCGTTCTTCTTCTCTATCGGGGCGTGAAGCTTAAGAGACTAAGATCTGAGATTTGGCTGTTATGGATGCTTTATAGTAAATTTTCATCTCTTACGTATAGCGTAGTGAGGTTAGTCCATTATTACGCCACTGGTCGATCAGGCACTTGCTGCATGAGCCTCCATATAGTTAACTCATGCTTTATCGGGGACCTCCACTTGGGGGAGAACAAGTTCTATGCTTCACTGGCCCAATCCAGGTTATATGACCAGTCGAGAGTTTTCTGAACAATCAGTGCAAATGTCCTACATTCTATCGTTTACAGCGGCTATACCATATTTTCGTAGATGGAAAAGGCGGAAGGTTTTGCATACACAACTATGGCCGTGGCAAGTTTTGTTGATACATCAGTCCTTTCATGATGCTTTGCTAAAACACATTCGAAATAAGGTATCTGGCACATCTGTCAAATTTGACAACAGTTGTTTTTTAGTCAAAATAAGAAAAACAAACTATCTGTGTAAATGAAGACACTTCTACTGAAGAATTTCTCATGAAAATGTATACTTTAACCCTGAGCCAATCATTCAATTTTAAAAATATCAAAAGTTCTCAATAGAGCCAAAAAACTGCAAGTTTATTTTGTCAGCAATAAAATTTCTGTGTTATTATTTTAGTTACGCATTAACGCCAATAGAATGCATCTATTTATGAAGATGAGCTAAAAGGAAGTTAGAAGAGGGATATATGAAAATTTACTTCAATATACACGTGTATCTTAGCCAACGAATTAGCTACTCTATGCTAAGTCTTAATTCAATCAATCTGACTGGCATAATAATTACGAATCAGACTAAAAATGTCATTGTTTATAAACAATGGTAAGAAGCAACCATATCTTCAACTGGAATATGCAGATTTTTATCACTTTTGAGACATAAATGTTGGTATGGTGTATGTACAAAAATTCAACGGACACTGTTCTTATAATTTATTTAAAAGATGTTCTCACCAATTCAAATAGATCACAAGAACAATTTTTAAAAAAGACAGATCATCACTCTAAGTGATATCATTCGTTCCAGTTACGCACCAGTGGTTTTACTCAATTTATTCTTTTGTTTATTTAATTTTTATTTTTGTAGAATTGTGGCAAGTATATATATAAATAGATACATTAGTTGTTTTAGTTTACGTGCCGCCGGTGGTATGTCACCAGACAGAGGGAAATATCATACATTTCCACTTGTACCTATAGATACATTGTTCCATTCTTCATTTCTCTTCTCCGTTCTATTTGTTCATTTGAATGACAGTTTATGAAATGTTCAAACTTACATATTCGCACTTGAAAATGTCCAATAAATATGTCAAAGATATTTATTTTCTTGAAGATGTAAGGATAGAATTTATTTGATGGACGAGTGACGTAAATTGACATTAAAATTGATTTACTTGCGATGCGAGTATTTAATGGAAAATTCGCAATCGAACGATTTATTTGAATTGACACTTCGAGACAATTCGTTATAGAATTTACCAGATGCAAAATGGTGCATATACTCGTACGCATGTGTATGTATTTTGTCACTTAAAAACCCCTTTTTGCGTGTAAACCCATATCGACTTACAAGATAAGCGACGAAAAGTATTGTAGACATAGTAAAGGTGCGGCAGTCGGAAATTTGTTCATGAAAATATCTTCGGATTTTACCAATTCTGAAAATTTAGTTTATAGATAAGAGTACTCGTATTATATCACCTACATGCTTTCAGAGGGTGTTAACGTTTACAGAATTTAAAAGTGAGTACGTTTGCCCTGAACTAATCGACAAACGAAGATTGTGATCAAAGTGACTAAATATACAATCCTTGGTAAAATTTGGACTTCATATTCAATGTCAAAATAATGACATCAGGTACACACAACTGGCCACCTGTTGACCACTGAGAAATTGTAAAATGTCGCCACCAGCTTTGGATTCTTAGAAATCATTGGAAGAAAGAACGCAGAAGCTTAAATTCAATAAAGTCACATTGAACTTAAGAACTTGTAATTGGAGTAATATGGCCATATCAAGGAAGATATTGAAGAAAAAAATAATTCGAAAATCTGCATTCTATGGATGGAAATACGCTAAGAATCGTTTGGATGTACATCATTTATATCTAGTTTTTTTTTTGTAGAGACAAGAAAACAAACAGCTTTGGCATTTACAATAATAAGAAATGTAAAACGTCATAAACAGAAGACTAAGTAATTCGGGCAACGAAAAATCAGGTCTAACAGAGCTTATTTGTCACAACACAGACAGACACTGTTAGTAATCCTTTGATTTTATTGGAATTTCTCAGCACTTCGAGAATAGTTAAATCATAGCATCAGCGACATAGTTCTTACAATACAAGCATCCAACAAATCAGCGCAATAATAAAGGCATTTTTGTGTCGTTCACTTTCCACAGACTCTCACACAAATATTGAGTAACGTGTAAATACTTCTACAGTAGTATTTATATGCTTAGTAGAAAAGTTATGCCAATAAGCCAACAATCAGTCTCTAGTCCGCGAAAAGTGAAATCAAAGATTAACATTCCCTACAAAGACTCTAGCGCAAGAACTTAGAACATCCCAAAAAAATCGACTATTTTCCTTTTCTAACTCGAATTTTGGCCAATATTATTTCTTTAAACATAAAAGGTAGACTTCGTAATTTTGAATCAACTGGAATCCTAATATTAAAGTTTTGGATGATGTATCCATAAGATTAAAGTCAAAAGTAAGATTAGAGACGTGTAAGATATCATCAGTAATCAAGAGCTTGTTGTACTGAAGCTACTTCTATTTAAACGAAAGTGCATCTCATAATATTTGCTTTAAGGGCTTTCCCTTCAGTCGCAATAGACAAGGTCCCAATGCAAATGAAACAAACTGATCTTTATAGTCCGATGAAAGGAGCAGTCGCATATTTGGTTAGATCCGGATGCCTCTACTCAGTCAAAGCTCCATTACACTGCAAAATTTTATTGCAATCTTTAATAGTGTCATTCTTGTGCTCCTATTTCGTCCTTCCGGTATCTCCTTTTCCTGTCTTCTCATGGAATTTCATTTCGCCTTAGGTAACAGCCACTTCCAGTTTTGTGTACATTAAGCTCCATTCCTCTCGTGATCTTTACCAAAATTTAAGACAGACTGATAGGATTGAAGCTCTTAGTGGTTAAGTAGTATTCTACCAATTTTTAGTATAAGTTATACCCCATTGCCAAGGAAAACGTGAAGAATCTCTTCAAAGTTAGCAATAGATGGTCTATATCTTTTCACAGTACAAGTAATTTGACACCGATAGGTGTCAGGACACGTGTAGGTTGTCTTATTCACATCACTACCTGAGAATAGAGTTTCAGGCTGAAATAAAGCAGTGTAGTTACCACTAGATTTTTAAGAGTTTCCAGAATAGCTGTTTTGCCTTCTTTTAGGTCTTTGAATAGTGAACGGTAGAAGTTTTTTTTACTGAGGGTACAACGCATTTTGTGATCTTTGTCTTCTTTTCCTAAGGTAAGTTCTGACACCAAAGCTCCTTTTCAAAGCATGCCGAGGTTATAAGATGTTCTTGATGAGCCATTTGCTAATTATTTTGGCGCACCGTGCATTTCGTATCTATTTTCCTTGCAGGCCGGCTCTCGCTGGTCGTTTAATGTGTCAAGACTCCGGAAGGCCAGATAACTCTCGTTCGGGCGAGAATATTGCTGCCGTGGTTAAAGATGTCGTAGAGGCTACGTCGACCTCAAACACACGACGTTACACCCAATTGGCCACTCCCATTGGTCATTAATGGATCACTTAAAGATATTTCCTTACAAAGTGCAGACAGTCCATCAGCTAACGGCTGTTGAGAGTAAACCGCTTGTTACCTATGCTTACGCCTTCCTTAATTTCAACAATAAAGTGTATGATTTTTGTCAGACACAATCATGAATGATGAGGTGCAGTTCTACCTATATGCATAGATACGTGAACAAACAAAATTTGCAGTTTCTGGGCATTCAAAATCCGTGAGTATTGCACGAAGAGCCACTAGATTCACTCAATGTTACAGCATGGCGCGCTGTTTACGATGGAGGACCATTTTTCAGGGTTCCGTACGTCCGAATGAAAAACTGAACCTTATACGCTCACTCGTGTGTCTGTATGTCGGTCTGTCACAGCCAATTTGCTACAAATCGCCTGGACCGATTAAGTTGAAATTTCGTACACATATGTATTTCTGTGATCCAAACATGGACACATAAGGTAAATAAATGAATTTCGAACATGGGGGTCATTTTTTGGCGACTTCAAATTCCTCCATTGTGTAAGATGTAACTATAATCACCCTCGTATGTAGCCTTGATAATATAGCTATCAGTTTTTTTTTGGGATTAGTCTCCTTCTTCTTCTTCTTATCCTTTTATTAATCCTTTCCTCGTTATACGAACTTATGCGTAACGAGTTTCCCATTTTTACTGCATCGCTGCTGCTCCGCTTATGGGGTTGGCTTATGTCGCAGATTGGGTTGGCAATCAGATAGCATCTCGATTCACGCTGTCGAGAGCCTTTTCGAAGTAAATAAACGACAAATGTAGCGGAGAACTGTGCTCGACGCAGGAGAATCCAGCACGGAAATTCCCGTGTTCGACATCGAGAATTGAATCGAAATGTTTTTTAATCCGGTCTAGAATTATCCTAGCTACTCGTATTATTTTAGCTACAGCCGGTAGAACGCATATCCCGCTCCATTTGCGCTCCAAGTTTTCCTATTTTGGAAGCTTGATGATCCTGAACGGATACAGCAAACCTGCGCTGCTAAAAATAATTTGACAGGGATGCCATCAATACCTACCGAATTGTTTTTCTTGGGAGATTTAATTGCTATAACTGTGAGGTCCGGTGTGTATTCGAAAATTTCATTCTTCATGAAGATTCAAGTATATCTTCGAACAACACAGTAAATCAAAGATGAGTGTTAAACTTGTCATACACAATGAAACGTGGAACATTGTTAGCGCGTAGGCCCCACAAAATGGATGCGACCAATCGGAAAAAGATACATTTTGGTCTGAGTTCGGTAATTTGCTTAGAAATATACCTATCGATGAGATGCTCATCGTAGGCGGAGATTTAAATGGCCACGTCGGAGAAACAAATGTTGATTATGAGGACTGCCACGGCGGTAAAGGCTTTGGAACCAGAAATTCAGCTGGCGAAGACATCCTTGTAGCATGTAGGGCTTACGGCTTAACCATCTTAAATACAATGTTTATTAAACATCAACGACATCTTATCACCTATAGCAGCGGAGGCCACGAAACGCAAATAGATTATCACCTCTGCAAAGTGTCGATGAGAAACCGTGTTAAGGACTGTAAAGTTATACTTGGAGAATCGCTAGTAAGCCAACACCGTCTGCTCATTACAGAATTTTTCACAGCGGAACCACCGAAAACACGGGCATCGTTTGGAAAGCCAAAAATCCGGTGGTATAATCTATCGAAGGAACGAAGCGGAAGACTTATCGCACTGGCTAAAGAAGTACTTCACAATATAAACGGTATCGCAGATTCACTTAGCCCGCAAGAAATGTGGAACAGCATGCACGAGGAATGCATAACACTCGCAAAGTCCCATCTGGGGACTATATCGAAATACCATCACGTCGGCAAAGAAACATGGTGGTGGAATGACGAAACCAAACGAGCTGTGGCCGACAAGAAGAGTGCATTCCAAGCGTGGACAAAATGCGATCGGAGCGACGATATCGAAAAAGCTCGACTGGCTCTTGAATACGAGCGTCTTAAAAAGATCGCAAATAAAGTCCTGGCTCGAACTCGAGCGGCAGCAGCGGAAAACCTGTACCAGGAGTTGGAACAAATATCCTCACGATCGGCAGATAGAAGACAAGCTATCCAAGAAGTTCAAACGTCGTACAATACAAAAATGCCAAATATTTTTAAGCTCGCTGCACAGAGGAGAAAAAATTCAATGGAAATAACCTCGCCGAAATACATAAAAAATGCAGACGGTTGCTTATTAACAAATGAAAAGGAAATTTGTGATCGGTGGCTTGAATACTGCAAGGAGTTGCTTAACAAACAGTTTCCACGTGATATCGTGCCAACAGCTGGTCTATTCGAGGAGGAAGTTTCGGACTTTTCAATCGAAGAAATAAGTATAGTAATCGGAAAATTAAAAGCGGGGGAAAGCGGCGGGACTGGACAACATTCCATAAAAGTTTTGGTCGAAGATGGAGGGGATCGGCAGCGAATGGCTATCGAAACTTTTTAATAAAAAAAAAAAAAAATTAAAATGTGGACAACCTATGCCGAATCAATGGAGAAGTAGCTTCTTGGTTCCATTATACAAAGGAAAATGCGACACTCGATAATGCAACAACTACCTTTCAATCAAGCTTATGTCACACACAATGAAAATCATCGAAAGAGTCTTAAACGAACGTCTTCGGCAAATAATAAAGCTCGATAATAGCCAGTGTGGATTTGTTGAAGGAAGATCGGCGGTGGACGCTATCCAAAGCCTACGAATAATAATGGAAAAGCACCGAGATTCGTCTAAGGATTTACACATGGTATTTATCGACCTCGAGAAAGCATTCGATCGAGTGCCTAGGGATCTCATATGGGCCGCCCTGAGGTCTCAAAACGTACCGGAAACATATGTTAGAATAATACATGACATGTACGGAAACATGAAAACTGCGGTTAAAAGCTCTGCCGGACTAACAAGAGAATTTCCAGTTGATGTCGGAGTGCATTAAGGAAGCGTACTTAGCCCTTTTCTCTTTAACGTAGTATTCGACTATCTTTTAAAAGACTGCATGCGCGATTCAAATGTAACGCCGATTCTCTTCGCTGACGAAGCAGTTATACTTAGCGATAGCGTCGAAAGTTTACAGAACGGCTTAGATTCATGGAGAAATGCGCTAGAGAGAAACGGGTTTAAAATAAGTCGTTCAAAGACGGAGCATTTGACGTGGCCATTTGGCGCATCCGTTGCGACCTGTTCCGGATATAATGTTAGACGGAATAGTTCTTTCGAAAAGCACTATCTTTAAGTACTTAGGATCAATCGTTAACATGGAAGCGAAATGTGACGACGACGTAAACCACAGAGTGAGTGTGGGGTGGATGAAATGGAGGGGAAAATTCGGGAATCTTTTGCGACCGAAAATTTCCATTTAAATTAAAGTGGAAACTCTACACCACGGTTGTTAGACCAGCTCTTATATACAGTTCACAGGATGGACAATGTACGAAGCGTTTAAAAACAAAATGACGGCAGCGGAAATGAAAATGTTAAGGATGACTAGTGGAGTCACTAAACGCGTATAAGAGGAAGTCTACATATAAAGAATTCGGTAACCGAACAGCTTGAGGCGAATAGAATAAGCTGGTATTGCCACGTTCAAAGAAGATCTGCGGAAAATCCGGTCAAAAAGGCTCTATCAACTACGGTCACTCCAACTGTAAGAAAACGAGGTCGGAAAAAGAATTCCTGAATTTCTCAGATGGCAAATGCGCAACAACGTCTGGGGTTAACCACTGAAGCGATCCAGGACCGAGCTTTATGTAGACGCGTTCTGCGGTCTGCGACATTAGCCAACCCCATAAGCGGAGCAGCAGCGATGCAATAAAAATGGGAAACTCGTTACGCATAAGTTCGTATAACGAGGAAAGGGTTAATAAAAGGATAAGAAGAAGAAGAACACAGTAAATCAAAGAAATAAAAAAATTATAAAATACTATGGTTGATTTGTTTGATTTTTGACAGCTCACGCGTTATTCATGATATGTGTCATAGTCAGACATGTTCAGTTAGCATTGCCATTTCATCATGGAAAGACTTACACTCGAACAACGCTTACAAGTTATTAAATTTTATTATAAAAATTCGTGCTCTTTGTAAAATAATGGAGTTACTCGTGGGAGATTTTACGCAAAACTGCTGTATTTAGTTCGTATAACAATCCCAGGCAATAAAAAGGCTGACAATGTACCCGGAAAAGCGCACTGTTTGGTGCGGATCATTTTCCGACTGAACCATTGGTTCGTATTTGTTTAAAGATGACTGTGAGAACAAGGTGACCGTCAATGGCGTCCGCTATCTTTAAATGATTTCAACCGAGCTGAACCTGATCGGCATGTGGTTCCAGCAAGACGGCGCCATATTCTACACAGCACGCAAATCCATGGGCCAATTGAGAAGTCAGTTAAGAGAGTAATTTATCTCTCGGTGAATTGGCCGACTAGATCGTGCGATTTGACGGTCTTAGACTATTTTTTATAGGGGTACGTCATATCATTCGTCTATGGCGATAAGCATGCGTCAATTGCAGTCCTGGAAAACAACATCACACGTGTTCTTAACCAATTTAATCGAGAAAGTAACTCAAAATTGAACTATTCGTATAGATCACATAAATCGTATTCATGTTCAACATTTACATAAAATAATCTATAAAAAGTAAATGACAAGTACGGATTTATCAACTCAAATAAGAATTTTTTACAATTCTGTAAAAAATCACTCATTGCCATCAGCTGGGAATGTCTTGTGAGGCCTTGACCAGCTTTTGTTTATATTTTCTTCAAATACTTTGTATTTGGTTATTGAATTAATCCTACAGTTAACAATATTTGTAAACAGATTAAGGGATGCAGTGAAATCACTGCTATTTCTCCAGACGGTACTTGGGGGTTAAGACACGTCTTAAATAAATATAGTTTTAATTTATATCCATATCCATAGGTGCTAAAATACAAATGTGTCACGAAAATTGAAAGGAAAAAAGTGTTTTTTTTTCTTTTGTATAATTGGTTTCTTCTTAAAAGTGTGATAACTGTAAAAATAAATAAATTCACATTAATAAGAATAAAAGTCATACTAAGTCCATAAACTCTTTTAAATTTATCATCAAAATATTAGGATTAAAAATAAGTAATATTGAAAGTAATAGAAAAATTATTTGACTGCAAATTTAAATTAAAAAAAAAAAAGTAGAAAATCACAGTGGAAAAAAAACGTTTGCTCAAAGTCAACTTATAAATAGAATACTCGTACTTTGCCATATTGCGCTGCGTGAGAGATAAGAAATACTCGTACTTTATTTCAATTTTGCGAAAGCCAAATACTGCACACCTGTGCAAACTCTGAATCAATAGAATTCTCAGATTCTGATTACACAATGTCTACTATCTTTATGAGTCGTTTTCGACTGATTAGCACTTTAAACCATTCACGTTATCAGGAGGCTATGTATCGAAGTACACTTTGATTGTTTTCATTCATAATTTCGTTTTATTTAAAAGTATTTTGAAAATAAGAGGGAGTAAGTATACGTTATTGGCTTCTCTCCTTACTAACTAAACGGATAGTCAGCGAATTTAGCCAATGATTACTAATCTCTTTTATCTGCTTCTTTATTTTTCTTGAAAACTTTTAGTCATGCCTGATTGTAGGAGTGGAAAAATAGTGTTAAAATAAGTTTAGATAACAAGGGAGCAAAGTTGATTTCATATTTGGTCGGCTTAAGGTTGCCTAGTTGGAGTAACTTTTTATGTTATGCAAGAGACTGGTATGAAATATGAAATATGAAATTCATTTATCTGAACGTTTTTTCCGAAAATAAAAATGGTGTGTCTCATTTTTTCGATAAAAATGAGCTGAATGCTGTGTACGCTTGAGAGGTTTAAGGTTCATAAAAATATGCTTATACTCTTACATCCCTTGGCGGGAAATTCCTACTCATACTATCATAGTTTCAGTGAAGTTCACATGCATGAAAATACTTATTCACACTGAAAGATTGATACGCTTCATAGAAGTGAGTGCATGTTAAGATAGGTTTTCCCTTATAGTCATTGCACTATTTTTGTCATTGTTAATGCGAATTTTGTTCATTATCCGCCTCTTGTCGATGTTATTAAACCTTACATTTATACAACCAATCATTAAGCACACAATGCTTCTTGTGGTTATCTGCCAGTTCCCACTTAACAGCAGTCTCACACAAAATCATGTTTCCCACATAAGTCACCAGGATTAGAGAGGCGGCTAATGTTTTACTTATTTTGAATCGGGAATATCCTCCGGGTTTTTCATAATTACTGACTTATTTCCTGTGTCTTCTTGTGGGTTGTGACGCTTTAACGACACCTTTCTGTCATTGTATAAAGTTTCTGGCAACATGCTTCAGCTCTTCGCAATTTCTTCCCGGTTTATCGTGGCTTGGTGTGTACAATTCGAATGTGAAAACATCATTGCCCATTCGGTTGGCTGCGTCCAGTGCGTTACCACCCGTCGAGTCGATACTATCAAGATACTGAAAATTGTTCACTCTTTCTAGGGCTTATGCTCTACAACCTCCTTTAACCATAGGGATTTCTAAACAAGTTGATCGAGGTTATTTATGTTTATGTAGCAGAGTACATGAAATAGATCTTAAAAGTATATCAACTGGCTAACAATAGCATTCTTATTCCTGCCAGGAATGCAGGGATAATTGTAATAAATATTCAACTGGTACGCTTTTTCTGTAACCCTGTTTGTAAGCATAGAGAGATTTACATGATGCGGTTGCCAAATGATTGCAAATTAAGTAGAATGTAAGGACATGCTCCTGGAGAAGTTTTAATGCCCCAGGTCTACTTTCTATTATACCCGACTCAGATGCACCTTTTAAGAAGATCAGAAACTATTAAGCTTGGGTCGGATGACACATTTGTATTTTATCTCGATTCCTCTTGTGTAGGAAACAATCTCTGTTATGCTGCTGTCTTAGAATACAAGCATAGGATACTATATTACAGAATGTAAAAGGGTATCTAAGGGTGTTTGCCTGTTACATGAAGAATGATAGTATCGGCGTAGCTTTTCTGCGTCCTATTATTTGGAATAAGTTTCCTTAAGAGAAGATAAAGTTCACTTCCATGGTGTGGTTTACTTCTTGTGATACAATGCCCAAAAGTTGCATTTACATCCCTTATTTATAGGGAATGTACTGGATCAGACAGAGTCGTTACTAGTTCTGGTAAAGAATCTTTGATCGAGGAAATGTTTATCTCAGTTCATACACTGGCTTAACATATTTCAAGAACGCTGACTAGAATTCCCTAGTGCATTCTGCAGTTGTAAAGGCAAACGTCTTGGTGCCTTAGATGGTGCTTAGCTGCAAACTTCTCATTTTAGCTTTTTGTCGCAGATCGTGCCCAGAGATGAGAAGAATTTCTCAAAGCAGGTGTGAGAAAATGACTGCTTATATACTCATCCAAGGATTCCTTCTCAGATTTAACCTAGCAACATCCAGGGGCTTAATTATGACGAAAGTTCGTAGTATTTCCCAGACAAAACCTGTCGTAGTTTTGAGGCTTTACTTACACTAAGGCTTACGTTTACCGCCCAGTTCTGATCTTAAACACTTAGCAGAGTTGATGACCCTTCCAATTTTGCAGCTGAGTTCCTGGAGTTATTTGGTACAACATTGCAGTTATCCTCTTTAGGGACAAAAAATCTCCTGAAATTCAAGTGATATTATATCAAAATCTATGCTTTGTGCCTATTTAAAAGACAGTTACAGATAAATACTTCTTTTTAGATACAAAAGCCTGGGTAGATGTCATGTAATTTGAAACCACCAGAAAGTTTCCCAACGTCAACCTCAATTCGATCGACTCATTAGCAAAACCACATTGAAGGTTTGCGACTTTGGTGTAAAAATAGTTTTTTTTATGCTAAGTGACTATCAGATGGCGCTGGTGGAGGTCGAAGACACTGATTTGATTTGGAAACGACTTCTTATTTTGCTACGACTTGAAGTTGAAACAAAGTTACATGAAACCACCCCTGGCTTCCCCATTTTATTTCTTCATGCATTCAACCTTATCTAGCTGATAGGTGTCATCATAAAGAAATAATTTTGATATACTCTTTGTATCTCACTTCACCTTCCATTAATTTGGGTACAGTCAATTTGAACTTGTGCGAAGAATATGTTGGTCAGTAAAGTGAAGACGAGTACTAGCTGCAAGATTTCACGTTAAGTTATCTTCTTCACCAACGATTTAACGGCAAGTGTCACCGAAAAGTGACCTGTAGTCTGCAAATTTGGCAAAACAATAAAATTGAAATGGCTCCCACATCAACGAATCTTTTTTTCAAAATAAAAGCAATTCAATTCAGGTTGTCACACAATCTTGAGGGTGATAGCCACAAAGTTAATGATGGTGTCTCCCAGAGCTCACATTAAGTCTAATTCGTCAGACACTTTAAATCTTCTCATTCAGCTGTACAGTTGCTGAAGGGGAACGACTGCCTACTCGTATGTTAAACTCATTAAATTCTGATGCTTGCAGCCTAATTGGAGACCCACCATTACGATATTATGAAATTTTTTCAAAACACAATGAAGCGTTAACACTTAGCCATTTTAAATTCTCGATATGGATGACAACTACAAAATACTTTCGAATTCGATACAGTCATTCTATTTCCGCAAACGATGTAATGTACCTCTCCACCTCTGATCTAGTCTGGTCATTAAGCGTTTGTCCGCTCAAAGTGGAGATGCAATGCCTACATCTACAGTAGTTGGGTGTCCCAAAACTTATCTACATTTGCTAGATAATACTTAAAATAGATGACCTAAACATTGCCTTTGTAGTTGGCATCTCGCATCGCTAGACCGAATGAGTCTTGTTTACCGTGTTCTATCGCTTTTTTCGTTCCAGTTCCATCCAACACAGTTGCAAGTAGCAATTTAGTCCTTCATCTAATCAGAATTTTTCCAAACCGGTAGAATTGGCATATAACCTGCAAACATTCAAAACCAACGAGCAAAGGTATCTCTTTCTGCATATAGTAATAATATACATAATATACAATGTGGCAAATAATATCCCGGACTGACTCTAGAAAACATAATTAAAACACGATTTCTGTAAAATTTTTCGCAATTGTTATAGCGATTTAATAATGATTTAGAAGCCTGCTCTAGCTTATTTTGCAGACTTGTCTGCAGTGCCCGTATCGAAGATGCTTGAATGGTCGAAATGTCGTCATATAGCATCCTTTCAACTTCAATTTCAATTTTAAGAACGAAGAGAAGTCGCACGGTGCCAAATCATGTGAATACGGCGGATGATTTTACACACCACTCTTGATTTTGGAGCAAAAATTGACGAACATTGAGTGCGAGTGAGAACACGGTACACTTGTTTCGCTCATTGTTTGATGTCAAAATTTCAATATCAAATGAAAAGATGTTCTGAAAAAAATAATTTTCTTAATTGTAAAATGTCAACTAAATGTCATGAAATTTGGACGAATAGTAAAGAAGGATTCAAGCTTTGAAATGGATTTTTGGACAAATAGATGGCGCTCTTGTTTGCTGAGATATGGCTCGTGTCCGAGATTTTATTTGCGAAACAGTGTATCTTCCCAATTTTCCTACAGTCTGCTGCACCTGAAGCCCAGTTTGCAATTTTTAGTGACAATTGGGAGGAATGGGACATTAGGAAGGGTGAAAATGACTCCGATATTACTCTGTTCTCTATGTTTATATAAGGAGATGGTTGATCCCAGTACAGATATCTTTTGAATACTATACAAAGTTGCAAACAGTTTTCAGTCAGAGTTAGTGTTATTTATGTATTATAACTTATTGCTTGTACGAGAAAAATGACACGAATGGTACGAATGATATTAATTAATCATAAAATGCATCATATTACTAAGATTGGTAAAAAAAAACCTGTTTTATAGCCTACCGCAACATTTCATGTCATATAAGTGATCATTTTGCATGCAGTATTGAACTTTGATTTAAGTTAGTTTACATCATTTTTACTGCTATTTTAATCTAATAATTCCCAGCCTACGGAAAAAAGCATGTAGAATCAAAATAAACATAAAAATGTTTAATTGCTGTAACACGAATTTTTTTATGATTACTAGAATGTTCCTACGTTCCAAATCAATCTTTCTATCTCTCGATGCTGACATTAGCTTTTTTATGATAAATAAAATTTGTTCATAATTTTCTGACAAAAAGTTGAGTTGTTGAAAGAATATCATTCGAGATGAGATCATATCTAGATGCATTATGGTACAAAAGCAATCGTACTATGTACTGCTCATGTAAATTTCTGAAAAAGTAGGGGCTTACGTAAAATTTATTAGAAATTAAATAAGTGTGTATGTACGTGGTCATCATTACTTTCTAGAAAAAGCGAAGTCTTCATCACTCTATAATATTATTCTTCAGATATTATAATAAAATCAATAACTTAATGACATAAACAACAAACGAGATATATTATTTCATTCTTGACATGTTCCATCGCTTAAAATTCTTGGATTGCCAATTACTGTTGAAAAAGTCTCATACATGGTGGCGCAGAATTAATCATCCAATTTGTTTTTGAATAACTTCTTTACTAAATAAAAAAAAAAAGATTTTGAGTGATGGAAATCTTTATTCGGACCTTTATACTTTTTTCTGTTATGTAAGTGGAAAAGATGATATGCGCCAAGTGGCTACCGCGACTGTTGATTTGTGCCCGTTTTATCGCATTTTCCATGACTTTCCGCAACATTTCCGGTGATAACTGTTCGCGTTCCTGTCGAATATTCTCCTGAAGGGCTGCGATTGTATTAGGCTTGTTGGTATAAGCCCGCGACTTCAAGTAGCGCCACCTTCTATAATGACCAACAAGTGTTCATGCATAACAATGAGTTAGTTAAAAAATAAACAGCAGTTACAAGTGAAGAAATTTAATTATTCACGTTCACTGATTCATTTAAGACTATTTTTGCCATGGTTCTTGGTATCAATTCCCTTTGAACTACGCAAGACAGTCTGGGTTCAAACCATAACCAACACCAAAACGCAGAAAAAGAAATCAACTTCACATCCGAAATTGATATTTTCTATCTCTCACAATTCTACTAAAAATATCTCGAAAAGTATTCAATTCTTATACGAGTACATGTAGGTATTATTCAGGTTAGAACAAGGTGGATTCAGTGCCCGCCTTAGATAATTCATTTCCTGTTACGAGATCATGCTGTACTTGCCCTTTTTTGTGCAGGTAGAACTCGACTGTTCAATTTGTAAGTTTTGGTAATTTTTAGGGCTACTTGTCTTCTAAGGTCTAGACAATTACAATTTTAAGGCCTTGCATCCGCCGGGAACTTATCCGAAAGATACAGTCGCTCTATTGTCTTTTCAATCCTAGCTACCGAACTGAAAGATTGTTGCGTCAAGCTTTCCGACATTAGTGATACTTTTTTCTTGGGAGGGAAATTTGTTTATTCATTAAAAGAACTCTCTTAGCTTAAGCTTTGTCCACAGTTCGTTCAATTTGTCCAAAAAAAAAAACGTATTCGGCGATTTCCACATACGAGTATGAGATGAGATACCATACATATCAAAGAGCACTTATATCAGCCCACCCAACTAATTGTTGTCTAATATTTGGCACGAAAAAGTAAAATTTCGTAGGGCATCTCCTTACACCTTCGTATTAGTTATTTTGTGCTAAGTTCTTTAGCCCAATCAAAACAGCATCGTTTTGTTGCGGTCTCCATTAGATTCAAGAAAGTTATCAGTTTGGAGCTTACTCTAACTGCTGAATAGATGAACTTCGTCCTTCCTTCATTTGTAATCTCCAAACGAAAGCAGCATGTTCACGTAGGTTATCCATTTTGTCCTCAGCATTGGCTGTGCTGTATGATCCGCTGCACATGCCTATTTAAAAAAAATAGTTTTTTACTTTAAATTGTTGCAAATGCTTCTCAATCGATATTCTTATTTGGTGTACAAAATAGTTTGTGGCATTTGACTTCGTCGATTTTTTGTACGAAGCGCATCTTGGCAGCTCAATCTTAGGCCACTCTTGTCAGCATATGGTTCCTTTGTATCACCAAAACTAGGCATAACATTGACTTTAGAGTTCGAAGAGTTTTCGATTCTCCATAATAAGTGATCCAGGGCTGAAAAGTTGCATTATATCCGTGGCCACTTTACTGGTTCATTTCGCGATATATTTATAATGTCGTTGAATTGAGTCCTCAGCAAGTCATTGGTTGATGTACGAGTATATTAAGCCCACATACATACCGATAATATTGGACATTGACTTGAACTCCTTTAGATTTACCCCACTTCAGAAACGTTATTTCACAATTTCATTGAGTTGAAAGTAAACCTTCTCATTAAACCTAGTTTTAAACTGCTGCAGAGCTTAGTCCGCAAACATAAAATAGTTTCCTGGCTTTAGTTTTTGCACCAAATGGGCCCAACACAGTTGAACATAGGCCGAGATCTCATGATAGGCTTTTACAAACGGCAGACGAATAAAGCCCAAACTGTTGGATTGTTTCTCCCAAATTTTATGAATTTCTTTTACTCTACTCTGCCGTTTAAACCGCTATATGAAATCAAAATGAATACAGATTTCGATGTATCGCGGCAGAGTGATGTGAAGTATAATTGCGTGGCCCTAGATTCATGCACAGTCAAGCTCTGAAACGTACGACTAGCAGGAAATGGTCATAGATCCAATTGCACCTCTAACAACGCGCACTTCAGCATATTGGACGGTCCTTTTATTAGGGAGCATTCTTGTACTGATTGTTGTGTTATGTTATATAGAGATTTAAATTCTCCTAGTGGACAGAAGTTTTCTATTTTCGTTAAGTGAAAGCAATAGTCGAAACATTATCTTTAAAGTAAAACATTCATACAGGATTAAAGTCTCCCAAAATAATTTCATGTCGTAGTCTGCACTGGCGTCTCTCGTTAAAAATATTAAACAAATTTAGCTTCGTCGATTGAGACGCATGCGGATGTGTATATAGAAATGGTTAGCATATGAATATTACCTTCCAAACAGAATAAAAATTTCATTCATGGAGACCACAGTTCGACGTGGTTTACATGCCTCGCTTCTCTACACAGTATCATACTCCGATTGCTGAAATACGAGTAGTCTTTCAAAATCCCGAGCAGAGTCTGCGACTTTAATATAGTGTATCGCAGCTTATTTTTGTTTGAGCTTGACACGCTAGCAATATCTTTTAATTATCCGGCAATATTTCCAAAAATTG
Source organism: Volucella inflata (assembly GCA_928272305.1). Classification (NCBI taxonomy): domain Eukaryota; kingdom Metazoa; phylum Arthropoda; class Insecta; order Diptera; family Syrphidae; genus Volucella; species Volucella inflata. The sequence goes on from OV743716.1 coordinate 185,449,264, forward strand.
CGTATTGATCGTTCTTGATTGGTGATGATGACCTAGAATGGTGGCCTCTTCTGAAACTCGTTCGTTTTCCACCGAGGCTTCTATAAGCGACCTTAAGAGTGGTTTGTGGAATAACAAGATATACTCGTGAAAGAATATCTTTTGTGGTTCGTTGCTATCTTAAACCAGCAGTTATCTGACAGGATACCTGGACTTTAAGATAAATTATTTTAAAGAACCCATTTCAGTTGCTCTTCATGTTAAAGAACCCATCTATCCAGGTGCTGAACGCAGTCGTAGAGGTATCATAAGTTGAATAAAATCTTCAGCTTTCACACCTACTGCAGCACCTACACAATTCAAGTATTTAGTTAAGTCTATCGATCGCCAGTTTCAAAGTGTTAAACAATGTTATTTATGATCCAATTGATACGTTCATCGTAAGAGGTTGTTTTACTGCACCACTGTTTCATATCTCTATAGTTTACCCTTTGGAATCTATTAAGTATAACAAACTATAAATAAAAAAAAACATCAATTTACCGCCATCAACTTAGATTCTTTTTTATTGAGAATGGTCTCACGTGTGACACATCAAGTTGGTAATTTACTTTTGAAACCACAGCACAGCCCACAGTGTGACAGGAAAGTCCATTCAGCAATTGAATCTATGAACTACGAACCTTGGACATTGATCTAAATTAATTGTTTTGCTTTGAAAAATTTTATTGCTATTCATAAATGAATTCATAAACATTTTCTATATCTTCAATTACAGCCGTGCTGACAATTTGGTGTTCTGGTGTTGGAATCACCGCTGGAGCGCATCGCCTCTGGTCACATAAGTCCTATACAGCTGCATTGCCAGTTCGATTATTGTTGGTGTTTCTATTCACTATAGCTGGACAGGTATGTGCTGATAAATTAAGTCTTCACCAATTGTTGATTTATATTATTTTAGCGTGATGCATACACGTGGGCTCTGGACCATAGGATACATCACAAGTTCTCCGAAACAGATGCCGATCCACATAATGCCAAGCGAGGATTCTTCTTTGCTCATGTTGGTTGGTTATTCCTGACACCACATCCTAAAGTTGAGGAGAAACGCAAAGTGATCGATATGTCGGATTTGGAAAATGACGGTATTGTGATGTTCCAAAGGAAGTGGTACATTCCATTGTTTGCTATTTTGGCCATTGGTCTACCTGTTTTGGTGCCATGGTACTACTGGAACGAGGATCTCTGGATGTCATTTTGGATTAATTTCAATATGAGATTTTGTTCCACACTGAATGTGGCCTTCTTTGTGAATAGTGTTGCCCACATGTGGGGCAGAAAGCCTTATGATAAGTAAGTCAACTAATCTCGTAATGGATTGGATGTTTAAATAAAAAAATTTTGTTTTTTGTAGAAATATAAGCCCAGTAGAAAGTCCAATTGTGTCATTTTTGGCACTTGGAGAAGGATGGCATAATTACCATCATGTATTCCCATGGGACTACAAAACCAGTGAATTAGGTACTTACACTCTAAACGTCACAACTGGTTTTATTGACTTTTTCGCCAAGATAGGATGGGTTACTGGCCGTAAGTACTTCAAATGATAAGTGTCCCTGGACAATATCTAATCAATTAGCTATTTCTTTAAAGGCAAGACAGTATCCCCGGATATGGTAGCTCGTCGAGCTGCTAAATGTGGAGATGGCTCACATTTTCTAAGTGATGAATATGCCCATAAAGACCAAGTCTGGGGCTATGGTGATAGAGATATAACAAGAGAAGATGCCAAGGAGCTGGAGTCAATGAAGGAATAGAGGCTACAGTAACGAACACAACAAAGATTATTTATTATACCTAATGCTTAATGTAATTCTGTTAACCAAACTTATTGTTTGGCATGTGCTTTAAAACGATTTCCTCAGTGAAGACTACAAGTTATACAAAAACGAACTAAATATTATTTTTTAAGTTATTACAACAAATATAATAAATATTTTCTTATTAAAAAAATACCTAAGACTTTGTAAAAGCAAAGTTTTGTACATCATTTACGTTTATACGAGAACTCAATAACACATACCATACTCGTAATAGTTTCGGAAGAACTTACTATAATACTTGTGTGACGAAATGAGTAGCTATACTATAACAACCATATATCGCAAGGATACAAGAGGGGCCTTCCTATATTTTAATAATTTCATTCAAATTTTAAAAGACCAGATTTGATTTTTTTGAAAGGAAAGCGTGCAGTCAATCTTATTGCAATCATTAAGGGATATGTCGTTTTCTTTTTCGTAAAGGTCATACTGGATTTCTTACTGGCAGATTTCTCTGTCAGTATAGGCAAAATTGTTATTTTTATTCTAGCAGGGGGCACTGCGTCAGTTCGTAAGTTCGTCTGTGGCATGTTCGTAAAACCAGATAGAAAATAAGGTTAGAGCGCAAGACCACAATAAGTTGTCGATTTTAATAAGAATTGACTTTGAGAGAGAATCCCATGATATGATATGAATAGCAAGATGAGAAATAATATTCAATGCACCTGAAGCTGAGGTAAAATAACATAAATAGCTTACATCCTGCTGGGATAGACCATTCCTTTAAGTCTAGTGATAGCAGTATTTCCGTAAAAGCTTAAAACATCTAATAACTGACGCATAAGATAGAATTAATGTTTTCTTTGGCATTGAGGTATAAGAATCCTCCTCAAAGACAAGCCCCCATGTCACCCCGATTACCTTCTCACAGTGCTAGAAAATCAGCAGCGCCCCAAAAGTGCTATATTTCAATGACTATAAGACGGATACATAGATGAGTCAGACTTTGTCTCATGATAAAAAATTTGCACAGTAAGGGGCACTATTGAGGAAAAAATCATAAAGGCCGCCAGCATTAGGTGGCTGAACCTGGAAGGACATAGGGTATCAAAGGCTATATGGCCACTTCTCAACGGTAACAGATCCAGGAAGCTTATTAAGCTAAATAGGGATAAGCTTAGGACGCTAATAGGATTACTAACAGGACACTGTCTACTGCTGAAGCACGCAAAGAGACTAAAACTAACAAATACGGACACTTGTAGATTCTGCGGGGATCTACAAGCTATTGAGGACATACCACACATATAATGTGAATGTGTGGCAATATCGCGCAGTCGAAGGAAATTCTTAGGAAAATATTTCTTTGAAAACTTAGAGGAAATAGACGGTACGGATTTCAAAGGCCTTGTTGGCTTTAATAGGGAAACAGTTTAGGTTTTCTGCATTTTTGGAGTTGGTTTTAACCCACAGGTGATCGCGATAGGCCCGTTCTGGTGCCTAGTGTCTGTGTCTTATGGCATACCCTATTTTAACTAACCTAACCTAACCTAGCATCATAGCTTGACATTTGCAAAAGTTACGTAGCCAAGAGTACATCCATCTCTGTGTGTGTTGGCGATTTTTTACAATTTAACCAATGAATTTTAATTTGCGTATAAAACGGATTTAATGGTGCGTGAATGTTGGAAATTTTGGAAAAGTGTTTCGGCAACGATTCTCTGAAGAAAACTGTCGTTTACCAGTGGCACGAGCGGTTCAAAAGTGGTCGTGAGTCAATCGACTATGATGAACGCAGTGGCAGACCATCGACATCGAAAACCGACGAAAACATTGATGATGTAAAAGAAATGTTGGTCAATAACCGCAAATTAACCATCAGAGAGATAGCGGAGTACTTGAGGACTAGAGAGACCAGAAATGTCATTTGCACTGTCGCACAGTGCCATATCATTATTCGTAATTTTTTGACGACAAATACCATCCAACAGCCACCGAATTCACCTGATTTGGCTCCCTGTGACTTCTGTTCAATCGAGTTAAAAAACCACTACGGGGAACGCGTTTCAGCAGCCGAGAGGAAGTAATGAAAAAATCGCAGGAAGCACTGATGGACATACCGTAAACCGAATATAAAAAATGTTTCGAGGATTGGATCAAACGCTGGCATAAGTGTGTTGCAGTCGGTGGGGATTACTTTGAAGGGGACAATATACTCGTAGATTTAGATGAATTCCGGGAACTTTTTGATCAAGGTGGTACTTCTTCATTTATTTATCATTTGAGAGACAGAGCCCAATACGACCGAATTTGTAATGCCATCGAGCTCTGCGAGATTTGGCTTAGTGCAACAATTGGCACATTTTACCTTAGTGCCATGTACTAGCATACAGTGCACCCTTGTTAAATATTTTCTCTAAACGGACAAATGATTTCAACCATTTGGCTTTAAATTTTTATATAAAAACACAGGAAAATTACGAATGTGTATAAACTTTTATTTAATCTAATAAATCAATACTTGCGATTTACTTTAAACTGATTATATCGGAGCTCATTTATGCAAAAAAAACTTGCAACTTTGCATACGTTGCGTTCATAGTTGCATAAAATATCAAAACCTGTATTATCTACGGAAAAGTTTGGCACCAGTTGCGTTCATTAAAGTCAATTGACAGTCAGTATGCAATAAATGTTTTTCAAGTTTGCAACAGATTTCATTTTGTCGCAGAAAGTTGCCTAATGTTCTTGCAAAAATGACTTCTAAGAATATCGTGAGGGTATTCGTTAATAGTATGTATGAATAAAATTAATACTTTTCGGAATACTTCTTTGCACCTTTTTCCAATTACTAAACGCTAGCAATATTCTTGTCCTTTTTCGCATTTATGCAATTCTTGTTGCGGATATTTCATGCCACTTAAAATCATTCGGCTTTCAGCCATTGTCTTTTAAAATCAGAAAAATTTTAGTAATTATTACCTCACTTCTCTTTTAAATGCATTGCATACATTTATAAATGACGATTTCACCACTACATGGTTGCGCAACAATGCAGTAAGTTTCGCGTTCTAAAAAATTTACCGAAACTGTTGCGGCATATTTACTGCGAGCTTGTTTGCTTTTATGAACTCAGCCTATTTCATGTAAATTTTGAACACGACTACGTTTTAAGTGATCCATACGGTGAGTCCAATTTTTCGAGCATATTGGCTGGTATTTCGCTATTAACAAGTGTAACGTTGTTTCTAAGGCTGAGATCAACGCTTATAGGCATCGGCGATTGATTTGAAGTATCCCCATAAAAAATAGTCAAATCGTACGATCTAGTCGCCCAATTAACCAATCCATAAAAAGAGATAAATTGCACACTGGACTGTTGCCTCAGTTGATCCATATCGGTTCGGTGCTGTGTGAAATGTAGTGTCATATATTGACTAAGTTCAGATCGGGCATTTTGGGCAAGAAAAATATCGAAATCTTTACGTGATAGCCGGAGCTATGACGTTAATGCTTGTTTTACTGTCATGAAAAAAATATGGACCAATAATTTTCGGGACCATAAACCGCGCCAAACAGTACATTAGCAGCTCTTGTATTGCCTGAAGTTCCTCATCGGACTAAATACGACAGTTTTCTTCTTATCCTTTTACTAACCCTTTCCTCGTTATACGAACTTTTGCGTAACGAGTTTTCCATTTTAACTGCATCGCTGCTGCTCCGCTTATGGGGTTGGCTAATGTCGCAGACTGCAGAACGCGTCTACATAATGCTCGGTCCTGGATCGCTTCAGTAGTTAGCCCCAGGCGTTGTTGCGCATTTGCCATCTGAGAAATCCAGGAATTCTTTTTCCGACCTCGTTTTCTTACAGTTGGAGTGACCGTAGTTGATAGAGCCTTTTTAACCGGATTTTCCGCAGATCTTTTTTGAACGTGGCAATACCAGCTTATTCTATTCGCCTCAAGCTGTTCGGTTACCGAATTCCTTATATGTAGACTTCCTCTTATACGCGTAGTTCTAATACAATCGCGTTTAGTGACTCCACTAGACATCCTTAACATTTTCATTTCCGCTGCCGTCATTTTGTTTTTAAACGCTTCGTACATTGTCCAGCACTGTGAACCGTATATAAGAGCTAGTCTAACAACCGTGGTGTAGAGTTTCCCCTTTAATTTAAGTGGAAATTTTCTCTCGCAAAAGATTCCCGAATTTTCCCCTCCATTTCATCCACCCCACACTCACTCTGTAGTTTACGTCGTCGTCACATTTCGCTTCCATATTAACGATTGATCCTAAGTACTTAAAGATAGTGCTTTTCGGAAGAACTATTCCGTCTAACATTATATCCGGAACAGGTCGCAACGGATGTGCAAATGGGCACGTCAAATGCTCCGTCTTTGAACTACTTATTTTAAACCCGTTTCTCCATGATTTTAAGGCGTTCTGTAAATCTTCGACGTTATCGCTTAGTATAACCGCGTCGTCAGCGAAGAGAATCGGCGTTACATTTGCTTCGCGCATGCAGTCTTTTAAAAGATAGTCGAATACTACGTTAAAGAGGAAAGGGCTAAGTACGCTTCCTTGATGCACTCCGACATTAACTGGAAATTCTCTCGTTAGTCCAGCAGAGCTTTTAACCGCAGTTTTCACGTTTCCGTACATGTCTTGTATTATTCTAACATAAGTTTCCGGTACGTTTTGAGACCTCAGCGCGGCCCATATGAGATCCCTAGGCACTCGATCGAATGCTTTCTCGAGGTCGATAAATACCATGTGTAAATCCTTAGACGAATCTCGGTGCTTTTCCATTATTATTCGTAGGCTTTGGATAGCGTCCACCTTCAATAAATCCACACTGGCTATTATCGAGCTTTATTATTTGCCGAAGACGTTCGTTTAAGACTCTTTCGACGACAGTTTTATTTATTAGTATACCCATTCAACCAGAAATGAGCTTCGTAGCTGAAGACAATTTTTCAATAAAAAACAACTTTTCTAAGGCCCACCCACTGTAAATTCGACGCTGTAGCAAGTCGTTCGTCTTCAATTATTGTACGAGGTGTTTCTTGTAAGGTCTTAGGCCAAGTTCCATGCACGTATTCGAGTTAAACCCCAATTGCTGTGAACGGCGAACACTAGCGGATACAACAGCAATATTTTCCTCCGCACGCAATCTGCGCATACGGGCAAGTGGCTTGAATTGCTTGCCCACTAGGTCGAACATGACGATCTTACGATCGTCGAAGTGCGCGAAAAGCATTTTTTTGCAGAGCACGAATTTTAATAATAAAATTCAATAATTTGTAAGCGTTGTTCGGGCGTAAATCTGTCCAATGTTAGCTGAGCATGATTGACTCTGACACATGTCACGAATTATACGTGAGGTCTCAAAAGTAGAAAACTAAAAAATTATACGAGTACATCAAACAGAATCACCCATTCCACGTTGAGGAGGTTATCAGCGGCTGTAGTTCTGTTCTCTTTTTGGCATACGAGTATATGTCAGCTTCGGATTTTTTTAGAACTGCAGCTGTTGCCATATTAAAATCTTTCAGTGATATCATTGTTCGATATGATCGAAATATATAAAGATTAAGAACATTCACAATGGTGAATGCATGAGCCAGAATTTCTTACCTGTGGGGTCGTTCAACAGAATTTGGACCTATCCTGTATACGAGTATTTTTAAAATTTGAAATCAAACACATTTTAACCCGCTCAAACACACATTTTATGGGCCTTAACGGCAAATACGAGTACATAACCGCTCAAAAGTTTGGGGGCAAAGAATAGTTGACAATTTAAATCGAAATTATTTTAAATCGATAAGAAATATTTAAAAAATAAAATTTTGTAACTGTAGAGGTGATTTTTTTTATTGGGGGAAAGCAAAAAATTATTGAAAATTGTACTACTTTTTTGGGATTGTAATACTCTCTTTCAACTTTTTTAAATTAAAGCAGCATCCCCTCTAAAGTTCGTCGCATAGAAGCTCTATTGGGTTAAGGTTTAGGAATTGTACAGGCCATATCATATTTTTAACTATTTAACTTACGCTGTACAAATTTAGAGGAACGTTTGGAGTTGTTATCTGGTTGAAACTCTGGACAAAAACTCGTGTATTTGATCCAAAGACTTGAAATTTGGGCTCATTGATACATTGGATTTTGTTCCACATGGACTAATCTTTATGCTTACATGCCTATTCTAGCCATTTTTTGAAATTTTGTGATCTTAGAAGGGGGTTTCGAGAAGCAATTTTACCTTTAAGACTCACCGGAACTAAAAGGGGTTCTAGGGTTATAACAAATAGCATTGACATTTACTCTGATTTCAGATGCTGTAAGTCGGTGATTTCTCTTTAAAACAAACCCCCTTATCATGAATGGTAACCAAATTTGGTAACGAAATTTTTAATTTCCCTGCAATCTCCTTGAGGTAAATATTCTAATTGTGCAATGTAATAATTTTTTTAATTTAGTTTCGAATTATTTACTATGAAGTTAAACATTAACAGCGCCACTATACTATGATTTTTAGAAAGATATCGCCGGGATTAAGGCCCTTTCAGATCAGATTTTGTATTGACACCAAACTTTTGATTTGAGCGGTAGAATAGCCGGTAAGTTAGAATTTTCTAAGCAAATTTTTACAATTTTTAGTTATTGTCAAATGGGAGAGTAATATCCATATAAAATAAGTACAATTTGGCCTTATTTTACTTTGGATTAGTGAATGCCTTTTGGCCTTTTTTTACTTTCAGAAAACTGTTAAGAACAGTTCCGAAACAATTTATCACGGCTAACGCGTACACTTTTCGCTTCCGTCGCCCACATTAGGCCGATTATGTGGACCAAAATTTGTTGTAGAGGCACGAAACACATTTCTCGTAGAATGCTGATTTTAGTAATACAGCTGAATTATTTAAGCTGTGCCGGGGTAATTTTTCCATGATGAGATGCTAAACAATGCTGAATAAAAATACCGTATCAGTGGGACACGATGACACACATGCGGTCTCTCATGGAATCCCCTCTGGAAAATGTTCCTCTTAGAGTATCACCCTTTATGTACATTAGCAAATTTATTGCCAGTAAACACTTTATTTCTTCGACAGCCACTGAAATATTGTTTCAGCTTTGCCTAAATGCATGCGGTCTTCTATTTCCACAGAATGTTCTTACCAAAACAATTGGCATTCGTAATTTATAGCCGATGCCTGTGAATGTGACAACAATAAAAAATTTAAGCACACATCGGCCCATTGTTCTTTTAGAACTCCACCAAAACGAATTATAACAAAATGTTAACCAAAGGCTTAGAGAATCTGTGGGATAAAAATGAGGTTAATAAACAAATTAACTTAATGACTCACTTTCTTTTTTATCAGAATTTCCAACCTACCTACTGTTAATTTCACATACGCTGAAAGTGTGTTATTTTTCTGTTTACTTGGCCGTAAAATTTACGCCTACTAAAGCAATTTAAGTTAATATGTGTTTGAATAGAAAGTGTCAATTTTCCTGCAAGAAAAAAACATTTAACAAGGAAGTGAATGAATTCAATAATCAAAGTATTGGCCGTCGTTAGCTATGACTTTTTCCCATCTTCCTTGCAATTGATGGATTCTGCGCCAATACCACTGTTCGTCTTTTGAGGCCAACCATTCATGAAATCAATTTTTTTACTTCTTCGTGAGAATGAAAGTGCAGCTCCGAAAGTCCGTGCTACAGCGATCGAAGCAAGAAGTAGTCAGAAGGAATCGAGTCTGGTGAATATGTCGGGTGTGGAAGAAGTTCCCAATTAATTGTTGCCAAATCGTTTTTACCTCGTTTGCAACATTTGGATGAGGACTTTCATTCTGGAAAATAATTGATGAGTGTTTTTTGGGGGCATAGTTTGGTCGTTTTTTCCTCAATATTCGATTCAAGTCTATCGGTTTTGACTGTAGGTATCCCCAGTAATCGTTTCACCAAGTTTTAGCAGTTCATTGAACACCATTTTCCTCTTCTCCCCTCAAATACACAGTGTAAGATTCTTTCCATGGATATTGCGTTTTGGTCACCAGGTTGTTCTGATTTTTGCGCTTGAGATTGTCGAAATAGATCCACTTTTCACCGCTAGTACTAATCAAGCGACATCTCTAAAATGATTTTACGCGATTCGATGTCTCTTTCTTTCAATTGATAAAGAACCCATTTTCCTTATATTGTATTTTCATATTTCTGAGGGCTCTTAAGCGTTTGGAAAAAATTGTACGATTACCTTTTAATGCAACACTATTGAAATAAAGAAACCAACGTTCACAAGTCCTTTGAGTAGAAGCATGTTCACTATAAACTTCTATTAACAATTGATGACTTTCAGCAGCGGTTTACTTTGAAAACAAAATAGTGCTCCCAACTGGTTCTTATCTGGCTTAAAATTCTATATTTTCAAGGTGACAAATAAGTTGTTTACACAATAACAAGGCATGACATACTGATTTTATTGTCAAATGTTTAGCCTCCAAACTAACATATTTTTTATCATTGACACAAACCATATGTAGTAATGAAGCCATCTGTTAGTCAAATTGACAATTATATTCAAATATGGTCGTGGGTCTGCATAACTCGTCTTTACAGACGCCATCACATGCAGTATTAAAATTGATTTGGAATAATTCTTTGGTTGATTTTTTTCCTCTGCAAGAACGTGTTGGTAAGACTTTCGCTTGGGCTATCGTAATCGCGTGAAGTGTTGCACGGTATTCCTCCTGTTTGGCGGAAGGTGCACGTTGGTATTTATCATCAAACTATTGATTTTTTGTCAGTGGTCGTCTTGTGAAACCTTGCACATTAGATGGCCTTCTTGCAATAATGCTACTGGTACTTCGCACTTTGTGTTGCTGAGGTGCTTAAATGAGAGAAATTCAGTAAGATGCCATCAGCAGAGCATCGGGCGACTTCTTACGATTGTTGCCTATGATATGATATGCAGCCACATGACGCTACTAAATATACCCTCCTTTCCTACTTTGTCGTTGAAGACAGCGAGTAAAATTTGTACGTCGTTGCATTTGGATACAACTCAAAGGTAGCGTAGTCTTTTCCCCGTTTTGGCATTCGCGTATACAAGGATGATGTTGGTGTATTAAGCCATGTGCGGATTGTTACCAGTTGATCGCTGATACTAGATTTGAAGCCCATGACCTTATCCATAATAACAAATCTAAATCCAAACATGCGCTGGTTGCTATTACAATAACCGTAGTGAGCTGTTCCCTTATCAGGTATATTTCATTGAATTTCTTGTATTGCAGTTTTATCAGCATCATGGGCTTCTGGTGTATCCACAAGATGTTTAGTCGTATTCTGTGAAGAATCCTCCCCGTTGCATAGTCTAGAATGAGTAATTGGCAAACTACAGAATTGTGGACTTACGAGTACAATGAAAAAGTCTTCAATTTGAAAAGTAACAGGGCACAACGGAAAACATTAATACAATTTCAAAGCTATTTACTTACCTATTTGTTAAGATGGCAGTAATGCGGCAGACAAGGGCCTCAGTTGCCTCTTTAGCTAACGCATTCTTTTGCTAGCTGCTCCCAGCTGCTCACGCGAAATTAGATGACTTTGCCTTCCACTTGTGTGCGCCACTTAATGAGAGGCCGTCCTCCTCTGTGTTTTCATGGATGCTGATGTACATGTGCTCAAGGTCATCAAGCCACATAAGGCGGGTTATTCGAGATTTTCGGACGAGGTAGTCATTGCTCTACAGCAAATAAAGTTCGCCGTTGGAACTTGTTCCCATTCCACTTTGGACCGAAAATTACCAAAAAGAGGTGCTGTACTGAACTCTTTTTATAAGAACGTTGAAATCGGCGATATCAGGTCGACAGGTCTTAGACATTAACATAATACGGGAGACAGGATTCTACATGCGGTGCTATATGCTCCGTATCCTGCCATAATCGCCTGATGCTTCAAACAATTTGGAAGCTAAAGTGTCGGATCCGGCATCTTCGTTGGATTTAAGCTTTGAGAATGCTCTCTTGATATGGCCTTGGTCGGGTGGACCGAGTTAATTTTTTATTACGCAATACTCGGGACTGAGGTGAAGTCTTTTGATAGGTTAGGTTTGCTGCTATATGATTGTGGCTGAATTGCGAATGTAGATCGATTCGCTTACAAATAGTGAGCTTACCCACTATTCCACTTTAGTAGGCGACAAATAAAGACCAGATTAGACGTGTGGCTCTCTTTTTGCTGCTTAATACTCGGAAATATAAGTTAGCAAAGTTAAGTCCAGGTGAATGAGGCCAGTACCCTTACAATGTAGCTCTAACAAGGAGGTGAAATAACCGCTGTTGATATGTCTTCAAAGTTACACAACTGGTATCACTTAGTACATTTACTAATTGCACACATTACCCAGTCATCCCTTACATCTGAATCAAAACTGACGGCGAGGTCTATATAAGGACGCTGCTCGCGTATTGGGGAAAAAGGGTGGCGTTGTTCTCGCGGGGGTCTCAACTTCAAGGATTAGAACTATTATTTGGGGATGAGTGGTGTTACAGAAGGCGCGAAACTTGATCTTACGATGTTCAACTGCGGTAATAAAAGGATTTTCAGACAGATTATCAGCAGGGGCTCGCTAATCGACGTGATAGTCACCATGCCATGTATGGTATCAGCAGTGATGCTGTTAAGAGGCTGGCCTGGCCTGTTATTTTTGCCAAAAAAAAAAAAAAACGTTGTAGTGATGTTGAGTGGGAAGATCATGGGTGCCTACGTAAAGTTAGTAATAATTCTGCCTACTCTCTTACAAGATCTTTCGCTTTTGAAAGCGTATTGCATCGCAGATATAGAATGGTAGTGGCAAGCCAGTTTGTGCACATTCTGTTAGTGCTCTTAAACATGAAAAAAATCAGTCTTATAGGTCCTGAAGCTCTTGGTGACCCAGTAGTCCTATTTTCCAATTTTTAGTTTAAAGGCTTCTATCAATACTCGCCACGATTTCGGTACGTATGCAAGTCCCTGGCTAGTAGTGAAGATTCTTTTCAGAGTTAACAGCAGCTGATCTAAACCTTTTGCAAACATACATATGTAACTGGGTATATGCCATCCTTGCAAGGCGATTTGATGCCATGAAAGGAAGCACCGATACGTATAATGGCCTCATCCGTGACCACAACCAGCTACGGTGTGTTGAGTTATTCAGCCCACCAGCAAGTTCGTTCATAAGACCTTGTTGTGAGCTGGTTCTGATTGGGAAGTGAACGTCAAGCATGAAACGGAGAGTATCTACTATCGACTCCGTGATTTTCTGAATGATTCCAATTTGGTTGATTTTCGCCTTCTCAGGACTATGAACTGACAATGCCATCATGTCCATCAAAATACTAGGTGAGGGTACCGGTTCTGAACAACTTCCTTTAGCTTTTGTTTCATCCTGAGCTAAGTGGGAGCACATCTCAGGCTAAAATATTGTCAATTTCAGGTTCACTGTCACCCTCTTATTCAAATTGTAGGTGGTGCTCTAATTCTCGTGCAACAGGAAGCGAGGAAATACATTACCTAGAAACTAGTCAGTTGTAGCAATTATACAACAACGTCTCTTGTGGATGAAAGAGCTCTACATAGGTGCACCCGCTAGACATCAAAGTCAAAAAAAATATAAATGTTTGAAGTCCAATATACTTCACTACAACATTACACAACGACAGGGCTTATTTCGTCAATTTAACTTTGCCATTAAATTGAAATATTAACATTTTCATTTTCACAAATTGTTTGGCAATTTCTTGGACTTTGAGCGAACATTTTTCGAATAGAAGACAATTTTATAAGCATGAAATTGTAATTTTATTTATTTATTTATTTATGAAAATGTTCACTATTGGAGCAAAAGAAATGTTTTTATATATTGCACTTAGAACTGAAGAAAGAAGTCATCGAACGAAAATCAGTATCTAAATCAAGGAACCTGCATACTAAGTAATTCATTTAAATTTTCGGATCAAGTTCAAGCGGAAAGTATTAATAAAACCGAGAAAATTGGTCAATGACAAGACATTCAGTAATTTAAAGAATTTCATTAAATGTACATACGTGAACCCCTACGTAAGGCGTTAATTTTATAATAATTATACACAACTCCCTAGTACGTTCACATAGAAAAAGGTATCTAAAACTAATAAACTCACAAAGAAACGAACAGGAAAAACAAAAAAAAAACGAAAAAAAACTGCTGGCGCACATGAATTTGGAAAATTGTAGGTAGTCCAGTCTAGGCCAGCCGTTAGCAGATACTCTGATTGAGCTTTACATTTCATTTTTCGTCGTGAAGTCAACGCGATCGCATTATACCTCAAGACGTTTTCCATTATTTAAAAAAATACAAAAAAAAAAACAATAAAGTAACGTCAATAAGGGAAAAAAGTGCTGTGATATAGATATTTTGCAAGCTTGAGGTAAATTAGTGTTTTGTGAATTAGTATCTACGTTATAATTGAATTAAATTTCAAATTGTGAAATATTAAAAGTCAACTGGTTTGGCGTGGCTTTGGCGTGGAAATGACAGTTGAAATGAAAATTGAGAAAAACTCTTGACTCTGCACATAAGCATGAGCGCGAAAAGATTTACTATTCAAAGAAACGGAACATGCTTATACTAATTCATACTCGTACATAATTGCTTCAGACTTATTTTTGTTTTATTTTTTTTGCTACCATATAAGCAAGTGGTTTTTGTATCGTACTCGTATCCATAGACAGCTCACATAATTATTGCGCCAACTTCGTATCTATATTGCAGTAAGGCACATTCCACTTTCGTTGATGTTGGTTCAACCAGTCGTCGTAAATACATTGTCGTAATGTGGCCACAGAATATACTACTCGTATATCATATAGTTACCCGGTCAATAGGTGCAAAATAATTGGGCTTCCGAGAATTTAACTAGGTTTGTAGGTTTTTAAAAAAAAAAAAATTGATCGTTAGTGACCTGTTACTCATATCATAAAACTCGAGCATATGAGTATAAAATATTGTTCAGCAATGAAAAAGAAAGAAACACACGTTATGGATTCCATTTTTGGTCATTATGTGGCAACAAGGAACTCCTGAAAATTGTTGGCCGACTAAGCAATATGATTTGGAATTTTAAAATGAAATTTTGTGGTACGCTTCACCGTGTCATTAATCCAGAATTGTATGTGCTTCACATAACGAAATTTCTATTGCCTTTGATTTTAAACTTACTACCATCAAGAGCTGTTAAATGAACTTGATATTGGTTTAAAAATACTGCTGTCTTATCAAAGAGGTGTGTGGTGCATTCGGTTTCCATCAAGCAAGCACCATCACCTCTTATTATGAGTTAAAGTTTCTAAAGTCGATTTCAAATCAAGAAAACCACATATAACGTGTCCAACCACTCAAAAACTGCAACTATCTCTAATTTCTAAATGATTATCCTCAATTTGTCCATAGAAATTACAATTTTCTAAGCTACCCCAACGTGAACTGAGGTCAATTAGTATGCCATTTACTGCATGTGAATTCTTTAGCTACAGCTAAAATGTACTAATTCATAGTTTAGTTGTTGGTTAGTATAAAATATCAGTGTCCGTCTTCTAAGTGGGTCCCCCAAATCATCGAGGCATTCTGAAATTTGTGTGACAATGTCCTTCTTACCTCCTCACCCATTATTCGGCTTCTTGATGCAGTGACTGCGCTGTTTCCAGTCACACTAAACTGTATGTCACCCGAAACCGCTTTATCGTTACACCGGACATGCATATCTTCATTTATATTTCAAAGTAAAAGAATATACAACTCACTTAGCACAACTCGCAGAGTTGGTTTCTAATACTGAGTTCGCTAACCTGAGCTGAGACCTAATCTGTGAGAAATCATTTATCTTTGAATGAAGTCGATATAATCTCCGGCTTTCTGTTTGCCATTTAACACTCAAAGTCAAAGATCAAATGTATTATAGATCAGCCTTTTGTAGAACACTATCTGGGCTTTCAAATCGTTGAGTACAATATTTAAGCTAAGTCAGACCTGAGGGTTGGGTCAGTTTTTGTAATTAATTTTATATTCGATATAACTTATGAAGTTCTTTTTATTTTGCACATTCATAAATATTTCTGCCCAAATTTATAAGAAATTTATGGCACAACACTGTGTGAACCAAAATCTAGTCACTCCACTCACTGTTTGGTTCTCCTTTTTAATTTGTGAACACTCACGTATTCGAATAAAATTTAAATCGTCAATTTCAAGGCCTTATCACTAGCTTCCTAAATGTTGGCGACGTTAGAAAATCACTTTTCTATTTTCCAGACAGCTGTTCGAAGTCAGAACTTTTAACATACGAATAACAGCCAACGAAGTGTGTGAGGAATCCACAGAATGAACAGAAGCCTCTACCAGGCTTCTTCTGTTACTTAAAACGACAGTTTGTCCATATAACTTCCAAGGGCCATATCCAGATTCACAATGCTTCATCTGTTCTATTCGTTGAATTTCATATGACTAAATTCTTGCTGATAACGTCAGTCCGGTACAAATAATCTGTTCTTTGATGGTTTTTTGCTGATTCCCAAATAATGACTGTTTTTCGGCATACCACCTGGGCATAAACTCAAACCTCTTACGTAACAGCCGACTAGCGAACAGTGCCACAACAATTCAAAGTCTAGCTTTGTTTTGGCCTACTTAAATTTGTTGAAAATCCCAAACTTTTAATAGGTTCTCCAAAATCTCCGTTGAAATATTGATTATACACCAAAGTTGGCACTAATACTCTAAGCAGACTATCTGGACCTCGTTGCACTACAGAAATCAACAAAAAACAAATCATTAGGAGGTCAATCGTTATCAGAAATGCAGCTTGGTGACATTCTTAACTATCTATAACTAAACCCTGCTTTGGCCTTATGATAGAAGCTGTGTCCAAAAAAAGACAAACAATCTTGTGCAATATTAAGTTCAAACTTTCTGAAGTTAGATTATAATGGCTTTTCCAATAAGGACTTGACAACTTTTTTTTTAAATAAAACGCAAACCATTTGATATATTTCAAAAACTTTATTATCGGCTTGAAGTACAATCAAAACATTTATGAATGGAACTCGACTTCGTTCATATGGCCACCGCGGGTACGTTTGCAGCGGTCGATTCGTTGGAAACAATTCTCAACGACTCGGCCACACATTTCAGCCGAAACGGCCGTTATTTCGCGTTCAATGTTGGCTGTGAGCTCTTCCAATGTCGTCGGCTTATTGGCATAAACCAATGACTTAACGTAGCCCCACAGAAAATAGTCAAGCGGCGTTATATCGTACGAACGAGGCGGCCAATCGACTAGCCCATTTATTGAGATAACACGCACACCATACTTTCTCTTCACTATATCGATTGTAACGTGCGCTGTGTGGCTTGTGGCATCATCCTGTTGGAACCGCATGTCGTCCAAGTCCATATCTTCCAATTGGAGCCAAAAATAATCGATGATCAAGGCGCGATAATGCTGACCATTCACAGTAACGTGACAATAGTTATCGTCGACGAATAAATATGGCCCAATAACGCCGCCGGCATGCAAACCGCGTCAAACAGTTATTTTTGTGAATTAAGTGCTGATTCATGAAGCACATGTGGATTTGCATCCGACCAATAACGCATATTTTGCTTATTGACGAACCCATTGAGCCAAAAATGAGCTTCGTCACTGAAGATGATTTTGAGATGAAATCCACCATCTCGGCGCATCTTCTCCAGAACCCAATCGGAGATCGTCGCTTAAAATGGTCCATCGGCTTCAATTCTTGAGTCAGCTTGATCTTGTATGGGTGTACACCAAGATCCTTACGCAAAATACGTCGTAATGTGGTCTGAGCGATGCACAATTCTTGAGAACGATCTGGAAGTGACTGATTTGGATCGTTTGCTACTGACGCCTGAACGGCAGCGATATTTTCGACACTTTGACCAGCCTGTTGTCTCACTGACACGGCAACATCACACAACGAATATGTAGACTCAAATTTTTGCACTAAACTTGTTATTGTCTGTCTACTAGGGCGAGAATTACGACCGAAAATTGGAATTAACGCTCTTAAAGTTGCATTCACCGACTCCGAATTTCGGTAGAAAATTTTTATAATTTGCAAACGTTGCTCGTTCGTGTACTTTACCATGATGAAAATGTTGAGTTTACTGAATAAATTGACAGTGACAGTTTGATGATTTGTGAAAGAGTGCGTTCACAAATTAAATTCAAAGTTGTCAAGTCCTTATTGGAAAACCCCATATATCATACTAAGGGTAGTGCCAAAGCCGAAGATGGACCATTCCTTATCTAATAAACCCCTCCGAATTTAGGATAAATGCCCCGAGTTATTCATATCAAGATAGATGCGGTTGCCCTTTACTTGCATTTCTAATGACAGGAGTTTTGAGTTTTTATACGATAACGTTTGGGATTTTTACTTGTTGAAAAGTCCTTGCTTTTCCTTACCCGAAGACAGATATTGACAATAATTAGTCCAGGTAAATGATACCTAGGTGCTGTTCATACCTTTTTATTGGCAGTATGAACTTGCACTTAATTTTGTCCTCCTTTCACAAATGCTAGGACTAGCCGTAGTGTGAACTTTCTGTCTACTGTGAAGTGAAAGTCGCCACAGACAGTATTTAATCAAATTGTTGACAAATAGTTTCAGGATTTCGCCTTAAGCGACAGATAAGATCTTGTACGGAGACCCCTAGAGTTGAGCATAGTCTCTGCGGTCAAATCATGGAAATGAGCTAATATACTCATTTCCTCTGCCGACTTCTGTGCTTTTAACAGTTTGGCTAAAGCAATCAGAAAAAAAGAGGCCATGTCAGCCGTTTAAGCTTCTTGTCGACAACCTAAACTGGCAGTCCACCTTTGTCATGGATACATACTATATATACCAGATGTTTCAGCATTTTCGTTTTTATCTCATCAGAACTTCTAAGTGTAATTATGAGCAGCAGTTCTTTTAAAGATAGTTTTCTTCTGCTCACAACTGGGCTTTCTAACTTGATCACCTATGAATACATGTGTCGGAACCAACACTGCTCGCTTTTTTTCTTGGGCTTACTCGTATTAGGATTATTTATGTGCAAAATGAAACAGTGTCATAGATCATTTTTCTTTGTAGCAAAGTCCTTTAGATATTCACTTAGACTGCGCACTTGGGTATGCAAAAGACTGAACAACATCGACTTTGGCTGACCCAATGCCGATTAGAAAATTGTTTCTATTCAATTTTTATTTGATTTTTTCGTTAAATCAGAATTCAATAAAAGTTCACCAATATTGTAGTCTAATTATTCAAATCGACTATTCTGCAATTCGTTGAATTAACCTTAATGACGACCCCCAAGTCATTCACAGCACATGCTCATCGAACTTATTATATATTCCGGTCTATGTAAGTACGAGTACTCGAACTGTTTTCCATTTTGCGCATGGAAGACATAATGAATATTAAAATCGTCGTCGCTTATGTAAAGTGATTTTTTTTTTTAAATTTTCTTCAATCGATTAATTGGAACCTTTCTCATGGCACTCTAGGTCTTTCTTCTGTGTTACCTGATTGTGAAAACATATTATATCACAATGCCCGCTGCCGAAGTGGAAAAGAAGTCCTTAAATAGTGAACCACAAGCAACAACATCCTTAGATGCGGAACAGGTAACCGGATCAGAATCTGGTAAAGTGAAACGAGAAGCCAGTTGGCCTTCAGTTTTGTTTTATATTCATATCAACATTCTTGGCCTTTATGGCATTTATGTCCTCTTTACAAGTACATCTTTCTTAACTATTTTATTTAGTAAGTATTTTGAATTAATTTTTGTTTGGTTAATTTTGTTCACAATCCTGTTTTGATTGCAGCATTGTTTTTAAGTTTATTTGGAATCTTAGGCGTCACAGCTGGCGCACATAGACTATGGGCACACAAAACCTACGAAGCAACCACATCGCTTAAGATCTTCCTTATGATTTGTCAGACTTTAGCTGGACAGGTAAGTGACTCATTAGATAGTAAAACGTCAAAGAGATAAATTTTACATTATGCAACTCTCCAGAGACTGCGCAGTAAAATGGAATGGTCATTTTGAATTGCTACGAAATAATGAAACTTACTGAACACTTCTGGTTTTTACTATCCGGAAACGTTTATACTTTGAAAGTGTAGTTTAAAACGACAATAATGGTTTGAATTTCCTCACTACGGCCCTTGAACTACATATGTACATATATATGACAGTATCCGTATGTAACAACACATATGTGATCAAAGTGGATTGGGAAATTAGGAAACCAAAAGACACTTAAAAATTACTTGGTGTCATTAGGTGTCTAGGGTTACTGGACAAATAACAAAGAAAATTACAACACTTCCAAGTGAGTCGGTGGCACATTTCATACTCAAAATAGCTTCAGACGAACATGAGAACGAAACGAATTTCTTAATCAGAAGTTACTCGGTTTGGATTTAGATTTTGTAAATTTCACAATCATAGCAATATTCGTATGAGGAACCATACCAATATTAGCTTTCTACATTATAACAATGATCTAATACCTTTAACCTAGTATGCCAAAAGTATTGTGAATTTTGATATTGTGAAGTGAAATTACCTCATAATTTTAGTTTAAGTTTTATTGTTTGTTTTACATAAATCTTTTTATTGCTGTCTCAGATTGCTAAGACTAAAAATTAATTTGTTCTCGTTTCCTACTATAGGTCAAACCTAGCATGAGACTCGATTAACAATCCACTTTGGGAAACTAGATTTAATGCTGGATATTTTACAAAATCACAAACTTCAATATCTCATACAGGAGCATGTGGTTTTAGAATAAAACAATGACTTGACTTAGGGATGTTTTAAACCTTTTTAGCAACTCAAATTGGTTTGTTGTACCTAAACGGTTTTTAAAAGGCACATACCAACTTTGTATGTTAGTACAAGCGTCCCCTAAACCTATTTTTTTATGATCTGTCAATGTCAAAACGTCAGTCAAGGCTTACATTTTTAATATGATGAAGTTAACGATAGATTAAAGTTTGCAAATTATTACGTAAGGCTTATCCAAATTTTGGTCGTATTAATCGTCCTATTCGACAGTCTGTGCATGCTATAGTGGATAAATTCGAGTAAACGTATTTCATATCGAATGTTCCCGTGCCATTGAGACAACGCACCGGTCGAAGTACCGACCGCTTCAGTTCAATATAAGCCAAATCAGTCGATTCAGTCCACATTATGCCGAATTTTGCGTAAAGATTTTGGCCTGCACTCTCTTAAAATCGATTTAACTCATGAACTGAAGCCTTTGATCACTTGAAGCGTCAAAAATTCTCCAGTTGAGCTCTGCAAAAGTTTGGAAAAAATCCTGAATTTTAAAGAAAAATTATCTTAACCCAGATAACCCTGAATTATTTTTCAGAAATATTGTATTTTCAATTTTTTTTTAACTATATCTTATGTTTGGCTTCTAAGTGAAGAAAATAAATTCATATTTTCGAATTCCCTTGAATAGTTACGCCGGATTCGAAGATCCTTCCAGAAGGACGTTAGGGTTATCCGCTATCAAGCTATCCATATTGGAGTTCCACATAAAATAAAAGACGGAGTCTTCATCCGTGGCATTTCCATGTGCATTCACAGGAGGCAGATCTGCTTTATCATCTTCCTCAAGTTAACAAAGAATATCATTCAGGGTAAAGATTTTCCTGAAACACATGAAAACACTGGTTACCCCTAACGTCCTCCTAGAAGGTTTTGGAAATGTTTGCCATTGCTGAGAATAACCCAAATAAATTTTTCTCAAGTAGCACTGAGCTAGGCATGAAACATCATAACTAGTAACCCATCAAACAAGTTTTGGATTCCTCCGAACAATATAATAAAAGTTGTACTTATCCTTTATAAGTACGATCTGTAGGTTTTTCCATAGCTTTGCACAAATCACACTATTTTTATTGCTAAAAAACACAAGAATCAAAAACAAGACAAATAACCACGTGAATACGTTCTTTGATGTTTTAACCTACATGACAGATCATTTAAATGCCAAAATGAATGATCCAGTGGCCACAAGATAGCGTTAAAGTCGCAATAGTACGAGTATCAGATCCTTCTTGAAGGACGTCAGTATTATCTGGGTTAAGCGATGAAGCTCATTTTTGTCTAAGTAATTTTGTCAGTTAGCAAAATATGCATTTTTAGACAGTTAAAACATGCATATGTGTTTTAAGAGACTCCATTAAATCCACAAAAGTGACCCTGTGAGTAGATTTTATGTCAGACCGTATTTTTTCGTCGATTGAAAAGATGTTAAAGTCATGTTAAGATCAATATAGTTCGATATCGTGCCATTTTGGAATACTGTTTTTGGGCAGAATTGGATGGACTTGGCATCCCTTTAATATAGTTTCAACAAAATGATACCACCTGCCATACAGTTGGTCAAACAATTGGTCTATTGAAGGAGAAGTTCGGTAATCTAGAGAAATATGTAGTGCGATTTACCGCCGTTGAATTTTTTTATGGAGATACGTTAAGTCGCGCGTTTTGGCCAACAAACCAACAAAGCTCCGAAAGATTATTGATATGTGTGGAAAAGTGGCTACGAAGAATTGAGCACTGCAAACGTGCTCGCGGATTGTTTTTCTGTTACGAAGCCAACCCGGGTTTTCACGTCAGTACAGCATTTCAAAGATGATCATTGGGTGACAATTTAGTTATGCACGATGCAGAGACGTCTCTTAAGATTTTTAACAAAAATTTATCCCTTGACAGTTGAATAATTTTGGGCAAGACAATGTGTTTGAATTGATGAGACCATTCAAGTTTTAATTAAACGATTTTTCAGTTAACAAAGGCTTCGTTGCAACGGCCCTTTGACAATTCTCCACTCAAAAGCCAAGAAAACCAAGTATATCCGCAAGGGCATCCGTAGTCAGCTTGAACCCAAATGGCAATAGTTTCAGTAAATGGAAAAATATTGCAGCATATTGCTCAGAATTGCTAGAAAATCTAAATATTTATTGCTTCTTATATAAACGATAGATACCTTATTGCTCGATTTCTTTCTTAAGGTGGAATAACAATTATTTTGGTTTCCGAAAAACTTATATGCCTTAAAGTTATAGACATCTGTTGTGACTTAATATACGATCCAATTATGAATAGCGATGCATAGCACTTCTTCTTGGTGGCATGTACTTAAGTTTGCCCTTACACGCAACTGCATCTATTCAAATATTCTAAGCGCAGTTCTAATATTAGTCTTTCAAAAACAGTTCCCTTTGGAGTTGACTCTGTATATTGTGATAGAACGTTGATTGATTTTACCACTTCGACTACTTTATCGATTTTTGACTTATAGATAGACGGTTTCTTCTTTTCAGACAGAGAGGTCAACAGGGTGGCCAAAATTAACTATGAAACAGTTTAATTAAATGGCAAAATCAGCTGCAGGGAATACTCGTAATATTGTTGGCTCTTACATATACGAGTATTACGAGCAATAAGCCTCCCGACACCGCAGTAGTAAATGTAGATCACGATTAGTAAATAAATGTAGGAGAAATCGTAACGAGATATCCAAACATAATACGTTGACCCCAAGCTACGAATTAAATTGTGTAGATACCACAATCAGAAAACGACCATCGTAGATTTAGACAAGGCTCAACGCCATAAATGATTTTAGGAACTAGAAAAGCCGCCAGAAGCTAGACCATAGTTACATGGTCTTGCCTCCGCTTTTTCGACTACAGTGGATCCACTTATTGTTCCTTCGTGTTTGTGGCGAACGGTGATATGCCAAAAGTTTCATATTCAATGAAGGCGACAACACGTCAATGTGTTCAAGCCAAAGCTTTTAATTTTGTCCATCCAATCAAAGTGGATATTTTCACTAAGTTCGTGCATCAAATGAGCAGTTTATTGCCTCAGTTGTATGGAGTTAGACAGATAGCGATAGGAATCCTTCTGTTAGTGACGTCTTTGCTTATCAAGGATTCGAGCAGCTGTAAATACCAATAGCCATTATCTCCAGTTATGAAAGAAATATTTCCAAAGTAATATCGAAGCACTGAGTGTATGGACCCAAAACTAAACTCGCCTTTTACAGATTTTAGCCTTATACATAATGAATGCTGATGGAAGTAAGCCGACCGCTTGTTGAATGCCCACGACCTCGTATCGGCGAAGAAATTGCTCTTTTTCTTTTTACTTAAACCCCATCCAGGGCTGAGTTCATGTTTCATGAACTCTTACGAGGAATTTCTGGATCAGAGCAGGGTCACACTGCTACGTTCTTCTAGCTTGTTAAAGCCGTTTATATCTGTTTGTGAAATGTCGAAGAAATGCAAATGAATATATAGCCCAAATGGCTTGTTTCAAGGCACAAAGCTCACCGATCTTCGATAGTACACAAAACTGTTTATTTACTTTGAATCAAAAGTTGCTTAATCAAAATATTTGTTAACAAATTTCGAACCAAATTTCTATAAATTTACCATATGGATTGTATCTAAAGTAATTATTGTATAAATGTGTGGGCTACGTGGGATTTTTTGCGTAACAAACTTTGTGGATGGCGATGAAAAGATGCGCTACGTGGGTTTTTTAAAAATCAATCAATTGGTTATATTTTGATCAAAATTTGAATTATAAATACTATATACAACGTCATGCCCACATGCATGGGCAATGGTATGGGAACAACGATCACCACAGAATTGTGCCCTTTATGGAGTCAATTTGGATTTGGTGTTTTCATCGATGTTAAAATTGATTCAGAACACAAGGGGAATGTCGGAGTCTGTGGTTTGTACTTTAGTTATATGTGTCAGATGCATTGAGATGCAAATAGGTGGATCCGGACATTAAAGTTAACTTGATCTGGGTATAGAAATTGATTGATACAAATATCAACAATATGTGAATCTATTGTAGATACTTTTGTTGCTGATGTTCATCTCCATTGGTGATCGATGAAGTTTTGTTGCTCATTATGTAACAAATTATAGTTTCGTGTCTTAGTACCTGGCAGTCACACCGGGACTATGTCATCACATATTTCGATGACGTTGCAAAATGTAGAGATGGTTCTGAGACCTTATAAATTCGTCATGGTTGTCCTGCATTGTGTTCGCTTCTCTTCTGCAAAAATCAGAAGATGACGCTCAAATAGTGAACATCAATATCCATGTTATTTCACATCGAGGACTTTTGGTAAAAGGTATCCGTCTCAGTTGTTTTTCAATATGCAAGTGCTACCTAAGTCGATATCTTATTCTACAGCGTCGTCTCGCCAATCTAGACTCGACAATTATCCAAGCTAGGATGCTGGTAATCAACCGCTCTATCACTGTTATTGTATTGAAACTCTTTCGGCTTATATCATAGCCCCATTCACTTCATTCATCTATAAGATGTAGACGGGAGCAGATATTATTTGAGCAAAACAACTTGGGTTGCCTCATCCATTCTTGACATGAGGTATGATAATGGTGCTATATAAAGTCACCTTTGTTGTTCTCGGAAGGTCTTTCCTCTTGAATTGCCATTTTGGCCCAAGAGACAATAAAGACTTATTTTTTGTTCAATCTTACATCTGATATCTTTGGTAGAACTAGTATGTAGAAAGCTCTTAGCTATTGTTGGCCATTTCTACCGATTGCAGTGCGTTCATCTGATTCTTTTAAACACATCATACGATTATACGCCCCTGAAATCAATAAAATGATATGTATCCACCACACCACTGCACGAGTTGCGTTGTTTCAAATTGTTTACTTTTTTAAAAAGTGGCCAAATAATGCAGAGTCTAATTCGTCAGGTGTCGATGCTCCCTACTAAGTTCCTTTTCTCCCACATACCCATTTTTGTCCAGGATGTCGTATTTTTGTTTAAATATTACTACGAGCATTGCACGCGGAGGAATATTAGATTGTTAGAGGCTGTATGATCTCATAAGCTTGCAGATTATAATGACAAGGAAATAAAGAGCTGGCGAGCTCGACAACATTTCAAACTGTAAGCTCTTCGTCAATTTCCAATAACAAAACTACATCCAGCTATATTCACTGTCTATTTTTATGTGTTCCCTCTGTAATAAAACAAACCTTCACACTCTGGTAGATCTAGAAAAAAACTCAAGAAGTTCAAGTCGATACCCACCACCTTTTCATCGATTTTAAGGCCGGATATGACAACATTTATAGAGACGATCTTTAGAATCATGTGTAGTTTTGGCTTCCCTGCAAAGGTCGTCCAGCTGTGCGGAATGACGATTGAGAAGGCTCGCTGTGCAGTCAAAGTCGTTAACGACTTAAAAGGAACCTTTGATGCCAAAAAAGATTTCAGACAAAGTTACACGCTGTTCTTTAATATCACACCCCAAAGAACTGTGCGGAGCTCAGAAGCGAACACCAAAGCACAAGATTTTCAAAAGTCTGTGCAACTACTATTTTACGCCCATGATATCTACAGAATTGGAAGAATACAGAGGGCTGTCACCACTAGCGTTCGTTAGTATTGAAACGGAATTACGTGTTAACAAGAAAGAATATACAGCATAGACGAATTGGGATGAACATTACTGTCAACATACTAGGTGGGGTGAAAAGAAAACTCCTTGGGATTGAAAAAAAATGTTTTTTTAAACGTTTTTTTATTCTATTTAATAAAGTCCCTTCAATATATGTTGATACACTTATTCCAGCGATTATCCAACTTCTTGATCCCGTCCGAAAAGTAATTTTCCGAAAGGTCTGCAAAATACTCGTACTCCTCCGTGGCGTCGATGATTTCCTCGCGTGAGCTGAATTTTTTATTGATGAGCCATCTTTTGAGGTTTGGGAAGAGATAATAGTCCGAGGGAGCCAAATCGGGTGAATACGGTGGATGCGACAGCAATTGGAGCCGTAAGTCATTGATTTTAGCCGGGGTTGCGATGCTCTTATGCGCCGGCGCATTGTTTTGCAAAAACAAAATTTTTTTTCGCTTCACTTGAGGCTGTTTTGCAGCGATTTCAGCCTTCAATCGCTCCAATACTGCACAGTAATACTCGCTGTTGATGGTTTTTCCTTTTTCGAGGTAGTCCACGAAGAGTATGCCATGACAATCCCAGAAAACCGACGCCATAACCTTTCCGAGCCATTGAGCCTCCCTCGGCCGCTTCGGAGCACTCGTGCCGGCTTCAGTCCATTGCCGGACACTCATTCTGTTCTCTTGTGTGTAATTGTGATACAGGTTTCATCAACAGTTACCAATCGACGCCAAAAATCCGCCCGATTCCGCATCAGCAAGTCCAAAAACTCTTTCGGAGTGCTCTCGCGTTCGTGTTTTTGGTCAGGAGTGAGCATGCGCGGCACCCAGCGGCAGGATAATTTTTTCATATGCAGAATATTGCCCAACAAAAATAAAATGGCGTGTGCCCTCAGTACTAATCTTTGTGGTATCTGCTAGCTCGCGTACCTTCACTTTCCGGTCAGCCAACCATTTCATGTATTTTTTTGACAGTTTTCTCTGTAACGATATTGAAAGGCCTGCCGCTGCGGACTTGATCGGTGGTGGAGTTGCGGCCACCGCGAAACTCCCGAAACCGATATTAGACGGTGTAATCTGAGGGAGCATTGGCCCCATAATATTTATTCAACTTTTCTTTTGTTTCCTTCGCCGTTTTGCCTCTCAAAAAATAATGTTTTATGAGAGAACGAAAATCGTTTTTGTCCATACTCAACATGATGCCAAACACGTCAACAACAATCAGCTGTCAAAACAAAACTAAAGACCGTATCGCACTGAAATTTGGGATATCTGCCTAAACATGAACGGACTTCAAGGCACCATAACCTTTTTTGTAGTAGCAGCGCATTCTGGCGGTCAAGGTTACTTTTCACCCCACCAAGTAGTTGTTGTAAGGTATTTTGTCTACCTTGACCTCCCTCAGTCGTTTCGGGAAGAAACTTCATTTGAAAAAGATTCGTCCCGGTTTCCATTGACAGGCTTTGGAGGATAAGATACAACGTCAGTCAGAAAACTGCTCATAAGTCACCTGACATTGGTAGGTTATTGATTGTTATCGTACTCAGGCTCAGTGTTCGAATACGACCCAACAGACAACGCAGTCAAGAAAGACCTCACTTAAAGTGACGCTCACAAGTAGAAGAGCACTTAACCGACTTAGAGGATACAACTGAAGCCATCCAAATAAAGATAGGACCAACTGGAGAGGCTTGTTAGTTATGACCTATATTCATTCCAAACTGTAGCGCTACCTATGTAAATAAGTAAATTCTGTAAGAGAACCTAAATCTTAGGACCAATCTACACCTGTTATAAGTTGGTAGTTACTCGTAGCTCCTTATGTTAAATGTTTTGTTTGCTCTTAGTATACTCATTATTAATATTTGAAGAGTGGTTGCCGCATACCTACCTGTGAGCTAGTTGTAAAACAGAGCAATGTCAAAACTGCAATTTCTTTCCAAACTTATTAAAAATCTATTTTAAGCATAATTAAGCATTGCTCTCTGTAAAACTGTAAAAGAAAGTATCTTTTAATATCTCACCAATTATTAGAGACACATACCACTGTGTAGGCGCAGAATTTACTAAAGACATAAACCATCGTATGCAATCCACAAACCTTTTGTTTTTTTTAGGGAACAATCTACAACTGGGTGCGAAACCATCGCCTTCACCATGAAAAATTCCGAACAAACGAAGATCCATTCTACAGTACCGCTGATTTCTTCTCAGCTCAAGTACGAGCTCAGATGGAAAGTCTCACACCAGCCCAAGAGAAAATGCTGGAAGAAATAGATATGTCTGACCTAGAGGCCGACAAAGTTGTCATGTTCCAGAAAAGGTTAACCTACAATTCACTCTTCCAAAAGATTTAATCAGAACCAATTTCGCTTGATTTGACAGATTTTACTGGATTCTATATTTCGTCCTTCATGTTTTGTTGCCCATCAATGCACCACTTGAATATTGGGGCGATACCTTCTCAGCTGCGGTATTCGTAACATTCTCTCTACGATACTTGATCGTACTCAACGTTTGCTGGTTAATAAACTCAGCGCACTTTGTTTGGGGATTGAACAAGAACTTCAAGCCATCAGATTCGAATATGATCTTCCTAATTACAAAGAGTTATTGGCCTCATTATCATTACTTATTGCCCTGTGATTACCAAACCGGCGAGTTTGGAGACTATGGTAAGACATTTAAAGTCTCGATTAAAAAATGAAATAGAAATAGCTTTCTGTTTTTGTTTATTTTTATTTTTTTTTTTTTGCAGCTAAGGATTGTACAACTGCTTTTATAAGGATATTTGCTGCCATGGGACTTGCAACGGAACTCCAGACAATCACTACAGAAGCTGTAAGGAATGGCCTTACGACAGCAGTCGAAAGTGGACGATCCATTGTCGATTGTATAAAGGAAGCTGCTGTTGTGGAGCAACAAAAATTGCCAAAGGATCATTATCTAGATAAGAGCAAATTCTTGTAATAACTATAGTTTCGGTTATCCCTTTGTTTAAGTTAGTGGAATCAGTACTTTTTTTAAAAAACCAAAAATAAAACAGCGACGTTTACTATTTTAACCAAAAGTAATTAAAGTTTTTTTTTGCAAATATTGGTTCTTTCAGGTTTTCTTACAGAGAAAAGGCGGCAAGATTGCCGTTTTGCGAGCATAAACTCGTATGATGGCTTGACGATCAGTAACACACACATATATCGGGTTTTCCAATAGGGACTTGACAACTTTGATTTAATTTGTGAACACACTCTTTCACTAATCATCAAACTGTCACTGTCAATTTATTCAGTAAACTCAACATTTTCATCATGGTAAAGTACACGAACGAGCAACGTCTGCAAATTATAAAAATTTTCTACCGAAATTCGGAGTCGGTGACTGCAACTTTAAGAGCGTTAATTCCAATTTTCGGTCGTAATTCTCGCCCTAGTAGACAGACAATAACAAGTTTAGTGCAAAAATTTGAGTTTACATATTCGTTGTGTGATGTTGCCATGTCAGTGAGACAACGGGTTGGTCGAAGTGTCGAAAATATCACTGCCGTTAAGGCATCCGTAGCAAATGATCCAAATCAGTCAATTCCACGGCGTTCTCAAGAATTGGGCATCGCTCAGACCATATTATGGCGTATTTTGCGTAATGACCTTGGTTGACACCCACACAAGATCAAGCTGACTCCAGAATTGAAGCCGATGGACCATTTGAAGCGACGTACGTTGTCCGATTGGGTTCTGGAAAAGATGCGCCAAGATGGTGAATTTCATCGCAAAATCATCTTCAGTGACGAAGCTCATTTTTGGTTCAATGGGTTCGTCAATAAGCAAAATATGCGTTATTGGTCGGATGAAAATCCACATGAATCACCACTTAATTCACAAAAATAACTGTTTGGTTCGGTTTACATGCCGGCGGCGATATTGGGCCATATTTTTTTGTCGACGATAACGATCGTCACGTTACTGTGAATGGTCACCGTTATAGCGCCATGATCACCGATTATTTTTGGCCCGAATTGAAAGATATGGACTTGGACGACATGTGGTTTCAACAGCATGGTGGCTTAAGCCACACAGCACACGTTTATTGAAGAGTAATCGATTTATTGAAGAGTAAGTATGGTGAGCGTGTTATCTCAAGAAATGGGCCAGTCGATTGGCCGCCTCTTTCGTGCGATTTAACGCCGCTTGACTTTTTTCTGTGGGGCTACGTTAAGTCATTGGTTTATGCCAGCAAGCCGACGACGTTGGAAGAGCTCAGAGCCAACATTGAACGCGAAATAGCGGCCGTTTCGGCCGAAATGTGTGGCCGAGTCATTGAAAATTGGGTCTAACGAATCGACCGCTTGAAACGTGCCCGCGGTGGCCATATGAACGAAGTCGAATTCCATTCATATATGTTTTAATTGTACTTCAAGCCGATATTAAAGTTTTTGAAATATCTTAAATGGTTTGCGTTTGCAAAAATAATTGTCAAGTCCTTATTGGAAAACCCTTTACTTGTTACCTATGACATGATTGAACAATTTGAAATATCATGCGCGCGCGCTTTGCTTCTTCTAAACCTTTGAAATTTCAGCAAGAAACCCTTTTATTTCTCAACAAAGTCCCCTTTAAGCCTCTCTTTCTCCAAATGTTTGATCCCTCAGGTCCTTAAAACAGACGTTTTTTTGGCTATGACATCATCGTTATTACGAAACCTATAACCGCCGAGCAATGTCTTTAGGCTTGAAATCAACGGTGATAAGTAAAATCAAAGTCGCTGACTCTTGAAAAAGCAATGGATATCGGTATCAGAATTTTGACTTGATTGAAGGAAGCCGTAAAGGCCTTTAGCTCAGTTTGGCTGACACTATGACGCAGAATCTTCGTCTCTTCCACCAATATTTCAGAACAGAGTTGATTGGCATCAGGAGTGCTTGAATGACAAAGGTTTACCTAACGGTGTCGTTCTCCAACAAAACACCTTATTACTTTCTTGGTTCAGATTCTAGCCGGAAGCATACCCAGGTACAGGAAGAGCTTATTCTGTAATTTCGCAACAATAGGAGCTCTGAAGCCATTGCAACAGACGGTATGTCCATTGTAGCAGGTAAAAAAAAACTAGTCAGCTCGAAAAGTCCACCAAATTTTAATGCAAGTTATACCGAAGACGATTTCTGCTTCGATAGTGCAGTCCTTGCTGTGAATAAGTGGAGAAGTGTGTCTTAATCAAAGTTAGAGAAAGTTCTTAGCACCAGTGAGATACTCGTAGTTTCGAGAACACATGAACCAGCTAACCCTTGAAAAGGATTTAATTCGTCTTATCATAGTCATGTGCATCCAGCGGACCTTTTATTGGGAAAAAACCGATGTCGTGCCAAAAGCTCCTTAACGCTCTCAGAAAATTGGGAAGGCTTTGGAGTTTTCAAAGCGGCAAGCTAAGACCCAAGAAATTCATGTTCCAGAGTAAGACCCAAATTAGTTGTACTGCTTTCAAGAAAAAATTTAAACCAGATAACCGGAATAGATAAAACGAAATATTGTCAATCATATAGGTACAATCAATAAGGTTATTGAGAAACAACTTATATTTTGTCTGATATAACGTATTGTGCTTACCAAAATAAGATTGTCGCAGCTATAAGGCACAGTTCATAGATTTTGAAAGAGGCCAAATTAGGTGTGACCGCGTTACATACATATGTACCTTCCGAGGTATTGACAAACAACTAACAAGACCTGATAAAAAGTGGTCAAATGTCTTACAATTAGAACAGAAAATTTCTTGTTTCACTATATAAAGGCATATCAACACACAAAAGTGTAACAGATACCGGTCAGTGAAATTCATGTAGCATAAAATACAAATATACTGTTTGGTGGTCAACCGAAGATCTTTTCTCATCCTCCGTCGGGACATTATTCTTACATCTGAGATGCATTTTAGGCAATTTTAAGATCTACCTATACAACTGACTCCATTCATGCATTGAAATAAAGCTTTGTAAAGTGTGGACAGAACTCGTAAGAAATGGGATAAGTTCCTGAAACCACAGTCGATAAATGAATTTCTTAGGAAGACATATGACAGTGGGAAGTTACAAAGTTCTGCACGCCCTAACTGGAAGTCTCCATGAAAAATCGCTGTCAGGGACGGATTAGAGCTACAAAAAACAGAAGGATCGGCTACTAGTCACAACAACTAATAACGTAAACAATACCCGAAAAACATGCCGAAATAAATCAAACACAGAAGAAACTTCTGTCATTGAAAACGGTCAACTCTTTGCTGGGCTATTCGAAAGATTGCCATGCGAAAACCCTTGCTGCGACCACATACCAAGCTCATTCTAACCTAAAGTATGTTTGGGCGAAGATTTCAACGAAGTTTAATGAATTGATTAATTCAATTTCGAGGCATTTGACACAAAACGGAGAGTTTTCATTCGGCGCCATGCTGAACAAAAAAAGGATGTGTGATGAATGTGTGCTCCCTACCGTTAAGCGTGGAGGTGGTTTTGTTATGGTCTGCTGGCATCTCACGAGGTGGAGTGGGACATCTGGTTCGAGTGATATTAGTGGCGGAGGTATACAAAACAATATTGGAAGAAAACCCTATGACCTCGGGATTGAGATAATTTGGCGAAGGACTCCCATTTCAGCAGGGAAACGACCCTTAGCCCACACCAAGGCCTTGTCAGCACCACCTGAAACAAAGCGACATTATAGAAATCTTACAAATCATGATGTGTTGATCATTATTCAACTGAAGAGTTTTTCGATGTTCGATTTTGTTTCTCATTTGCCTACAATGTCATAGTTGTTACACCTATGTGCTCTGATCCTTTTGCTTAATTGATTTCATTGGAGGTCGAGTCCTTGATCAAATCTTGGGCACAGGAAGGTGGACGGTGTTTATGAATACCAGAGTGTTTCCAAAGCCCATTATGAAGACTACAATTGTAGTATAATAGGAGCTGTCTTAAAGCATCTTAAAATCGTCTGATACAATTTTATGTGAAAAAGCAAATTGAACCCGTAAAAAGACGAATAGATGTCAGTAATTTGGAAGCATCAACAAAAGTTGGGCAAAATCGCAGATTTTTGTGAAGTGCCGCTGAAAATCCTTTAAATTATTGAAAATGTGATCCCGAAACCGTGTTAGTTATGATGAGACAAATTCAATCCAGCTAAAGCAGCAATTTGAGTACAGTAGTACTTATGTAATTTGAACAAGGAGCCAGCAAATACGATCCTTCCTTTATGTGTGAATGGATCATATTTCCTCCGTTGCGGTGAAAGATAGTCGCCACCGATCAGTATTATTTGTTTTTTTTTTTTATTTACAAGAGAACAACTAAAAGGCGACAATAAACAATGAGCAAGCACACAGTGCATCTCAAACTGCTTCGATTTGCATCGGAATAGCAGACTTAAGCCTCCATTTAATACAAGGTCGAGTGTGTACCAAACCAAGCACAATATGGGGATAAATATTTGTGATAATTAATTAAATAAAAATATTTAAAAATTAAAAAGATACATAAAATTGGCAAGAACACCTAAGATACACACCTTTAGCTGCAAGCTTTCCGATTTGTAATGCGCCTAAAAATAGTACATAACATAACTAAGCTTTTGCCTGTGGTTTTCCGAAAAGTTCTTAGCATCGATTTAGACTTTTGGATATTGATCGCGAGCACTTTTGTAAGTTATCAATCTCAGTCTAACATTCAAACAACTCATGGGTGCAGAACTCATTTCCTCTTTGGTCCATCGATTCGCGTGCTGTGTAGCAGAAAGTGCCTTTTTGCTGGAACCACATGTCCACCAGATTCAGCTTGTGCATTTTGGGCAAAACAAATTCGAAATCATTGAACGATATGGGCGCCATTCACGGTAACGTTGTTCTCATAATCATCTTTGGAAAAAATTCGGGTCAATGATTTCGCTATACCATAAGCCGCACCATACCGGGAATTTTTTCGTCTGCATTGTCAGCACCCATTTTACCGGAAATGAGCTTCGTCGCTAAATATCATTTTCCACTCACCGAAAATTCGACGCTGTAACAAGTCGTTCGGTTTCAGTTCTTGCACGAGTTGTATTTTGTAAGGTTTTAGAGCAAGATCCTTGCATAAGATCTTCCACGTAATCGATTAACAAAAAAATCCCTATTAAATCAAGATCTTCATTAACACTGCTGAATACAGCAATATTTTCCTCTGTAGGCACTCTACGCATACGGGCAGTAGGCTTGATGTCCATTGAAAATAGTGCAAAATTTGGTCACTATGGCTTGAATTTTTTGCTCGATAGGTTGATTATGACGAGAGTAAAATGGTCCACTTCCGATGACGGATTCAGGCTAATCGACTTTGCGGCGGGGCGAAAACTTGTCGTAGCTAGCACGCAGTTCCTCCATCTCGATATCCACAATGGGACTTGGAGAACTGATCAATCAGCCATCAACGATCGACGCAAGACATTCCTTCAGTATTATGGATGTCCGAACGTTTTGAGGAGCCAACATCGACTCGGACCACTTCCTTGTTGTAGCCAAGGTAGGGTTGCGGATATCCCGAAGAACGCCAAGACAAGCAAATATTGTGAGGAATTTCGACGTCAGACAGTTACAATCGCAAGAGATGGCCAAATAATTTTTTGATCGAGTCTCCCTTAATCTCAAAAGGTCCACTGCATCAAGAATCAAGCATTGAAGAGCAGTAGCAACACTGCTAAAAAGCCATCGGAGATGCCGCTAGTGATGTGCTGAGTTTCACTCGACTACCACAACGAAACCCCTGGTTCGGTGTCGAATGCCGGCAAGCACATGCAGCTTACCAAGATGTATAGAAAGCGACGCTGCATAGGAGGACTAGAGCTGCTCACCAGCTCCATGAGCTGAAGAGAAGAAACGAACACCGGCTTCTCCAGACGAAAAGGAAAAAGCGCATGGTCGAGGAAATTGAGAGATTCGGAAGTTTTACCAAAATGTAAAAAAAGCATCCCACGGACACAAACCCCGAACCGAAGCCTGTAGATTTCTTTTGTAGATTGATGTAGATTTCATTTCTGTAGACGCATAACGAAAATGGCAAAGCAAATACCGCTGTTAGGCAAAATAAACCTGTTAACCTTGACGATGTAAACCAAAAATTTGGTCCACCCGACCTTGATGAAATGAAAATAGCAATATCTAAGGTGAAGTCCAACAAAGCTGCTAGAGCAGACGGCCTGACCACCGAGCACTTCAAAGCGGCAAGCGATGACTTGGTAAGGAGCATACACCAACTTATCTCCAAAATATGGTCGGACGAAAGTATGCTCGATGAATTGAACCTCAGCATTATTTTTCCGATCCTCAAAAAATGAGACCCTCTGAACTGCGCCAACTACAGAGGCATTAGTCTTCTTAACGTCGCATACAAGATCTTATCTGCCATAGTGTGTGAACGCCTGAAGCCGTTCGTCAAGAATCTGATAGGTCCATATCAGTGTGGCTTGAGGACAGGAAAGTCCACCATCGACCAGATATTCACACAACGGCAGATGTT
Source organism: Volucella inflata (assembly GCA_928272305.1). Lineage (NCBI taxonomy): Eukaryota > Metazoa > Arthropoda > Insecta > Diptera > Syrphidae > Volucella > Volucella inflata. The sequence goes on from OV743716.1 coordinate 185,485,208, forward strand.
GGAGAAGACCGATGAGCTTCAGATCGATAACCACCACCTATTCATCGATTTTAAGGCCGCGTATGACAGCATCTATAGAGACGAGCTATACAGAGCAATGTCTAGTTTTGGCATCCCTGCCAAACTCATCGATTTGTGCAGAATGACGATGGAAAATACACGCTGCTCCACCAAGGTCGGTAAAGATCTCACCTAGATCTTTGTTCTCAAAAAAGGATTTAGACAGCGCATCTGTCATCCGATTTATTCAACCTCATACTTGTAGGATTAGTGCAAATCTCTTGCACAAACACAAGAGGCACAATCTTTCAAAAGTCCGTCCAATTACTCGCATACGGCTATGATATTGACAAAATCGGAAGAAAGCAGCATGATGTCAGTGACGCTTTCGCGAGTATTGAGACGGAAGCGGCGAAAATGGGTGTAGTGGTCAATGAGGGCAAGACCATGTATATGCTATCAAGCAAAAAGGATACTCAACACCGACGTCTCTCACAGAATGTCACCTTCGATAGATATAACTTTGACGTAGTTAAGGACTTTGTCTACCTAGACTCCACTATAAATTCAAACAATCAATCGGGACCTCAGCCAACTAAGCTTGCGAAACTGGATACAGCTAGCAAAGATCGAGCTGGCTGGAGACGATTGTTGACCCAGGCTCAGCTTCACCCTTGACAGCAGCGCCACCTAAAGTAAGTAAGTATTCATAATCAGAAAATCGGTGTGCAATGCCCACGCCTGATCAGTTGGCCCTAAGACCTCCTTGCACTTGATAGATAGGATTCAAAACCACACAAAAAAAAAAACTAATAGGTGGTGCCATAGTACTCAATCAATTGATACCTTCGGACAGCGACATAATGTCTCCTGTCTCACCTTGTTCTATCACTATTTTCACTGTTTCATTATAACTGCCAAACATTTAAGACCAACGAACATCGGTATCTCTCTCTATTTTTTTTTCTTTCCCCCACCGCGGAGTACAATTAATTAAAGATGTTCGAAATACGTTGAACGCGTGCTAATTAAAAAAAAAGTCGTTCGAGTTGAATTCAAGACACTCTGTCCAACTGGTAATGAGCCGCCCAAGGGTTTATTAGGAATCTCCTACCCAACAGTGTCAAAATACTAGACAGGGAAATATCAGACATAAGTATTACTCGTGCATATAGGTATGTATCTATGTATGTGCATATGTCCCATTATGCTTTGTGAATCGAAAAATCGTTGCAACAAAATAGCACATGATCAAATCACATACAAACCATCTGTTACTCACAGCCAATAACACATTTGGTGTCACAAATCCATTAAATGGAACAATAAGCCATCTTCATGTTTCACTTTTTCAACACTCAAATGCAATAAACCCAGTCAAAATGTCATACCCATTGTCATTGTCCATCAAAATGTAACCTTTTCAGAATGTCGGTTACAGTGATTACCTTCAACGTCAACCAACCGGGAACCAAACGTCATACTTACTTGATTCTTGCTTACTGATCGTTTTCTTTTTCGCGCTTTTTTCGCAGATCACAGTAAAAGTTTCGACTTGGCAAAATTTTGATGAAAATTCAAAATCTCTCACTTGGCTGTCTATGCTGTTATTGTTGTACTAACAGAGGAACCTTTGCCATTGCTTCTAATGACATTCACTTAAACGGTATGGAAAGAAAATTATAAAAAAAAAAGAAAACCCAAAGAAAAGAAGCACAAAACAACAAGAAATAAGAAAAAAATAAAAAAAAATAAAAAAAACCAAAGAAAATGCAAATCCGTCGAGTCAGGGAAACTGAAGAGGTTTCGTGGTTATTGTCATGTGAAGTTGGATTGATGGTTTTTAGTTCCAATTCAAAGTTAAACGTGTCAACACGACTCAAAGTGGCCCACCAAAAGGTGTCGACCTGAAACGGTTATTCAACAAGGATTCAAACTCGATCACGGATAGTGTTGCTTGCCTTCTTTCGAAAAAAATAAAAATAAAAAATAAAAACTCTTGAGTGGATTTTGGAATAAAAGTTTCAACTTCAGTTTAGATAACAATTAACAGCAATCACGAAAGTACAGTGCTTGGATATTAAGCCTGCGGATTCGAACGGTAATAAGTGATTTCCTGAAAATCTTTGGAAACAAAATTTTGGATTTAAATTTGTATATTTTGTTTTTGAAAAATATCCCGAAGGTATTGCACTCGAACAAGCATTTAATTCTACCAAATTCTGATTTAGAAAATATATATAGGTTAAGAGGTTGGAGAGTAATGGTCTATCGGTATGGTCAACATGTTATTTTTAGCTAAAATTTTAAACTTAGTACGAGTATATGTGTGGAGAAGGCATCTATTTCTGTTCAATACATGAAAAAACCGTGCAATACAATACATGAAATCTAGCAAAAGTTTTCCTGGTCGAACCTTCTTCCAAGGAAACAAAAGGACTAGTACGTGGCAAGTAGCTCTGCCTTAGATCTCGGACTACGAATTCAGGACTCAACTCCTACCTTACCTAGTGCTTTTTCGGCGATTCATTCATTCCTTCGGGCTATATCCACAATTTTGTGGGATCGTTGAGCTCCATCCGTATTGGTCCTTCGAGTGAGAAGCTATAATGGCAGTCTTTTAAACTAACTAACTAGTTTGCTTGAATGAATCCTTCTGCAGTTCACGTTTGCTTTTTTGTGTAGAAAGTCATCAATAAATTAATTTCCGCGGAGCTCCAAATTATCTATTCCGAAGTTAAGATCCAGATAAATACGAGTACGTTGCAATGTTGAGCTTGTAAAATTATACAAAATTCTAAAGACGATTTCTCAAAAGTGAAAGCCTTACAGGTGTTTATTTATGAGATAAATATGTCACATAGCACACTGAATAGAGTCTCATAGGCTATACTCAAAAGGATGTGCCCTAAAAACAATCATCAACATATTCTTCATTAAAGCATTGCCTCTATTTTAAAATGACCGACAAAGCGGGACTTTTGTTGTTGACGAGATGTGGGTTTTCTTCGGACTCTGTCAGTCACTCAAACTCATGACTGAATAACTGCAGACTAAAACACAGAGAGTGCATATTTCAAGTTTAAAATCAGCTGTCAGATGGTCAGTTTTATAACAAGAACACGAGACATTTTTATCCTCGGACTTTTCGATTCCTGACTTTCTCTTAAGCATCCTTCATAGAATTTCCTTTTTATCAGAAGTTATTTATTCTTCTTCTTATCCTTTTATTAACCCTTTCCTCGTTATATGAACTTATGAGTAACGAGTTTCCCATTTGTACTGCTCCGCTTATGGGGTTGGCTAATGTCGCAGACCGCAGAACGCGTCTACATAATGCTCGGTCCTGGATCGCTAAAGTGGTAAGCCTCAGGCGTTGTTGCGCATTTGCCATCTGAGAAATCCAGGAATTCTTTTTCCGACCTCATTTTCTTACAGTTGGAGTGACCGTAGTTGATAGTGCCTTTTTAACCGGATTTTCCGCAGATCTTCTTTGAACGTGGCAATACCAGCTTATTCTATTCGCCTCAAGCTGTTCGGTTACCGAATTCTTTATATGTAGACTTCCTCTTATACGTGTAGATCTAATCTACTCAGAAGTTATTTGGTAGCTGCAGCTGTTTGAGGAATGGTGAAACTATCGATGCTAATTTTGTACTTTAACCGAATCATTTAATAGTCGGCCCCTTAATCTACACCAGGTCTTGGCTTAAACAAGATCTGAATTTCGACAGGGTCTTTTGTATACAGAGAAGACGAGTTCAGATGGATGAACATGCTTCAAATTAATTCAATTGACTTGACAAATATCTCTCAAAACATACATTTGATTGAAAAAAGTTGATCAAAAGAGGTGCTACTTGCATTTGTAGCGAACCCTTACTAACTTCCTCTATTTTCACACTCCAAAGCGAACGAAGATGAACGAAATTGACTCTTCCACTATGACGTCATATTTGCCGATGCCGTGCGTTCCTTTGGTTGACTTATGTATTGATACTTGGCCTTGCGCTTGTGTCTATTAAGCCATCTGCTTGCCACTTCTGTTCTGATTCATGGAAATTCCAAAGATATCAATGTCATGCAAGTAACTGCAAAAACTCTGCGGAGATGGGCTGAACAAAAATTTTGATTTTTATGTCTAATGTCTGCATTTGATAGCTCATTGTGCCTCGTCAATAAACGCTCTGCAGTCGTAAATATTTTAAATTCTCACCATTTACTGCGTCTGTACTATAATATTACAGTGACTTCCGTGTAAGCTTCGGATCGATGTTCCATTCACTTACCAAATCGATCAGCTTATATAAGCCTTCGTCAATGCCAAAAGTAATCCATTTTCTTATATCTGTCTTGCTAAGTGTCGGTTTTAATTGTATGGTTTCAGTGTCTCCGAAAAGTGTCCGGAAGCACCTTGTTCGATCAGAGTCCTTTCGTACTGAGTATGTTACATACCCAAATAGCATTGCCCTAATCACGATTTAAAAGCTCGCCGGTAGTACCTATATACGCCTATTAATGTTGGCTGTTATTATTTTCATCTTACTGGTATACTCTTCCGCATAGGCATATAAGACTTAAGGCGTCGGATTAATACTTTGTGGGTCGACATCAAAATCCATTACCTATGGCACGTCCCACCAGAAATAGATGTAGACACTTCAACATAAACCTTAACCAGGTTGTCACCCCAACACTAAAGCTAATCTATTCAGAGTTGGGCAGATCCTGGCCAAATAAATACTTCAGAAATACTTCAATGTACCATTGATTAAGAATAATTAAAAGAACGGACTGTTTTAAGCAACATGTCTGTCACCTCAATTAGACTGATTTAAATCTGATTTATTTTCGACGCTAATTGTTAACTAATTTACTTGTTAAAATGCGACCTTTTCTGTCATTATAAATTTATATTATTTTATACAATTTAGGAGCTATAGTGTGTTCGAACTTATAAACCCCACAAAGTACCTAATGCATATAATTCATTCTTAATCAACCAGCCTGTTGCTTTAAAAGAACCTTCCTATATACACCCGTACTGTGGTCTATATTTAGTTCCGCAAATCGAGGGGCACCCAGTCAAGAATTCTTTGAACACACTTGATTATTGGCAGGGTTGTATGAACTTCAATAGGCCTTTGATTTGATTAATCAATCACATTTAAAGTTAGCTTCTTAAAATAGAATCCAGCGAGGTTTGTAATGAGCAGAAAATATGTAGATCGTAGTTCAGAGTCATAGTCTAATCGTTCGATGTTCTTAATGGGAAAAGGTGAGCAATCTGTCAGGAAATAAATAGAAAATTGTCGGCCCATTGAGTGTTTGGACACAGAAATCTCAAGAATACGAATTGCTTCCAAGGTTAAGGGAGCCAATGCTGGGTTGTTTCTCTCTAAAAGAGCTTTCTGATGCCACTATCTAGTATCTTGAGTAAGTTAAACAGAATTGGTAAATAAATATGGGACCGTGGAGTACGAGTAAAACTACTAGTCGGTGGATTGAAATAACTTTAAGGTAAAAGTAGACAGCACAAACTGACTGAACAAGACTTCTCCATCAAAGGTAGTCTTTTGAATTTTTCATGCCAACACTACATCTTAGCCCAAGCAAGTCTTTCGATTCAAATCATGTGCCTTCTCAGAATCAGATAGATCTAAATTAAGTGAATGATCTAGGGCTTTTTTAATTGAGTAGGAAAAAGGATTCACAGGACAGTGATGCTTTAATTGATTCCAAAGAAGTCGACGTTTTTTTTCACATGTTAAGTCTTCCTCCATAGCTCTGATAATACACACCAAACGCTGAATCAATGCAACGTTGTTGGCATTTAAATGCCTCGAAATTCATTTGGAAAGAATGATCAAGTTTTTGGGATATATTAAGCATCTATTAAAACTTAAAATTCAAGAGCATCACAAAGAACTCGATCGATGAAGCATCAAGTTTTCTATAGTTAAATAGTGACGCGAATGCTTAACATGGCTTTGAATACCCCTCTTTTGCAATTGTTTTAAATTATATTAAATTTTCTCTAACACTTTCTCGCCTTAAACTGAAGAGGGCAACATTTTTTGTTTGCAAATGGTTTGAGATATTTCAAAAATACGACCTACGATACCTACTCGAGGCCTTGTAGTCACTGTGGTGAGGAGGTACCTTGAATAGGCCTTCAGTACTGTGATTAATGTTATGGATTAGATATACCTATTTTGAATAGTGTGCCTGCAAGATCTTCACACTAGACGACTTATAGAAGTTGACCAATAATATCATATCGATACATATGAATGGTATGTCATCATCGTATTTCTTCTAACAGCGGAGTATTACCTGTACAAACCATCTTTCGACAGGTTATATCTAGATCGTCACCACAAATTGTTACGCCTCCATAGTTTTTGCCCTTCGATATACTCGTATAATCAGAATACTACTGCTCACTTATATCATATTGGTGGACTCTTTCTCCAGCTTCTAAGCACTGTGAAGCATTGATTTTTTCAACTGTTGGACTCTACATATAAACTTATTCCCTGTATGCCATTATTGGTCCCAGGACTACCACTAGCCCTTCCTAAAATACATCTAAGATATATCTTTCACCAGTTTTTTCCTATGAGTATCCATATGAGTATCGTTCGACTAGTTGTTTCCTCCTTAATCGGGTATATAAAGCATTTCTAGATGTTTGCCTACATCCCTAGGCAGCAATCTTAATTTAGTTTTAGGAAATTAATTCTTCAGCCCAACAATGATATTCTTTTTACTGCAGTTGCTTGCCATTGCAACCTATGGAAAGGCAAACAAATCCCACAATTTCCACTAGCCTATTCAATTTGTTGGATTTTTGATGTCAGAGTTCATAAGACTCTCAAATTTCACGACGATAGAGCAGAGTGATCAACATAACACAACATTACAAAAATTCACAATATTGCACACCACGACGGATCTCGAAATCCTCCGATGACTCTGTTCTTTCATTCTTTGAAAAAATCACTTGGCTAACTAGACTGCCTCTACTAGTGGAGGCAGAAGTTCTAAGGAGGCTTTGTAATTGGTTTCTAAATACTCGAGAACTATCGGTGTTCTTAAAAAGCACTTGTTCGAAAATGATCTCGTATTTACCGTGAGTCGAGCCATTAATGTGGGGCTTTTTGCATATCCCTGGCGAAAACTTAGTTTCGAACCTAATCGAAATATTGTCTTCACCTTCTTTATTTATCCCTTGCAGGGCCCTATCCAAGGCTGTTGTCTACAACTGTGGCCACATGTTGGCTCTTTAATGATTCTGTAGACAGTTCCACTTATAGGTATATACCTCTTCTTTCTTGTGCTACTCGTATATGTCCACATTCTGAGCCCTAATCTACTCGTATGATATTTGTGTGACTATAGATCTATATACATCTGTAGTGTGCTTATACATATTTATGAGCATAGGATACATTTTATGTTAGTTTGACTGCTGTATCTAAAACGTTGAAACCAGCTAATACCAGGCGTCAGCACTGCAAGTTCACCCGGAAGTCAAGCAACTACCTCATCAAAGATGATTTGATTTTTAGAAATCTGTGGAGGTCAAAAGACTGTTGCACTTGCTACTTACGAGTATACCCAAAAAAAATCAACTATATCCTACTACAGCTGCACTCCCTGTCTTTCTTGTTTTATACCTGCAAGCGAATTCGGTATTTCTACTGCAAAGTAATTTATAATCACACTACTAGTAATGAATTTAGGATACTGGCTATATCTTAAGTCTAACTCGTTATTTACTGCAGTCGGTTTTATCTATTTTAAGCTTAATCATAGTTTTTATTCTATGAAACGAAATAATAGAATTTTTATCTGCTTCTGACCTTCATTACGGTAATTCAGTTCATGAAACACTGGAAATGTATAAATTCTCGTTATTCTGGGATTTTTGATTTTAGATTGCAAACTTAATTGACAATCTAGTTTAAAACGCTCGCTTCCGCTTCATGTACAACATATCCGTCACAAAATGCTTAAGTACAAGCGAAAATGATTTATCTTGTGATACTAACATCGAATCTTATAATGACATTTCCGTGATAGAGCGCCTGTAGTATCAGAAACTCACTGTATCAATGGCTAACTGCAGACTTAGGCAAACAGTCGAACTAAAAACAAATACGGCAGGAAGTAATGCAACTTATGGTCTAAATCTAAGCAAAAACACACTCGTAGATTTAGAACTTCTTGAGTTTCTTATCTGAAATAAAACACCGAAGACTATTCAAAGACGTAGCAGTGCATAAGATGCATTTAATCTGTAGTTCTTGAGATATTACTCGTATGTATGGGTGACGAAAAAAAAAGCCTTATCTTAGATCAATATTGAAAGAAGTTGTTCTCCGAATGTTTTCCTATGTCGCAGGGCACGGACCGACTTAACTAATGTAGATTTGCCGCCAAGATTGTTTCATTTCACTACTTTGGAAGTGATTAAACAGTTCAGAGAAATGAGTATGCAACCTAATTCTATGATGGCAACCAGTTAGACATCCATTAGGACTAGCGCCCTAACCAGATGAAAACTGTAAGGTTCGATCTATGACGAAGAGTGGGGTTATTACTTGCAAAAATTAATTACAGTCCTTCTGTTATTCAGACTCCAACTTAAGGTTTTATATCTTCGTAGCAGCTAGCGATATAGGCTGTTTTGCATACGGCATGAAGGGTTACTGAAAATTCAGAGACAATTGCATAATTTTGTTGGCTTAAGCCAGAATACAATAGAAGGATTCCTAAGTAACTTCCCCATGTCTTCGTTATACAATAAGAAAACATGCATTTGGATAACAATTGACTTAACATACGTACTTAATCCAAAGAGGTTTAGACAGTGCACTTCCGAATTCAGTTACTTTGTTCATACAGGTGAATGGACCACGATATCTTTCATCACTGTTGAGTTAAGACAAATCAGTTTGTTCCACAAGTTTAGGGAAATAGTCTAAGTTTTCAAAAGACCGACCATTTATTGAGTCAAGAATTGCCCATCCTAAAGACCGAACGAAATACGACATTGTCTAAAGACTATAGACAATTAATCTCAGTTAGAAGTATCATACACAGATATGGATATCAAACTGATCTTGTTAAATTTAGAAGTCAAGACAGCAGCTTTCAGTTTTTCTCAAAACTCTTTTCAAGTAATCTTCTGAAAGTTTTTTCTTATTTTTTCTTATTTCCGCAAATAATGTACAATTCCTCTTTGGAGTTTTGCTGTTATCACATTGTAACGATCTATAGGTTGTAGGTAGATAGAAATTGCTGAATCGGTTCTTGTAGCTAATGGTGTAAATTCAAAAATAGAAGAGCTGACGGATAAAAATCTCCAATGTCGTCTGTCAAGTGTCTATAAAGCAAAATATTTTTGTCAGCAATTCCTTTCTTCTTTGCCTTTGCTGAGAATTCATTATAGTGGCCACTTGACTTTCAAAGGCGTTCGATAATGAAATACTATGTAAAACGATTATTATTGGTTTCATGAGATTATTGCATTCTGACGACCAACCTCTTGTTTGGGCGAGCTCAATAGAAAAATGCCCACAATACAAATATTCACATGATGGCATACCTCAGGGTGCTATCTTAGGTCCGGTTCTGGTTCTTAACTGCGTTTCTATTAACGATATTGCTCAACGTTCTAACGGTGTTTCTTACTATCGATGTGTAAATGGCTTACAAATTTAACATTCCAGACCTTTGAGTCTAATAGAGGGCCTTTATTTGAACGGAAAAGTGAAGAACATTATCGATACAATCATATTATGCATCCCACAATGAACATTGTTTTCCACAAAATATATTTATGACAGGAGCTGTCCCTGTCGCTTCCTAATAAGAAGCAGTTCCTTAGAAATATTTAAACTAGCACTTAGATAAGCAAATTTGGCCTGACAAAATTGTTTCTCTGCCAAATGGCCGAGAAAGAAGAAAAAAGCTAAGTGTAAGTGTTCATTCGTTATCAGAGTTGTAGCGAAGGCAACTTATGTAGATAAAATTTCAAACTTTCTCTTAGCAATTGCTTCCGATGTGATGTGTTCTTGGTTTAACCTTGATTCAATAGAACCCTGCCGCTTCTGTTTCAATATTTGTGAATGCACAAGTGCCAGATGACTGTTCCAATTATGCCAATCTCATAACAGTTGCTGGCACATGTCGCACATACGAGTACTTTTCGAATAATTTTTTCAAGTATGATAATAAAAAAGCAACATGATGCAGCAACATATCACCTAAGTTCTTGAATTTTCTGTAGAATAGGTCATGTTGGGAAAATTTGGTCACATGTGAATTAACCGGGCCTTAAATATAATTAAAAGGTGACAATCCGATCGTTGTTAAATAGTTCTTTAAAGACTGATGCTACTCTCATGTGACATTTTATTCATCAAGTACACTTTGTTGTAATCAGATAATCGATGCCAATTGGTGTAATCTTTTTATTGTACTTATCGTAGTCGTCTCCTGGTGACGTTAATAGCTATATTTTGATGTCCATCCTCGAGTTGATGGCTTCGTTCCGTCTTATGTCGAAAACTGGATCATCCTGAACGTTTTAAAAAGACCGCATAAATTGTTTTCTTCTTCTTCTGCGAGTCCTTTTTAAATTTACAAGTTCAAGGCATGATCATAAAAACATGATCAGAAAAAAGTGTGGTGACTATACTGATGCTTCGCCATGTAGTAAAGTCAAATAGTAGTCTATTTGCCCGGCTGCCGTGTAGGATATGCAGTCCGACCAATGATGCCCCCTTTTCTAAAAAAGTGTACCCACTTGTCCTCTACAAGACTTTGTTTTCTCTGCTGTCGCACTCGTTTATATACAACTTCTACACTACAGGCTGCGGCAAAAGTAACTAAAAGGCGGGCAATCTACTCAACATTTTCAACGATTATTGCTTTATTGGGAAGAGAAAACCATTCAACTAATTATGGAATATTATTTTATTGAAATGACTACCTCGACTGGATAGGCAGTAGACCATCCTCTTTCAATACATTTTCGATGGTTTCACGAATTGCTTGACCAATATTGTTCTTGAGTGCCTGAATCGTCTTTTGTTTCTTCGCATAGCACCGGCGTCAAATCGCAGTTTCGTGCTAGCCAAGCGACTGATTACACACTAAAATGACTATTTGCATGATTATCGAACAAAGTGTGCAATAAATCGATTGTTGGACGGCTTTTGTGGTACGTAGCCTCATCTTGCTTGAACCATAGCTTGTCCAAGTACAAATGCGCAATTTCTGACCATAAAAAATCGGTTATAATGCCGGTCAGTTGTCATTTTGGAAGAAAAATGGGCCAATAATGCCGTCAATCTAAAGACCACACCTGGTTCCAAATACTGCAATATTGCTTGTTTACGTTGCCGCCGTGATAGAAATGGAAGCTGTGTTTACAGCAAAATTGTCGTCTATTTCGAGCTGTTCTAAAAGGCTCAAACTGAGACGCGATAAAGAATAGGTTGGTCATTCTTCTTCAATTCCCGAGTCAATTGGGCCTTGAAAGCAATAACACCTGCAATATTCTCAGTTGAGTGCATAGGATGAACACGAGAAAATGTTCAGCTGTCAATCAACAAACCGGTTTCCCGAACATTCTTTACAAACTTGCGTACACCGACCGAAATTTCCTTTCAAAACTAGCACTGTATAGGCAAGACAGCATCCACTTTCGAAGTAAACTTTGCAATATTTCCCAATATTGTTGAACCATAAAACGATCCATGTTGTACCACTTAAATAAAATATAGAATTTTCATAAATTTTTGAGCACATAAGAGCTGTCAGTGTCAGAAACACATATGATATAAGTGGCTTCAAGGTTTGAGCTTATCTGTAGCAGGGAATTCAGGCGATCGTGGTGGCTAACTCAAATCCCCGCATTTGGAAAGCATCCTACTTCGAGTATCGCCTTTATAACTCCATTATTGCACGTGATGATCGGGCTGTTGCGCCATTTTGCTTAAATCATATGTTGGCATTTGGTGGCAGTTGTGGGTATAAAAGATGTTGAAACATTGCCGTTTAACGTTCTTCTTTTATTGTTAGGCTTCATTTTGATTATTTGAAAAAAAAAAATTGGCACCAAGTCTTTTCGGGGTTAATGCCCCGAATGTCATGGTTTTTGATAAATTTCTCGGTGTTTCTGGGACACCCACAAATGCCAATTTTATTTCTCTCATATAAGAAACCGCTCAAGTTGAAATGAGCTTCATCAGTAATCATCAAATTTGACAAAAAAAAAGCTCTTCCGTATTCCAAGAGCAGTTTAAGGTCCTCTGTATATAGTTTTTTGAATAAGTTAGATCGTGTACATGACAAGGTGTAAAATCTTTTGGAAAGTCCGACGAAGAGTGTGATCAGATAGCTACAATTGGGCAAATCGTCTTCAAGTTGATTTTTCAGCGTTTTTTGCGATGCTCTGTCTCACAACATTAATATTTCCGAGCGATTTGCCGGTACGTTTTAAGTCTATAATTGTCACGAGTTCAGGACTCTTTGCAGCACTCCTTTTACCATAACTAACTTGATTATTATATTAGTCATTGAACGATTACTTTTGAGGATTGAACAAACGGTTTTGATTCTATTTTCGAATGCTTATTGATTCCATCTTCAAATAACTCGGACTAACTTATACAAGGTATCAATTTACCTGATTATTGACGCTCCTGTTGGAACAATCGTTCTAACTCATCTACCATATTTCATCATGATTTACGATGGAGTATTTTCTATAATGCTGCTATGAATTTTTTGCTGAAAACTCGGTCCTATACGTTAGAAAGTCAAGACTTGTATCCGGTAACTACCACGAGGAAATTAAATAAGGGCAATTGATGTGTTGTCATAGTAACGTAAAACAGGATTGATGCTAGTGATGTCTTTGTCCACCATACGATAAACAGAGTTTTTACGGATTTTTTTCAATCCAGTCATTGATCTGATATACGTCTACGCCTATACTGGAATAAAAAAATAATAATATTTAATTGTTGACCCTTCGACACCACTTTAAAATAAATAAAAGCTAGTACGCCTCATTCAGATGGATTACAAAGGTCATATTGTTCGTATACACCTTCAACGCTCCGCATCAACGCATTATTCAAATTTAACCTCTGTTTATAGCCCTACTCCACTTAACTTTTTGAGTTTAAAAGTTTACACTTTTTTGATGAATAGACAAAAGGTTCTCATAAAATCGATTAATAACAAATATTGACAAACACCTAGAGTACCATACATATTCATTCAATTTCGCACAGTTGAAGTACGAGTACTCACATTCGTACATGGTCGAGTGTGTAAACTATTGGATTGTTGTCTTAAAACGTTTAGGTGATCTATCTATTACACAGCCCATTATCTTAAGAATGATTAATTTGTTCAAGACCACTTCATCTGACGTTACCTATCTGTTCGTGTGAAAAGCAGTTACCCAAAGAATCAATCGTCTCAGATGAGTCCGTATGTGAGGACCTTGAGGCTTAAAAACTTTGTAAACAACGTGCTAAAAGCAAAAGTATCTTACGTGGTAAACTTTTGCCGCTTCAACGCATTATGCTATACGCTACCCTGGTTTGTTGTCACAAATAGACTTTGTTTGACTAAAATACATTTAAAAGCGAACTCTCTTCTTCTTTTTTTTTCATTTTATATTATGATACCTGAACCGACAGAAAAAATCAAGGGAAACAGAGGGTTTTATTTAAAAAGAACCATAAAACACACGTCAGACTAAGTGTGCTAACACAATGAATTTTAATAATCATCACCTTGGGCTTCTTATTACAGAGCCATGTGCATATATGATTTATCTACATATTGACGGGAATATGGTGGAGGAAATTTGTTGCGAATAGGGCATTCTCTGAGGTCATAAGTATCTCAAGAACGACGTCGAAGAATCTCCGAATCAGCAAAAGATTGCAGTAACTCTCCCCAAACTTAGTCATCAAAAGTGCAATCGTGCAAGTGCAATATAATTTTTTTTATTTTATTTGCTGATATCTGTACTACGACGGATGATTTTTGAAAACGCAACGTTGCACTAAAAACGCCTAAAGTGAATGCCGTTTAGATTTAGATAAAGATACGCGTAAATGTACTCAGTCATAATCAGATATGGCAATAAAATGTGAGGCAAGCCTGAAGCAATTCAGTGTAACGATTTAATGGTTTTTTGGTTGCCCAAAACTAACGAATTTTGTTCCATTGATTGAATGCAGTAGTATCGGGGTGTCGGGTGTCGTTAAATATTAACACATGCCATGTGCTAATGACATCTTGCTAATGCTCGAGTTGGTATATATTTGAATGAGGAATTGCATTGCTAACAAGGTGCTAATCAAGCGATTACCTGTTTCGAATAAGATTACATATAGTTTGGTTTTAAGCGATAATTGATATATAAACTAACTTCTGTCAAGGTGCTTAAATGGAGAGTGAAACTGTCAGTGAACTTCAAAATTTAGCATTGACTAGCAGTCTGAATTTTTGAGCGTCAACAATCTCTCGAAGTGCTTATCTTCTTTATGAATTCTTTATTTTTGCTGTCAAGATCTTAAACTCACAGTAAGTCTAGAGACGAGAGATAATAGTCTCAGTCTATGATAACCCTGAAAATGTTTCCATAGATAGAATGGAGGGCCATGGATCAACTCCATCATTAAAACCCTTAAACCACTTATCCCCACACCTATAAACTTTTATACGCGTACGATTAAAAATGACACAAGACTCCGAAGTGATCATGTTGATCTAGGCGGTCATGATTTCACATAAAACCTAATGAAAAGGGTTGAGAGCTTCAAACCTTAACAAGCAGTAGGCATGAGTGACATCCTACACATCAAACTTAGCAACTGACATACTCGTTTATTGTGTAAGTTAACATATACCTTTGCCATTGAGAGCTTTAAAAATCCTTTGTATTCGCTTCCCAGAATTTTGTAAGGCCTGTTACTTAGCGGTTTGAAATTACAAATCAT
Organism: Volucella inflata; assembly: GCA_928272305.1. NCBI lineage: Eukaryota > Metazoa > Arthropoda > Insecta > Diptera > Syrphidae > Volucella > Volucella inflata. The sequence continues at coordinate 185,500,252 of OV743716.1, forward strand.
GTAAGTCTCGATTCATTAATCTTAAAGATACATATTGGTGACAAAACTAGTATCTGATCAAGTCAATGTGTCAGTGTTTCATAGCTGTCGTCTGAACGACTTGCCCATCTCAGACACCCATCTGAATTCATCCCCGATTTCCCCTTATCTGGTCTGATGAAAGACTAAAAGCAGGAGCACTCGTGAGGTGTCTGGTAAGCTGAATAGCGTTGAACCCATTCGTCTATCTATACCTTAGCAGCAGCATCTCCCTAGGGTTACTCTTCACCTAATCTTTATTAGTTTGTCATGTTATTCTTGAGCTTGTGTGGTTGACAGAAGCTTCCATCTTTTTGACAATCTATAAGTAATCGATTCGTTCCTTGTTTACGTTACGATTAATTTTGTTCGTTCGTCGTTGAATCTCTTCCTCCACTCATTATCTGCGCGATAGAGCAGGACTTGGATTATTGGCAAGTTACGAGTATATCTGTCGAAGATGACGTTCTGTCCGAGAGTGTTGAATGTCGTTTTTACTTGACAGCATATACTTGGTCTTGCCCTCGTTGACCGCTAAAGCCTAAATAAAAGGGACACCAAAGCAAAACATTGTTCTGTTTAAATCTTCTCTATAGATTTGCAGCTAATGGGTTTTCTACAAGATCTGCCGAAATGTGAATATTTGGTCGATGGTTGACTTTTCTGGCCTGAAATCACATTGAATTTGATCAATCAGGATGTTGACGAACGACACAGTATGGCCGAAGCTCTTTTCGTTGGGCATTCTTTCGTCCGACCATAGTTTGCAGATAAGTTAGTATATGCTGCTTATTAGGCCATCACCTGTCGCTTTAAAGAGCTTAGCAGTCAGGCAACCCGCTTCAGCAGACGTTGGACCTAAGCTGGACAGCTGGTGGACGGAATTGTTGGTCTACATTGTCTAGGTTGGAAGATTTATTTTGCCTGGGTTATTTGGTCGTCATCTTCGTGATGCAGTCTACAAAAATGGTCTTTCCAGATCCTCAGCATCGACTGTAACCCTACTTCTATGTGACCTTATTCATCCCTGCATTCTTTGGTTGGCAGACTTAGACTTAATACGTTTTTTTACGGATTAGGTGCAACTCTTGCCGTCTATAACAATCGCCGTATCGCAGTTTTGTATACTTTTACCCCGGCCCATTCCATCGGATTTGTTGGATGTGGGGAAGCATCTGCTTTGCAGCAGTCTAGGATCTCTGCTAGTTGTTCGGCTTCACATGGCCTATTAAGGGACCTAAAACTCAATGTACGCATCCGAAGTTCAATGTCCTTGATTGGTTTGAAGCGCTTGTCAACAGTGATCCGTCTGTATCCGAGGTTGTTGCTACTTCGTAACTTTCGTCTTTTTCTATGCCATATTGAATAAGTAGTTTTGGTGAATTCCACTACTGATCAGTGTCATACTAGCTGCTCCCACATCACTTAGGAGGAAGTCACTGTTTTAATGATTTTTTGGGCACTGTTTTACTTTCTTTGAGTACGGTTGTTGACCCATCTTTATGGATTTATTCATCTCCATCTCTTTAGACTGTTTTAAGTCCTGGAATACACTATTGGCCAGGGCCTCGAATAAATCAATGACTCCATCTAAAAAGTTTCAACACTAACTTGTCTGAAGAGGTGTTAATTTTGTCTCTTGGCCAGTACTCGCGATAATAAGAGTATGGTGTCAAATTCAGGCTGTTAGCAATCATTAACCGATAGCTACCACTTGAAGATTAAATAAGCGCAACTGATGCGTAGTCATAGTAGTAATAGTAGTCATATCTGTCTTCAATATTCGTGAACGTTTAGAGCTTTATAGTGCAAAGTAATCGTACTGGTAGTCAATCCGACGGCACAGACTTTAACTTTCAAGTCGAACTTCTTTGGAGGTTAGTCCAATTAGCCTATCAGCGCTACTATTAGGAATTTCCCTGTCATTATCTCTATTTGTTTCTCTAATAATCATATGTTGAAATATCGTTAGTAAAGTTACCGCTAGTTCGACGTCTAAGGTGGCCGTTTATTCTTGAAAACTGGCAAGGCGTTCCCCCTTTGACGTCAATGTGGAGCTAGTGAGCTAAAGTAGACCTACTTTTGGTACTTTGGAACAGGTAAGAGTGTTGAATTTGTTTAACTCGATCAGACTTAACACTAATGAACAACATCCAGCGAAGCAATACCGGCAGTTTTGTCTCTTGTTTGTATGCACGATTGGAGCAGGTAAATTACCTGTGTCGCACAGAATTTTGTTGATGCTATGCACATGCATATGGGTATGGCAAAAGTAGAATCAAAATGTCATTCACAGGACATGGCTTACAAAATATGGCAATTTGTTTGTGAAAACCATATACACAGTGTGGCAAATAATTTTCCGGACTGGCTCTAGAAAACATAATTAAAACACGATTTCTGTCTATTTTTCGGTGTTTTAATTCGAAATTGTCTCCTCCGTATTTAATACACTTGTTACAATGATTTCATAGCAATTCAGGTACCTGCTCTGGCTTATTTGACAGATTTCTTCCAGTGCCCTTGTCGAACCTGCTTTAATGGTCGGAATGTCATCAAAAAAGCATCCTTTCAACGTCAATTTCGGAAGCAAAATGAAGTCGCGCAGTGCCAAATCAGGTGAACTCAACGAACAATGAGTGCAAGAAAGACCAACTTTTTGGATCGCGATGATCGGGTTGAATTCGATAGATTGTGGCCATCGAACACTTCAAAACTTCAAGATGATATGCCGCAGTACCTCTTTCACTAGTTGAAATGGATTGCGGTAGCAAAACTACGAACTTTATGAATCATTTCAGGCGCCCAAACTGAACTTGGTCTTCCCGTGTGTTTATCATCCTCCGGTGTCTCTCTACCGCCCAAAAACTGTTTATGCTACTCGAAAACAACTGTTCTACTCAACCAATCATCACAATACACTTGTTCCATCAATCGGAATGTTTCTGATGCATTTTTACCAAGTTTTGCGTGATATTGAATAGCCTCTCTTTAAAATTTCAATTTCAAATGAAAAGGTGTTCTGGAAAAATAATTTTTAAAATTATTAAATGTCAATCAAATGTCATGAAATTTAAACAGATATGTAGTAAAGAACGATTCAAGACTAAAAACGCATATTCGGACAAAAAGATGGCGCTCTTGGTTGCTGAGATATGACTCGTATCCGGGATATCTTCTGCCACAGAGTGTCAACTTTCACTCTGTATTAGAGTTTACTCATATTCTCATAAAATGCATCAACTTTAGTTAAAATTTGTCAGGCAATGCACCTTAAAGACACCATATGATGTAATAGATTCAAAAAACCTCGACGCTTGAGTTTATTATCTATTAACAGTTTTTGCAATCAGTACCAAAACAAAATTACGTACTTTGCCAAGCAATGTTTCCTGTAACGAATTTCAAAGAAAACACAGTCTTCCCTAGGAGAAGTTTTCACTTTCACTTGAGTGTAATTACACTTTAGCCTCACCAACTAACAGCGTAATTTTATGCACGCTCATAATACCGTCATTTATGTTTCCCAGTGTTTTGTTTTGTCTTTGGCTTCTTGCTCTTAAGAAAACGTTGAGTTTATCTCAATCTTATTCTTCGAATAGTGTTTACTCCATTATCTTCAAGGCCCTGTTACAGTTGAGTTTTTAAATTTACTCCTCATAATTAAGGCTAATGTGTAAATACATCATTAAGTCATGGTTGGTTGGAATGGTCTATCTGTCATCTCAGTCAGTCCAATAATGTCCCACACAGGCAATTGCTTAACTCGAAAATTAGGTAAACCCAAGGCGTAATGACAAATGTTTATTATTTGAGGTTTTCTTTCTTATTTTGTTTTGTACACAAGATACAATTTTCATTAGGCATCACCCATAAAGGTGCTTTGCTCAACCAGCGTGACCTTAACCTCGTCGAGAGATATATTGTAGTACTTTAGTTAAGGTTCCTGGTATATGTTATACTCGTGTAATTAGTTGAAGGCAAATGCAGTGATAAATCTATGTTGCAACTGATATACTATAATTATAAGTGGGATCGGCAGCCCAGCATTTGATATTTTATCTTATGTTATTCTAAAAGATGGAATTAACTAGTAAGGCCCCTAAGAAGGTCGCAACTGACTGACCTAATCGATTGATCTGGCTTACAAAAAAAAATAAAAACAATAAGTGTCAGTCGGGCTTACTGTCCCTTGACTTCCTGCCGAAATAACCATCCAACAACCTTTCAGTCCATCCTAGCAGTGGTTGCCCGCAACGTTGCGTTCTGTCTCTACTGCTATGGTGCATGTTGGTCGACTCGCGGCTCAATATTTGTCTCCTCTTACCAATCGCATATATGTACGGCAAATGGAGCTGTAGTGTCAATTGGATCGTATTTAGCTGACGCTGACGCGGCTTTAGACGCATTGATGAATATTCTCCCCCTTGACATTCATATCATAGACTGCACTTTCAAAGCCATCTTTAAAAGTAATCGTTTTTGGAACAACTCCCACTGGAGCTTTGATGACTTTGCGCGACCACCTCGGTCTTACTGACGCAATGAGCAGGAGTTCCTGGTTCGAAAACCGACTTTTCCTGAACCCAATACTGATTTCGGCCAGAATCTCAGCCAGAAAGAAAGAAAGAGAATGAAGTCGGGTCTTCACGGGTGGCTTCAAAACCGATATAGAAGCTGGTGTCTTTCTGGGGGACGACAACATTTGATTTCAAATCTCGTTAGGAAAATTTGCATCTGTTTTTCAAGTGAAGGCATACGCAATCATGATAACAACGAAATAAGTAATTGTATACTCTGAAGAATCGCTAGTTGGTTGATGCATAAGCATCTGTAGCTATGCCAAGCTGCGCTTAATGCTTAATTAACTTTAGCTAGTTCGAGACTGCAAAATTTCACTGAATATAGTCGGAAGGCTTATTTTACTGAGGCTTGTCCACAATGAGATTACGGGATATGAAATCGCCGTTCAACTTGTTCTTCAGGACCCGACGATATGTTAGATCTGTTAGTTGGTTTTCATTACAGCAATACCGCATGACTTAAGCTACCGGCAGACTCGCGGAAGGATTCGATACGTCTCTAAGATAAGCGAGTTGATTTCTATGCCTCAGTAGGAAAGACTCCAGGTCGTTTACAGGGGTCTTGAAGAGACAATACAGTTTTGCTGAGCATTTTAATGAGTTGGAAATCAATGATACAACATCCTGCGATGCTTGCATTAAAAGTAATGATGACACCGCTGAACACAACTTTTGTGAATATGTGGCTTACGCTCGCATGAGGCTGCAGGTACCCAGCGTTGGCACTTACAAGGAATGCAATGGACTAGCTTTGAGTGCTTTATACTAAAAATCTATTTGATAGCGGTCCACTACATCTGGTTCGAGGAAAAACTTTAGAACTGAATATGCCTAAAAGTATCATTAAAGGCACATTTTATGACACAAGCTAGCAAGATTCTAGTTTTTGGTGAATTGACCTTTCAACTGTGACGTGGTACTAATGAATGGAAAATTCGTCTAATGAATGGTATCTTTCCATCTCATGAAAGGAAGCTAGTATCGTCATGTGAACGTCATTTTTTCAACGATCCGATTCACCCCTATAATGGTGTGTTTAGGCCCAATAAGATCAACAAAAAACAAAAAATACTGTGGCGCTGGCAGCCCGGTATGGGCCATGGCCTAGCTTCTTAACACTCATTTGTGTTGCTCATGTTGTCATTTTCGTCACATCTGAGCGGGGCCTACGGTTTATCGCCGAATCCGAACATCACTCCTTAGACGCTTTTTCGTAAGCAATTTTACTTTCGGGAGTTTGCCATTGCCCGCCGAAAGAGTGATGACGATTCGAAAAATTGTTGGCGATGCCGGACATCGAACCACGGACCCTCTGCGTGATAGTCCAATGAGCTAACCATCGCGCCTTCACCACCACCAATAAGATCACATTAAACCAAATATTCACACTGTGGCAGATCCTTGAAAAACCCGAGAGCCTTAAATCGATGCGCAGCACCTGTTACCTTTTAAAAAGCCGCATATGACAGCATCTAAAATATTGAGAAATACAAGACCGTATCTGGCCTTGGTATCCCAGTCAACTTCATCTCATAAGTCAACACTAAAGGCACAATTTCTCAAATGTCAATACACCTACTTGCATCATTGTCATTGACATAATTAACAGAACTCAGTGAGCTGTTAATGATGCGAGTATTGGAGCAGAAGCGAAACAAGTGCTGGCTCACAGCAGAATAGTACACTCAACATCGACATATTGGAAAAAATGTCACAGAAGATAGCTATGTATAACTTTGAGGTAGTCATAGACTTCGTATACCACTGCACAGCTATGACATCTGATAGCTCTTGCCAGTTCTTTATATTTCGGCCTAAAGAGGCAAATGAGTAATCCGACCAAAGGAGACTAAGTAGACTATACAAAGACTAGCATCATCCCAGTTCTGCTTTATGGTATATGAACGTGAAGATGCCCATTAGGTAATGTCGGTCTTGACTGTGAGATCTTTGAGTGATTTTTAGTCCCATTGAGTTTGGAGGATAAATTAAAAGGCAAACAAGCTGTGCAGGAACATTTACCTGATCAGAAAGCCGCTTCAGACTTCCAGGATATGCACAATGAAAACAGAACTGGGCGTACAATTGTCGGGACACTGTAGTTCGAAGACAAAAGTTTAAAAAACGACACCATCGAAAGTATAGTGTTTTAAATTGAACAATCTTATCGGACATGGATTATTCTAAATATCGAAATTATCTGCTACTGTTCCGTTCTTTATTTTCCAACTTTTTTCGCGCTAATCAGCTTCATACCAAAATCAAGTATATTTTGATTTGAAAATTCGAATTGGAAAAGCTTTCAACTTCCATGGCTGTCCCTATCCATGAATATCTCGTTTTTTGGTAGTCAAAAGTTTTCCTCTGGTAGAGATCAATTATTTTCTACAATAGAAATAGATACAAAGAAATTTCTAGATCAGCCAAACATCGATTTGTGCAAAATTCAATATATTTAGAATTAAATTCTAAACCTTGGAATCTGATATTTTAAATCTAAAATTTGCATTAAAATTAACACTGACGTTGATATCAACACTAAAAACTCTGAGGTTTCTTGTTTAAGCTCCTATCAAGCTAGTTATTTTGCAAAAAAACAAAACAGTTCCTTATTTGAGATCTATGACTTTTAAATTTTGACAATTTATTCATCGACATCCTCGTATTTTAAAAATATATATATTTGCTTCTTCGTTTTCATTCAAAATGATTATGTGAAGATGAACTACACATACTCGTATCTTTCATGAAATCCACTACTCGTCCCACAAACCTTAACAATATCCCCATACGAAACTGATTGGAGGTAGCTTCATCTATCTGAATATCTGTTAGTCAGATATACGAAAAATTTCACAATAGGCAAAAGCAAATGCCAGAAAATATCAATTTTCTTTGTCTATCATCACTGCCAAGCCAAAACACGATGTAATGTGTGGAACATCAACAGTCAATGAATCATAAAACGAAAGAAAAAAAAAAACTGCAAATTAGTTACATCTTTCACTGGCGTTAGCTTTAGCTCTATCTTTCATTCTCTCTCCATCCTCAAAATACAAACCTTATTGATTCACTACAATACATCCATCACGTACTCATTGCTCTCGTAGACAAATCAATCAACCAAACTTCAAGCTAGGAGATACGAATTAAACTCAAACTTTTCAACTCAGATACATACTCGTATATAGGAGTATTGTGCATCGACGCCATCGCGCAAACCTCGCGTCATCACGTGTGCATTTCGCTAGTCCCGTGGAAAGAATCCTATAAATTGGTGACACTCTCAGATATCTTCATCCCTTTTGTAGATTACATCCATTGTGTTGGGTCTCCATCCATACACGGTATCTCAAATTCAAGTCATATTGTAACAGCCGCACATTTCAGACCTGTCGCAAAGAGCGCGTGTGAATTTTCATTAATATCTCTTATCTAATTACCTCTTTGAGAAGCACACAATTTTCAAATAAGCACCTTAGGCAGAAAAGAAAACTAATCTAAAAAAAAAAAAATTACCGTCAACGGGCAAAAAGACAAAAAAGAAAACAAACTCATAATTATAGGTATAGTCTGTGGTGCCGTGCAGACTGTGAACAACAAATTTTTAGACTGGGTTGAAGCCACTACCACTACTAGCATGATCGCGACCGATCATTATGTAAAGTGAAAGCATCTCTTTTGCATCTTACAAGCAACCAACCGACAACCGACCGACCTATCCATAAGCTGCCGCACACACGAAATTGTAATTCCCAAAAAAAAAAAAAAAAACCCTGAACCAAAAAAACGAAAGAAAAAAAAAATAAATAAATAAAACTTAAGTCTATACGCGTAGAAAGAGATACCTTCAACACTGAACATAGTGATCTCGCAATAGGTTCCGCACTAAGCCGCAGTAGCTCCAAATACACAACCGCGTCGCGGATACCTTTAGTTTTTGGTGAACTTCATAGATGCTGAAGCTCAGCATCTTGATTCATTAGTGTCCGAGTGTTAGACAAGTCCAAGTTGTGGTGGTCTCTTAGCGATAGACACTTGAGCAGGTCTATTTTGTCGGTCGGCCGACACGGAGTCATCTCCCAACAAACAAACAAAAAAAAAACCCAAATTTCGCTTACAAATTCGTGAAGTGTTATTACATTCGAATAAACATACGATTTTTCATTTTGTTTGTTTCCAAAGCTTTTCACACCCTTTACTTGGGTTTCTCCTTTACCATATATATTTTTGCAAGAATTTTAATTTAATTTTTTTTTTTTGTACTCTTCTCGGGCAAAAGTGAAATCAGCCATAGACGTATACTTAAATCGTAATCCCAACGCATTCGCTGAAAATGGGTCATTTATCCACTTCGGATCGCGTCAACACAACAGTGGTTACATCAAACGGATGTACAATGGCTAACAAGGATACCAATGGTAAATTGCCACTATGCAATGGTAATAGTGCAAGTAGTAATGGTAATGCTAATGGAATTTGTAATGGTACAAAATTAACAAACGGTGCTTGTACGAGTACAAGCAATGGAATCAGTGCTAATGGTAATGCCAATTTATTTTTGTCAAACGGAAGTGCGAAAATCTTAAACGGTCTGTGTGCTAATGGAAGTACCCAAACAATGGTACTGACCAAAAGTGAAGTGCAAGAATTAGAAAACGATGTATCTAAGAACGATTTTGATGAGAAACAACAACTTTACTTCGATCCAAAACACACCATCGATTTGGAGGAGTATACGAAAAACTTTAAAGGTGACAAGGTCTTTGGAATTCAATTTAAGGCACCTCTCAAGTGGGATAAAATCATACAAATTTCACTGGTACATCTTGCTTTTGTTTATGGATTTATCATCTTCGATTTGAGAGATTTCAACATTTGGACTACGCTTTTTGGTGAGTTTTTGTTATTTTTTTTTTTCTATTACTCTCCTTAAGTTTATGTGGAAATATTGCATAAAAAATTTCCAAAAAACGAGTATGTAGGTAGTAAAAATTAGTATCCGCACATGGAGAAAATTATCACACTGTGTTACCAGACTCAAGCAATTTTTACCTATTTTCGGCTCAAACCAAAAAATACATGAAATATGATAATTGTTCAAAAATTTCAAAACATTGAGCCGCAAAAATGTTTCCAGCAACTTTAACAGCCGTACGTGTGAAGCAATTGTTACTTTCACCTCGTGGATTACCAATTTGTCACTATACTCGTACATCACACCCTTTTAAACAGATTTTAGAAGAAGTTTGCCACAATCTTAAAAGAGTGTCTCACGTTTTTTCCTTCAGGCGTAAACTGTGAAAAGTTAATTTTAGTCATGAATTCGGTTGTCAAAAGAACTAATCAACAAATTGTAATATGTGCAGTGAACATTCTCTTGATAAATTTTTAATCATTTTCTCGTGATATCTCACGAGTGGTAGATCGAGTTTCCCATCTTCATGTCTGTTTCTATACACTGAAGTGTATCCCTATATTCTTACAAAAATAGTAGGTGAACCGTGTGGCACTAGGAGAAAGTCAATTGCAGCAGACTTAAAAGCAGCTATTTTCTCAAGTGCGACGTGGATGCCGCCGCTCATATTAATACAAACACTATCCAATTTCATATCCTTCATCGTATACAGCGTTTCAAAAGAAAGTTAGGGAATACTTTTACTGGTCAACAGAAGCCAATTTTCCACTAATTTCGCGTTCAATATACCACAGTTCTTGAGCTATTGTTAGCTTGTTGGCATTAGCGAAAGACTTAACGTAGTCCCATAAAAAGTAATCCAAGGATGGTGTCAAATCGAATGAGGGAGGTGGATATTTGACGGGACCATTTCTCGAGATTACATGTTCACCGAACTTCACCTGCAAAGATCAATTGTTTGATCAGCTGCGAGGCATGTGTCACCATCTTGCGCGAACCACATATCACTGATGTCAAGTCCATCTTTTAAAAACAAAACATGACCGTAGCATGGGGATCATTGCCATCGACGAAAAATTACAATCCAGTCACACACCTTCGGCATATAATCCACACCACGAGATCACTTTTTGTGAAAGCAAAGTAGTCCCTTGAAACTCATGTTCGTTTTTTGCTATCCAATAATGCATATTTTGCTTATTGACAAAGTCATTTAACTGAAAATCACTGAAGATGATTTTCCGATGAAATCTAGGGTTCAATCCAAACTTTTGCAGAGCACAATAGTAGAAGTTTCGACATTTCAAATTATCAAGAGCCTTCAGTTCATGAGTTACATTGATTTTTTAAGAGTGTAAGCCAAGATCTTTTCAGAAAATTTCGCAAAATGTGGATTGCGAGAATCGCAATTCCTGTGAACAGTAAGAATTCGACTGGTTTGGCTCATTTTAAACTGAAGCGGCTGCGATATATCCGGTGCGTTGTCTCATCGGCAAAGAAAAATTCAAAAGCACGTTAGCCTGTCTGTTGAAACAATCACTACGATCGAAACTAAAAGATTTTCCACTGAGATTCTCAGCAAAGAAACATGGGTCAGCAATAGCCCACCAAATAGCCAAAAGGGCATAAAGTAGTATACGGAAGGTTCTAAAATGGAAACGGGAGTGGGAGCTGTAATACATAGACCAAACACTATTACATCAATTGCTGTGAGTAAAATTCCTAGTGTATTCCAAACCGAGCCTCACGCCATTCAAGATTGCGCCAACCTGATCAACAACTCCAGTATCAAGAGCGCAAACATCTATATGTTCACGGATAGTCAAGCAGCTATGAACGCCCTTAGCTCTCACATCATTGACTACAAATCAGTCATGTACTGCTTCAAAACCCTCCAAAAACTCAGCTCAAAGAACAAGACCAAACTATGGTGGGTTCCTGCGCATGAGGGTATTGATGGTAATAAAAAGGCCGACGAACAGGTCAGAAAAGGCGCAGAAATACTATTCAACGGACCTATACCCTTTCGCTGCACCTCTAAAACAGTAGTAAATCTAGCCTTAAAATCCTGGGGCACTCAAAATGAATCTCGTGTTAGGAGGTGACTTCAGGTCTAAGACAGGCCAAACGAACCATTATGCCCTTTAGTGGAAATGCCAACAGATGTATGAATCTGAGCTGGCACGATATCCAAAACCTAGTGGGCTACCTAACAGGTCATCACGGCTTAAGATATCATTTGAACAAAATAGAACTAGATTAAACTCTCTGGAGTGCCGACTTTGTCTTGAAGAAGAAAAAACAGCTGAATGCCTAGCCCTCAACGGAATCAGACGAAGTACCTTCTTCGGGGAAATACTCGAAACAATTGAACGCAGGGATTACCCTGCTGGCAGAATTACTTACTTTATTCGGAAGGTAGAAAACCTACTAGCCTAAACGTAGTTCTGACAAATCGGTACAAAAGATCTTTTTAGTTTTAGGTCGAAGTGCCTTATTATCGCAATTGGCGAGTCAGAAATTTAAAAAAAAAAAACAAAACTTGAAGTTAGCGATCTTAAAGTTGCCACCACTGACTCAGAATTTCGCCAGTAATTTTTAATAAGTTCCAAATGTTGCCCGGTCGTAAAATTTACTAAAAAAAATAGAAGCCTTGCCTCACGTTTTCATATTGACAAATCATAAAAAAGTTTATAAATGCGTTTGTATTAAAAAAAAAAACAAAATATTGTGGCCCTATAGAAAACGCATTATAAGATCTTTTTCAGAGGCAAGGAAAACAGCCTCTGGGGAATCGTGGAGTATAAGTGGAGATTAGTGGATTACTTAAGAAAAGACTTTTTTATTTTTTTTAATATATCCTTCCGGGAGCAATTTGTAGGAAAATCACTGCAACGTTATTGATGGCCCTGTGGATATTTTTAAAGACTTGTTACTCATAATTTAGAGAATAAAAATGTAAAGTGCTGTTTTTTTACACGATAACATGATTAAAACCTGAAATATACATAATAAATCATATAATTCATGCTCCTATTGGATAGTGCTTTAAAAGTGATTCAAAACAAAATGAGTGGACTTGAGGAAGACCATATAACTTTGTTAAATAAAACTAATGGAATCTCATTTTTACATTGATTCAACTATTCAACTATTTGAACAACTAGAAATACAACATATTCTTTTGCACAATGATGTTTTCCTTTTATTTTCCACAACTTGTAGAGACTTATTTCTACTGCTTACTGAACTTAAGTAAGTCAAAAACTACTGTCTTTTAAATCATTGATTATGATGATTTTTATATGAGACCACCTTCGACTTCCATTCATTGATTGTATCACCAAAAAAGGGCAGATCAACCTCAATGTTTAATAAAACGAAAAAGATGTGATAATTTGAAATTCATTTTATCATTTTAAATTCAACCAAATTGCGTTGGAATGAAAATATTGGTTCACAACCTAATTTGTGAGTGCAATTTATATTCAGTTCAACCACGTCAAATGTGATGGCTTCTGCTTACGATGCACGAGATGCTGTATCTCGTCTTTATGCAATTATTTATTTATTTTTTTCAATTTCGCGCTACGATCGTAAAAAAATATCTGATATGCAAAAAAACAAAACTTCACTTTCTCTTTAAACAAACAAATTTGCTGCAATAACGTGCAGGGTCCAAGGCTTCAGTTAAATGAGTTTTTTTACGATCTCAAATCTATTTTAGATTAAACTTTAACTGTTGCACTGAGATGGCTTGTAGCTTAGACAAACAGACCTCAACTCAGTCTTTTGCAATCAGTAGCATACGAGTGAATAAGATTTTAAATGATAGATGCATAGCCATAGTTAGACAAATTGTGGACACATAGATACAAGTACAATGCCAAAAATCTATTAAACATAGCTCTCAAGGTGGTAATAAAAGACGATAGGAAGTCTTTTGACTATATTTCATAGTGTCTTATCTATGGTGCAGATCGCGTGATGGTTGTAGAATAAGTGTGAGACGGTATCACAAGTCCCAAGAATATTTTCCTTCTTTTAAATTGTGTCAGTAAATACATTGACATCAAGTCGATGATCGTAGCACTCAAGAACTCATTGTTTAACGCAATAGCCAAAACAGATTTCTTGTTTCTTCTATACAGCTGATTCAGTAACTTTTTCCACGTATGGACATCTTTACAAGCTATTTCGTGATCTTTCTTCGAATTTTCTGTACCATAAGTGTTTTCTTACAAGAATATTACTGGGTTCTTAGCATCTTACTTAGTTTTTAAACTTATAGCGTTTCTTATTCATGACGTGATCAAACCTGACTTCATCTGGGTAATCTTATACTAGGTTCGAACTATTTATACGTCTTCTATCAATTGTACTGTCATTCAAATGGCCGACATTGATGATTTCTTAAGTAAATGATTTTTCTATGTTTGAAACTGTCATCTATTTTGACGCAGAACCAGAGTAGCCAGAGACATCCATCAACTAGTATTTTACCATTAACTAGAACATAAATAACAATAACAAGTGTCATCTGCGATTTTTACTATGGAGAAAAGTATTGAAAGAAGAGTTAGTTTGCGAACGGAATTGTTTGTTCGAAAATGTTGGAGAAAGACTACGGGTACTCGGTAATAACAAAAACAGAAGCATTTGAGTGGCACAGTGTATTCAAAAGGAGTCATAAAGTTGTTGAAAACTTACCTTATCCGTAACAGTTTTGCTCACTGTTTTCTTCGACATTTGTGATGTGGTTAACTCGGATTTTCTTTTGATGGGTTAAACAGTAATTGTTTACTAATTAATTAAGCATTATGAAGCGTTTGAGGGAGATTTTCTCCCGGAAAGACACGAATTGTGGCAAAACAACTCTTGAGTTTCACACCACGATAATGCACAATCTCACAATTGCTTGACCAAAAACGCTACCAATATGATCGAGAGAGAACCATATTTTCCAAATATCGCATCCTGTGAATGTTTTTTTATTTCTGAAACTCAAATTACCACTTTGTGGGACCCATTTTGAGTTCAATTAAGACATAATAGGAAGTCAACTGAGAGAACTGAAGGCGATTCTCAAAAATGTCTACAAAAAATGTAAATGGATAGCGAGATGGAAAAGTTGTACCGCTTCAAATGGAGCCTATTTTCAAGGAGACAAGATAAATTTTAATAATTGATTGATTTGAATTTCTTTTGTCGACACTTTTTTACTTAAGTACGACTCAGTCTCGGTTGTAATATAATATACAAGGTGGCGCAGAATTAATCATCCAATTTTGTTTTTGAATTATTTTTTTTACTAATTAAAAAAAATGATTTTGAGTGATAAAAATCTTTATTTTTACCTTTACAATATTTTGTGTTAAGTGGAAAAGATGATATCCGCCAAGTGACTGCCGTCAGTGTTGATATACATTTGTGCCCGTCTTATCGCCCGACTTTCCGCAAGATTTCCGTTGATAACAGTTCGCATTCCTGTCGAATATTTACCTTAAGGGCTGCCATTCTCTGAGGTTTGTTTGCATAAACCCCCGGTTTCAAGTAGCCCCAAAGAAAGAAGTCGGACATGGTTAAATCAGGCGATCTTGCTGGCCATGCCAAATCGCCAAAATGGGATCCATTGTTGGATCCATATTGAAACCACATATTCACCAAGCCCCGCTCAGCCAATTCCGGCAGTAAGAAGTCGTTTATCATGCCCCTGTGGCATTCGTCAGTAACAGTGACCGTATTGTCGATAGCATCCTCAAAAAAATATGGTGCAATGCGCCTCGTCGCTCATGATGATCTTCGACACAAAATCGTCCTCTCCATTACTTGTCTGTTTGTACTCTCTCTCCCGTTTACAAATGTTAAATATGAATGACGTATGAAGACATTTGCAAAAATTATAACATCTACCGATAGGATGATTAATTTTGCGCCACCTTGTAGTTTAACAGAATGTAGTCAGCGTAATCCATGTTCAAGCGTATGGGCTTTCATCAAGAAAACCATGAAACTTCTTCATAAGTTCAAAAAGACTTATGATCAATAAAGACAGTGCAGAAGATAGTTTAAGTCATTGTCTCACTTCACTTTGAATTTTAACTTCCTCAGGTTTCATTTTCGGGACTGGTTTCCCAAATGTCAACTCAAAAATTCTCCCTTAAGAGCAATATTAATGCCAAGAGATCATTGGAAAGAACTTCTTCCTTCAAATAGAAGCAGAAAGAAAATCCAGAAGTGTCAAGTAACTCTATCATATTGGCGGATAGCTTTTATCCTGAATCACTTGATATGAAAACCACTTCTAGGAAACTTATAATGGAAACATCTGTTGCTTCTGAGTTTATGTGACATGTACTGCCGGGATATTGAAAACAAGTATTATTCTCATCCAAATATTTACGTGTAGACATATAAAAAAGACCGACCATCATTCGCAAATATAATCATTTAAGTGATAAAAAGCTCCACTCAGGGTTGTCCTAGGATTAAAAGAGGTTCTGGAGAAAATAAATTTTCGGCATATCTCAAGCTGATAATGTGGAGACAGTTAAAAGACTGGTCCACCGAAAGACAAGAACAATGACAACAAGGACTGGTTGCAATTTCAGCTCCAGGTAGAAAATTGGAAAGATTTCTTGAACTCAAGTGAGGATACCCGATAGATAAATTGACCACATTTCCAATATATAAACTTGCCATAGGACTGATAGGTTTTATACATTTTATTGTGGAATTTTAAAAATTTTAATATCAATTTCTAGCAATTGCTTATTGTTTTATTTCACTTAGATAATTATTCAACCTCCTGACTTGGTAAAAATTGATCAAAAATCTAAAATGAAATAGTGAACAGTTCTACGGCACGATTTAACTTACATTATATGTTTGAGAATGATATCATAAGTAATGTAACTTGTGCTCGTATATATGTATGTACTGTATGTGATGTATGTACTATCTCGGAATATATTGAGTAGTGTAATAGTAGATCGCACATGAGTACAGTATAGAAGGTCTGTTGGGTGTCTGTATTTCCTTCGGAACCATATAGGTATCCATATCATCCATCCACTATTCTTGAAACCTTTTCAATAACCTGACACCACGTGCAAATACCACGATGCTTGGTATCTCAACGGTTCAATTAACAATCGGTTAAAAAGTTACAAAAAAAATTTGTGCGTGTAGTCAACTATTAGTAATCATAGTTGTTGTTTTTTTTTTGGGAAGCGTAGATCACTACAACGGGCGTTGGAAACTCTGAAGTGTTAAAAGGCTATTCGCACGTGTGTAGTAAGAATAGGGGATATACATAGGTATTTATTTCATTCTACTCGTACGTGATAATTGTAACTAAAAGACTTTATGGGAACTAAATGAATTTCCTAAGTTCAAAGTAGTTTTCACACAATATTTTGCTTATGAGAGCAACATCGTTGAACATAATTTTACGGAGCATTTATTGTCGTATTCGTATTTTGGCGTACTGTTTAGCTATAAGCGACTTTTAATATTTCCAATGTTGATTTCTTTTCCTTCTTGCATACTCCTACTCGAAACCAGGAAATAGAGCAGAAGAGCTCCAACACTGCGTATCAGAGTATAGCAAACGATATTAAGGAACATCTCCTTGTAATAGCTTATTACGAGTAAATCAGCCTTCTTTATAAGAAGTAATTTAATTTCATTTTCGCATTAAAAACTGGAAAATATAGGCATATGGACATGGAATTACCAGCTATTCTCTTCAACACATTGTTCCCACATTGTTAACCTCTCCTTTAAGAGGAGACATTCGATGTCTGTCGATGGGCAGGAAGCTTACGTAAATTGAAAAAAAAGCAGTTCACACATGCTCGGCCCCCTATTAAATAAAATAATGAGAGGGGGTCGTTGCACTGCCTAAAGGCAAAACGACACGAAAAGTTGTAACAGGTGGCGTTGCATGAAACTTAATTAATGAAAATAAACAAGAGGACTCGAGTGGAAAGATATGATATCCAATATCCTATATGATTTCAAAACCAAAGTGAAACATACATATAACGATAGTAGCAAGGAAGGGTATCTCTCTGTCCTGGTGGCTAAGGACCATAATACCGCGATTTGCAAAAAGTACAGATCCTCTCTAACTCTTTAACTAAAAATTAACCTATGGAACATTTACTTACTTTCGTAGATGGCGCTGCAATGCGGCAAAATACGACCTTAACAAACATGCCACTCGAACTAGCGCGATCTTATATTAGCTGGCTTCAGTCGTGCACACAATATTGCTGAGTTCTCCTTCTATTAGTGTTTACAAGAGTGATTCTTTGCATGATTCCGTGATTTGAAAGCGAAGCTGAGGTATTTAAAGCCCCTTGTTTCGTAAATGCTTAAAATGTGATTTATTCCTGGGCGTGTATGTTGCATGTCCATCTTTATTGACATTATATACTTTTATTCTCTATTTTGAGGTAGGATATTGTTCGTCCTCACCGTTTAGCAATCTAATGATAATGAGATATCCCTCTCCATCTTTTCTGACTTCTGTTCGAAACGTAGACATATTCACTCTAATTGTAAGTAAGTCTTCCGAATTTCAACCATCTGATAGCACCCTTCTAAAGTCTCGATCCTTTTTCTTTTCTTAAGAGGCAATGTATTCGTACAACATGAGAATGGAACTTTTGTGCTGCTTATAGTTGACTTTCTAAATTGTAAAAAGTTGGCTTAATGGGTTGTGAACAAGCAACAATATCACTTCTTGGGAAGACATTTATAAGACACAATTAGGGCTTCAGTCTACTTGGTCTTTTTTTCTCTCAAAATGTGACTCTTACAACAGTCAATAGATAACTTAGATGAGCAATGATTAGTGATTTTCTCTGCTAAAATATGGACAACTTGGACCCGAACTGTATGGATCTGTTATATGAAATCAATATCTTACTAGGACTTGATTCAACTACAACATTATATCGCGCAATGGACCAGTGAATAGGTCTCTGAAATAGTTATTTTTAAAGTCACTTACTATTTCCTCGTGGGGCTATAAAAAGTCTTTGGTATACATATTCTGATGAAATGTAAAGTTTGCAAGGTTAAAAACCAGTTTAGTTGCCCTACTTTTTTTTTGTTTTTTTTTTGTTCTCCGTGGGTAGGTAAAAACCATCAAAGGCACCATAATCACGGTCTCATAAGAGCACCACCATACCACCACAGCAGGCACCATAAGCACGCGAACCTACTGCCAACCACAGTGGCATAACAGAGCCCACCATAAGCACGCGCTCACAGTAGTGTGAGATTCTTACTCACAAAAGAACCTCCCGCTTTCTATAAGACTTAAAAAGTAGCTCAAGCTTCTGTAGTTTATCGCGTTTGGTAGGTAGCTTTCCAGCGAAGGCAATTACTATTACCGTTATTTCATACGGTTTCTCCTTAAGGCGCTAGGCCGGACGGTCTTCGACACAAGATTTGTCTCATCCAATCTCCGGATTATTTCCTGGTTTCAATGATGCACAAGACGAGTGCGAAGTTTACGAGCAAAGCTTGTTACTTCGTCTTTCACGGTTGCAATTCACAGATCGCGGTGAATATCGCTATATACCTTATATACCATGGAGCATTAACGATTGCTCTAAGCGCTTTGTTCTAGAATGTCTGTATTACAGACATATTGTTTGGTTAGGTACAACCCCACAGTTGTATACCATAAGTCCACGAAGGTTTGTGCGTTGACTTAGTCTCGTTTAGCACGATTCACCAGCTATTCATCCATTCAAATGTTCAGAGCTCGTTGAAGTCTTGCAGTTTAGGATTCAACTGTTTGTCCTATGGCGAGGATCGCCGTGTCATCCGTAATCGTGGCTACCACAGTCTCATCGTCTAGAGGTATGTCTCTAGTGTACAGTAAGAATAGGTATGGCCCCAGAACGCTTCCTTGTGGAACGCCAGTTTGAATTTCCTGAATTCAGAGTATTCAATCCAATATCTAACTCGAAACAGGCTATTTTTAAGATACGATGCAAGTACTCTATTCATTTCTTCGGGTAAAATTTGTTGTAGCCCTAAATTGGAGTAAGATTTCGACAAGCACGGTTTCAGAAAAAATTAAGACAGCATGGCAAGATTGTTCTCTTTTTGTCTAAACTTAATAAGAGGAGTTATTGTTATTGCTCTTCCTGGGTTGAATGTGTTGAGAACTATGTATACTTTTTCACGGACTCAACTGTATCTAACACTAGACTACGTTAAATGTGATTTGACCCCACTTCACTGAAGAATTGTCTTCATTTGAACAAATTCAACAAACTTTAGTTCAATTAGCAATTTATTTTAGTTATGTCTGCATTTAAAAGAAATTTTTGAATTGCGTTTTGTCTAATAAAAGAGTAAATACAAATCTCTTGTGAATAACACTCACGAGTTCGTTCTTTAGCCGTAATTCTCTGTCGAATTTTGTCTTTTTAAAAATATCTCAATGTTATGATTCAATGAAAATCTATTTTTCTTTTCCCTTCTGTTTTATTTTATTTAACTTACGAATCCAAACAATTTCGTTTTTAATAAAATAAAAGTTGAAATAGATCTATTATATAAAAAAACAAGTTTGTCTCTTATTGTGAAAAAAAGTAACACTTAGTCAACGTAGATGATTTACTCCTTTCAGAATTAATTGGATGGGCACGTTTTAGAAAATTTAGATAATAATAAAAAGCTAAAACAATGCCGATAGATAGAATGGAAATAAAATATAAATTCAAGGTCAAATCTATTTGGGTAATTCCATCAGAAATGCAATTGATGTTTGCAAAATTTGCGCATTTATTGTACATATATCAGCCAACATTGAAAGTTGCATTCTCATACAAAATTCAATTATACTGATTTCAAATTCTGGTACACAAGTATCCAGCTTTAAATATTCCATAAATTATTCTCGCATCGACAAATGCTTAAAATTCGTACATGATAATTTATTTTTTGAACAACGCCAGAAAAGTTATCGTAATTTTATAACATGCACAAGTAACCAATAGTAGACAGTTCAACAAACCAATGTCGTCACGAAAAAGGAAAGCAAAGCCACTATCCGTAGGTACCTACACTTGTAAGGCCCAAATAGATGCTTTTCGTGTGGCAACACCAATTAGTCAGCAGTAAACTTCCTTCATTTTCATCATTATGAAATCATTCGAAAAACATTGCACATCTTTTGGTTAAAAGATTGTGATATCTTTGAAGATATTTCTCGAAAAATCTACAAACTTGATCAATAAATGATGCACAACCAAAAGCGCATTCGAGATTGAGATTAAAAAAAAAATGATGAAAACTAAAAAAAAATGTGAAATCGTATCTGACATTGAACCATGGATGCATTTATAGTATGTCGGAAACCCCAAGCACGGCTTATGGTCCCAATGTTACATAAGCAAAAGTGTGAGGGAATTGGAA
The DNA here is from genome assembly GCA_928272305.1 of Volucella inflata. NCBI lineage: Eukaryota > Metazoa > Arthropoda > Insecta > Diptera > Syrphidae > Volucella > Volucella inflata. The sequence continues at coordinate 185,521,219 of OV743716.1, forward strand.
TATTTAAGTACCCAAGCCCAAAACCTTCATCCGCCTTTACTTGTATCGAAGGCACCTACATTATGTATAATTGATCATCAAATTTACACATAGAAACCAGGTAAAAAAGTTCAAACGAAACTGGGCAATTCGACGTAAAGGGAGAATGAAAATTTATTATGCGTTGATTACTTAATTGCATTCATCGAATTACGTGGCATCTAGATAACCTAACCTAAGCCTACGCTCTCACAAGACCGGTTTTCGGTGATCGCTTGAAGAAGTAGGAGTATTTCGTACTCGTAAGTTTGGGTGTATCATAAGGTCACGAACTACGTCAGTATTTATTTATTTATTTTTTCTTTTCGGCTTACGGTTACAAAGGGTCACTTGGATTTTATAACTTGTTAGTGTAAGCGAATTTTGGATAGTTTCAAGGAACGGAAATGTACAAATTCCGCTTACAAATTTTGTTAAAAATTTATATATTGTACTTTTGTTTTTCTTTACAATAAATTAAGTCATAGTCAAGACCAGCGCATGGCAGTCGCTCTTTTTTTATAGAGTTTACAAAGGCACTCCACATTTTGTTAATCTTCAAGTTGCATGGTATTTTAATCGAGAACTGCTGTTTTAAGTAGTTTAGGTACGATAAGTATGGTATCAGTGTTATACCACCTTGATCAGAAAGTTCCCGGAATAACGACCGTGTGGCGCTCCCATTGTTCCGATTTTAGATAGATGTACTCTTGGCCACGTAACTTTTACAAATGTCAATCTATGACGCTAAGATTTAGAGGAAATATCAACAACAGATGTACCAACTTAACAAAAAAAAAAAAAGAATCCAAATCGGTACAATGGGAGCACTACACGGTGGTTATTCCGGGAACTTTCTAATCAAGGTAGTATTCTGAATTATATCATTGACCAGTCTTGTTTGATTCCAAAATACTCTAACTTAGCGTATAGCCTGCATGCGATGACGGCAGTTAGAAACACTAAGCCCATTAAGGCAATCTTCGACTTGGTCTTTTTAACAACGGCTTGAACGTCCCTCTCTGCGAGTTTCGACAACATATTTCAAAAGAATTTCTTCTTGCCTATAAGCTTGTTGGCATTTAACTTAATATGAACTAGCCAATGCAGCTCTATGTGCTGAACTTTCACAAATGTTTGTGCTGTCTTAGAAAGAATTTTCCTCTCATATAAAAACGCCGAAAAAATGATTTGTAAAGGTTCTCAACGGGTCTCAAGAGAGGTCTTAACATCTTAAATATCCTTTAAGCCCAGAAAAAAACACCTGTCTGTAAGATTCACTCTTCATTAGAGCTCAAAACCGAGGAAAATCATTGACCTTTTTTAACATGTAGTTCCTGTTGTAATGTATTCTTAAAGCCGCAAGCACTCCCGGTTTGTTTATGCCTCACATATTTGACTGCCTCACATTGAGTTCCAACTTTCAGGTTTAGAAAATGCTGCACTGCGCGTGCATGAACACATTTCAATTCTCACGGAAGATAAATGCTGAACTTTAAAAATGTATTGTTTTCTTAAACAGGAACATAATACAAATCATCGACGAACTATTGATACATGGCAACCTGCCCTTCTGTCCTTCTCAGGTATACTCCAAGATTTGGCGAAGTACGAATATCTAATCAGTGATGGGCTTGTCAAGTACCTAGGAACCCGATCTGATAAAGTCATATGAATTATAGAACGGAATTAGAGCTCGCTCCTTGCCGTAGTTTGCGTGATCGCCGTTCCAGTAGAGAGAGTATACATACGTCCTCTTGACCTAGAAGTCTAGGCTTGCTGTAAGCTTGTGTAAACTTCTGGCCTTCATTCTTTAACAGCTCTTCTGGCAAGTAATGCACTCAAGTGCCTACAGGTTCATTAAATCATTTTGAGAAGTTCTCTCTCCATGCCGTAAACATATTCTAGGTAATCGGCGCCTAACTACTGTTTTAACTCGGGAAGAAGGGCCTGTTTCAAGCCATAAGTGAGTTCCGCATTAAGATATGTGTCCATTCCTCGATATGATTCGTTATATATCAAGAGCCAGCTGGTTTCGTGCATACATCGAGATGGAACTGGTTTGGAATATGAGTAAATTGCTGCGGGAAAATAAACCAGCCTCATAAGTACTTACGACCATCAGCGGTATTATTGGTCAGAGATTGAAAATTTAAATTAATGGCATTAAGATGCCTTGGTTGCCAACTTGACGTTGGAGTTACCTTTGCAAAATTTAAATATCTTGGCGAATTATCGACAATATATTCACTCAATGAGTGCATTGAAAGCTAAGGCCTGAAGGTTCTAACTATAACTTCGAATGGTTCAGAACTATTAAAAACTCAGTCCAGGCTCAATGAAATCATAGTTCTGACCATATTCTGAATTATTGCAATTGCTTCAGGAAAACAAAAGGAGTTGGTTTTATAAGCGCAGAAAACACATTTTGCAAAACAACTCGCTTACAACGACAGAAGCTCGTGCATTCCACCTATAAACCCAAAAAGATCGATTTTCTGCAAAGATGGACAAGGAAACTTAGCATTAGTAGATTTGAATTCACTTCTGAAGATTTTTAAAAGGCTGGGACCATTCAAATTGGCCTGTCAGGTAGAGCAAATCATTCAAATTGAGCGACGACAGCCAAGACAAACAAGACTACCGAACTGACAATTTTAGCAAAATTAATGATTTGGTTGAGGGTCAGAACCAAGTTACGTGTATTTTCGAAATATGATCACTCCTCCAGTATAGAATGTTTCTTGGCTGATCAGAAGGAGAGATTCTTATCTGTTCGGACTATGAAGTTGTAAGACTTTTAAGCATCGCTTAATCTATAAACTAGAGATGCCACGAATATTCGGCTTCTATACGGTATTCGGCCTATTCGGCCACTTATTTCAATATTCGGTGTTCGGCCGCATAGTACCCAGTATTCGGCCGAATACAGAATATCAATTTATGAACAAAAAGACGCATGTGTAACTCAAAAACAGTCCCTCACTGTACAAACACTGATAAATGTATAACTAAACTAAAACTCCTTGGATGGAAGTGCTAACTTACCACTTTGGTAATACAATGTGATGCAATCAATGAATAATGAGCAAATAATTATTGTCGCAACAGAATCCACTCGCAAATGAAACAAAAGACTGCCGAATGTAAAGCATTGAGACAGGTTGCAACTTCTAACATAGCATGTACAAAGTCATATGTACGAGGGTTGTCTGAAAAGTGATGCAAGACATTTTTTTCTCTTAGTCTCCTTGTAACTCTACACACTTCTCCCAGCGATGCTCCCATCTCTCTAACCCGTCCAAATAGTACTTGGCGTTTTTCTCTGCAAAATAATTGTTCACGAAGGTGATTGCCTCCTCATGTGACGAAAATCTCTGTCCTCCGAGCGCAGTTTTTAGATGAGGGAACAAAAAGAAGTCGCTTGGGGCTAGATCTGGTGAATAAGGCGAATTCAAACCGTAATTCATGGATTTTCGCCATGGCAACCGCTGAGACGGCGTATTGTCTTGGTGAGACAGGATTTTCTTTTTGCAAATGTGGCCGTTTTTCCTTAATTTCTGCCTTCAGCTTAGCAAGTAATGATGCGTTGTATGCTCCTCTAATGGTTTTTCCTTTTTGCGCCAACAGAGCGTTGAAAATGTTCATTTGAACACGTTCTTGGTCTAACGTAAGTAAACGCGGCACCCAACGCGCCGCACAAACACGTTCTTTGGACATTCCCATAACCTCTACTATCTCTCTCACTTTAATTCGGCGGTCGTCTAACACCATTTGGTGAACTTTAGCAATGTTATCGTCAGTGGTTGCAGTTTCTGGACGTCCCAGACGTTCATCATCTCTTAAGCTCTTGCAGCCACGTTTAAATTCAGTTGTTCGAAATTTCACTATGGTAAATGATGCAGAGTCCAACTCATTTTTGATTTGTGTACGCGTATTGCCTTTCAAAAACAAGAATTTAATAACAGATCGATACTCAATTTTTTCCATTTCCACAAAAAACACTCACATCGACTCACTCAAACGACTGTCAACTAAAACCTGCGCGTCCAAAGTGACTAAAACTTCGGTAAATAACTGTCAAAAGATGCACAACTAGCATTCACAAGCTTTTATTGACGAGTGCTGCTATTTTTACTTTGCGATCGGAAACTTTTCAGGCAACCCTCATATTATAAAAAAAAATTTTCCGAACATTTGGCCGCCGAATATTTGGCGTTTAGGCCTAGAGCCAAATATTCGGTATTGGGTATTTGTCTAAGTCACTATTCGTGGCATCTCTACTATAAACATTACAATGGCGACTAAATGATCCTTGTTCGTTTTGAAGCCGAGCTTTAAGTCATTTTTGGTGTTTCTTATTTCAATTGGCCTTAAAGGATTAGATGTTGCAGCGAACTCTAAGAGCTGATCAAGAAAGAGCTCATCAATCGCCTGTATTGGGTAGGACACATAGAGTAAATTGATATCAACACTACGCCAATAAGCGTTTAGTTCCACACAGAAGGGAAATTACAGTATAGGAAGTTTTCGTCCAAATGACGCGTGCATGTGAATGTTGATCGCAACCAACTCCAGATAGTTGACCAAGGTCTTATTAATTACAGAGATTTATTTGTTATTGGTCCACCCCATACTGTTGCATTTAAATATGAGATTAAATTAAGCAATTACTCTAGCTAAATGCATACGACCCTACTACCTATAAACGAGTATACTGCCACTTTAAGTATCTTTCTGACCTAGTCAATGTGGCCAACGGTTTTTGATTTTCAAAACGATTTTCTGAATCATTTAAACACGTAGTAAATGCAAAAAATAAAAAAGAAATAATAACATGCAGCGTAAACAAATTTTGAATAAAATATTCACTTAAATCGTTTGATCCCTTCTGTATCTGTTGACAGACTACATGAGTCAATGTGTTCTTCATGGTCGTAGAAAATATTATTACAAAAATCTATTTTTAAAAAAAGTCAGAACTTGATGCATTAAATTAAGGATATCAATAAACCTTTAACTTTAAAGACATAAAGGAATTTTTTATAACTTTCTGATTGTTGGGTCATGTAAAGTGTAAATTAGAGTGTAAGGGTTGAAAAAGATATTACCATTAAACACAAATTATAATACTCGTATACTGTAACGTATCCGTTCGATGATTATAAGAAATTTTGAAAATAAATTAAGACCTTACGACATTGCAACAGTTCTCAGTACTTTCGTTTTCAAGATATCTGTATAGTCTTACCAAATAGATGATCTTACAAATGAAGAAAAATTACACCTCCATATATCACCCAGCTCTACGTTGACTATCTTTCCAGGTAATGATCTCAAATTATTTGCTCAAACCACCCATTACCCAGCAACTTCAACTCACACCGTATAATTTCGTAATTAAATCATATTATTAGAAAAGATATTTACAGCTATTAGAGAGATAAAAAAAAATATTACAAAACTCCGCTTCATGTTGGTGAATAACCGGGTCCTACAAACATTTCCAGTCAGACCACATTTCAACTCATCGGCTCTAATTCGGGCCTGATATCAGCAACACGATTAGGTTTGATGACCTTTGAGATTTTCTTCCAAGAACCATTCTCAATAGTTACCATATGTCCGTTCGTGTGCCTAAAAGTGTAAAAGTATTAATTTGCATTGCTAATCACACGAATTTTTGCCAAGTTACAATATTTCAGATTTGAATATATACACTCGTATAACTTGTGTAGATCAATACAAAGGGTTGCCCTAGAATTTTGGATTATAAACCGTTAGTCACAAGGAATCAAAGTCTATGGTTGATTCAACCTTATACCGGTTTCATTATGACTTTGCTTTTTTGTACGCACATTCACTGGTATTTACTGGCCTCCAAAGTGAGTCAGACTGTAGCATTAAAATTAATCCAATAGATATTTGGACAAATTGATGTAAATAAAATTGAGTCTTTAAATGAAAAACCTTTTGTTCATTTACGAAATGAAACTAAAATTCACTTCATATGTGTATGTATATCTAAGTACGGATAACGTGTTTCAAAATTATGGTAAATTTTCGACAACTCATTGTTGATCAACCGCGCAACTATTATTAATATACAATAGATGAATAGATACTCGTATATGAAATGTATTTACACCTACATGAACTTTGGTTTAATGATTAATTGATGTGTAGTCAGTGAAGTGGATCTACATACCTATATTGATGAGCTTTGAGCCATTATAAACCATTAGGAAGGTACAAATTTTGTACACAAGTTACTGTTTGCGTCATGGCTAGTTAAGTGGTAAATTTTCCAGCGCATTAAATCGAAATTTACCAATTGGATTGTGTGTTGAAATTATCAAGGGAATCCATAAAGCGCTTACTAACTTTATGTTTACAAGTGCTTATATCCAAGGTTTTCTAAAAGTAATCAGTTCCTTTTGAGTAAGGTTGTCAGAATAAGAGAACTTGAAAATTTGAATGTAAAAGGTATAACGATTACTATTTAAAGTTATTTAGCGCTTTTGAATAAGTAGTATGTTACTACGATCTTGCTTAATGAAGTATGGTGTCTACAAGTTTGTATACCTTGAGATCTAAATCTGACTTCAGCCAGACTCAATCATAAGACTTTAAGCTTCGTTGTATTCTTCTTTCGTACGGCAATATTTTTTACTTATGTGAAGTATTTACTTTATGTCAGATCTAAAAATGTGACTTTTAAACCTATTCCTAGGCATTGTGGGTCTACTGTTTCGAATAGTCCAAAATAAAAATTCAGAATCACTCCAACAATCTCTATCATTCAAGCAAGTTATTTCAACAAAACTGCTGATCATATTTTCAAACATTTGCTGCTCTATTTCGTCTGACGCAATCTGATTCCTCCAAACAAACAAGTCACACGATGCTAAATCCATGATCTCGGCAGTTTATTTTAATACCCTTTTCGATAAATAATTTTTAAAACAAAGATCTGTACCATTAGATATGAAAAAACGAAAAGTGACAACATACACCCAGCCAGGAGGGACAGAGTTTGTCAGATTTTCCAAAATTCTTTAAGCACGCAGATGGTCGGGGAAGCCAATTACCTGTATTACGAGTAGATCGAGAAATCGTTGTACGATCTTCAATAAAGGCAGAGTCTGTGACATACAAAACTGAGCACAATCTACTGTTGAAATTGGTCACTAGTGCAACGCGTCTTCACTATGAATCAAACATGGAAGAGCATAGCATAGGAGTCGACTAAATTTGCACGATGTTGGTTTGGCGTCGAAATAGTTAGAATCGACAAGCATACGTCAAAGAACTATTAAAAGAAAAAAAACAACACTGTGGCACTGGCAGCCCAATGTGGGCCATGGCGTAGCCTCTTGACACTCACTTGTATTGCTCATGTTGTAATTTTGGTCACATCTGAGCGGGGCCTAGGGTTAATCGCCGAATCCGAAAGGCACTCCTTAGAAGCTTTTTCATAGCCAATTTTACTTTCGGGAGTTTGCCATTGCCCGCCGAAAGGGTGATGATGACTCGGAAAATTGTTGGCGATGCCGGGGATCGAACCACGGGCCCTCTGCGTGATAGTCCAATGAGCTAACCATCGCGCCATCGCCACCACCAGCCAATTTTACTTTCGGGAGTTTGCCATTGCCCGCCGAAAGGGTGATGATGACTCGGAAAATTGTTGGCGATGTCGGGGATCGAACCACGGACCCTCTGCGTGATAGTCCAATGAGCTAACCATCGCGCCATCGCCACCACCACAAGGAACTATTAAAGTAATTTAAAATGGACGAGTCGAAACTAGCAAATAGTACACCTAGCGATTCAGGGAACACGATTCATTTTCTATAATTCAGTAAGTTAAGAAAAATACTCTTTTTTGTTTTCTGATGTGAACAAGTGTGTGCCAACTATTTCTATTTCTCACCCAATTTAGTTGAAATTCCCGCTCATCGCTTCGGTAGGCCTTTCGACATTCAAGGCTATCAAATCAAGACATTGCAACCAAATAAGCATTTAGCGGTTTGGGAGCTTCCTACTGCTCTTTATACTTTGGTAGCCCGCATGGTTATTTGAATCGTCAGGCTTTTTTAAAGAAACTCGAGCGGAAAACGTCTACGTTTAACTCACGAAATCAACAACTCTTGAAGCGTATTAGTGATGAAAATGTTTTGTCTACAACCAAGTCCTCCGAAAGAAAGTTACGGTAGGCGAGATGATGTTTTTACAGTAAGATCTTTACTTCTAATATAAAACATTATTGTAGGACAAAATTTGTTAGCCCTGTACAATTTGGTTATAGGAAAGGCTTTTCAACTGAAGATGACTCTTTCGGTTTTTGCTCCATTTTACAAAAAGAATCGGAAAGCAAAAAATTTAATGCTCGTATGTTGTGGATAGAACTCAACCATTTGACATGATCTACCATTGTATTCTTTTAAATATTTTTGAGAACTTATGCAACGTTCGCTTAAATAACCGGTATAGAAGGGTAAAGGTAGAAAATGTCTTCAGCGAATCAAAGCTTATTTTACTAACCATTCATTAGTTAAGTCATTGCTTTTGCTAGTGAACTGAAAGCTATTTATTCCTTCTTTTTAAAAAAGTGGCATTTCGTCTAATTTTTTTTTTTTTTTAACTGAAATTTCCCTTCTTTTCCCCTTTATTTTAATAGAGGGCAGCTCCTCCTGCTAGTGAAGAACCATTATAAACAAATCCATCCTTCTTGCGTTTGATTGCTGATGTTTCGTATCAAACCAGGGTTCTCGTTCCGAGGGGTCGAATGAAACCCAATACATCAGTTATAACAATTCTGATTGTCTAGTAGTATCTGTGCCAGTGGCCTTAAATATTTAATAAATGTTATAAAATATACGATCATCTAAATTTTTTTAGAGTCTCTTACAATTGTAGTTGTCCGACATTGAACTATCACAATATATTTTGCCGATGGTATCGAGGATAATTACATCTGTACTTTTGCTACACATAGATACTGATCCAAGACAGTGTTTACATCTAGGTGCTGAAACTGTGACCCAGCTGTGGTAACATTTCACCCCGCAGCAGCATTAGTTAAACTATTTCTTTTAGAAGATAATTTTTGACTACGCTATTGTACTAAGCGGTAGTGGCGATGCCGTGATGGTTAGCTCATTGGACTATCACGCAAAGTCCGTGGTTCGATCCCCAGCATGAAAAAGCTTCTAAGGAGTGCCGTTCGGATTCGGCGTTTAACCGTAGGCCACGATCAGATATGGCTAAAATGACAACATGAGCAACACAAATGAGTCTCGAGAAGCCAAGCCATGGCCCACACCGGGCTGTCAGCGCCACAGTGGTTTTTTTTCTTGTACTAAGCATTTAGGTCATAACGCTTCCTCCTAGAGGAATAGAACCTATCAAGGTTACAACTTTACTTTCCAGTGAATTATCCTCTGTGGATGATTGTTCGCAGCTTAAACGAATGTTACTCGTAGTTAATAAGCTTGTCATCAGGCAAAGCCTCTGCTCATATTTCAGGTATTCCATGCATCATCTATGAAGTATCCTAATTCTCGACGTCTGGTTTCGAAAATCTTGTCCCGCTTTCATTTGACACGCCAGCCAACAGTAGGAGCCAACTCATCCAAGACTGGTTTTGTTTTATCGAAGCTATCGAAGATACCTAAACTACTAAAAATGTTAGTCAATAGATAAGGAAAGGTCTCAGCAACCGCACTACGGTACGGTGATCTACGTTCATTCCCTTATGCAAATTTTAAAAAGGGCAAAAATAGAGTGGCAGGATCGTTTTTTTTTATAATTGGCGCGCGCATAAGGAAAGAGAGGTACCGATGTACGTTGGTCTTAAATATCTGAATATTGTAATGGCTAGGAAATACCGAGCTCGGCAGGGCATTCCATGGGGGAGATGTTCGGCTTAGGAAAGAATCACGATATTTCAGGGTACGTCCGAACGTGGGCTTGAAGGTGTACTGATGAGCATTCGTAGCGAGACGGGTATTACGGTTTGAGATTTGGAGGGGCGGAATGCTACTGGCAAAATCTGTGGAGCACTCGTGGAGAAAATAGCGATACAATAAGGTCTTCAGTACCTTGACTATCCTAAGTATCCTATAAGTATAAGTATCCTAAGCAACGCCGGTAGTATTGAGAATAGCCAATTGGCATTTTAAGTTTTTTCCGAAGTTCTGGTAAATCCCCTTTAGAAAAGATATCGTCTCCAAAAAGCGCTAAACAGTAAAATCTTTTAACATCGGTAAAGTGAGTTAAGTTTCTCCTTCTCGCAATGAAATACTGCCTATCAATCTTATGTTATGTATGATGGCGCTAAATAAAATTGTAGAAAAATCACTTAGAAAATTCGAAAGACAGAGCCAAAATCGTCTGCATTAACGGGACGGTACTTACATGTCAAATGTCTTTAGTGTGTTGAGCGAGGAATCAACAAGAATACATCATAATCAAAGATACAAAATAGCATATCCATTATAACTTCTGTCTTCAAAACGCTATATTGAATATTGTTTTATCAATCGCCAGTTATTCATCAGGATTTATCTATTCCAGCCAATGGTATCACCAACGTGATTAGGGAATCAAACTTTTCTCTTGTTTCTGCGGAAATGGTTTGCTTAAATTTTGATAAAAAGACAAAATTCAATTGAATTTGCATATTATGTAAATAATTATTCAATCAACAATAATAGCCCAGCATACTCTTGGTTTCAATGATCTATATTCAATGACTTCAACGGTACAACTGCAACAAAGTTAAATCTCCAGTAAAAGAGGTCTGAAGAAATTGCGTCAAAAATCAAAATCCATTTTCATGAATTAAGTTTTACCCAATTCACTGCCATATGCTTCGAACTTCAGTTACACTCAAACCAGTTTTGCAGATCTGTGGATTTATTTTCCTCGTGATACGGTACAGCATTTCTTTTTGGACCTTCTTGTCTGTGTTATACTACGACAACAGTTATTAGGAAATCATCGACCATGCTTACGAAAAACCTGATTTTTATAAAAGAAAAAAAAAATTGTATCTGCTATCGGTTTATTCGCTCATGAACTTGTATCGCATACCTAATACCTGGTAACACAGATTCATCTGATTTGTCGGTTTTTATATTGCTGTCGGTTTATAGGTATCTTATGCAACTGATTGTTGAATTATGGATGCTGAGGAGTAAATTGAATTTCGACTACTCTAGAGAGGACGATAACATTTTTGAAAAGACCAAAATATTAGTAAGTGGCTTGTCTTTGAAAGAGACATTTACAGTCTTCAGAGCACCATCAAGTTAATAAGTGGGATGCAATGAGCTATAGATACGTGAGTTGCCCTGAGGCTTCTGCTGTAAGTAATAACTTATCTATAGATAAACATCACCATTTGGGAATAATGTGAAATTTTTCAAATATTTACCAAGCACTTAAAGTTATATCACAGAAAATCTGAATTTTATGTTGGCTTCATAATTACGAGTACTGTAGGAAGATGTTCCCAATTTTTCAGTTGGAAATCGATTTTTAATTTATCTATTTTAAGCAATACGTACATATTGCCGCATTTCCATTTTAATGTTCCCGATCTGTCGCTATTTTATGCAACTTTTCATTGAAATGTCAAAACCTAATAAGCCACTTAGAGTTGGAGAATATTATTTTCCAGATACCGTCGGTCGTATTGCAGGAAGATATTGGTGTGAAATAATTTACAATCTTATTTAATCAGGTAAAAGTTCTCTGCATTCCCAAAGTACACACAAATCCTAAGATTTCAGGGCCACGAACCACTAGATAGTAAATTGAACAGGAAAGTCAATGTTGGAGAACGATCAGTACGATCAGCTACGATCAAATTTTTATTCCAATATATTTTGTGGATCTTGCCATTATGAATGGAGTAAACATTATTTAAATGTCTTGCAGGACTTGATTTTGACATAATAATTTTTGGTCACACATATCAGGCAATAACTCGGCCACAATTTGACAAATATTCGTTTTTGTAGCGCCAAGAGTTTTCGGATTGTGTGCACTAACACGATCTGCAATAAAGCTAAGATTGACACCATCTGGTAGGAACCATATACAAAATATGCCATAATTTACAGTAAGGCAAACCACAAGTGCTTCAACAATTGCACTAGCAGCAGCAATATTTTTTGTAGAGCGTGCATTTCGATGATGGATAGACCTCAAAACATTTGCAACAGAGCCAGTCTCTTCAATTTCTTTTTTACAGTTCTGCCTAGAGTACGCTCAGATGGATGATTATGTCGACCACACTCGCGCTCGTTATGCGCGAAAGGTACCTACTACACAATCAATATTTTTGTAGGAAGTTCTCACAGTTTTAACACATTTCATACGATCGATATTGTTAAATGGCAAATCTTAAACTAAACACATAGAGTCTCAGATGAGAGTTCGGTTTAACGTTTACGATTGAATCAGGGATGTCAAATCCGGCCCACAAATTGAATTACCCAACAATTTTTAATATGAGATGAAATATTTTCGTTAGTTTCAGTGTTTCGCCAGAAGCTTACAGTCGCAAGGAAACGCAGACTTTGCTGCCAGTGGTAGCGCTACTAGAAAAACTTCACAGATGCCGCCTCTGATATACTGAATTCCTTTAACGCAGCTGAAAAATGCTGGCGGCACGTGTACTGAAATGAAAAGCCTACAGACCAGTGGGACATAGATGCTCGTAAGCAATATGAGCCGAAGACGAGGGATAAATGCTATTTGCCTTAAAGGAAGAAGAGAGCATGAGAAGCATTTGAACAAGGCGATTTTTAGATATAAAGTTTGAGTGGCTATCGAAATGATGTTAGGTGTACAAAGGATGCAAAATCCAATCCGAAGCTTACAAAGTTAAACGAGAGGACATAATCAAAATCGGTGCTGAAAACGATTATTTTTACAACGACTATCAAACTTCTTCTTCTTTGTAAGGCAGAATGAACCACTCAGACTTTTATCAACAACCTGCTTGGTGGCACATACATGGGAGGTCCAATTTTCGATGGCTTTTTTCGTAAAAATCTGGCTGATTTTGCTGGATGGCGTTCGTTATTTTGACTTTAATTGTCTGCACTTTATTCGCATAGACCTGCGATTTAATAAAGCCCCACAGGAGAGGGTATAAATGTTTTAAATCACATGATTTCGATGGCCAGTTCACGTCAACAGCGGGCGAGATAACCATGCCTTCAAATCGCTTGTGCAGAATGTCTATAGTGGCTTACGCTGTGTGGTATATTACTCCATATTGTTGGAACCACATATCGCCGGTAACCATATTGTCTAGCTTATGTCACAAGAAATTACTTATAATAGATCTGAAGCGCTCGTCGTTGATGGTTATGGCAATGCCAGTTTCGTTTTGGAGGAAGTAAGGACCGATGATCTCGCCATATTAAAATCCGCAAAGTTACTTTCTCGGAATGCGTTTTGTACTGATTTATCTCGTGTGGATTGGTATCATCCCAAATCCGACAATCTTTCTTATTCACACAACCATTCATCTGAAAATGGACCTCGTCGCTAAAGATGATGTTTTGACGAAATTTGAATCAATTTCAAACTGGTCCAGAGCCCAATCAGCGAAGAGATGGGATTGTCTACCATCATTTACCAAAAGAGCCTACTGCACTTAGACTTTATTTAGGTGCAGACCCAAGTATTGACGTAAAATTCGCAGAAAGGCTAAACTCTTGTGAAACACAAGAAATTAACTGCCTCGAGTTTTTCCATACATTCTCACGCACAGTAGCGATGTTCTCCGCAGACCTGGCGTTGGTCTGCTTCGTACGATTGTTGGCTGGTTATTTATCGAACCGGTTCACTTGAATTTGGCGATCGAACATCAATAGTCGACTCGGCAGGGCAGTTGTGGGGTGGATAAAAATCATGTAATGATTTGCGCGAAACTTTGCTCGAATGGACCACTAATTTTAGAAAAAAAAATTATTATTTATACACCTTTTCCAAAGCTATAATCTTTCGGTGGTGATTCGGCCATACATTACTGAACAATTCACGACAAACTCGACAGATGTTGCTTTAACACCGGGGCCACTATAGCCTAACAAATTTCGGCGTCCCTATTTAAGAAACCTGTTAATTTAGATGCCACATAAATTAGCATCTACCTATATAGTGACGCGCTATAATCTTAAAACGGGATTATCGTCTACTAATTTTGACAGTTGGACAAGCAATCAATCGCTGGTTCTTTCATCTAAAAACGCAGTTGTTCAAATGACTTTATAAAAGTTATTTTAAGCGATGTGTCGGCTATCAAATACGACAGGTGTATATGGATGGTTCTGTTTCCTCTATATACGAACATTGGTCCATATTTTCCGAAAATTGGACCAGAGATCCTGTTACAGTCAGCACATATCAAAAAAAAAATGTTTTGAAATATAAACGAAACTGACCCGGCAAGATTCGGAATGGTGCTGGGTATGCGAAGAGGTGACTTTGTCAAGTAGATTTCTCAATTCAGCTCTGAGATCATGTGATTTGATGCCTTTCAACTGAAGTTATTGGTTAATGCAGTTGAACCAGCAGCTATTGAACGGTTAGGAGCATTAATTGTGGTATGTTCATGCTGATTCTCTTGTAAAACGTAGTACACCACCTCTACTAGAACGTAATTGCAAGTATTCAAATACCTAGTCAAGTCATAAATACTGGTACACAACTGAACTCACTCGTTACGAATGCAACACTGGATGCATCCATTTCATATTGATTGCGATTTGACAGTTGATATTTATGCTTCATTATGACGTAAAAAGTTTTTGACATTAATTGCTTACAATCATGGAATGGGGCACTATCGAAAATCGTATTGTTGTAGTTGGTGCAACATGGAAAAGGCGATATCTTTAGGACGTTGCGACCGCTTAGAATCACTCGGAATTTTGTGTATCGTGCTGTGAAGTTGTTTGAGGATACTGTTGGAGTACGAGACGGTTAAAGATCCGGCCGCCTGCGCACTGTGAGAACTCCGAAAGCGATCAAAGCCGTGAAGAAACGAATCGACCGAAAACCGCTGCGAAAACAGAAAATCTTGTCGTGGAAAATGCAAATTTCGCAAAAATCCATGTCTCGCATTATCAAAGAAGATTTAGTGACACACTGGACATCTGATCACGGCCGCATTGAAGGAAAAACGCAAGCGAAGATCGAAAGCGTTACTCAGCCGGTACGCGAAGAACGCTCACAGACAAACTCTGTTTACTGACCAGAAAATCTTCACCGTAGAAGAATCGTTCAATAAGCAGAACGATCGTGTGTATGCTCGGTCATCCAGAGAAGTATCCCAACTCATCCCAAGTAATGTAATGGTATGGTGGGGAGTGTGCTACGATGGCGTTACCAAGCTCCATTTTTGCGAGAAAGGAGTGAAAACATCGGCCAAAGTATATCAATCGACCGTCTTGGAACCCATTATGAAGTCTCTTAATCAATCAATATTCAAGAACAATCCATGGACTTTCCAACAAGACTCTGCTTCAGCTCACAAAGCAAAAACGACTCAACTGTGGCTCAAAAACAAGGTTCAGGACTTCATATCAACGGATGATTGGCCAGCTGGTAGTCCAGACCTTAACCCGTTGGATTACAAGTTTTTGGCCATATTAGAGGGCATGACTTGCTCTACTCGACACTCAAATATTGAGTTGTTGAAGCGAGCCCTTGTCTGTGCAATGGACAATTTCCCCATGCATGAAACGCATCTCGCAATCCATTAATGGCCACATCGTCTTAAGTCGTGCTGGAAGGCAAATGGAAGTCATTTCGAATAAGTTGTTCTAAGATTTGTAGCCACTGAATTACCCAATAAAAACAAAACAAAAAAAATGGTTTGAACATTAATTCGTTTTCATTTGGCGCTGATTTTTTTGTGTACCAGTATTTATGACTTGACCAACTTTTAATCAAATTGAAGAAAACTATGCTTTTTGGCGCAGAAGTGGAACTCTCTCTGTCTGGCGCAAGTCTTTGTTCCCAGTGAAGAATTTAACACAAAACACAACTATTCAATAGAAGTATCAAGGCAATAGGGCAAAACCTTGTTTCTAAACGCTCAGGTCAACCCGGGATGAGTGGTTTGCTCACCGTGAGGATGTAATATTTCATCTGCCATCATGAGGGTAGTGCCAAATGTATACCAGTAGTTCCCAGACAACTTAAATGCTTGGCAACGAAACTAGAGCAATTACTTTCGAATAAATGAAATCAAACGAGTATTCGGGACAGAGCCTCGAGAAGGCGATGTGATATTTACTTTTCTATGCTGACAACTGAGCTGTTTAGAAAAGTCTGATCTGATCGCTGTTCACTTAAGTTGTTCGCCTTACATATAGTTGAGATCAGAGTTAATCTATTAAAAAACGTAAACCACTTCCTGGTAGAGGGGCTTCTTATGCCTGAAATAAAAATTGCTCGTATAAGATTGTCAGAAGTCTAGCTCTATTGATTGATCAAATCGCATTAAGTTGCCACTTTGACGTCAAAAATTGGCAATGAAATTTCGACATAGCGACATTTCAAAGTCTATGTATCAAATTGGAGAAACTTAAGTACGTACCAGTACGAGTATATTACCTACAGTGTAATAAGAAAGCCCACCGTTTTTGTTTTTTTTTTTGGGAAAGTAACACCCGTTAACGACCGAATATTGCTGTCCCAGTGATCGAATTAAAACGTAACTTCACCATCAATAAATCCATCAATTTACACTGACCAAAAAATGCTAAAGAAAAAAACCTAAACAACAGATGGTGTTAAGTTTATGTACAAATTGGACGCTCAATTGTTGTCAAACCACAAAAGATTTACAAAAGATACTATTTTAGTCCGATTAAGTGAACATTTTGTTTGGAAATTTAATTTCGATTGTGTCAACTCTTACGGCAACTTTTGCCGCGATCTATGAAATTTTTCAATTTCACCAAATTAGATAGACTTGCTTAGAGGAAAGGGAAAAACAATCCATTAACGGCACGCTTAGTCACCGAAAAATGAAATTTTTCATATATGTATATATGTATGGTATTCGTCTGGTCATATATGTATGTAAGTGTATTGGTGCACTTGTCCAAAATGACACACCCAATGAGATCACAAGGTGCGTTAGGACGTTAAGACCAAAGGGTCTTATGTAATAATCACAAAAATCTTGCTTCAGATGAAATTACTCGACAGCGTTTTTATTTTTTTATAATTATAGAAATAATTAATAAAACACGATTCAGACTAGTAATTGAGGTAACGTAACAAGCGACGAAATTACTATACTAGCTCCGACGAGGGTTACATGCTCGAGTTCCACCAAATATTTTTCAATTTCAATCTTTCTCTTCCTCTCTCTACGTTGTTTATTGTGCAAAACTAATTTAATTTAATTTAATATAGTATTTATCTTAACCTCAACATTTATGTTTGTTAATTAATTGTCTATTTTATTTTGTTTCAGCTTTCTTTACTGGAGGCTTAGCTGGATTTGGTGTTACTGGAGGAGCACATCGTCTATGGACCCATAGATCATTTAAAGCCAATGTTCCATTAAGAGCGATTTTAATGGCGTGCTTTTCCCTTGCTGGACAGGTGAGTGATTTGGAAAAGGTTTCGCAATACTTGTATCTAAGAAGGTTGTGTAAGATGATTAAGATTTTAAGAAAGAACACCACGTTGGTCACGTCACCATCAAGCTAATCATATTAAATTAGCAAAAACTTCTAAACTTTATCGGTAGAAGAGCGTGCAGCGGAGTAATAAATGAGAAGACGTTCTTCACTAATTAATTGAAGTATAATTTGAATTTTTTTTTCATTAAATTGACTCTAAATCAATAAATATAATATTTGTTTAATATAATAAATATTAGCACATCGTGATTATAGCGAAATTTTCCATACACGTGCAGACTCGTAAATTTCGATAGCATAAATCAAAGAAAAATTCAAAACTCGTTTACAATAGTAACGTTTTTTTTTTTGATTTTTTATTTCCGGGATTAGAATGTATTTATGTTTCATGTTAGCACCTTAACCTTACCCAACATCGCAAGTCGGGAGTGCTAAATTATGATTCTTAGATAGGGATGACACTGATTAATACCAAAAATTATAGGGGCTCGTGTTTAAAGAGGAAATGAGGCTTATTGCTAGGTACGAAGTCCTACTATTTGTTTTTAAATGGATCTGATCCCCCAATTAAGGATGCACTGGGAACTAAAATATCTTTTTCAATCAGTACTAGGAGACCAAAAGAGGCTGAACTCTTTGGACGCAATTTAGAATCTCTCCTGTGGAGATCTTGAGAATTACCCCAGAAACTAGGATTTCTCTGAGGAAGTAACGTCTCCTCAAGACGCACTTCCGATGTCTTTTATTAAAAGACGGCATTTAGACATTTTCTGCGCAGGTGACATTGAAATAGGTGTCCGGTTAAAAATTTACCCCTTTTAAGTTGGGGGGACTGTTTTCCCAGCGGAATATACACATTTTGTTCACCCAACTTTTTATTGCTGAATTCGGTTTATTACATAACGTCTCAGAGCCGAGGATAAAATCACCCGAACGGTCTCTTGTCAGTTCGGTGGCTATTTTACTTCTAAAAACACCTTTATAACCAGGTGCCCACCTAACTTTAACTTTTTTTTTTGAGAACAATCTTGTAATGGATTTGATTTGGAGTCAATGAGATGTGAACCTAATGCTTTAATGACTATTTGATAGGCCGCTAGGTAAACATTCCATCTCCGTAAGCAAATTTTCCACTACTGCTTTATTTACAGAAGCCTCAAACTAGACAGCAATTCGACCTTTAACGAGTTTGATGCGCTGTCTGACTGCATATAATGAATTGCATCCCTGTATACTCATACTGAAATCGTTATTACGTGTGATTTTAATATACACAATTCCGGGTGGCTTCGACATTCTGGACAGATAAAACGGTGTGTTGAGATCTTCGCTGCGGAAAACAACTGAACCCAGCCCACGCGAATCCCAGACGTTGATACCGCCACCACCCTAGACCTGTTGCTAACCTCTCACCCTGATAAGTACACTGTTGACGTATTCTCACCTCTAGGCTCGTCGGACCATTGTATCATATCAGCTAAACTCTCGTTCATTGACCACATAGTTAGAGAAATTGTTCCTAAAAGAACAGTATGGCAATACGAGAAAGCCAATTGGAGTGGACTTAACACCTTCTTTAGAAATTCTAACCGGTCTTTATGTTTCCTCGATAATGACGTGGATGCTGCTGCTGATATGATCACAAGCACTATTCTCTTTGAAAAAGGCGTGGTACGACTCGAGCTGTAAAGAGGCTGTAAGGTTGAGAGAAATGTTTTTTCGGTCCTATAAGACCAACCCGACAGAGGAAAATCGGAAAAAATTCAAACGAGCCAGGAATGGCTGCAACGCCTTTTTTAAGCATGTGAAACTTCTGTATGACCAAAAGCTGGGGAAAAAAATACTGCAATGTCCCAATGATAGTAAAAATTGTTGGTCGTTCCACAAAAACATTAGAAATCCTGTCTCATCCTCTATCCCGACACCCATTTCTAATGACATTCCAGCTGTCAGCTATTTGGACAAAGCCAATCTGTTTGCTGCACACTTTGCGGCTAACTTAACACTCCCAGACTATGCTATGTCTCCGCTTACACTTGAGTGCGTCGAATCTTAAATGGGACAAATCCACTTTCGCATCACTCGTGTAGTAGCAAGAGTACTTAAAAATCACAGATCCACTAGTCAAGGTGATAAACCTGGTGTGCCCCAGGGCTCCGTTCTGTCTCCGACACTCTTTTTAATATTCGTCATCCATCTCTTGTCTGCTACTTCAGTACTCCCTGCTTTTCATACTCGTTCCCGACCTCACGGCCCTGCTCTTCGGCTGTAGAACGGGAACGGCAGCGTATGTTAAGCTCATATACTTCCGATATTAACAGCATAACCAATTGGGGAACTATCAACAGAATGGAATTTAATGCTTCCAAAACAAAATGTTGTCTACTGTCGCTAAAGCGTAATTCAATTACCTAACTATTATCCATGAATGGCACTTGCATGGTTGAAACCGAAAAACTGTCTATTCTCGGTATGTGCGTTAATGACAATTTACGTTTGAATGACCACATATTCGAAGTCGCAAAAAATACTACGAAATGTCTAAATGTCTAGGTTTCCTCAAGCGATGTAAGAAACTTTTCACCTCCCCTGATCTGGCTTCAATATATAAGGCTTTCATCCGCCCAAAATTGGATGGCAATACTCACATCTGGTCAGGTGCTCCTAAGACTCAGAACCGGGCGATAAAACTTAAAGGTGATGTCAATCGATTGACACTCTCGACCACCGACGCAATGTCTCCCGCCTCACCTTGTTTTATCGCTATTTTCCCCACCAGTGCTTCACAGAAATTGCCAGAAGCTTTCCCCCCCTTCAAACGTCCAACCGTAATACCCGTCTCATTATAAGCCGAACAACTCCCCCATGGAATGCCCTGCCGAGCTCTCTATTTCCTAGCAATTACAACCCTCAAACATTTTAAACCAACGAACATCGGTACCCCTCCTTTTTCCCTCCCTAAATTTAAGGGAGCATCTGTGTCTGAGCCATTATTTTCTGATAAGTTCGAGTATCTCAACCCAACAAGTATGCAGCAGCCTTTAGCCACCTTCGATTTTATAGTGCTCAAAGTAAGGGATCTGACCAAAAGTATGATCACTTCGTATGTAAGGAAACTCATCGAGGTTGTCGTAGTGAACTTATGTCCCATTCTAGAATCGGTCATTGAAGCCAACGTTGATGTCATTTTCAGAAATTTAAAGCCGGTGATCGAGTGTGCAAAGCAGAATGGAAAGACAAGTATGCCCTGCGCTTAACACTCTTAGTTTCTGATTGTAACTTTATCTAGGAGTTAATGACAAGGGTTCATACTATGCTGACGCTAAAGTTAAGGTCGGACCTGGGACTCAACATAAAAATAGACGTTGATTAAAAGCACAGCCTTTGGCCAACTAGTTCTAGTTAAATACACTGGGGCATTAGAGGTATAACTTCGCTTACACACTTCACCAAAGGCGAGGTTTTTATCTACAGCGTTGTACTTTCGGTTGGCTACCGTAGGCTATCAGCGCTCATATGAATTCGTTCTACCTGATATGGCCATGCAAACGACGTTGGCTAGATCCATTTCGTTGTACAGCTGATAAGGTTATGTTTTAGATTAGATATCGATATCTTTACTTTATTGTGGTCATCTGGAGAGAGATATTGGACTTTATTACCTAAGTTGAATAACTAGTTCCTTATTGGAGCGGAGTTTGGTTCGTTCTTGCCATTTAACAGGTATCTGTTCGGTTTTCATTGGCTTGACATGGTCTTTTTACCCTTAATTTGAGCTAACGAATATTGCTCCTGTGGTGACAATTTCCCATTTCCTCGACCACTTACTTCTCATGATCTTTATTCTTCCATCTTCCTTCGCTTTTCAAGTGCACGAGCCGCCTTCATTCTTCTATGCAGTAACGCGTCGTAGACGAGTTGTTTCACTACATGTGCTTGTCTGCACTCTTTTATGCGGATTGTGGGATTCTGCTCGACATTTACAATGGATGACTTCTTCTGTCTTGCGTTGATCACAACATGATCCATTCGTTTTCACCAGGTTTCTTATGGTATTGCTCGTTGGTTTCTTGAAAAACACCCAATTAAGTGAAAGTTTTTCATTTGGTTTTCAAACGTAGTGATCCTTTTGTATGCCGGAAGTTGCCTTATTTTCCGGAGATTGATGGCAGATCCCTTTTATAAGTGACAATTATTTCAACAAAAAATGGGCTTAGTGGCCAAGACTTGATCGTCTTAGTTGCAATACTATCCACGATCAATTGTCATAGCATTGCCTTAGAAAAGCCCACAATGATTAGGTCCTATTGTGAACAAAGGCAAAGTGAAATCGTACATAGTTGCTCGATGTGTGTGAGCACCTGGAACGTTCTACTGGAATCAACAATGCTTAAGACGCAATTCATTAACATACGGCAAACAAAACATTTTTGAAGATCTGTTTCTATCTTTTTCTTGCCACTTGCGGTCAGAAAAACAAAAAAATGAGTACCATTCCCTTTTTCACTTCTTGCGACATCTCTAGTTAGTACGAGATGCTCATTTTTCGCGAAGGGAGATGAAGAAAACGACGACAAAACGCAAGCCGCGCTAAAACAACAGACCAAAAATTGGTAAAATAAACATTTATAATAATTCCACGTTCTTGAGGTGTGTATGGCTACATTGCTTATTGTCAACTACTTCTCGACTCAACAAAGCCCCCAACAAGTTCAACACTTTTGCCTTGTGACTCCTTGCTCTATATCAGCGGTGGCACTAGACCAAATCGATATAAATTATATATCCGTTAATCGTCTCAAAGCTGACGTATTCCTTCTCATGAGAGGATTGAACTTGACTGCTCTGATTCATTTTACACTTAAAGGTATTAACCACCCCGTTCTGCCACTTTTAAAGCGTTTCAATGTACTATTAGTTTTCTTGCAATGTGGTTTTGGCAAAATATTTGGTGTTTCACTGTATATCTGAATTGTTAATCTACATCGACATCGACTGTTTTTTGACTCTGATCTTTTGAATAGCTGGTAGTATCCTTTGGCACCTATGGTAACATTTTGACACGTCAAACCAAATGATTGATTCCTCAAAGAAGTCAGCGGCGTTCGTCCCATCTGTCAATAAAAATGACTATATGGTACATTGCTTACTTGTGTAAGTCTTACACTTCTGCTAAGCACTTCGTTGTGATATGCATAAGTGACACCACGTTCTACTATCTAAATGTCTAGCTTTTTCTCTAACTAGGCTGCAGATATTCAACGTTACTTAAGGCATATTTTCATTAAAGCGGTATTAATCTTTCTACGAAAAACTCCGAAATTTCAGGGCATATATGTCATCTTAAAGATTTATTGTAACACCGCCCAGTTTTTTGGATGGATGGTGGGCTTTTAAGTCACCATCTCATTTGACATTTTGACGGATCTTAAATTCACCTCTGTATAAAGACTGTCTGTGAATTCTCTAATGAGCTCAAAATGTTCGGCTAGAAAATGACGAAAATGGCATTTTTCCCATGTACTCTGAGATTCGTCTATATTGGTTTTACACTTAATCCTTGTATAAATTCATGGGGGTGTTTCATATCGAAAAGTCTAGCTCTCGACTATATTCGTATTTATGTAAGTACAAGTGTGGGCTCGTATGTAAAATATACAAAAGAAATACATAAAGCGTGATATTGCCCCTCAACCTGCCCAATCGGATTCAATAAGATGTCTTTCATCGGATTTCAATTGCTAATGACAATATTGATGAAAAATTACAATCATCTCTAAATTAACTCAATTCAGTCACCTTAACACATCATTAAGTCATACAAATTATCTTGAAAATTCATTTTTTTTTTTAACATTTCATTTTCGACCCTCAACTGTCATATATGCAGATGCAGATACTCCTAGACATAGAATAGAAAATCGTAAAAAAAATAAAAATAAAAATTTGGAAGTAGGAATTCCCCTAACATTCGTGAACTTCATATTACGAGTATTTAATTAATTTCACAATAGGATATGAAGTAGCAACATTTTTTTTTTTTTGAGGCAACATACCGCGCACTTGGAAATTTTTCTGAGCAGCAGATTTATTCTATAGTACGAGGGCGGGTCAATAAGTCCGTGACTTTTGGATTAAAACACAGATTTTTTGATAAAAAAATAATTTTATTTTTCAACGTAGTCTCCCTTGAGCTCTATACACTTTGTCCAACGCTTCTCCAATTTTTTTATCCCTTCCAAAAAAAATGATTTGTCGAGGTCCTCAAAATAGGGCTTTGTTTGCGAGATGACTTCATCATTGGAGTCAAATCTTTTTCCACCAAGCCATTTCTTCAGGTTTGGGAACAAGAAGTAGTCGCTCGGAGCCAAATCTGGAGAATAGGGTGGATGAGGGAGCAATTCATAGCCCAATTCATGGATTTTTGCCATGGCAAGTGCACATGTGTGCACCCTTGCATTGTCTTGGTGGAAAAGAACTTTTTTCTTGGCCAAATGAGGTCGTTTTTTTTTCAAATCGTCATTG
Organism: Volucella inflata; assembly: GCA_928272305.1. Lineage (NCBI taxonomy): Eukaryota > Metazoa > Arthropoda > Insecta > Diptera > Syrphidae > Volucella > Volucella inflata. The sequence goes on from OV743716.1 coordinate 185,545,452, forward strand.
AATCGGTCCAATAAGTTGGCATAATATTCCCCATTGATTGTTCTTCCCTTTTGAAGGTAGTCAATGTGGATTATCCCGCGTGCATCCCAAAAAACAGTCGCCATAACTTTATTGGCTGACAAACCCACCTTGGCCTTCTTTGGCGCCGATTCACCCTTAGAAACCCACTGTTTTTACTGTTGTTTGTTCTCTGGTGTGTTGTGATGGATCCATGTTTCGTCCACGGTTACAAAACGGCGCAAAAACTCCTCCATATTGCGATTAAACAACGCCAAACCTTCCTGTGAAGTTGTTACACGATTGCGTTTGTGGTCGACTGTGAGCAAACGCGGCACCCAACTTGCGGAAAGCTTTCTCATGCCCAAGTGATCATTCAAAATTGAAACCACTGAGCCATGCGAGATCCCTACGGCTTCCACAATCTCTCGCACTTTCAATCTTCGGTCGGCCAACACCATATCGTGAATTTTTTCGATTGTTTCGGGTGTAGAGACCTCAACTGGGCGTCCAGGACGTTCGGCATCTTCAGTGCTTGTACGGCCACAACGAAATTCAGTAAACCACTTTTTTACCATTGAAATCGATGGTGCAGAGTCCCCATAGTATTTATCAAGCTTAGCCTTGGTCTCGGTATAGTTTTTTTTCGCAAGAAATAATGCTTAATAAGCACACGAAATTCACTTTTTTCCATTTTCTCCTCAAATTAGTGAGTAGTCTGATAAAAATAGCTGTCAAACACAAACTAACTGACGCAGCAAGTTTAAATTTTGACAGGAGTCAACTGACAGATGCCTGTTGACAGGAGCAGTGTTGCTGTTTCAGTAAAGAGGTCAGAAATTCAAAAAGTCACGGACTTATTGACCCGTATTTCAATAGATTAATAATGCAACAAATGGACAAGATGATGATCGAAAGTTGTAGTTGTAGATTGATGATTCAATTAACGCGAGTTAAATTATTTTTTCTTAAGTAATATTTTTGTTTGTCTTTTTGTAGAACACCATCTACGACTGGGTGCGTGACCATCGTGTTCATCACAAATTCTCCGAGACTGATGCAGATCCCCACAATTCAAATCGTGGATTCTTCTTTGCGCACGTTGGTTGGCTTATGATGTTGAAGCATCCGGATGTATTAAGAAAAGGACGACAATTGGACATGAATGATGTCATCAATGACCCCGTTGTCCAGTTCCACCAGAAACACTTTATTCTACTTAAATTGCTGTTGTGCTTCTTGATTCCAACTCTTATTCCTGTATACTGTTGGAATGAGAAGTGGTACTGCGCCTTCCTGACTCAATGTATCTTCCGCTACGTATTCAGTTTGAACTTCACCTGGTCGGTTAACAGTGCTGCTCACATGTGGGGAGCCAGACCTTACGATAAGTAAGTTCAATTGTTAAGCCCATACATGTTCATGTTACCAATTTTCCACCTCTCTTTAGACGCATCAATCCTAGTGAGAATCTTTTCGTTTCAATCTGTGCAATGGGTGAAGGATGGCACAACTATCATCATGTCTTCCCATGGGACTACAAAGCAGCTGAATTGGGCAAATACTCTGTCAATCTTACCACCTTCTACTTGGATATGTTTGCGAAAATGGGCTGGGCGTGGGATATGAAGGAACCTTCAAAGGATCTTGTCCAACGGACTATCGAAAAGTATGGTGATGGAACTCATTTCTCCCATGGACATGCGCATATTAAAGAAATTCCAGATCCAGAAGAAGTCGGCGGCATATGCTATGATGAGAATAAAAACTTTAAAAATGATTAGCAGAGTTATTAGGATTATTGTTAGAGCATAAGAAGGGATGATACAAATACCATAGAAGTTAGTAAGGTTAGGTTAGATCGACACATCGATACATTTGTACGAGTATAAGGAAATATTTTGTCTTTAAAGAATACACATACACGAAAAAAAAGCACACACACGAGTATTTAATAATATTTGTGGATCCAAGTATAAATAAAGAAAAAAAAATGACAAAAAAATATTTTATTTGCGCGCACTTAAGAAAACAAAATGAAAAAAACAAAACAAAATCAGAGTTGTACTCAATTTATTTCGTTTTGGAATTAAAAGTTAACGCTTTGTCAGCAATTCACAAGCTATGCGACATTCTGGACTTATTAAATCATTTGAGTGCTGGAATTCATCGTTCGAATTCTTATATGTATTAGATTAGGAAATATCTCTTTTTATAGTAATTGGTTATTATATACAAAACAAGGAAAGGAAACGAAATAAACAATACCAAAATAAAACCATCAAATATTGTTTTTTTTTTAAATCTTGGAACAGATATTAATAGCCATAAAAATGCAGATAGCTCAAAGACAGCTTTTTCCTTGCAACTGAAAATGTAAGATTACTTAAACTCGACATCAAAAATTTACAGTCATGACGGATGGCCTAAGGCTTCGATGTTACTCTTGCTCGCTTGCAGCATTTCTCAGTTTGTGATATTCGTAGCGTTAATATCAAGATAAAGTCAGAAGGCATGTTTAGCTACTAGAACTTAAACTAGATGTGCCTAATCTACAAGAAAGCTGATCATGTAATCTGCTCCTTTTATCGCAGGATCAGCCTAACATACGTCCATCGATTTTGTCGATTTCATGAAGGAAGATGCCTTTCTGCCGCTTTCGCAAATCTGACGGCAAACACACATCGCTTACGTAGCTCAGCAGAAAAAGCAAACAGCCGCATTACATCAACTGTGCAGATGCCAGCTTGGGCAAAGCGCATACAGAAATGGTCTGCTGGCGCCAATAATAACGTCCTGCTGAGAAACTTTCAGCTAGCGCATCGCAAGAATCGCAGTCGATGCTGAGGATTTGGAAAGACCATTTCTGCAGACTGTGTAAGGGCGATGACGGACGAAATACCGCTGTCAGGCAGAATCAACCTTTCAACCTGGACGATGATGACCAACAATTCCGTCCACCCGAACTGGATGAAGTGAAGATAGCTTAGGTCCAACAAAGCTGCTGGAGCGGATGGCCTGACTGCCGAGCTCTTCAAAGCCGCAGGCGATGACTTGGTAAGGAGCATACACCAACTCATCTGTAAAGTATAGTCGAACGAAAGTATGCCCGATGAATGGAACCTCAGCATTGTTTGTCCGATTCTCAAGAAAGGAGACCCTCTGAACTGCGCCAACTACAGAGGCATCAGTCTCCTTAACATCAAGATACAAGGTCTTATATGCCGTATTGTGTGAACTCCTAAAGCCTTTCGTCAACAACCTAATAGGTCCATATCAGTGAGCCTTCAGGCCAGGAAAGTCCGCCATCGACCAAATATTCACACTACGGCAGATCTTGGAGAAGACCCATTAGCTTCAGATCGATATACACTACCTATTCACCGATTTTAATGACAGCATCTGTAGAGACGAACTATACAGAGCAATGTCTATTTTCGGCATCCCTGCCAAACTCGTCCGTCTGTGCAGGATGACGAAGGAGAATGCAAGCTGCTCCATCAAGCTCGGTAGAGATCTCACCGAGACCTTTGATGTCCAGAAAGGATTTAGACAAGGCGATGAGCTGTCACGCGATTTTTTCAACATCGTACTTGAAAGAATAGTGCAAAACTCACGAGCAAACACAAGAGGCACTATCTTTCAAAAGTCCGTCCAACTACTCGCATACGCCGACGATATTGACATAATTGGAAGAAAGCAGCGTGATGTCAGTGGCGCTTTCGCGAGTATTGAGACGGAAGCGGCGAAAATGGGTTTAGCAATCAATGTGGGCAAGACCAAGTATATGCTGTCAAGCAAAAAGGACAACCAACACCGACGTCTCAGGCAGAACGTCACCCTCGACAGATATAACTTTGAGGTAGTTAAGGACTTTGTCTACCTAACCTCCGCTATAAATACAGACAACGACACCAGCGCTGAGATCAAGCGGAGAATAACTGTTGCCAACCGCTGTTTCTCTGGGCTAAGAAGACAATTGAGAAGCAAAGCCTTCTCTCGGACAACCAAAGTCACCCTGACATGTCAATGTCACATGGACATTATCAAATATGGATGAGGGTGTTCTTGGTTGCTTCGAGAGAAAAATTATTCGGGCGATCTTCGGTCCCGTCTGCATTGACGGTGAGTGGAGAAGGAGCTACATCAATTAACTCTACGGACATGTACAGCGACCTAACCAGAAGAGTGCAGATCCAAAGACGGAGATGGCTGGGTCATGTAGAGCGTATGGACACCAATGCTCCGGTCCGAAAAGTCTTCGAATCCGCTCCCGAGGGAACGAATTAGCAAAAATGTCAACCATTCGCCTACAAATTTTATTGAAAACAATTTAAGTTTGTTCACCAACTGACAAATGAGCCATCACTAAACACCATAGAGATGTCTGTGCTACCAAGTTTTTATGATGAACTCTTAAGCCGTGATGGGTCGTTTTTTTTTGCGAACTTAGCTAACATGCGTGCAATACTTCATCCTTATTTATAATTTAGTCCGGAATACTGTTCTGCTGCCTCCAGCCTCAATAACATATAAAAATTACAAGTTGGTGGTGACTCCATTTTAAATGCCTAAGCAGATGTTAATTTCTTCGTAAAATGGGAATGAAACACTGCCTCTAACTGCTGGTATTCAAAAATAAGGCTCGATATATACACGAGGGATATCGCGTTGAATAGAATGACGAATAGAACTGACGAAAACAAATCGGCGTTCACATGACATATCGTCTCGCTTGGGAGTTTCCATTTACGATGTTTGACCACTGGGGACCCACGCCTCAACACAAATTCCGACCGAGGAACCACAGCTGTAATAGTATAATCACTATACACATGCGACAGTCATAGAATATGGCCACACAGGAGTCCGAATGTGTTCACACAAAAAATTTAGTTCTTAAGGGGAATGATCATAAAGATATTTGCGATGTCCGCATTTTACAGATGACAAAAAATATACAGATTCTTTTGAAAGCTAATATAAAGCTAGAAAGTGCCGACTTAGCCTATAGCCTTTTGTGGTCGAATACCCACAGGAGAAAGTAGAATTGCTTGACAAGTCCATATGCACGCTGAATAATTCAGTTCCTCATAACGATGTCATTGAACACTGGTATATGACAATCGAGGATTCATGGTTGAATTGAAAAAAGCGCAGCAATCATTATCATCACCGAAGGGCCAGCTTTTACTCATTTATCCGTGCGAAAGATGACTTTCCGTGCATCTTCGAATCACTAAAAAAACAAAACAAAAATCATTAAGTCAGCTTTCAACTATTATTCTGTTCGTAAGTACGAGGCTTGGTGGTGGCGATGGCGTGATGGTTAGCTCCTAACACGCAGAGGGTCCGTGCATCCCCGGCATCACCAATAATTTTTCGGCGGGCAATGGCAAAATTCCCGCAAGTAAAATTGCCTATGAAAAAGCTTCTAGGGAGTGCCGTTCGAATTCGTCGATAAACCGTAGGCCTCGCTGACGAAAATGGCAACATGAGCAACACAAATGAGTGTCAAGAAGCTTGACCATTTCCCATACCCCGCTGCCAGCGTCATAGTGTTTTGTTTTTGTTTTTTTTTTTAAGTACGAGGCTTTCGTAGGAACATTCTTGAGTAACTCTATCTATTTCACCGTTAAGTTAATGGTACCTTATTTAGTCTTGATACAGAAAACGCTTGTTTGCTTGCTCTTGCATTAGAATTCCGCCTAAAACATATCTGACCTCTGTTGCAGTTTCCGTGGTATATGCCGCAGTTTTTCGACCTTTTTCTGTCCAACTTATTCCACTGCACTATCTTCTTTTCGGATATCTAAGGCCTCTGCTAGTTTTGCGACTACAACTGACCTGCTTAAGGTCTGAACATTCCAAATGCAAAACCACACAGGGTTAAGCGCAAATCCTCTCATATCCAAAGTTGTTTGTTTGCTACACAGTAGGGTAGATTTCTTGGTGTCCGGGTAGTTTATCCAATGCACAATCCTAAACCAAACAGGACCTCATTGGGACCACTTACGTATAAGGACCAATCAATCCGGAACGGGTACCTCGCTCCGGAATATGACAGAAAACCAATAAGTTTTCATCCGCCACCATCTCGATTTGTATACCGTGACAATTCCAGCTTTAAATACGTTGAAGTAACTTTTACGGGGAATTCTAATTATTGACGTCACCGTTGTTGCAGTCACTCGAATTCATCCGTCTTACGCCCTCGCCTAGAGAGTTTTCCCAAGATACTCTTAGCTGAACAATATGCTCGGTGCTCACATGTCCTCACAGAGGAAAAAAATAAATTCTATGAGCTCTTAGACAATACCTACGAGCAGTCTCCTAGCCACGACATTAAAATTGTCATCGCAAGGGCCAGCTAATACTGTGAGAAATATCAGCGTGGGATGGCTGCAATCACCTTCTCTAATCTCTTAAGACGTCTTATACCGCAAGCATCCCAGTACTAACTGGGTTTCACTGGGTCACTATAACGAAACCTTTGGTTTTACGACATACCGGCATGCCGGCATACAAAGCGTCGCTGCATAGAAGGATTAGGTCTACTTACAAGCTCTGTGAATAAAAACGGAGAGACGAACACTTCATCTTCTCAGGAAAAAAAAAAAAGAACACGCATAGGGAGCACGAGGTCGAGGAAATCGAGAGATGCGTGTCACCCAGCAATGATCGCAACAGCTTAACCAAAAAAAGTTGTTCATTTATGCACTGAAAGTACCGACTTCTATAAAATTATTGACATTAAGGGATTTCTAACTTATCAAACGCCAACAGCCTCCAATTCCATCTATCAGTCACAAAACAAAACAAAACATCAACCCAATGATTCATTGATGGTCCAAAGTCTCAAGAAATTTCTTAAAATTGATCACAGTGCCCCAATTAACTGACTATCCCAAATGAAGTTACAGATTTCTTCATAACTAATCATTGAACCGGTCTTCTTAATCAAGTCCAAAATTTAACAACAGAAACGGAAAGCCATTGAAACTATTCGAGTTAAGCTGCCTGCTTTTGTGGTCGTATGAAATCGTTATTTTTGACTTAATGTTACTCAAACGATAAGAAGGGAATCCCCTAGCATTCTTTTCATGTAGGATTGCGTAATTATATTTACAAAACAGATTTATAAGTACTTAGATACTCTTAAATGCTAATGGTAGGTAAAAATAACTCGAAAATGCATTTTAAATTTACAAATTGCGGAAGGCATCATGAATGTGTTTGCAAACTACTGGCGCATTGGTGAGATAAATTAGTTAAAACATTTCCCAATCTAAAAGGAGCAACAATAGATAGATCAAGGCATCTTAATGAGTGAGTATCTATGTTTCTTATTATTGTACATTTCCGGATCAAGTTCATATTATCATTAGTTTCGAGTTTAAGCACTTTTTAAGCCACTGACCTTGACGGGGGGTTTAATGGGTTTCTTTTCCGTAAAGACATATACGCACTGATACAATCGCCAGAATTTCCTTATGTAGACCGTTAATTTGCAATTCTCAAGGTTTAACTCGAATTTCAAATTAAAGATATTGAATAGCACACCTACCTTCGAATGGCTTAGATAATGCGGTCATATTATTGATCGAATTCTACTTCACTTATCAGCGGAAAACAAATGTAGGTATATCCATGTGTACAGAGTTCATGATACGCATACACGGGCGTATTGTCGTAAAGTCTGACATGTAAAACCACCGACAACTACAGAAATTGGAATGGCTAGAGATTTGAAGTGAGTACACCTAAGGAAAAAGTAGTCGAACGAGACTAGCATCACGAGGGGAATTACTCGTACTTTGATTTTCTTGGCTTTCTTGCACCGTGTTCGCGTTTGTTGACGTATCCTTTAGATGGATTCGGATGCATGTACCTTGTAATTGCATTTGTTTTAGTGTCTTTTTCTTTTCAATGTCATATTCGTAGAAAGACTCTGTAGAAGATTCCTACAAAGAACTACCAAGATACTGTTGAGATGGCTTACGTGACTGTTGTCACAGTTCGGGGATTTTTCCCAGTTAAGATTCAAAGAATTTTTACTACATACATCAACATCAAAGATGGGGTGAATGGACATAGAGGAGTCAAGTCAAGCACATAGAACATGTCAAGACATATCAATTAAACGATCAAAAGGCCATTGAGTGTTTGTCTGAAAACGTACAGCTTGTACTTGAACGCAAAGAATTTTTTCTCTTTTTTCCAGATATGCATGAGTATACAAAAATTAATTCCCTTTTCTGGTCCTTTGGTTAAAGTACGAGTATCTAGCTGATGTAAGCTAAAGTTTGTGTGGCTGATTTCGTTTGCTTATAACTTTGTGTAAAGATGAAGATTGTGTAAATACCTAAATGCATACTAATTGGTTGTATGTAAATTTAACCTACGTGACTGCGGTTAGTCTGGATTTTAACGTTTCTGTGTAAAAGGGAAATATTTTGTAAGATCTTTTCACAAAAGAAAAACAGATACAAGAACCTGCAATAAGTGCTTACGAATAAATACTCCAGTCGAAGTTTGTCCTGTCAAAATGTTCCCGCTTTTCAATAGGCATTATTATTGGCCATGCCCAGGTAATGTATACTGCTATTCAAATCACTTACCTGAACAGAGCCAATTGTTCACAAGGGGCAGATCAAGTAACTAAAAACAACCTGGCTAAGTCTTGTATGATTAAGGTAAGCGTTGAGCTCCTTTAACTTGCCGATTCTCAGTGTAACTATGACTACAAATCAATTAAGCTTATTGAACCTCTTCGTGGTAGCCGCCGAATACTAGTCTCGTCCAAATGGAATTTATTTACTTACTAACTTACATACTTAAAGTGGCGCTACAGTCCGGGAAGAACAGGTGTCTACAGCCTGATCGAGCTTCGTTAGATGCCCCCAGTTTTACAGGCTAAGTTAGCTAAGGTCCTTTTCCACTTGGGCGCCCCACATGAGTCGCAGTCTTCCTCTACTGCGCTGTCCTTCGGGAGCGGATTCGACGGCTTCTCTGACCGGAGCGTTAAGTGACACAACCATCTCAGACGTTGGACATTCACTCTTTAGGCTCTTTTTCAAAGATTGTGCCTCTTATGTTGACGCGTAAGTTTTGCACTATTCTTTCGGAAATGATGTTGAAGGAATCGCATGAAAGTGTATCGCCTTGTTTAAACCCTTTTTAAACATCAAATGTTTTCGAGAATGATGAAACAGTGTGCATTCTCCATCTTCATCTTGCACAGACGGAATACCAATACTAGAAATTGCTCTGTACAGCTCGTCTCTATAGATGCTGTCATATGCGGCCTTAAAACCGATGAATACTCGTAGTAGTTGTGTATAGACATGTGAATATTTAATCGATTGTAAACTGATATGGACCAACCAGGTTGTTGACAAAAAGCAAGCGTTCACACAACACGGCAGACAAGGTCTTGTCGAAGATGTTAAGAAGATTGCTGCCTCTGTAGTAGACACAGTTCAGAGGGTCTTCTTTCTTGAAGATCAGACAACCAAACTGAGGTCCCATTCATCATACTTTAATCCCACCATACGAATACAAATGAGATGAGATGAGTCGTCACCTGCCGCTTCGAAGTGCTTGGTTGTCAGGCCGTCCGCTTCAGCAGCTTATATTGTTGATCTACATCGTCCAGGTTCGTCGTTCGGGCTGTCAGCGGTATTTGGCTCCTCATAGCCATTTTTCAGTTTACAAAAATGCTCTTTCCAAATCCTCACCATGACTTCGATCTTCTACGATATTCCCTCGCCTCTACAGAATTAAGTTCGGGATCTGCATCAGTGGCAATTCTTTTTAACCTTGTGGTTAAATACTAACCTCCTTGACCACCAGAATGTGCTGCTACTGCAAAAAAGGTTATGGTGCCTTGAAGTCCGTTCAGGCATGCCAAATTTTAGTGCGATACTGTCCTTAGTTTTGTTTTGAGAGCTGATTGTTGTTGACGTGTTTGGCATCATGTTGAGTATGGACAAAAACGAGGACAATGTCAAAAAAATACATGAAATGGTGTTTGCTGACCGGAAAGTCAGCGCGAGCTAGCAGATACCACAAAGATTAGTACTGAGCGCACACGCCATATTTTGGGCAATATTCTGCATATGAAAAAGTTATCCTGCCGCTAGGTGCCGCGCATGCTCACTTCTGACCAAAAACACGAACGCGAGAGCACTTCGAAAGAGTATTTGGACTTGCTGATGCGGAATCGGGCGGACTTTTGGTGTCGATTGGTAACTGTTGATGAAATCGGTATCCACTATTGCACACCAGAGAATAGAATGCGTGCCCAACAATAGACTGAAGTCGGCACGATTGCTCCGAAGCGGCCGAGGGAGACTCAAGGGTCGGAAAGGTTATGGCGTCGGTTTTCTGGGATTGTCATGACATGCTCTTCGTGAACTACCTCCAAAAAGGTATTACTGTGCATTATTGGAGCGATTGAAGGCCGAAATCGCTGCAAAACGGCCTCACACGAAGCGAAAAAAATTTTGTTTTCCCAAGACAATGCGAGGGCCCATAAGAGCATCGCAACCACGGCTAAAATCAATAACTTACGGCTCCAATTGCTGTCGCATCCACCGTATTCGCCCGATCTGGTTCCCTCGGACTATTATCTCTTCCCAAACCTCAAAAGATGGCTCATCAATAAAAAATTCAGCTCACGCGAGGAAATCATCGACGCCACAGAGCAGTATTTTGCAAACCTTCCGGAAAATTACTTTTCGGTTCGGACGGGATCAAGAAGTTGGAAAATCGGTGGAATAAGTGTATCAAGCTAAAAGGGGACTATATTGAATAAAATTAAAAAAAAAATTTTGTTCATTCCCAAGGAGGTTACTTTTCACCCCACCTAGTATTCTAAATCATATTCCTGGAGTAGCATCTCCCAATTTCTTCGATCACGCAGTTCTTAGAGCTCCTGAGCAGCTCTGGTTTTTCTCTGTAGACCCGCTTTGTGTGCATCTTGCTTAGCTGCATGTGCTTACTGGCATTTAACCCACCACATCAGAGAAGGCATCTGTTATGGCTATTTGGCAGTGTTGCTACTGGTCTTCAAACCTTGATGCTGGCGGCAGTGGGCCCCTTAAGAGATTAAGGGTGACTCGACCGGAAAAGGAATTGGACATCTCTTGCGATTGTACCCGTCCGACATCGAAACTGACCGAGTCGATGTTGACCCCTCTAGTTGGCGGTTCATTGATCAGGGGTTCCCGAAGTATCTTGTGAATACATAAATGTGTGAACGACGTACAGGGTATGACATTATTTTGCCCCGCTGCAAAGTTCAAAAGCTTGCAGAAGCTATCTTTAGTGTCGTTATTTTTCTCCTCTATAGTGGCGGGCGCGTATATAAGGCTGGTATTAGTCTCTTTAAGATCTTAATATTCAGCATGAATAACTGAAGGTGTTTTTCTTAATTTCATTGCTGAAATCATCAGAAGTAAGCTCATCGATATGACTCTTTGTCGCTTAACAACATACGTACTTGAACCACTAACCCGACAGCGCAACCAAATTTTTACGAACAGATCCTCAAATGATGATGCCAGCAGCTGCCCGTCACTGGAATTCGTCCCACATCGTCTCTATTTCGACGTCTTGAAGCTGAAGTAACCTCAAATAACCTCAGTTCGAAAAATTTTGTAGAAACTCGAAATAATTCACTGCGAAACAGGCATCTCACGTGTCATATTGAAAAAACCTCTACATAAACCTCGTATTATGCCTTGTCTGCATAAGGCTTATGCACTAAAGTTCATTCAGCTGTGCCTTCTAAGCCTAAAGATTTTATTGGATTTGCACTGTCAGACTTTGATAATATATTCAAATGTCAACTGGGCTTGGAACCAGCTACAGGAGAGTAAAAATGATGTACTCCGTATGAATCTTTAGAATCTTACATGGTAGAATATGAAGTGTGCGTCCATTGAGGAAATAGCTTTAGAGAAGATCGAGTTGGAATAATCCCAAAAAGTGAAAAGTCATAATCAACTTAAACTGCGCGACTTAAGATAGCCAGCTTAGGCTTCAATCTCTGTCTACATCCGAAACTAAAGTGCAATCACAGTTCTCGTATCCAAGTTGTTCAAAAAATCATGTTTTATAGTAAAATTATATTTGAATTCAAAGTCTTTGCCCCGTTTGATATTTTCCTGAATAAATGTATTGTAATTCCCACCGGCATTGAAATAACCAAAATCGCACACGCCTATGTATTTTAAGTGCTAAATTTTGAAGTCTACAATGTCAACAGGTGCGTAGCTATAAAGTTTAACATGTACGGTGCTCACGTGCTAAAAAAATTATACATTTCCTTAAGCAACCGCAAAAGCGCGACACATTCTCGGTATAACAAGTGGGCATCCATCCATGGCCGCAACGACTTGTTTTCTAACACTTTTTCGACAAACATAGTCTCTTCCGAATTTGACCAAAATCAAACAAAAATCTGGTTAGAGGTCAAGAGATTTACAAACGTAACGCCACATGTAAATAATGTAAACATTGGCAAAGCCAAAGATTGTTCCAATCAGTGACGAAACTATGAATGGAGATGTAAATTTACCATCAGATACGTAGGCCTTTTCGATGCTGGCATGCTTTGATTTTTTTCACGGTTTGAAGTCTTATTTTAACGACGATTATATAACGATGTTTACTCGATGATTTTGTTGAAGTATTTTCAACGCCTTTGTATTGGATTTTCTCCATCAAAAAATCTATTGGAAAATTACAAGATGCTATTGCATGTAGACCATTGAGTCAACATTGAATAATGTTTTTTCTTTTTTCTTTTTTTTGTAGCCGCAGATACATAGAAGATTTTACAACAAATTCGATTCGATAATCATAAAATGGGTTGCGTAATCAATTTTGAAAATTGATGGCGCAATTTAGATGTCATAAAAGTTCATTCACTCTCCTCTGTGGCGGTTGAAAAGAATTAACGAATGCGTAGATACGGATACTTGCAGGTAGATATCTGATCTGAGATCAATTTTTTTTTTTTTTATTAGGAAGTGCTCAATTCAGTTGTTTCGATATGAGTAGTTTCATACCACTACTCGTAGTAGACGAGGAAAAGAGCCGCGTGCTTGATTGACAACTTTTCAACTTTTTTTTATTTTTTTTTAGAAAGTAATTGACCCCATTGGAAAGTGTGGTAGTGGTATCGATGCTGACGAATGATGATTGTGCTGATTGTTTGATAAAATTGAATTGCTGAAGATCGTAGTCTTTGGGCAAAACAAGTTTCTCAACCGGATTCTGAGATACAATTCCAACTATGCTGAGTTCCAAAGAAAGTAAAATTTTTTAAGAAATACTACCTATGGTAACTGACATAGTGTTAGCATGACTAACCATAGCTTTTACTAATTAATTCGTTTTTGTTCAAACAAAGGTGCCTTTTGATTGAATTTTAAGGCGGTTGTTTGTTATTGATTTGTGCATTGACGGAAACTTCAGTCGCCTTTTATATTACAGCATTTATTCTACCAAGCTAGGGCTCTCCGTGATAGGCATCTACATAGTCTTGTCAGACTCAATTACTCGAACGAATACAGAGTACCTCATTTTCATATCCTACTCGTAATTGTATAGTTAAAACAGGCCAAGAACTTCTGCAACAGGTGCAGGAAATCGAGCGTGTTTAAGCAATCAGGACCAAAATCTTTAGTCCAAAACGACCAAAAGTATATACCTTCAACCACATTTGCTAGCGGTCATACTTTTTCGTCACAGGAAACGACTTCAATGAGGAAGGTTTTATACAGAGGCTGTTAAGTGTTTTTATAAAAACTCTTACCTATTAGAGCAAACCAAACAGCATTGCCAAAGTGTACTCTTAACACTTGGTTTCATTTTTGATTAGGTGTCGTTACCAGTGTTACTAGAAGAGCTGAGATTGATAAAATTATTAATACCTTTAAGTTATAGCTTCTGGTCCAATTCGTCAAAGTTGCTTGACCATTTTTGTTCTCATCGTTGACAGTGTAGTCTTGATTTTACCCCCATTCACAGCCAACGTCATTCTTCTGACAGTGATCTCAATGTCATCAATACCTAGTCAGTCATAAATACTGGTACACAACTGAACTCACTCATTACGAATGCAGCACTGAGCGCACCCATTTCGTATTGATTGCGATTTGACAGTTGATATTATGCTTCTTTGTGATGTAAAAAGTTTTTGACATTAATTGCTTACAATCATGGAATAGGGCGACATCGAAAATCGTATTGTTGTAGTTGGTCTACTTAAATGCAACATGGAAAAGGCGATATCTTTAGGATTTTGTGTATCGTGCTGTGATACTGAGGTTGTTTGAGAATACTGGTGGAGTACGAGACCGTCAAATATCCGGCCGTTCGCGCACTGTGAGAACTCCGAAAGCGATCAAAGCCGTGAAGAAATGAATCGACCGAAAACCGCTGCGAAAACAGAAAATCTTGTCCCGGGAAATGCAAATTTCGTAAAAATCCATGTCTCGCATTATCAAAGAAGATTTAGGACTCAGCGTGTACAAGCGACACACTGGACATCTGATCACGGCCGCATTGAAAAAGGAAAAAGGCAAGCGAAAGCGTTGCTCAGCCGGTACGCGAAGAACGCTCACAGACAAATTCTGTTTACTGACGAGAAAATCTTCACCTTAGAACAATCGTTCAGTAAGCAGAACGATCGTGTGTATGGCGTTACCAAGCTCCATTTTTACGAGAAAGGAGTGAACACATCGGCCAAAGTATATCAATCGACCGTCTGTGAAGTCTCTCAACCAATTAATATTCAACAACAAGCCATGGACTTTCCAGCAAGACTCTGTTTCAGCTCACATCACAAGTCTGGATTGTATTTCTTTCAACTCTTTCGACCAAAAAGAGCTTCCTATATCATCATTCCATAGAATCTGCGGAGTCTGGGTGGTTCTTTCCGTATAGCAATCTGGAGAAATGGATTTTTTAAGTCCTCATCACCCATTGTGACTCAGTATTCAGTTCCACGGATTTTTGTTTGGATGTTGTTGGCTTGACACGTTCCTTTTATACATGGCTAAAACTTCCAGACGACGTTTCTGGAGCAGTTTTGCCTGGCTCCATTATTTTATAAGGCAGCGCAAAAGTTGTCACCCGAGTTTCTTTGTCTGTAATTTTTTTTATGAATGATAGACTTTGATTCTGCTTTTGGATTACGTGTATTTGATGTCGTAAATTATCTTCCATTAAGTCGACTAAGTGGCCACCGTCAGAATTGATGACCATCAGGGCCAGATTTATGGCATTTTCTATCACTCTTGCCAGAACTTCCGACAATAGGTCCTCGCATTCTTAACGGATATTCATTTTGAGGACTTCAAGAGTCTGAGAAATGTTGACATAGACTCGTCAACAAAAGAAGTCTGGATCGGCTAAATCAGGCGATCTTTCCAGCCAGTGCAAGTTGTCAAAACGAGAGATAAGGCAACCCGGAAATGCAGCCCTTATAATTTCAGTTGTGGCTCATGCAGTATGCGCCGTTTCTTTATCCTGTTGGAACCACGTGTTTTCCAGTCCCTATTCACACAATTAAGGAAGCAGAAAGTCGTTGAGCATGGCTCTGTAGCAGCCGCCGCCACATGGCATGCAGTAACTTTGAGTGGCTATAATGGCTCTTCGTGGGTAATGCGTGAATTTTCGGTGCCCCAGAAGCGAAAATTTTGCTTATACACGTATTCACAGAGGTGGAAATGGGTCCCGTTGCACATGATGATTTTCGATGAAAAGTTGTCTCCCTTGTGGTCGAGATTCAGGATGACTTCAGCGATGTCTGCGTTTTGTAAGGGAACATCTACAGTCTTTCACCAAAATTCTCTGTAAAGACCGCCGATTGATGTCCATTTGCATCGATGTGCCATGCCGGTCGATATTCTTAGCAGAACGGTTGCTCTGGGGCCGATCAGACCTGGCGTCCATTGTTATTGTCCCATACTCTTCTAGGCGAGCGCCTTAACGTCGTTATTTTTACCCAGTTAGTGTCGGACAATCGGGAAATTTGCGCCGAAATTCACGCTGCGCCAACACTACCGACGAATTATTCCGCACAAAATCGTAACAATTATTTCACGTTCTTTAACAGTACAACGATTGATGTCGTGTTGACGTGTATTTTGTATGTGTTTACTTAACAAATGTCAAAATAAAATTGACATTTACCTCCATTTGCAAAAAATTATAGCATCTTTCGACAGAGTGATGACTTTTGCACCATCTAGTATACAGCAGCACTTCATAAGCGAGTTGTTTTGCTGTCTCCGTCAAACCAGAGTTTTTGAACAAGTTATAAATGGATGGACGCGAGTTTGGAAAATATGCGATCGGAAAAGTTTTCATCTTCTCTTTGCACTTCTCCGTTGTAGTGTCGATTGAAGTATCGATTTACGTATTGAACCTTACCTGTAAATGCCTAGGTAAAACTAGGACCGAAGGATCTTACTTACTTACTTAAAGTGGCACTACAATCCGGGGTGGACCTGGGCCTCAGTCAACAAGCTTCTCCAGCCAGCTCGATCCCTGGCTAGCTGCCTCCAGTTTCGCACGCTAAGTTGGCTGAGGTTCTCTTCCACTTGCGTGCGCCACCTGAATCTTGGCCTTCCTCAACTGCGCTGTCCTTCGGGAGCGGATTCGAAGACCTTTCGGACCGGAGCATTGGTGTCCATGCGCTCTACATGACCCAGCCCCTTCAGTCTTTGGATCTTCACTCTTCTGGCTAGGTCCATGTCGCTGTACAGTCCATACAGTTCGTCGTTGTATCTTCTCCTCCACTCACCGTCAATGCAGACGGGACCGAAGATCGCCCGAAGAATTTTTCTTTCGAAGCAATTAAGAACACCCTCCATTCTCCATTTTTGATAATGTCCATGTCTCTGCGCCATAGAGCAGGACCGGGATTATTAAGGTCTTATAAAGGGTGACTTTTGTTGTCCTAGAGAGGGCTTTGCTACTCAATTGCCTTCTTAACCCAAAGAAACAGCGGTTGGCAAGTGTTATTCTTCGCTTGATCTCAGCGCTGGTGTCGTTGTCTGTATTTATAGCGGAGCCTAGGTAGGCAAAGTCCTTAACTACCTCAAAGTTATATCTGTCGAGGGTGACGTTCTGTCCGAGACGTCGGTGTTGGTTGTCCTTTTTGCTTGACAGCATTTACTTGGTCTTGCCCTCATTGACCGCTAAACCCATTTTCGCCGCTTCCATCTCAATACTCGCGAAAGCGCCACTGACATCAAGCTGCTTTCTCCCCATTATGTCAACATCGTCGGCGTATGCGAGTGGTTGGACGGACTTTTGAAAGATAGTGCCTCTTGTGTTTGCTCGTGAGTTTTGCACTATTCTTTCAAGTACGATGTTGAAAAAATTGCATGACAGCGCATCGCCTTGTCTAAATCCTTTCTGGACATCAAAGGTCTCGGTGAGATCTTTACCGACATTGATGGAGCAGCGTGCATTCTCCATCGTCATCCTGCACAGACGGACGAGTTTGGCAGGGATGCCAAAACTAGACATTGCTTTATATAGCTCGTCTCTATAGATGCTGTCATACGCGGCCTTAAAATCGATGAATAGGTGGTGGGTATCGATCTGAACCTCATGGGTCTTCTCCAAGATCTGCCGTAGTGTGAATATCTGGTCGATGGTGGACTTTCCTGGCCTGAAACCACACTGATATGGACCTATCAGGTTGTTGATGAACGGCTTCAGGCGTTCACACAATACGGCGTATAAGATCTTATATGCGATGTTAAGGAGACTGATGCCTCTGTAGTTGGCGCAGTTCAGAAGGTCTCCTTTCTTAAGAATTGGACAAACAATGCTGAGGTTCCATTCATCGGGCATACTTTCGTCCGACCATATTTTACTGATGAGTTGGTGTATGCTCCTTACCAAGTCATCGCCTGCCGCTTTGAAGAGCTCGGCAATCAGGCCATCCGCTCTAGCAGCTTTGTTGGACTTAAGCTTCGATATGGCTATCTTCACTTCATCCAGGTCGGGTGGACGGAATTGTTGGCCATCAACGTCCAGGTTGAAGGGCTTATTCTGCCTGACAGCGGTATTTGGTCCGTCATCGCCGTTATGCAGTCTGCAGAAATGGTCTTTCCAAGTCCTCAGCATCGACTGCAATTCTACTGCAATGTTCCCTTGTTCATCTCTACAGGCTTCGGTTCGGGATTTGTTTCCGTGGCATGTTAATTTTACCTTTTGGTAAAACTTTCGAACCTCATACCAATCTCCCAATTCCTCGACCGCGCGCTTCTCTGGCTCTTTCTTCTTCCTCCTGAGAAGCCGGTTTTGGTCTCTCCTCTTCCGCTCATGAGCAGCTTGCTGAGCTATAGTAGTTTACTTTTTGTGTAGTACAGAAGAGTAGGCAGCCGATTGTCTCTTGGGGTCTCTGGGCAATCGAAGATCGTAAGTAAATGCCGAGACGGGATCATCATATCAATTTGGACCATCGGACAAACAATACTGAGATTCCGTGGATCATACAGGCTTTCTTCAGACCATTTCATTCATATTTGCGGTTGCAAGTTGCCAACCAGGTCATCTTAAGCTGCTTCAAATACCTTGGAGAGCAGTCCATTTGCGTCAGCCAGTTTATTTATCTTTAGCTTCGATATTGCTAACTTAACTACATCTCAGTCAGGGGCCGGATATATTGAAAAACGAATGCACGAACAATGTGTCACTGTTTGGTGCGGATCTTGGGCTTTAACTGCTGCTCAGGAAACAACAGTTAGGTATGTATGCTCGCTACCGTGATATGACAATTCTGTTTTTTGTGCCAAGAGCCCAAGATATAACTTGGCGATGCCCAGAGTTATAATTGTCCCTACAAACCTCGAAGTGGTAACGATCGGGTACTGGTCGATGTCCATCTGGACTTTTAACAGAGAGTACTGAACAGCAGATCAGCAAATAAAAATAGTAGCAAATGGAATTAAAATTGAAGTAAAACACCGAACAAAACAAATTCGTTGACCAACGGCAGGGCACACATCCCCGTATGATATAATGGATTCGGTCTAACCGACTGGCCCTCCAGTTTGAGGGTTGTGACGCTGGGATAGCCGCCCGGACATGGAATCAGTCTGTAATTAGCAACTACAAGCAACAACGACTGCTATACTCACGACGATCCCTGCAAATGGAACATCTATATATAGAATGGAGATCCCACTCCAGAAATGAGATTGGGAAGTTCTACCAAAACTACTCTAGTAAAGTCGCAACCGATGCTGGGAATCGGAACTAAGGAAACTTTATATAGATATGACGTTGATCATCCCAATTTTGCTGAAGTATGGACTTTCGAGAGGGGATAAAGATATGATCAGTCGTTTCGAGAGAAAAGTGCTTCGGAATACGTTATATGGTATATTCGGTCCCGCTTACGGTGACGGGCTTGAGAGGAGAAGATTCAACGAGGAATTATGCAATCTGTACGGCGGCCGAACGCACGTATCAGTTGCTTAAGTTATCTAGGACAAATAGAGGGAATGCACCTAATGTTCCGACCCGCACATGTTCCGTTCCCGGAGGGACAACTCAGGCGAAAACCTCACCTTAGGTGAAGCGCACAAGTAGAAGGTGACCTAAACCGATTTGGAGTGCACAACTGGAGCCAGTTAGCTAAAGACCGGGTGAACTGAAGAGCCGTGTTAGTTGAGGCGATGGTTCCCCATGTAAATAAGTAGGTAAGAAACGTTGCAAATTTAGTTTATTTCGAACCTCACACATCTTTATCCTTTCAAACGTTTTTTTTTTTTTCAAATTCATCTATTTTCGCATTTTTATTCACTTTCATCGCTTTCTTCAAACGTTGCCACTGAACCTTGTGATGGAATCTCCACAACGTACGGGTATATTTCAGAAAGGGGATTTTCGCTTACACTTGCTGCACGGCACAATCCGTTGTATAGTTGGATAAAATATCTTTTTGCTGGAAACAGTTTTCTATCCAACTGAAATTCATCAAAAAAACAAGTTCTGAACGTGTGTGAGCTAAAAATTACTCACCACATAGTTCACTACGGATTGGATTGATGTTGCCAGAGAAAGAATAATCGAAAATTGCAGTAATTTCAGAAAAGAACGAAGGAGAAAGCAAAAATATCGTTTAACCGACAATCTTTCCATTCAAATGCGTATAAGTATCGACACATCAGGAAAATTTCAAAATAACATTCGAAAATAACTGACGGAAGTGCTGTGACTGATTGTGGCGGCATCTATTGAGAAACTCACATATGTTGACATGCACAGCACTGCCAGAAATGTAGAAATCTGTGTTGGTAATGTTGTTTGATATTTCTTCAATTTTTAAGAACATTGAAGAACCCAATATAATGTATTTTGGTATTTTTATGCATAGCAAAAAGTAATAATAAAAAGAATGTAATGAGAGAAAGATTTGTCGTTTTAATTTTTCAAAAGTGTTGGGCGTTTTAGTACATATTCGTAGATTATCCCTTGACGTCAAAAATACAGTCCCACAGCCAGCTAAATAGCCTCAAATTTTTAATATCTATTATCATTGATCAAAAAAGACTTGTGGACGTCGGAATAGGTGGTAATCCGATGTTGCAATATCATGTGACTAAACTAAAACATGACAACCCAACTGAGCAATCTTTTTAACTGTTTTCCTTCTCACATATCATGTCCTTTCTGTTGGCCAAAGATAAACGCTTGCGCTGAATTAACTTCCTCAGTAACTTAGTCCGGGGTGGACCTAGACTTCAACCAGTAGGCCGGTCCAAATAGTGCGGTCACTGGCTAATAGCCCCGAGTGAAACTTTTTAAGTTGGTTAAGGTCCTCTTTCACCTTATAGCACCACCTAGAACAAGATCTTTTTCTACAGCGTTGCTCCTTACGATTATAATCAAAGACTCCCCACTCTTAAAACGTTTTCCAAGTTGAGAAACCATCTAGAGACCCACAGCCTGTTTAAAGATGTTCGCAGCTGCGAGGACGTTTTATATAACGTCGTAAACTATCCAAATGCCAGTCTTAGATCGCTAAGCAGATATTTTTATCCAGACAAGACTTACATCTGCAGAATTTTCTACTCGAAGGCATGCATGCATTTCATCATATACCAGTACAAGAGATACAACCCAGGGACTCAGACGCGGAAATTTGTAATTACTTCTGGGAAAGACATTTTGAAGAAAACGTCACACCATGTCTATCTAGTTCGAGACTTGTAGGAGTGTGGATATAACAATTCGTTGTTGGGGCAGGATAGACTTATTCTGTGGGCTTCAAGACCTCCGGACTTGACCCAATTAACTTTTATAAATGACGCTTGAGGGACATCCTCTATTCATTATATATAGCAATGCCATACGGATAAAATGAAAATAATACGGAAGTGCGGTATCATGTGAACGTGAAGTGAACGTATCTGAACACATTACCCTACTGAACGCTTCTCCTGAACAGCGGAGGAGTGATGTCGAAGTAGAAAGAAATAATGGTTTTAGAGCTCAATGGCTTCACGGGAAAGCAGTCCTTGCGTCAAGGAGTAATTCTTATATGATAAGCTTAAACAGTTAAACAGAATTGCCACCATCTTGACATTTTAACTAAATATAAAATCAAAAACTTTCACAATTAGCCACAGACTAAGAGCAACAAAACAGATACTCATGGAGATCACACGTCGAGCCATTTGTTGCTATATTTTATTTTGACACTGACAGCTCTTATGCGCTCAAACAATTGACAGAAACTTAGTATTATATTTTCGCGGTACAAAACGGATAGATTCACACCTGAACAACGTTGGAAAATGATTCAAAGCTACTTCCAAAGTGGATGCTGTGTTGCCGAAATAGTAGAATTTTGAAAAAAAAAGTTAGCTGCAAAAAATGCACCAACTACAGGTGGTGTAAACAAGTTTGTAAAAAAAGGTTGTGAAACTGATTTGCTGATAATAATTGAACATATTCCCGTGTTCATATTGGACGCTCAACAGTGAATATTGCAGCCTCAACGCGCCCAAAACCTCAGCAACCAATCATCAGCCATAAAAGCTTGAGAAGAACTTTGCAAAAAGATCTCCGATTATTCGCTTTCAAGGTCCAATTGAATCGGGAATTGAAGCAAAATGATTACTCGCTTCGTTATGGGCTTTGGAGCAGCTCGAAATAGACGACGAATTTTGCTAAAAAAATCATTTTATGAAATAAAACATATTACCATCTCAGCGGGTACATAAACAAGCAAAATTGACATATTTATGGCTCGGAAAATCCAGCCAAAGCATTTTAAACGTGTGGCTTTTTGGTGTAATTTTTTAAGTAGCGTCGCTATAGGTCCACTTTCTTTCAAGACTACGACGGAAGAAACGTTGTTTTCAATGGAGAATTTTACCGCGACATGATAACCGATTTTCTATGCCCACAAATTGAGGACTTTTGTGTCACACAAACTGCCTAGAACTCGATTTATTGCACACTTAGTTCAATAATCGTGCAATCAGTAGCTTCGCTAATCTTGCATGTCCGTCACGGAGCTGCGATTTGACACGGTGCTATGGGAACAATCCAGAGACGATTTAGGGACTCAGGAATAATATTAGTCAAGCCATTCGTGAAATATGGGCCAAAACCATCGAAAATGTATTTAATAATTTAGTTAACAGGATGCCTTACTGCCAAACCAGCCGAGGCAGTCATTTGAATTAAGAAATATTTCACAATAAGTCGGAAGGCTTTTTCTTCTCAAAAATCGCAGATTTGCGGATATAAATCTTCAAACTGAAGCAGTATCTCGAAATATAACTGATAATGAAAAGTTCAAGTCAGTGCGCCCCAATGTTCATAGCCTACTATCTTATTCTGCCGTAAAAGACTTTCTGTTATAGCAGCACTTTGGCGTGCCCGGAGCGTTTTTTTTTTCTTTTGGCTTACGATAGTGCAATGACGATAAGCAATGACTTGACAGTCCTTCCGCCAACGCTTAAAAATTCAGTAACCTCTGCCTTAAGGCACTTGAGAAATTAAAACATAGATGTAGAGTAAGCTTGGAGTGCGCATTATTAACTCAAAAATATCAAGCAACACCCTTATTCTCCTTCAAAGTCTTGTCAAAAGATGTCACCATAATTTCTCTTTGTCATTTATTTTTGAAAATATCCGATGTTCTCGTAAGCAATTATTTCGAATTTTTCTCAATGATCCTAAATTTACTGCGACTTTGGTTCAACTTTATCCTTTTTATAACTTTGGAGCTGCTTAAATTTTACATTGTCCTATTCATCACCTACGAGATTGGCGTTGCAATTTTCGCTATGGTAAGTGTTTACTTGATTGAAGTGCGAATGTTAAATATTTTTTGAAATCAGCTTGAACGCGATACTACTTCAACAGCTACAACATATCTTTTTAAATACTATGAAAGCGGAGCGAGCAATAGTGCATTTCCAGCAGGTATTTACCCGTATGTGGTGGAGACTCCAGCAAGAACGGCCATAAATCGAGGATTTGGAAAGTTTCGAATGCTTCTGAAGGCAACAAGAGCATTAGAGGATACTCTGAAAATCCGAGCAAATGAAACAACAGCAAATCCTTAGTTTGCCGGCCAACTTTTATTTTTTTATTAATTTTAGAACCTTCTGAGGTTGGTTGAAAAAAAAAATCTTGTAAGAGCTTAGTGAGGACTCAAAGACCTTACAAAAATCAGGATAGTCCAAAAGTGAAATGCAATATCTTGTGATGACACCAAAGATTTATTATTATTATTTAAAACAGAACTTTTGCCCATTTTATCGGTGGGTTCAAACAGGGATTAGAAATATTGATTCCAGACTAAGAATTGAATCCATTTTTTCTCACATTAAGAAGAGTGAAGCGAGAATATTGAACAGACACAATTGTTAGTAAAATATATTTGACTTTTGCCATGCTTCACTGACAATAATTATCTAAGTCTGTATATGTACAAGTACATTGGCTACCATAGCTTTTTCATAGTCGCAATAGTGTCATATGCTTGGACTGTTGCTAATGTTCCTCTGGCAGTGAACTTAACAGCTATTTTATTTATCTTAACTTGTCGCCGTATTTCTTTGATAATGAAGAGGATACCGCTTTTGATATGGTTACAAACTATGAACTGACTTTCAGTCTTACAAGGCCGATTCGACAAAGCAGCCGGGAATGACTGCAAAATTCCAATACCAAAACATTGCAATGTCGTAAACGATAGTAGAAACCTTTTGCATCATCCTCTTTCTTATACTCATTTAAACTCTTTTCACGAGATCAGTTTGCTTGCTCGGAACTTTGCGGCTAGTTCAACTCTTCTTCTTCAACTCGATAACTACCATCGAGCATATAATGCCACTTTGGCACTCTTGTTAAAGCAAGACTACTTAAAGGTCGTACAAAAATCCTCTGGCCCAAATCTCAAGGACGACAAACGTATTTGAAGTCACTATCTTCATAGAAGGTATAATTTAGAAGAGGGTTTGAAAGCAATATATATGTAGCACAACATGATCGAACTACGAGTATCAACTGAAATGACGACTGGAATAAACACCTCCGAAATTCTAGATGTAAATATTCAAATAGATGATGATGATATGATGTTACATATTGGGAACCACAGAACGTTAAACAACTGTACTTCCAGTGCTACACAACCTTAGGGCCACCGTAGAGATGATGAAATGCAAGGAAATCCATGTCGACGTTTCTGGATCATGTAAAACCTTCTGTGGCACATTTGTGTTGAAAATTCTGTTTAGAAAACAGCGTGAACGTATAAGTAAAAGTCCTTCGTAAGGAGTTTTCCAAAAAAATTAAATCCGCGCGAACAAGCCGCGCAACTTGGATTAAAGTGAAACACAAACTTAACGTTATAAATGTTGTTTATTCAACCAGGTGCTCGTTAGAACTGCCTAACAATGAAACTCATACTTAAAATCTAACCTCGATACAATTGACTTCAATGGCCCTGGTTCCCACGGGAAAGCTCATGCAAGTTCGCGCATGCAAGTGAAAAATGCATACAATGCGTCTGACTGGATACTTGAGCCTTCTCGTATTTCCGTCAGATAGGTGACTGCTTACGCGTGTTAACTGCCGCCCTTTTAAATATCTGCGTCCCGCAGATCTACACATGAACATGTTGAGCAGTTTAGATTTCCATCGGGTTGTTGAACCCCCTTGGTAACACGCTGGGCTGAGCAAGGGACTTGTTTGCGCCGAAAGGATGCACGAAGTTCTGGAATGTTGGCTTTCCCGTAGATCTTTCCACACAGCAAACAGATTGAAATGAAGATTACTATGATGATACAAGTTTCTGTAATTAAAGAAGAACTAAAACTTTCTTTTAAGGATTTAATGTGTTCTATGTTTTTAACACTGATGTCATGTAAATGATTTATATCAATTTTCACCCTTCTGCTAGTTACGTTGACCAGGACAGGAGGGAGTGCTTGTAGACCCTTGGAAATTGTACTAGAGTATGTTCGATCCTTGATGCTGATTGTCTCGTTGTCCAGTTGGATCAAGTAAGTGCCTTCTAAAGGAATTGAGCAGTTCCTATCTAAAAGAGAGCCGTTAAAGTTAGTAATAAAGATAGTGTTTTCTCCGATCAATTCAATGATCTCTGCATTATTCTTCCTAAAGTCGCAAACTGCTGTACCACCCTTGAGGATCCTTGGTAGACAAGTATCTTCTGGTAATTTCTTTACCACCCTTTCCTCACATACGGAAGTATTTCCAATATGAAGGCAGTCACCCTCTAGTCCGAACGTTTCGTCGTAGTTTATGAGTAGTTTCGTAAAGTTTAAGTCAAGTTGTTTTCCGTCATTAATTGCAGCGCGAGCGTTCACTAGATGAAAAATTTTGGGTGCGACCTTTGGAATTGATAGGACATACAGCAATAAAGTTCCGTTTGTAAAAACGGAGGGTCGACCGTATTCTACAGCTTCTACGACGTTTTGGTAAGGTAGGATTTCTAGCTCGTTTATTATAGTGTTAACCTCTTCAGAGTCTAATATGTTGCTATTCACTATCCCTGTCTTAGCCATTTGGCAGGCCCTAATAATTTCGTTAACTCCCTCTTTTAGTATAAGTATTTTGTCAAGTCAAGTCATGTCTAAGTTTCTCAGATACCCCCTTCTGTAAGGCGTTATTGTAGCGGTCGATCATTTTGTTAACCTTGTTCATAACCTCATGCGTTGCGTCAAACAACTTCTCGTTAATTTTGTACTGATGGTCATTGTTCGTTGCTAAGTCAGTCTGTGTTTGTAAGAGTTTGTCCCAGTCAGTTGCATCAGGGGAACCCGCCAGCCATTTCCATGCAGTCCCAATCCAATTTATGGATCTAGCTCTCCTTGCCCGTGGATCACGGAGTTCTCTTAAGCGATCCCTGGTCTGGTTTAAGTGGTAGTTTAAGACCAGACGGGTTTCTTCATCCGATACATGCTTCGTAACAAGTTGTTCAGTTTGTTGTACAAGTCCGTCGTAAAGTTTTAAGTCAATAACATGGATAAGCCTGAAGTATCCATTCGTCATCCAGGCGTCACCTTCTCTAACGGTCACGATTGGCGATTTATATGAAAATATATGCAAAGCTTCCGAGGGAACCAACAAAACTAAACTGTAATACAAATTTGTTATTTTATTTAAAGATAAGGTCATTATTACAAATATAAAAGCTTAACTCTAGTTACGTTTGTGTGTTACATATAGTATATACAAGTGCAAAAATTGTTATAATAAAATTTGCAATTTTTTATGATATAGGGAAACATTCCTTTTTTTTTTTTTTTTTTTTTTTGAGTCTCAAACTATTTCTTTTTTTGGACATTAACATTTTTTAGATGGGCTTTGTGAATTTTCCTACCACTGTCTGTTGTTACTGTAACGCGATTATTTTTTGCCACAATTTCTTTTTTAAACAAGGGCTTGTTTTTTCCTTTGATTCTTTTAATTGCAGTGTAAATCACGTCCCCCTCGCGATACTCCCTGGGTTTTCCTCTCTTTAGATTTAACCTTACATTTCTAGCTTCCATATTTCGCTTAATAATGCCCCTAAGATCCTTATTGATTTTTGAGCGGATGTTCAAAAGGTTCTGATAATTTACTCTTTGGGACCTATTAAAGAATATGTCTGTCGGCTTTCGTTTGATGACCGAATGTATTGTATTGTTATAACGATCCACGGCTACGTAGACAAGTTCCTTAACCTTTAAGTCTGGATTCTCTGCCTTAAGGCACCGATAAATTTCTAGTATAGTTGAATGTACCCTTTCTATTTGACCATTTACCTCGCTCCTGTGTGTTGGGGTTAGATATAATTTAATTCCTAGCGTTTTAATGAAATTTAGGACGATTGGGCTGAGGAAGCCTCTTTCATTGTCCGTCACTAAAATTTGTGGGACTGTGAAGTAATGTAAAATTTTAATCAATTTTGATCTAATGTAAATGGCTGATTTATCTTTAATGTGGAAAAATTTAGAAAACTTAGAAAACTTGTCAACTACGGTTAAGAATTTTTCATTTTGAAGTTCCATTATATCCATATGAAGAATTTCACATGGATACTTTGGAGTGGGGGTTTCCTGTAAAGTGGGAGTTATGGGGTGTCGGTCATACTTGTTAGTATTACAGATTTCGCATGACGAAGTTAGTTTTTTTATTCTGGACATCATATGTGGGAAGTAAAATTGTTCGAGGATTTGCTCTTTGTTTTCCCTCGCCGACCGGTGGGCTCTTCTGTGTTCTTTCTCTATAATTAGGAATTGGCGATCTTCATTAGCAATGTCCTCGACAACTCTTTGTGTCACACGAATCTTGTATTTCTCGAAGTTTTCTAGGTAAACTTTTTGTAGCAACCCCAGATAGCTCTCTGGAATTTTGATCCCGTTTACTACATTTGGGTTTAAGTTTTCCCTAAGCAATTCTATGAGATTGTCCTGACAAAAGGTTCTGGCAGAACTATAATGACGATGATAGCCCTGATGCGGTTCCTCGTGAGCACGGAGATCTATGCCAGTTCTGAAAATAAGTTGGTTTCTAAACACATTAATTGGAGCTTCTACATGTGGAATTAGGTCGGAATTATCCTGGTCGGCACTGTGCGCTGTGCACGAATCTGTATCACTGTCTGACAGCTCACAAAGTCCCTCTTCATCCGTACCAGTCAGTGAGTCTGCCCCGGAGGCTCGTCCTTCACCTGCGGTATCTGTGGCTGATTCCGAGAGTGCTTCTTGTAGCTCGCTTGCAGTTTCGGTGCTTATGTCGCCAGCTGTTCCGGCTCCACTAGGTAGAGTAGGCAGATGGTTAACTTCTGTCTTCAGGCGTGAGAGAGCATCCGCCACGAAATTCGATTTACCAGGTGTGTAAATCAATTCGTAGTTATACTCTTCAATCCTTGCTTTCCAGCGTTTGAGTTTTGCATTGTGATTTCTATTACTCAGTGCGAATGTAAGAGGCTGGTGGTCTGTGTAAATCTTGATCTTTTTTGCTCCATACAGATAATTTCTCAAATTATCCAGAGCCCAGACTACTGCAAGCATCTCCTTCTCATTCGTTGCGTAATTTTCCTCTGTTCGATTCAGAGAACGAGATATATATGCGACGGGCCTCTCCTTACCGTGCTCACCTTGAGACAGCACTGCTCCGATAGCGAAATTAGAAGCATCCGTGGTCAAATTGAAGCTTTTCTCGAAGTTCGGAAACGCAAGTACTTCTGCAGAAGTGAGTAGCTCCTTTAAGGTTTCGAAAGCCTTAACTGCATCTTCATTGAGAGATATTGGAACATTTTTCGATTGGTTAGCTCGAACTTGTGCAAATTCTCCTCGAGTTATATTCGTCAATGGTTTGGCTAATTTGGCATAATCACGGATAAATTTCCTATAGTACGAAGTCAACCCGAGGAAGCTTTTTAGTTCCTTTAAGTTCGTCGGTGGAAGGATTTTTTCGATAGCCCTAACCTTTTTTGGATCTGGAAGGATGCCATCGGGAGTAACAAGATAGCCAAGAAATTCGACGCTGGTAGCCAAGAAGTTAGTTTTTCCAGATTGATTTTCAACCCGGCTTCACTGATTTTGGTAAAGACGATCTCTATGTCTCTTAGATGATCTTCCTCTGTTTTACTAAAAATAATTATGTCATCTATATAGACATAACAAATCTTACCTATTAACTCCTTAAGCACATCATCTATCATGCGCTGAAAGATTGCTGGAGCATTCTTGAGGCCGAACGGAAGTCTTAGATATTTATACTTCCCATTCATCGCTGAAAACGCTGTTTTCGGAATGTCCTTGTCTTTCATGAGGATCTGATGAAACCCTGAGGCTAAATCTAGCGTGGTAAAGAATCGAGCATCACCTAAACTGGCAAGTGTGCTGTTGATATCGGGGATAGGATATGTATCCGGAACTGTTACGGCGTTTAGACGCTTGTAATCGATGACCATTCTGTACTGCTTTTCTCCGTTTGGCTTTGGCTTCTTCGGAACAACCCATATAGGTGAATTATACGGGCTGTTGGATGGACGAATGATGTTCTCTGATAGGAGTTCACTTACCTGTCTCTCAACTTCTTCCCTCATACAAGCGGGGTAAGGGTAACTTTTGGAATAGATTGGCTCGTCGGTGTTTGTACGAATTTCCGCTCGGACGTTGGTTTTCACCTTCTCATTCCCCACTGGACCGAAAAGACTTTTGAATTTCATATAAAGATATCCTAACCTAGATCTTCCTGACATGGAAACATTTTCGCCTAAGGTAAGCATTTGACTAATTAATTCAGCAGAAGTGCTGTTTTTGAGAGGAATGATTTTATTCGAATCAATGGTAAGCATATATTTTTCTCTATCTATTAGAGCCTTCAGCTGTTTCAGAGTATCGTCACCTATTATACCATCAAATGATTTCAGATTTGGGAGGATGAAAAATGTTATCTCGAGATCGCAGCCTAAGTAATGGAAGAACCTTCCACAGATTTTGCTTCTAACTAGGATATTTCCGGCAGGACTGTTGACATGAAATGGGATTCTTACGGGGTCGGGACACGGAACTAAATTGTGTTTGATGAAGTTCTTATTCGCTCCAGTGTCTATGAGGAATTTTAGGACGTCCCCGTCTCGCGTTACATATTCTATATATGGTACGCTGGAAACGAGGCCCCTTCCATAAAATTTTCACCTCTAGCTTCTTCATTGGGGAGTTTAGTGGATTCTATTTCTGGGTTTTCTTCACTCGTGGTGTTTTCCGGACCTGTGAACACTACGTGATTTACGCGCTGTTGTTTTCGAGGGTAGTTATCGGATTTCGATTCCCTCTTAGCTGATTTTGGCAAATTCATATAGTTAACCTTCCTAGACTGGGTGGAATTGTCTACTTCCATTTTTACTGGAGGCTTTGGCCCTGTTGGCCTTTGGGGTTGATGCTGTTGCTGAGAGTTTGACCTCCCCGAATGATGTGAATGATGAGCAGGATCTCTAGGAGGATACGACTTGTTGGGGTTTCCAGGATTGTGATGAGATCCTGAGTTACCTCTAAAGTCGTAGTTCACAGAGGAAGAGATTGTATTGGATGCCCTGACATGTAGAGAATTGTTTCTGAAGTTCAGGTTTTGCATCTCTAAGCATGCTGAATATGCCTCAGGCAAGGTTCTTGGCTTCTGAATGATAAGGAGTCTTGAAAGATCTCCATTAAGCCCACGAACAAACACGTCGAGGGCACGGTTTCTATATGTTTCCACCAGAGCATTCATGGTTTCGGTAGAGTAAGTTTCAGCCCTGATCTTATTGATTATCAAGGAGAATTGATGATTCACGGTGGCATAGAAATCGTCAACTCTTGAGCCACCCTGTGTGAGCTGATTGAGTTGGTGCTCAAGGGTACGGATATCCCTCTTGTCGGCGTAATGGAGCGAGAGAATTTTTTTAATCTCGATCCACTCGTTATCGAATATATTGTATGAGACAAGAGCAGAATCCGCCCTGCCTCTTATTTTTTGACGTATATGTTGTAAAATCGCACGGTAGATTGGCTTATTACGGACTATTTCATAGTCCTTCAGAATTGTCTCTACGCTGTAGACCCAGGAGACATATTGGACTGGGTTGCCATCAAAGACTTGTAATTCCTTCACCGAATCAGGGAGTTTAGAAATATCCTTTAGGTCTTGTTCGCATGTTGGCCCACATAATTGTACCGCGACTTCCGCAAGTGGAACGGAGCTGTCTCCCTGCTCCACAACCTGGAGTCGATTGCCGATAACAGCTAAGCGTTCGTTAACGTGTTTAATAGACGCTTGTGGATTAAATTGTTCTATTCTGCTAATGCGGCCTTCTATTGCCCTAAGCTGTTCTATTACGGAATTTATAGCTCCCGTGAGCTGAGTGACAGATGTCTTAATCTCATCCATTCTAATAGAGACTACCAAGGAAGTATTCGAGAGCACGGAAAATGAACAAATTTAGATATAACAAAACGCGACAGTAAAATAACAACAGAAGTGGCAACAATTTTTCCTTAATATTATAATTTTTTTATTTTTTATTTTTTGATTAATTATTTCTTAAAGCTATTTTAAATCGTTTTGTCAAAAGAATGACGTTGGTTTAAGGTTCCCTAGATGCCTGCTAAGCGCTCTCCATTAACTTTCGGGGTAGCTACTTTAGTTCGGAAGGCTCATATGGATCCTCTTTAGTCGTTAATGCGTAAAAAGTCGCAGCGACCTACTAGGGTATGAGGTTCTTCACCACTAGTGATTAAAATTAATTAATTCTTAAGTAAGCCGGCCCCTTTTTTCATGAGAGTTGGCCCCTAGGCATAGTTTTAAGCTATGTTTAATAAACTCTGCTTGAGTTTCTTCTTTTTTTTTTTGGTTTAAGAGACTATGTTAGTCTTATCAGATATATAAATAATTTGGCATATTTTGTCTTACAATTATTTGCTTAAATTTATCTTACTACAATCCTAGGAATATAGGACAGCCCCTCATCGTTTGAATCCTTAGTTGGTCTTCTTCTTCTTTCTTTTAAAATAGGATGGTTGATTCCTCTTATTTTTCCCTTAACTGTTTGTAACTTCGAGTATTTTTTTCAAAAATTGTTTACTTTACTTGTTCACTTCACTTATTGGTTTCTACTTTCTTTTTGTAGGATAATTTTTTTGGAATTGAAGGTACTTTGGGGTTCGTTCACTGCAGATTTAACAGAAATGATTTTTTTTGGAATTTTAAGTGATTTGGGTGTCATTCACTTCACTTATCGGATTTAAAAGAAATGATTTTTTGCAATTTTAAGTGATTTATGTTTCAGTCATTTTACTTATTTAGGATTCACACACGAGTTTTTGGGCTGTCCCTGCTCGGGCGCCAGTAAAAGTCCTTCGTAAGGAGTTTTCCAAAAAAATTAAATCCGCGCGAACAAGCCGCGCAACTTGGATTAAAATGAAACACAAACTTAACGTTATAAATGTTGTTTATTCAACCAGGTGCTCGTTAGAACTGCCTAACAATGAAACTCATACTTAAAATCTAACCTCGATACAATTGACTTCAATGGCCTTGGTTCCCACGGGAAAGCTCATGCAAGTTCGCGCATGCAAGTGAAAAATGCATACAATGCGTCTGACTGGATACTTGAGCCTTCTCGTATTTCCGTCAGATAGGTGACTGCTTACGCGTGTTAACTTATACAATCCAATGGGGCAACAAATATTACGCAGCTTGGAATGAGTGTATAGATGATTAGTATTTAAAGCACATATCACATAGATCTTAAGGAAACGTATTGTACATATATGTACACAGTATAATAGACAATACATTTTTGGTTCACTTCTCTATACATATGGAATATGCTGTTAAGTCATCTATTATAGGTTCCGTATAAATTTCTCGCATTCCTGGACATCTCCCTCTTCTTCCATTTAACACGTTGACTAGCTTTTCAGGTTAATGACTAATTTTGCCTTCTTCAAACTTCCGACTAAGCGCAAGGAACACTTGCTTGAACTACCTTGGGAGGTAACAGGAAGGTCTCGATGCAAAGTGTCGATGACAGCCTGACAGACTTGCCTTCTTATAGCGTTTCTATTAATTTTTTTTCGGAGATTCCACCAATTCTATTAGGACCGTGACCTTGAATCTAATTGGACTTTTAGAGTACCTTTGAGCTGGCAATCTGTTTTTATGACCCTGGTGGATAGAGTTAATTTAAGAAAGCAGTCTGCAACAATGGCTAATTGCTGCCCAATCTTGTCGCTATCTACATCTGGCATAAGTGTTAAGTCTATCTTCCTGGAATCATTCGCGACAGTACAGTAACACAAAATCATTAGACAGCACCGATTAGGCAAAGGACTGTTTGTGCCATTTATTAATCGATTTGTAGCTTATATCTGCAATAATTACATCTGGACTGCGAAATTGCCCAAGGAATCATGGTGAGAGTGAATTAGACTAAAGAACACAATTTTTCTGTCTTCCAGATGCGAACATCTAAACATTTAGATACTTTTATCCAACAACCGTTATTGCTGTATGGTCTTGAATGCCATTACTTCGAGCGAATAAAGCTTCCCCGATCCTGATAAACGTCGTAATTAGCTTCGCAAACAGTATCCTAGGTGAAGCTAAGCAAATTAACAAAAACGCATGAACATCTTTTCGGATTGTACATTGGACATTCTTCGGCTTCGCGCACAGGCGCTTATTGGTCGCTACGCAGAATGTAATTAAGTAAACACAATTTAGTTAGTTTTTCTGTTGCAATATAAGAAATGTCAAAGGAGAAAAATGTAAGAACCCAGCGCTTTACCTTCAAGTTTCTGGGGAATTATTTCCTTTCACTCTTTCATTTCATTTCAGTCTCTAGGCGAATGTTAGTTTGCTCTGGTCGTTTTTGATATGTTTGAGCATTGTAAAAAATTAGGCAACACTTGGGAGTTTGGGCGACTGTTCATCAGATTAATTATAACAATAAAACGATTTCGGAAAGTAGTGCGTGCAAGGTCCGTAAAAAATAATGCTATTATATTTGTATTCCATCTGCCTCAAACCAAGGAATTGTAACTTTTATACTACGAGGGCGGGTCAATAAGTCCGTGACTTTTTGAATTTCTGACCTCTTTACTGAAACAGCAACACTGCTCCTGTCAACATGCATCTGTCAGTTGACTCCTGTCAAAATTTAAACTTGCTGCGTCAGTTAGTTTGTGTTTGACAGCTATTTTTATCAGACTACTCACTAATTTGAGGAGAAAATGGAAAAAAGTGAATTTCGTGTGCTTATTAAGCATTATTTCTTGCGAAAAAAAACCATTACCGAGACCAAGGCTAAGCTTGATAAATACTATGGGGACTCTGCACCATCGATTTCTATGGTAAAAAAGTGGTTTACTGAATTTCGTTGTGGCCGTACAAGCACTGAAGATGCCGAACGTCCTGGATGCCCAGTTGAGGTCTCTACACCCGAAACAATCGAAAAAATTCACGATATGGTGTTGGCCGACCGAAGATTGAAAGTGCGAGAGATTGTGGAAGCCGTAGGGATCTCGCATGGCTCAGTGGTTTCAATTTTGAATGATCACTTGGGCATGAGAAAGCTTTCCGCAAGATGGGTGCCGCGTTTGCTCACAGTCGACCACAAACACATGTGCAGTTGCCATGGCAAAAATCCATGAATTGGGCTATGAATTGCTCCCTCATCTACCCTATTCTCCAGATTTGGCTCCGAGCGACTACTTCTTGTTCCCAAACCTGAAGAAATGGCTTGGTGGAAAAAGATTTGACTCCAATGATGAAGTCATCTCGCAAACAAATGCCTATTTTGAGGACCTCGACAAATAATTTTTTTTGGAAGGGATAAAAAAAATTGGAGAAGCGTTGGACAAAGTGTATAGAGCTCAAGGGAGACTACGTTGAAAAATAAAATTGTTTTTTTATCAAAAAATCTGTGTTTTAATCCAAAAGTCACAGACTTATCGACCCGCCCTCGTATCTCGTAGAAGCCCATTTAATAAATGACAAACCGCATTTCACAGCCGATTTGCCTATTAAAAATTTAATATTTTGCATGTCATAATTTTCGATAATATCCATAATCGTAGAGCTAAATATATCACTCTGCAACTGTAATCACGAAACAAAGCAAAACATGACAAACAAACAAAGCTTTGGCATCAAATTAACGAACACAACCCTTGTCACACGAAATCAATTTGACATTTCGTTGACATCGTTACAAGCTGATATCAGAAAACTCTATTTTGTATCTGTTTTGTATCCACTGCGATAGTTATTTTTTGTTAACTTTAGTTTTAAATGATCAAAAGGATAATGTCTGATATAGATGTAAAAGCTGGTCTCAAGACAATCTTACGGAAGATGGAAGAGGCATACGCAAATGCTCCAGAAGTAAGTAAAATTCTGCACATGTCATAGACAAGATTTCTCGATTGCCAATATCCATTGAAAAATAAACTCGGTGATGAAAATTTTGCAGGATGTCCGAGCTTCTAAGCCTCTTCTCGTTGCTGTGAGTAAAACTAAACCTGTTGAGATGATCATCGATGCATATTCTGTTGGCCAGAGGCATTTTGGTGAGAACTACGTTCAAGAGTTAGTGGAAAAAGGTGCCGATGCTGAGATTCACATTCAGTGTCCAAACATTCAATGGCACTTTATTGGACATCTTCAAAGCAATAAAATCAACAAGGTTAACTCCAGAATGTCGTTATGTATGAAAATTGACTAAGAATTTCATTGCAGGTGCTGAATGTTCCCAACTTGTACATGGTCGAGACTGTGGACAGCCAAAAATTGGCAGAATCTCTAGACTCTGCTTGGGGGAAAATCGAAAAAGAAAGCAAAACGCCTTTGAGGGTGTTGGTTCAAGTCAATACAAGTGGAGAGCCAGGTGAGAAAATTACATATTTAATCGTTTGTTTGCTTCGGGTAAATTCAGTACAACGACATGTAAGTTGATAAACTCAAATTTGTTGCTAAGATAAGAGCAAATCGCATTTGTTTGCTAATGGATTACTTGATCAGGAAGAATATGAGATATCTTTTGTTGTCACATTTAAATTGATTGCAGGCGCAATATTCGCCCACGTGGGTGTGGATTAGTCGCGAAACTGCCTGAGAAGAACATATTCGTAGTCGAATGCTTTCCTCAACCCTTAATTCTGATGTAGGTAATGTAGACTGGCAGTCTGAGTTAGTCAATATGCAACCAACAACTACCACGTATCGGGTAAGAATCAATAACACGATGACGATCTTCACATATAAGATCCGCACTGCTTTCTGGAATGTAAATAGCTCTCCTTCGCTGGAAGAAATAGGTGTCTTACACCAGATTCGTCCAACTTGCGAATGAGTTCATAGGGTACAAAGTGGATATTTTGGGACGCAGCGAAATAAGGTATCGAGATTCCCGTTAATCATCGTCGCCTGACATTATCATACTCTATTCGGAAACATTGTCCAAAAGTATTAAAGGCGCTGGCATAGTATGTCTCTTGTCATCGAATGCACAAGCTTTCATCTGGAAGTCTGTTGCAGTTATTGGTGTCTAGATTTATGACGGGGGTGCAGAGGTTGAATTATTTCTACCAAGAAAGAACTAACAGCGATATTGCTGTCATGTTAAGGAGTTTTATGGTTCTTGGCAACGTTTGGTAGTATGATGGCAATAGTAAACGATCTTCTTTATTATTCGAATGCTCGGAAAATAAGCACAAACCGAATTGATTACAAGGTGTTCAGTTGTATTTGTCTGAATGTGTGAAATAAGAGCGATGTGACCGAGGCATTATACCCGCTTTCGAATTGCTGTCGTCTGAACTAGCGGTTTTTTCCGTGCAGCTAGCTATTACACCTTTGGTCTCAATGAAACAACTATTATTTGACACCTAGCGATTGATCAAAAACAAAAGTTCGCGTTCCTGCCGCCCATGCAGGGGATAGAGGTCGAAAAGAGTCGCAACATGGTGTAAATATGTTAAAAGTTGAAACAAGGGTCCGGCA
This sequence comes from Volucella inflata, assembly GCA_928272305.1. NCBI lineage: Eukaryota > Metazoa > Arthropoda > Insecta > Diptera > Syrphidae > Volucella > Volucella inflata. The sequence goes on from OV743716.1 coordinate 185,582,517, forward strand.
GAATAAACAAGTAGAGTAGCATTGTTTAAACGTTCACAATAGAGCTACAGGTTACGGTAAGGGACAATTTTAGCGGCGAGTATGTGTGGAGCTTTTACATCCGAATTCTTTGCTGGTGAGTGGGAGAATGACTTTACTGTCAAGGAAGACTGTAGAAGCAAAGAACTTTAATAGTAATGTCACAGTCGGTGCTTATGACGCAGTAGAATCACTCCTGCAGACTTTAAGAGCGCGATAAAGGTACATAAATTCCGCTAACAGATAGAAACGACCATATAACCTTAGCAATGAAAACCAAGGTTTCAGCGCACACAATTAGATAGCTTTACCTGAACCTAACAATAACAAGACTGCAAATGCTATGTAAATCGAACAGGAGCTGACTGCGAGAATATGCCACTTAATTTCTATGATTTGATCGGAATAGTGATGAATAAAATATTAACGTCTTTCGCCCTCATTCTCGGCAAAATACGGCGGTGTTGGCGTCCTCATTCTTCTGGCCTCCGAGTGCTACATTCAACAAAAAAACCTCTTGTGGTTTAATCTAAGTGTGGCCAAGCAGTTCAAATAGTTATTCGTAGATTTTAGCCATAGTAAGCACTGAGGTGTGAGATGGCGCATTATCGTGGTGAAACAAATTTGTTTTTTCAGCAAATATGGCTGCTCTTTCGCAATTCCTTCCTTCAGCTTATAAAATAATGATTCGTAGTATTCTGCGGTAATGGTTTTTGCTTTTTTGAGATAACTGCCAACCGAATTCCTTCATCGCAGTCCACCGTTTTGACTGTTTTGTCTGGTGTAGAATGGTATACCCAAGTTTTATCTACGGTAATTACGTCGAAACTCTCACTTTTTGCGTCTAAACTTTACTATTAAATCTGTGGAAATATTCATGTGAATAAGTTTTTGTCTGGTGTGAGCAAACCGGCATTCAACTCGCGATCAGACTTCTCATGACGAAATCTTGATTCAGTATATGACAACAAGGTTCCTTGAAAATTCATTTGACGAATTGCTATCTTCTCCCTGCTAGTGTTTGCAGTTTTTCGCCGTCCCCAGTTGGTACGGTCACGTTTATATTCAGCTGTCCAATATTTCGGACCCCCGCCTAATTATCAAGACTTCTTCCACCAATGATGTGTGTAATGAAAAGTGGGGGTAGAGTAAAACTGGACTTATCATAAACATCATCAGACCTTTCGCCAATGTTGGTTGTTAAGTCCCAGGATCATCGGTAGTCCATACCAAGACTTAAAACATGGTACCGTGGGAGTAAGGAGCCCTATGGACCTCGGTCCGATCCTAACTTGTTGTGGGAGCGTCACGGTGGCTGTGATTTAAACCTAAATCAATACCCGGAGTGAAGTGGCTATAAGTGCTGGGTACTGAGACCCTAAAATCAGTAAGAGGTTTTAGGTAGGCCTCGACTCGTACCAAGGGTGGCGCTGTGCCCTCAAGACAGTTTCGCATTGGTATTATTTCAAGTAGCAAATAAGCTACATAAGACACATCTGTCTAATTTTTCATAGTGCTAAATGTTGATGCAAAGTCCCTTTACAAGGCGTCCAACTCGCCTTTAATTTGCGTAAGCGTATTGCCTTTTTGGATAGCTCGATGCTAAATATTTGCACAAACATACCTACGTCGATTCACCTGAACGTTTGTCAAACAACAAATGCGAATCGAAAATTTCAGAAATTTTGTTGAATACTTTTCGAAACGTGTGTAAACACATTTCCAGACTTTTGTTTACGATCGCTGCCATTTTTTTGTTGAGATCGAAAACTGTTCAGACAAGCAGTGCCCGGATCCTAGAATCCTTGAAGTTTGAATTCAAAACGACGATGGAGAATTGTATCTTATATTTAAGAGACGAAAGCTACATCGAAGATATCTTTGATGTCGATACATACTTTCAACAATGCACTGTATCCAATTAAACCAATTATACGATAGTTACACTTGTTAATTGCTGTTAGTTTGGCCTACGATGTCAATTAATGGTCTGTCGAGAAAGAACAAAAAGTCTTTTTATAAGACACTGCCAAGTATCGCAGATTGAAATATACTTGGTAGTTTTGAATGCCATATTCTTTAGGTGATTTTTGATCTCATTTGCGTTGACTGACTGCGAGGAAACTCTACGACCTACAAGCTATGTATCATTGCCCAAAGATGCTAAGGTATGCAAGTGTAAAAGGATACTGACCTTCAGGCCTAAAGAATTTTAGATTCAAACACGGTAAAAGACTTTAGAGGCTGTTGGTCAACGACCGTGTAATCTGGGCAGGTATTTTGGTTGAGGACAGGTTGACTCAGTAATTATAATCTTTTAATTTCTAGGCACAGAAAATTAGAGGCAAAAGTACTGAGATGCGATCCCCATAACGCTACTGATTTATTTCATTTCGCTTGGCTGTGGAAGATCCGCTTCATGGTTTACCACACGCCGTTGTAGAGTACTGGGAGCAGAGGAAACGAAAAGAATATCGGCTTCTCCAAATGAAAATATTGTTTCAAAGTTTGAAACCTTTCGTCAACAACCTGATTGGCTCCGATTAGTTTTAGACCAAGAAACTCCCCAATCGACCAAATCTCCATACTGCAGTAGATCCTGAAAAAGACTCAAGAAATTAAAATCAAACACTTTCAATCTGTTCATCGATTGTGAGGCTGCATTTGACAGCATTTATTGAAACGAGCTTTATAAAGCCATGTCTAGTTTTGGCATTTCTGTCAAGCTCGTCCATCTGTGCGGAATGATAATTGAGAATTCGCCTCCGTTTAAGTTGGTAACGAATCGACCAAGATGCTAAAAGAATTGTGCGGCACTAGCAAGCCGAACCTATATACTAGCGTATGCCGATGATATCGACATGAGTGGAAGAACTCATCAGTGTGTCCGCTAGTATTGAAGCGGAAGCTGCCATAATGGATTTAGCGGAGGGAAAAACAAAATAGGATACATACTCGTATATGCTGTCAACAACAAGAGACACACAACACCGACAAATTGGAAATAAACTTTACAACTATAAGTTCGAGGTATTAAGGGACATTAGCTACCTTGGCTCTGCTTTAAATTCTACCAACAACACCACAGAGCAAGAATAAAACGAATAATCACTCTTGCCAATCGCTGTTTCCTTGGGCTAAGAAGGCAGGAGACTCCTTATAAAACCTTGGTCATCTCATTCTTACTTTATGACGCTGAAGCATGGACTCTATCGAAAATGTTGTTGGTAGTTTCGGGACGGGTTGTATATATCGGGTTGTATATCGTCATTGACCTAGCCTAAGATGGATAGATGACGTAAAGCGAATGGACATTAATGCTCCGACCCGCAGTGTTTTCGAATCTAACCCGGAGGGAGGAAATCTGATGATAGGTGGCGCGCACAAGTAAAAGTTGATATTATCCGACTTTAAGTATGTAACTGAATGGTCTTCTTAATTGAAGCCCAGGTTCACCTCGAACCGTAGAACCACCGGGATGAAGTATTTTTAACCTTGCTTCGGGAAACCTATACATTTTGTCGTATTTTTGGCTTTGTCGAATATGCGGTCATTTCAACATTTGTTGTTATTGACGCACATACAAGAGTGAAAAGTTTTCCGGTGTCAGACAATGCAAAAGCGATTCATGGACAATAGTTGGGCATTTAAATTTTAAATAAACTTTAACAACACCAACAATATTGTGTCCACAAAGCATTACACTTCGCTCTGTTAGTGGTTCCCGAATTAGTTATGCTATTAATAGCTGAACTTAAAGCGCTTATCATACGCTGCCGTTCCCAGTTTTTAACCGAAAAGTAGGGACATACACTCCAGAAATAGTATGAAAGGCAGAGAGTAGTGTCTGAATTGAACGTTCCGAAACGTAGTTTCTAACCTATTGAAGTAGAGATTCTTCGATTGGAAATGCACACATCTTCGTCAAAAGTGCATGGAATCTTAAGATAGACGTGGAATTCGGTGAGATCTCCCATGAAATCATCAGTGCACTTGTTGCCAACAAATCTGTGCTTCTGCTAAGTAAAGTGCAATGAATATCTTGCACGAGGTCGAAGAAAATTAGCTGGTTCTGCAACGTTGGAAAGGCATAGGAGCGGTGTGCCAATTGAAGCAGCGTATTTGTCTTCTCTTTGAGTACATGATTCATCCATAAAATGCTCAATGGAGTCATGGCGCAACCTGGAAGTGTTGAGCTGGGTTCGAAATGCACAGCAGGCAGATCGACCCTTTTCAAAGTGGTGACAACAGGAATGTCATTTCAAATGAGCATTGGAGGCAGAGTTTCTAATATTTTTAGCCAATGCACAACATTTTTTTTTAGTCTTTCGTTGCTCATTTAGATTTTTTTCGCTTTCCCTCGCTCGGGATGTACTTGTAAGAAAATGATGGTTTGCTACTTATCACCCGATGAGGAATCAGTGATCTCATTCCAAAAAGATAAGTGTTTGTTATCATATGAGCAGTGTAATCCACACTTTAAATAAGCTATTAATCCCCCTCCAATTGGCCTTTTCACATCGCCGTACGGTTCTTTATCTAACTATGTGCTCAGTGTACCATAAATTAGCAGATATGTCGCAGTGAATGAACCTTATGGGATCTTAGAAATCTTGTATTTTAGTATTTACATCGCCTTGTTAATATTTGCTGTTTAAACTTCCCACAGAAAAAAGCGGCGTTGATCCATCAGAAGCTCTTCCACTCTACAAGCACATTCGTGAGAACCTGAAAAACATTCAAGTAGACGGGCTGATGACCATTGGACAATTTGGTCACGATTACTCAACCGGTCCCAATCAAGATTTTATAACTTTGTTGGAATGTAAGAAAAAGATATGTGAAGAACTTTTGCTTAGCCCTCTTGCCGTCGAGGTGTCCATGGGAATGTCTGATGATTTCGATAAAGCGGTACGTTACTAAATGAACGCAGGAAACATAAGCTTTTTAATTCTTTTTTTAGTTTTGTAATACGACTGATGTTCAGTTATACTCATTTTCGTTGAATCTTTCAGATTGAAATGGGCAGCACCATTGTACGTGTTGGAAGTTCTATTTTTGGCCATCGAATGAAGCAGAACGCCTAAAGTAATATCGTACATTGGGAACGTTTGCCAGCAAGAGATGCACAAATATTTCAAATACGATCGGAAAAGTTTTGTTGGGATTAAATCTATTGTTTGTGTTATTTTTAAGAAAAAATACTCTATCCAGTTCCATGGGGGTGGAAAATTGGACTTAAAACATATGAATGCCAAATTCAGAGTTTGACTTATGTAATTGAATAATTTATTGAAAAGCTCTACCGTATAAAGATAGAAGCAAATTGAAAATTTTATTTGTTTTTTGTGTGAACGAAAAGAATTTCGAGGACATGAATTGGTAATATTTGGCCTTGGTTAATGTCTTTTAAAATTGTAGTAGTTGAAATGGCTAAAGCTTTGTAAATGACCTATTGTTGTGCCCATTCGTTCCTTTTGGGGAATATTCGATCGAAGTCTGTTCTGAAGTCATACAGTTGACTGCTGAAGCCTTCCATGCAACGTAGACTAACATGTCCACACATTTAAGTTTTACCATTTCTGATTACCTCTTAATCTAAGTAAAACAAGCACATGCATTGTGAGCAAACGAAGCAAAGATCAAAAGAACGGCATTGGAGAGGTTTTAATGCTCCAATTCGGTGAATTCCGTGGCTGTTGGATGGTATTTGTTGCATTTTTCGTCAAAAAATTACGGATAATGATGGCACTGTGCGACGGTGCGTTATCATGGTGCAAAATCCACGAGTTTTCTGCCCACAATTCTGGTCTCTCAAGTGCTCAAGTTCTCCGCTATCTCTCTGATGGTTAATTTGCGGTTATTGACCAACATTTCCTTTACTTCATCAATGTTTTCGTCGGTTTTCGATGTCGATGGTCTGCCACTGCGTTCATCATCTTTGAGTGACTTACGGCCACTTTTGAACCGCTCGTGCTACTGCTAAACGACAGTTTTCTTCAGAGAATCGTTGCCGAAACACTTTTCCAACGTTCACGCACCATTAAATCAGTTTTTTACGCAAAATTTAATACAAGTTCGTTGTTGCAAACTTAAATTCATTTTTAAAATTGTAAAAAATCGCCAACAAACACAGAAATAGGTGTACTCTTACTCTTGGCTACGTAACTTTTGCAAATGTCAAGCTGTGACGCTAAGATTTAGAGGGAATATCAACAAGAGATGTACCAACTTAACAAAACAAAAAAAAACACAGAACTCAAATCGGAACAATGGGAGCGCCACACGGTTATTCCGGGAACATTTTGATCAAGGTGTCTGTACTCTTCGTGAAACTCAGAGAGATGCTATATAACTTGCATTGAATGATGCAATATATCTTGATTTTTCTTATGAAGATAACTAGCTCTGCTTTGATCAGATTTATCACAATATGCTTATATTTATTAGAAACTTGTCTGTGAGTGTTAGGGCCGTTTAAAGAGAGGAACGTCGTTTATCTTCAAAGCCAACGTTGTCTAATTTAGTAAGCAGCCCATTGAACACGTCCATTTTAGTTTTTTTTTTTTTTCTACGACATAAGATGCCTTATAGCATGTCCCCACCAAAACTATATCCGGATTAAGCAAAAAAAAAAGATTTAGGTTTACGTGAGGTGTCCCCAACGGAATTTAGGATTTAGATTGACGTTTACTGGCAAAAAGGTTGTCACAGCCGTTTATATTTTTTATATATTTCGAGAAATGGATTCCTACATAAAACTATTGTTGGTGAATATTTCGAATTGCACCATGCTTTGCGGCTTTTTGTTTGTTTTGATTCTTCCATTGTCTGCAAGCAAAGCAAATGAGTTTTATTATGTATGAAAATTTTCCTAATCACTCGTTTGAAACTTTCTCACAGACTTCAATTTTTTTTTGTCAGGACACGAAAATTACATGTGCTAACATAAAGAAAGGACTGTTTGATTTTTGTCGTTCGAGGATTTAAGTGAGATTTATTATAAATCTCGAATTTCGACGGGATTTATAGACGTCAAATCGTATGGTAAATCCTCCAGATTTAGTGAAGATTTAGGTGGATTTAGCTAAATTCTTGCCAAATCTCTGATTTAGTTTTGGTGGGGACATGCTATTACTCAAAGTAGTTGTAAGGTGGATTATTAGAATGCAATAAGGAAAATAAGTGTTCATTAGCAGATTCAAGGATTTTTTTTTTTGAAAGGAGCCCAAGTAGGTTTAGTATTCGACCGAACTTACCATAGCTTCGACAACTTATTTGTTCTGATCTTTTCGCGGAACCCAACGTTGAACAGTCCCTAATTCCCTTTTACAGATTTCAAGAAATTGGCCTTGAAGATTTCCCTTCCCGTTGTGAGTAACACCCTATTGACAAGTGACTTTGACTGTCTGAGGGTTTGAGATACTTATTTTTCGATTATTAATTAAGTGCACCGGATGTTAATTGAATCAAGCAAACATCTCAAGCGCTATTCACAGCGTGCACTTTTTTTCGTAAGTAGATGTATGCTAATATAGGAGTTACCAAGTCTATAATATATCCGTACGCATCAGAAATGCGATCAAGTACCGTCCAAGTTAAGTCATACTTGCTCAAAACAGAATTGATCTTGGTATATCTAAGGACCGTATCGTTGCATTACGAACTATTTATATTATTGGCCGTATCGAAAGCGAAACTTTTAACAAATTTAAAACCAAATAAATTGTCAAAGACTAGAAATCAAAATCGCTGATTTGATTTCTGTGCAATGGTTCCATCTGTCATCAGTCAGTGCAACCCTAAATCCAAACACCGAGCAGTTTGCAATCTTGAAAACAATTTTTAAAGAAGTGAAAAAACGGTAAATGAAGTATAACCTGTGTATCATCGTATCGTTCTTGTCGCCGAATTGGCGGATTTTGCTCTGCATCCATGCCAGACCATAGAGATCATGAACTACTCAGAACATACTCAGATTGGATGCTAGAGTAAGATACATTTAATGGTGCTGAATGGGAAGATGACAATCATCAGTATTTGATGTGTATTCCTGTCTGCCGGTTAATCGATTATTTTTAGCACTGAATCAAAGACGTATGTGGTTTCAGTTTGATATTGCTAAATGGCATCTATGCTGATGTCATTAACACGTTGACTGCCAACTACGAGTATACTCGTAGTGAGGCGCCTGGTTCAGTACGCCACCTACGAGTATACTCGTACTTGGTAGATGATTTCTCATTTCTGATTTTGTGATCATGAAATAACCCCAATTAAGATAAATAAGCCTCTACACTTCCAATTTTTCACCCTTTTCTTAAATTTGAAATTGCAATAATCAATTAAAATCTCAATATTTCAAAGAGAAACAGAGTTGGCGTAGGATGTACGCATTAGTAAAACTGTCATGGCAGTCAACGTGTTAAGCATAAAATTAATTATTTCCGTTCTATATTGCATTCTATTCCGATGGCGATTGCGCGATAGTTAGCTCATTGGACTATCACGCAGAGAGCCTGGGTTCGACTCCTGGCTGGGTCACCAACAATTTTTCATCACGCTTTCGGCGGGCAATGCCAAACTCCCGAAAGTAAAATTGCCTACGAAAAAGCTACTAAGGAATGCCGTTCGGACTCGGCGATAAACCGTGTGCCCCGCTCAGATGTGACAACATGAGCAACACAAATGAGTGTCAGAAAGGTAGGCCACGGCCCATACCGGGCTGCCAGCGCCACAGTGTTTTTTGTTGTTGTTATATTGTAAACAACAATACATCAGACCACATGGGAGCTAAAAGTTGCAATGAATAGCTAACACCTCGTCGGATTGAAAAGGTTTTACTTTGACAGAAGTTACTTCTTCAGTAATCCATATGGCAAGAGTAAACCTCGAAAGGAAAAATAAGGCTCCACAAAATAACACAAGGGCTTTGGAGAACTCTGCGCCAAAAACTGAATTTATATTTTCAAAATGCAGATAAAGATAATATATCATAAAATACGAAGATGCAATTGAAAACAGTTAATCGAAGATTGCGCTAACTGGCAAGGGTTATTACTGTACCGTTATATACATAAGTAAGAAAGTAAAAGTACAATGGTGCATCTACTCCGAACTTCGATGGGTTCACGTTACTAAATTGACTGAATCAACATTGGCAGCCAGCATGACGGACTCCCTATCAATAAGTCAATAAGAATTTTTCAGGTCTAGTTTGAGTGTTCAAAAAGAGATGGTGTATGAGACCGCGTAGGTAAACGGCATTCACATTATCCCCAAAACGGATCACGGACTCTGGATTTTCTGATCCCTATTGCCTAAGAGAGCCACCTTCCTCTCTTGAAGTAACCACTAGCTTCGGATAAACATGATTTACTGTAGATGATCCTGAAAAGCGCAAAACGGATAATGAGAGATCTGCGTAGATATGTTTTGATCTTGAATTGTCGATTTACAGCCGAACGAATTTTTAAAGCCCTAGGCTACTATAAATCGGGTATCACCGCCACCAGGTGGTGGTCCTGATTTGCTGATGGCCAGTGATCAATGTTTATGAAGCGAGGAACATTTTTCCTGAGTCAAATTTATGTGGTTTTTGCCTTATGGGCAGGAGCAGGGTCCTGTTGGAAAGTCCACGCCTTGTTTTGAAAGAGGGACTGATTGAGCGGCTTAACTTCCCTTTCTAAAACAATTTCCTGGTAGGCTGTTGGTGAAATTTGTACTCCCTTTTCACAAAAACGGTACAAGCATTTTTAGATGACTGGGCATAGACTTTGTCATTTTCTTTATTAAATTTTTCCTCTACGGTAAAAAATTATTCTATTCATCCGTAAGGAGAATTCGGTGGTATTCAGCACCAGCGTAATCAGCTAACAGGCGTTTCGACTTTTCTTTCCTTTCCTTCATTAGCGCGTTAGTCAGCAAATGGCCAGTATGCCCCCAAACCTAAGTATTGCTTCATGATGTGAGACATTGAAATTTCTGAAATTCGTTTTCACAAGACAAGATTTTTTTCCGCAAAAAAAATGGTGCGTTCACAGCTTTGATGGCTTGTGTCGTTCTAACAGAACGTGAACTTCCCATTCTTTGCCTTTCTTACACATCACCAGTGTCTTCAAATAACTTTATGGCACGACAGACGAACATACGGGTGATTCCTGCTGCAGCGTTTTGAAGATAATCCCTTTTTCCATACCGCACTTTTGAAAAGCTATAACGGGAATCCCGTTTTCTTTATCGCTTTACTCCATGGTTAAGACTGAACTATAATAGAAGATGGTTGCTGACGACCACCTCCTTAACTGTGCGAACATATGCAATTTGTATTGTACGACCATAATAGCTTTTCGCTTCGATTCGTTCAGTTTTCGTTCACTTTTGCTCATTTGCGGAAAAACGAATTTGACATTTCACTTCAACAGCTGTGTACATTTAAATTTGTTGAGTTCATAAGTAATGAAATTTCGTTTTATTTGTTTGTTAGGTAAGTGCGTTTGCAATTTGCTTCCATTCACAAAAGCCTATTATGAGCAACTTGAGTAAATGACAGTACTGAAAAAAACTTAACGTAGAATTTTGACATTAGACCGAAAATGAAGCAAGCCAACACAAGAGCGCGGGTAATACCAGAGGTTGTATGGTACCGTTAAAAGTTGTAACTGTATTTATGTTAGTACTAGGTAGATAACGGCCACTTTCTAGTTGCAGTCAAAGTATATCTACGGGTATCTCATATGCCATAACAAAGGAGAAATACTGCGAGAAGATTTAACTTTGAATAGCTATAATCACAGAATACCACTATAAATTTTGCTGATTACCCAACCACTACGACTACCCGAACAAAATCAGTGGTTTTATGGAATGCAGGGATGCACATGTAAGGAAAAAAGCTCGCAAATGAAACGACGTTGCATTTGTTAACGAGATTAATCTTGACAGAGCACTTAAGGAAACTACGCTTGAAAATTAAAAAAAGGAATCAAGCTCAGCTGAAGAAGAAGAAGAATAAACCGCGATAGACCACGATGCGGTCTGAGATTTCTGCCTGGCCGATAAAAATGTAGTAAAGACAGTGATATACAAACAAGCTTCAATATAACAAGGGAGGAACTGAACCCCCTACCTATTTAAGTTAGCAGAAGATGATTAGATATGGCATAAAAACCAATTCATTTTCGCAATTTGTTCGGTAGAAATTCTACCTGATGAATGGGACCTTAGTCTTATGGCTAATTCACAAAATCTGCCAAACCGACGGATTATGCAGAATGACGATGGATGAAGATTGAAAGCATTTTCGCTAAGACAACGTTTGACTTTTTGACCTCTCTAACTGTTTACTTAAAAATTGCTAGAATCTTTCAAGCCAACACAACATAAAAAATGTTCCATCAATTTTTGCGACTGCTGGTATACACTAATGACATTCAGATCGATGACAGAACGCAGTAAGCTGTCGTTGACACATTTTGCAATTGTTGAAAGAGAGCCGCAAAAATAGATTTAGCTGTAAACAAGGGCAAACTTAACTATGAGATGTCAACAGGAAGAGATACAAGTCACAGTTTTACCGGACAAAATTTCTCAATAGAAAGCTTAAGTCGAGTTGGATGAAAGTGTTGGTTTTTAAACGCAGGATTCATCGAAAGATTTTTAGTTCTGTTTTCGTTGAAGAGCATAAGAGAGGAAGATATAACAGGGAACTATCCGAGCCTGATTAGCTCTAGATGGCTGGGACAAGTAGATCAGAGAAATAATAGCGAATGTTCATTGGTTTCCACGGACTGTAAAGGAAAACTTATCTTAGGCGCTGCATATAAATGGAAGGCGATCTTAATCGCTTCAAGACGATTAGCGTAACTTGAGTTAATTGTTCAAAGCCCTTGATAACTGAAGATGTTAAAATGGATCCGGGCCGGTAGAGCAATCTAAGTATATAGGTTCACACAAGTGGACATTAAAAAGATATAGCCCAACAAAGACCAACCTTTTAGTGACATATTTTCTCAAAGTCTTAAAAATTGTGGGTAATTATATTGACAAAAATAAATAATACATTATTCTTTTAAGAGTATACGTCTGAAGATTGCATAAAAATGTGTCACTCTTAGAAGACAAAGACATGTCAGATACACACATAGAAATAGGATATCCATCTATTTGGCATGATTTCAAAAATTACTGCGTTCAAGCAAAAAACATTAAATTGTGCTACTGTATGCATACCATAATTGCAAGTAACGATCACCTTTCACTGGGATTTTTAAAAGTCAGAAACACTACCTCTGATCCAAGTACATATCTAAACCTCTTATCTTACGCAGCTGATATACGCCAACCCAGGAATGCCATTCATTTACTCATACATTTTTGTATGCGATCGTTTGTGTGTATTCAAAAATTTCTAATTCTAATCTCATACGAGTATATGCTGATCGGTGCGGGACTGCGAACAGTATTCGTACATTTGTATGTGGAAATATTTTCAAAATGAAAGGAAACACTATTTTTAAAAGTCTGCTAACGTTTGGATATTGTATTGCATGGGGCTAACGCTGCTCATATGAAAAGCGACATGGACAGGAAAAGTATCTATTTTACTCTATTTATTTTTATATATACAAAAAATGTATTTTTTTTTTTTGTTAAATTGAAGGCGGTAAATAAAATGGCGTATTTAAATGAAACATACAAATTCGTGCCAATTTATTTGACCGGTTTTTTCAAGTCATTGGGCACATCATTGCTGCTTCAGCAGCACCATATTCCTTGGATTGTGTCTAATGAACTTGTAGAACCATTTGAAATTGCATTTTATTAAAAGAGTCTTTCCAAGACTGTGAGTATAATCGAGCTACATAAAATTTTCAAATTAAAATTAGAAAAGAAAAAAACAAACTAAAAAAAGAAAACGAATAAACGCAATTTTATTCGGACTTGGCTTCGGTCCAATTTGTTAGACGTTTGAAAAGTACATTTACATACTTGAGTGTCAATACATACCTATGTATGTGTAAAAATGTATCCGTATATTTACTCGTCTTAAAAACTTATGTAAAGCAAAGGCGGTAAATTCTAGTCCCAATGATTAGGTGATCAATTTTGCAACGCACTGGCAATTGTGAGAAATTATTTCTGTCAATTAATATTCAAATCATTTGGGTACTGGCCTTCAAACCTGTTTTTCTTGACCGATCAAGTGAAACTTTATGATATCTATACAAAAAATGAAATTTTCTCAATTGAACAACTACTCGTATTTGTGATTAAATTTATGAAAGGATTCTTTCTATCTTTTTTTTTTGCTTAGGTTTCGCATCTAAAATTAAAATGATGATATTCCACAAGGTGGCAGCCTTGGCCTTCTATTCTTTAATGTCATATAAGTCGTTCGGGATGAATGCAATCGAAAGTTATCTTAAGAATGTGTTTTTAGGAGTAAACGAGCCGCGATCTTCGTGACCAGTTTACTGACCCTTTCGATATACAATGCTGTCGTTCAACCGAGTAGTTGCTAGGGCCATACACCAACAAACAAATGATTACCGATAAGGCTAGCTTAACTTTTTACAAATTAAGAACCGATGATGCCAGTAGGATCGTGACCACACTAAACAGTGGACTTGTGTGAATATATTTAAGACTCGTGGGTCACTTCTTTTTTTTCCTCACTCTAGATATACCAATAGAGCTTGTTCACAAAATCATTGAACTTTGCTCTCTAGCACGATTTTTCGATAGAAATGGCGGTCGACAACAAGCCGGCCAAGAGCCGATTCCGTGACAATCGTCACAAGCCGTGGTCTCATGGCTTTAAATCCATTCTCTCGTTTTTTTAGAGGTGAGAATCGCTACGCAGAGTATTTGACATTGTTCTTCTTATCCTTTTATTAACCCTTTCCTCGTTATACGAACTTATGCGTAACGAGTTTCCCATTTTTACTGCATCGCTGTTGCTTCGCTTATGGGGTTGGCTAATGTCGCAGACCGCAGAACGCGTCTACATAATGCAGTATTTGACATTGTTGATAGACAAATTAAAAACTGCTACGATCATCGGCAAATTGATAATTTCGATTTTTTCGCAACACTTTCATACAGCAGCACCTACGGGGCTTATTTGAGATTTGTAGAGAAGTACAAGAGCCGGTTGTTGTATATGATTCTAATTGGATCCCGAATAGGAGCTAACAGGTAGTTTTTTTTTTATACAAGATACAATATAGAGGAAATCGTTTTTTCAAAAAAAAACTTTGAAGATACTCCTAAATGATTTGCATAACCATTTGAAACCATAGCACGCCCAAGTCCGAATTTTCAATTTCTAGCCTTAGAAAATAGGTTTTCAAATTTCAGTAGCGCTCTTCATTGACTGTAACGTTTCTTCCATTGTAGTCTTGGAAGAAAAATGAGGCAATAAAGCCACCAATTCAAAAACCACACTAAACAGTCACACATTTAGGATGAATTGGCTTCTCTATGGCTATCTGTGGATTTCGAATCTTAAAATAACCATTTTGCTTGATTGAACCTCAACTGAAAAGTTAATTTTTTTAACAAAATGCAATTTCAGGCTGTTCTGCAGCCCTAACCGAGAACAGATAACGAATCGATTTCCCGAGTCAATTGGACCTTGTAAATGAATAATCCGAAATCTTTTTGCAAATTTCTACTCAGTATAGTGCGACTACTGTTTGGTTGAAGAGTTCTTTGGTGCATAAAAGTTCACTGCGCACAGTAAAAACACGTTAATATGTCCGGTTATCAATCAACAAAGTAGTCTTGTGAACTATCATCAGAAACCTGCGTGCACTAGCTGCCTTTGGTGCATTATTCCGAACGAAATTTCTTTTCAAAATTCGCACTGTTTCGGCAACACAGCGTCCACTTTGAAAGTATTGTAATTTGATAATATTTCTCAACGTTATTCAAACTGATCCGTTTCATACCACGAAAATACAATATAATATTGAGTGGTGTCGAGATGCTGGAAAATTTTGAGTTGTGGAAACAGATGAAAGTCCGATGGAGCCAAATATGGCGAATACGGTGGGTTCTCAATAAGTTGGAACTTCAGCTCGTCCCTCTTCTGTTGGACCAAAACAAAAAACGTTTGTTACGAATCCAGCAAACACGGCACTCATCTTGCGGAGAGCTTCCTCATATCCAATTCTTCATGCAAAATTTCGCCTACCCATTCAGTTGAAATTCCTATGGTCTCAATTATTTCCGATACTTTCATTTAGTGATCTTTGACTGTGACCTTATTTGTTATTTCTGAACCGATTGCCGGTTTTGGCCGTCTTGAACGGGAGTCATCCTTCACAGGTTTGGATTCTGCAGCCCAAAGTCGCGATAGACCTTTTTTAACCATGAATTTTATCACACTTCGGTTCTCGATTTCCTTAGTTCTTCAAAGAACTCAAGAGTTGGTCGACCTGAATGGACGCCAAAGAAAAAGCTATCTCACAGATCAACTTCAAACTTCGTGTGTGTGTGTTAATAACAAGTGTGGCAACATTACAAATTTAAAACCCTACTCTCTGGGTGAACTAAGAACTCTTCACCCTACCCATGCGAAGATTCTAATAACAAATTCTAGATTCTAGGCCAAAATCTACATCAACTATAGCATCAACGAATATAAACAATTAGAAAGCTGCCAGGCCATTCAAATTTTGAACAAAATCAATGCCCTATGCAAGACCCATCGACCCGGAATTTAAAAATCAGCTCGTATAACTCCAACATGTGATTAAGTTATCCCAAGGTCTACTGTAAAACTTTAGGATCATGGTAGCAACCAATTATATGATGCGACAAAATTTACAAAATTTCCAATTCGAACAGATTCTTATGTTTAAAGTTATCGGCCTTAACAAAACAAAGACTGATACTTCTTGCACCAATTTACATACACACCATAAATAAGAACAAAAAATGAACAACCAAACTTGAAGTTTGAAGCTATGCGAACGATTCGTTCGAGCACAATTATACATGTTTACATTAGCTTTGTTCGGTGACGTTGTTCCAAACTGTTCGGAACAGAAAATCTTGCACCTCTCGAAGTAGAACACAATTGTGAAAAGTGTCAAAATCAGCTGTGATTTTAAATTGTATTATTTGTTGGCGGTTATTTGCTAAATCAAGTGAAATTTTAAGTTACAAATGGATTAACTTTTGACAACTCTCAGATGGGCTGTACTTTTCTATTCTCATTTGACACATTCTAGCGATTTAACCTTCCTTTACGAACTGCTTAGCCATAGGGTGCAGGGATGCCATCCAATAGCCAAACTCCTGAATAAGGGGTGGATGTCTATTTAATATTTATATATCTGCGCCAAATGCAAAAAATTTGTCGTCAATGTCAAATTGCTTGCTTTAATGAAAAAAATAACCAAGAAGCACTTGGTCATCGCCAGATCCACAATTTTTTTCATCGAGGAAGTTTAACAGAGTTCGGCACAAGTGGAAATTTGGGGAACCAGGCAAATGCACCACTTTTTTTAACCGAATTCCTGTAATTGTGTTCAAGTGATGCTGGCTGTATGAGGGCGAGAGTTAACCTGATGGTTATTCGATTCCCATCGAATAATCAGACCTGACTGTTTTTTTTCTAGTGCGGACTTAAATCTTCACAGCTCTTGACAGCAGACTTCTGCAAATATATTTCGCATGAGACCGCCAGAATATTCGCCGATGCCGCTTAAATTTACTACGAAAAACCAGTGACATCGATGCCAACATGCCATCTCAGATGCCGCAAATACTATAATGTTTTGGATTTTGCCCGATCAACACCGAGAAATCCCTGTTTTTATGAAGAATGCCGGCAAGCTCATGCAACTAAACGAGAAGCATATAAAGCGTGCAGAAGAAGCAGAAAAACATTGATTTGTTTTAAAAAAAAGAGCACCAGAAACATTCGATCGAAGATATTAAAGGGTTGTATACCAGCAATAATGTACGAAAGTTCTACCAATAAGAAAAAAGAACGTGTCAAGGTAAGAAAACCAGTACCTAAGCCTGTAGGATAAAAAAGCAAACATTGTATTCTGATTCGGTGCTGAAAATATGACTTTTCTGCACAGTGTTCAATGGTCAAGCTCAACAGCCCGGCGACGTGCGGCAGAATAGACTATTAGACCTAGACGATGACAGACAAAACATCTGTCCATCTAACTTCAATGAAGCAAGAATAGAAATATAGCAATATCGAAGCATAAATTAGGGAAAGCGGTATTACTTGCCGGCATATTAGTCAAGGTAGTCAAAGCTGCCGCAAATGACTTTGTAGAGAGCATTATGTGAACGTTTGAAACCCTTCGTCAACAACCTGATTGCCCATTTCAGTGCTGTTTTAGACCAGAAAGTCCATAATTGACCAAATCTATACACTTTAGGGGTTCCTGAAAAATAGTCAAGACGTCCAAATCAATGCTAGCCATTTTTTCATCGATTTTAAGGCCGCATATGACAGCATTTATAGAGACGAGCTATGTAGAGCCATTGGAACTATTGCCAAGCTTGTCAATTCTGCTTCTTAAAAGTCGGTATCGACTTCACCGAGATATCAAAAAAGGTTTTAGGCAAGGGGACGCGCTGTTATGTAACTCTTTTAACATTATACTTTAAATAATTGTGCGGGACTAACAAGAGAACACTAGAGGCACAATCTTACAAAAGTCTGTGCAACTACCAATTATATCAACATAATTGGAAGAACACAGCGCGCTGTCACCAAGTCGTTCGCTAGCACTGATACAAATACTGCCAAAATAGGTTAAGCGATGAATAAGGGCAAAACTAAATGCACATACATATGCTGTCAAGGGACAAACAACATCGACGAATTGGATATAACTGCACAGTCGACAGCTATTGTGTAGGGTAATTGATTTCGTAATTTGAGGTTGGTAACGCTGGCTTTTGACACCTGTCAAACTCAGCTGTCATTTGAAGTGCCATAATATTAGTTGAATGCTTGCCATTTATAAAAATGGATCGCTTACAAATCGAACAACAAATTATAAAAACTACAAAAGTGGTGATTCGAATGTAGCCATTTTTCGCGCAATACGCGATAATTATGGTCGTCGTAATCGACCGACTACGCAAGCAATTGGTAAGATTGTGAAGAAGTTTGAAGAGAATGGAAGCGTTACTGATGTCGTAAGGCCTGTGCATTATCGTAATGAACGCTCAGTCGAAAATCTTGCTGTTGTAAGTGCAAGTGTTCCTGATTATCCGAATATATCGATTTTCCGTCGTTCGAAGCAATTGAATGTGTCGTATACCTCACTATGGCGTGATCATGACTTGGACGATATATGGTTCCAACAAGACGGGGCAATAAGCCACACAACACGACCAATATTGGGTGAGAAGTGTCCTGGTCGCGTAATTTCACGTTTTGGCGACGTGAATTGACCACCAAGATCATGCGATTGACACCGTTCGATTTTTTCTGTGGGACTACGCAAAAGACCGCGCTTACGCGAATAATCCCCGAACTCTAGACGTATTAAAAACCAACAGTATTCAAGTTATGGCCGAGATACCACATAGGAATCGTATGCTGCCAATTTTCTCGAGGCGGCCATTTCAATGATATTGTTTTTCGCACTTAATGGAAAAGTCCAAACTTTATAATGAATTAAAATTTTCATCAAAAATGGACTTTCGAGGTAGTAAGGGACTTTTTTTACCTTGGCCCTAACATAAATTCTGTCGACAACTTCTCGGGAGAAATAAAACGAAGAATCACTTTGCCAATCGCTGTTCCTCTGGGTTATGCAGGCATAGTAGTAGTAAATCCCTATGCCGAAACACTATGAAGACTCTGTAAAAGACCTTGATCATCCCAGTCCTATTTTATGATGCTAAAGCATGGGCTCCTTTGAAAGCGGATGAAGGTGTTTTCGGCCGTTTCGAGTGAAAAATGCATCGAAATATGTACATTTGGTCCCGTTGGCGTTGACTGGCCTTGGAAGTTAAGTTCCGCTGAAGGCCCATGTTCATCTCGAACTGTAGTGCCACGTAAATAAGTCAGTAAGGATCGTTTGAGTAGCTTTTAAAATGTTTGACACGACAAACTCATAAAGAATGCTGTAATGTTTTGATTTAAAACATATACGAGTAGTATTATTGATATTCAAGTTTGAATAATCTCTACGCCATAAAAGAATACAAAAAAATGTAATCATGGCAAGAATAAAAATACAAAAATTTGGTTATGAGAGAAATATCATTATGTAAATTTTGGAACACTTCAAAAATATCTGCAAAAATTGTTTTGAAGCAACACCTGATACTATCATACGATATGTCGAAAACAATATTTCATTTCACAAAGGGTCGGGCAAAACAAATATGCCAAAATGAAAAAAAAAAAAAACAAAATTATTTAAAACAATTTTTAACAATTATGACAATAAACTTATCCCACACACAATTCCTATATTTACAATTCAGCTAAAGTAATCTACCAGCCCATCCGTGGACCGTGGAAATCTCCTTCTTTTTGCCACAAACATCATCTATCTATACCCTGCCAATAATTAGTTTCCTTTAACGTATTAATGCCACCTAAAAGGTGTATGCGTGTGACTCACTTTCAGTACGCACATAACAAAATGCCATACATAAGTAAATTTCAAAACAAAAAAAGTAGACACACAAAAATACTCAAACACCCAACATTCTTGTGTAAGACCCACAAGAATATTCTTTTGAAAAAATTTAATTTTAGACTTGGTCCAATGAATAGAAAAACACACTACTGAAACCTACTAAATAAGGAATCAGCATTATATACACATAAAGCAATAGCTCCACCACAAAGGCAATATTAGCTTTTTATCTAGGAAAATTTGTATCGTATTTTTCTAGTAGCTCGAAAATTCTTTCAATGTATGAGTTACTTGGAAAATCTTCGAACGATATTTTTTTCACCATAAAGAACGTTGTACTTAAGTTAAAATCGATCACAACGTTCAGTGTTCTCTGACCGCTCGATCCAACCAGACAAGAAAAGTTTAGCACGATGGTAAGGATTTGAAAACTAAAAGACAAAAGTGTATTGTGGGAGTTAGAAAGTTTTTTTTTAAAAAAGTTAAACAATATTGCTCAATGAAAGTTTCAAATAAATAAATACAAAAAGTGAACTTTATAAAAAAAATTAATAAATAAATAAAATAAGAACAAGTGTCGAAAGTTATAGAAAAGGAAAATATTTTAAAAAATGTGCACAATGGATTACATAACTCCAACAAAACCTATGGCACAAGGATAATGGATAAAATAAATCAAATAAATGGATATCATGGAATAAGTGATTCTATTTAATTTTATTTGCATAAGTGGAACATAAATTTAAAAAAAAACAAGTGAAGATACAGATTTTTGTAAATAAAACAAAAATAGAACAATAAGTGTGTGTATACCATGATAGAAGACGAAATATGATCCCTTCGGCCTCGTGAAGAAATCCACTTTCGAAAAAAAATTCTTAAAATAGATCAGCGAACGAAAACTAAACATTTTCAATCTACTTGATCTTTCTGAAATGTGATATCGACATTTTAAATAATTTATTTTCCAACTTGTAAGATGAATTAAAAATATTTCGGAGCTTAAATTTGTTACGATTTTAAGATAACAAGGTCAACCGATTCCTTTCGTACCAATATTTAAAAAGAAGAATGAAAAGGTTCCTTTTGAACTTCCGGTTACATATTTTCACGAAGCTACTCAAATGACTCGTCGAAACATCTGGTTTGGAGTTGATTAGTACTTCTTTTTAGATTAAGCTTCCACTATTTGTAAAAAGGTTCAATGAATAGAAAAGAAAAATCCTTCTGTCCTTGTAAATACATTTTTAGTGTTATAAAATCCTTGTATTGGAAAACTACAACCTTTAAATGTAAATTATTACTTAAAATTCGAAACAATTTCTGTCAAATTCAATTTTACAAAGAAGTGATTGAATTGAGCAAATCTGTTATTCGAAATTAAGTTTAAAATAATTATAAAAAAAAACAAAAACATAAATGAAGTTCCAACTAAAATCATATAAAGAGCAATTTTGTTTCAAAAAACAAAAATATTTCCACAATATTCCAAAAATACTCATTATAAAATAAAAAAAGAAGAAAACTGTAAAGAAAATCATTTCATCTTAAAACAGGCCGATGAGAAGAAGAAGGTGAGGAAGAAGAAGACCAAGGAAGAGGGTGGTGCTTCTGAAACAGCATCTGAAGCCGCATCTGAGGCAGCAACCCCTGCACCAGCTGCAACTCCAGCCCCAGCTTCGACCACTGGCTCAAAGCGGGCGTCAGGTGGATCCCGTGGATCTAGGAAGTCAAAGCAACGCGCTGGTTCAAGTGTGTTCTCTGTGTTCTCACAGAAACAAATCGCTGAATTCAAGGAAGTGAGTATCTCAAGAAACAAACAAAAACAGAAAACTGACTAGTTACATACATTTATGTGATTTATATGTAAAAAAAATGGAAATTTCTAAACAAAACCTTCTATTTTCAATTACAGGCTTTCCAACTAATGGATGCCGACAAAGATGGCATCATTGGCAAGAACGATTTGCGTGCTGCATTCGATTCCGTTGGCAAAATCGCCGCCGACAAGGAATTAGATTCCATGTTATCTGAAGCCTCCGGCCCAATTAACTTCACCCAATTGTTGTCGTTGTTCGCCAACCGTATGGCCCAATCAGGTGCCAACGATGAAGATGAAGTTGTTATTGATGCCTTCAAGAAATTCGATAATGACGGTCTCATCGATGGTGATAAATTCCGTGAAATGCTCATGAACTTCGGCGATAAATTCACCATGAAGGAAGTCGACGATGCCTACGATCAAATGGTCATTGACGATAAGAACATGATCGATACAGCTGCCCTCATCTCCATGCTTACCGGCAAGGACGAAGAAGAAGAAGGCGAGGAGGCTGCATAAATTTCTTATCATTCTTTTTATTTATTTAAATTTTTTGTTTTAGTTTAATTAAAAAAAAAAAAAAAAACATTTAATTTCTTTTTGCAAACAAACAAAAAAAAACAACACCAAGTAAATATGACCAACATATTTGAAGAAAAAAAAATGAAATAATTTTTATTTTTTATTATTTTTCACAACATCAATACCAAAGCAAGCAAATTTTGTAACTTCCATCTTACAATTCGCCGGCCAATAATGGTTGACGATCAGAAAAAAACAAGAGAAATTCTAAAAGTTTACATATAGTATATTTTAATTTAATTTAAAAAAAAAAAGTAAAAAGAGAAAAAAAAACACTAAAAATCCAATTTTCTTTTTTACATCAAATTTCTCATTTTGCAGCATGGTCTCGGTCTCAATTTCAACTCCAAATTCATGAACTTTTTGCAATGCTTTCTTAGATTTTTGAAAAAAATACTTGAGACAAATTTAAACGTGGCACATCCATCATAATCAAAATCTTAACAATTTTCATTTGAGAATTTTTTTTTACTAACATCAAAAAATGCATACAAAAGCGAAATTAATTTTTATTTTGTTTTAATGTATCCCAATTATAGATTTTAATTTAAAAAAAAAAAAAAAATCCGTGAATTTTAGGCAAAATGTGTATACTTACATATACGCATATAAAAAAAATCTAACAGTTAACTAACTAATCTTCTCGTATTTTATATACATATATCTGAAAACAAAAAAATTATTTTATCTTTTGAGTGTGAAGTTTTTACTGTGTGGAAGCAAGCAATTTAAAAAAATCACAAAAAAAAAAAAACAAACAAATTATATGAAAAAAGAAAAAATTATTTTTGATTAAAAAAACAAAGAAACAAAATGGTAATGCTATTAATTAAATAATTTTTTTTTCTTTATCAAGCAAGCCAAGTCACCAAAAAAGTTAAAGGAAAAAATGTGTCTCTAACATCTGATTGAATTTAATTGATGGCATTACCGCTAGACAACAGTTAATTTACAAACCAAATCTTTATTTATTTACAAACACTTTACTATATAATACATATATTTAAATACTCGTATATATATAAACATAACTCATCCTCTTATTTTATTTTGAATTTCTATTATTATTTATGTATATCCTAAAAAGTATACAATTGATCAATGAGAAAAGCATCAATATATCTATATTATATACATATACATTATATTCTATTGCATATTTATATGATATTCACATATATTAACTAACAAATGGTTTGCATAATATATATATCTACTAACAATCGCATAAAGCATATATACCACACACAAAAAAAAAATACGGATTAAATTTCCGTCAAAAAAAAAAACAAAACAAATCAAAAATGAAAATTATTTATTTATATAACGACATCGAGGCATAGATACACAAAAGAGTATTTCATGTCGAAAATCAAATTACTTTATATTATATTATATCTTATTTAATCAAAACAAAAAAGCAAAAAACAAAAAAAACAAATGACTAAGCAAATATCTAAGAATTTGAAAACATAGAAATATTTGTTTAATCATTGATATGAATAGTAGATTTT
The DNA here is from genome assembly GCA_928272305.1 of Volucella inflata. NCBI lineage: Eukaryota > Metazoa > Arthropoda > Insecta > Diptera > Syrphidae > Volucella > Volucella inflata. Next base: position 185,606,096 of record OV743716.1, read on the forward strand.
ATTTCTATTTTCTTAATAGGTTTTAGTATATACGATTATATCCTTATGAATTTTAATATATACATACGTATTCATATGTATTGATATATTGAAATTAATTTTGCACCCAGCGGAATATACTAAATTTAAATTTATTATTAAGAAAATCACTTATATGTGTGAAATGATTTTCTATACATCGAAAGATCACAAAAATATTATTAATACAACAAAAAATACGCACTACACTTTAATAAGCTAAAACGCACGAAATCAATCAAAGTTTCCAATAAGAAACTTAACCCATATTTACTACATATTATTACTTATTATTATTATTATTATTATTATTATTATTACACCTATACATAAATTTTATATATTTATTTATTTATTCATTATTTTATTTTATTAACAACAACATTTTTTCTCTTATTGTCTCAATGTAAGAGTGAAAATTGAAAAGATTTCCAACCTGAGGTTCAGATAAAAGCCGCCCGTAAATTTTCCATTTCTTTTAGAAAGACCAGCTTTTTTAAAAAAAAAAAAAACAAGAAAAAAAAGAGTTATTTGATGTTGAAAAGAAAAAGAAAAATTAAATTAAAATATATCTATATGAAAATTTTTAAGAAAACAAAAAAAAAAACAAAAACAATTGCTTTTGATGGCTTTTTATTTAAAAAAAAACAGAAAAGTGAATTTAAAAAAAAAATTAACCCAAATAATAAAATCTATTTGTTGCAAAAAAAAATACCATCTTCACAAATTTTCTTTCTTATTTCAATATTGTACTATTGAAGAAAAGATTTACTTATTCATATATTTTCTACTATGCCGACAATTAGAAAATAGTTTGTGTCTTGCTTTATGTGGCTAGGTTCATTAACATTTTCGTTTACTCAACTAAACTATACTAAAATACGTTTTAATTGGCTTTTAAAAACAATGGAAAAAATATTCGACACTTAGCATTTTAACAAATAAGTCATTTCATCTTCGGAACAAAACGGGGGGCTGTGGGTTGATAACCTAAACTATCTCTTAACCAGAGACTAATTAGAATGCGGCAACGAGTTTAGGCGTAACCTTAAAATTCAATAACAATATGTACTACTCGAAGTAGATACGTTTTACTAAAAAAAAAACTATTTGGCATGATATTTCTTTACACTATTTAATATTACGTAAAGGAAACATTATAATTTAATTCAGTTAAGTTAATGGTTTTCTGTTCTGGGTCTTAGAATTTAGGCATGCATTTTCCGCTCGACAGTGGTCTCTTGATATTATTTTACGACTTTCCGAATTAAATTGAAAAAACCGAATTTGGCGAACAGTTAAACGGAGTCTGTCTTATGCTATACCATGTTGACAATAACTTCGGTCCAAACCTGAAGTTAGAAAAGGACCAATCCACTTAGGCTTGTTGGTCCGTTGTGATGCCACGTGGATCTGTGATCCTTCTACTCAAGCAACCATTTTAAGCTTTTAACATAGCATATGAGACTTTTGACGTGTGTATTGATTTCATCATTCTACAAGAAGGCTCCTTCGGAGAGAGCTGAACATGTACAAAAAAGGTGGGCATTGTTTCCTTCTCCTACTCGTCCATGCAGATTCTGCAGAAGTCATTTGTAAACATGCCAAGCTTTCTTGCATATTTTCCTAGAAGACAGTGTCCTATGATTGCGTTGAGATGTTTTCTGTTTTGGGGGATCAAACTCTTAGAGCGATTCAGATCCAGTTCTGGCCACATTAATTTGATCGCTAGGCGGGTCGACCCCTAAGATGGTCATACAGCAACAGAATGATAGCAAACCATATTTATAAAAAAAATTACACAATGCACGCGTAAAAGTGAAAGAGCCAAAGAAAATAAAAAAAATTCGACCTAAGGTTTGTTCTTCTATTAGCATCCAGTTTCAGTTCTTGTTTGTACCTAGGGATAGTGGTACCAATTTTTGCAAGTTCATCGGGCCTATCTCTTTGTCCCGGCATCCAGCAAGGGTAGATCGGCAGTCTATAACGGTCTTTAAGTTAAAAGAACATGAGTGATAGCTGCCTGACTGTCCGAAAAGATGCGGATATCCTTTGCAGGTATTACGTTTTTTTCAGCCAGGATAGGGCTTCCTTAATTGCCAGAATTTATGCCTGGAATACCTTACAGTGATTGGGAAGACAGAAGGAGAGGCCCAAGTTAAGCTTATCCGCGAAGACGCCGCCACCAACCCCAATATCGGTCTTCGATCCGTCTGTAAAAAGGTGAATTGATTCATCGTCCATGAAGGCATCTACTCGTACCTCCCAAAAGGATTTAGAGGGAAGCTTATATGAGAGTTTTTGTCAAATCAAAATAGAGGCATAGTGAAGTTGATGTTTTCTGGAAGGATTTCTAGTGTGTTAACAATATAAGCGTGACCAAAGAGTTTATTAGTGTACTGCGAAGTTGCTTTAGTAGCGTAGGACTCAGTTGTTCTAAGAACCTTGCTTAGGTTCATGCAGTTGACTGGTTTGTCTACCGGCGTCCACCATACAACAACCCCGAAGATGAGTATCGGTCTTATAACCGGGACGTATAGCCATTGGTCCAAATCTAAAGACACATTAACTTTGATTTGACTAAGACCTGATATATTCATTTTTGGCTTGTTCGAGAGAAAATTCTGCTTCATTGAGTTCCTAAATCCGAAATCCAAAGAACTGCTGGCTTTATTATTTATAAGAAGTTCTTAATTACTTACTTAAGGCGGCGCTACAGTTCGGGTGGACCTGGGCTTCAGCCAACAAGCCTCTTCAGCCAGCTCGATCTACTTAGAAGGGGCGATTGCTAAGAGTTGTCATTCATTTGATCTCAGCGCTGGTGTAGTTGTCTGAATTTATAGCAGAGCCTAGGTAGACAAAGGCTTTAACTACCGCAAAGTTAAATCTGCTGTGTTTGACAGCATAAAGCTGGTTATGCCCTCGTTGACTTTTAAATTCATTTTCGCCGCTTTCGTCAAAGTACTCGAAAAAGCACCACTGGCATCACGCTGCCTTACTCTGATTATGTCAATATGTGACATAATCTTTCGCGTGCGCGTATGCAAAAGATTATGCCTCCTGTGTTGGCACGAGAGTTTTGCATTATGGTTTCAAGAACAATGTTAAAGAAATCGCTTATCGCCTTGCCTTACATCACTTGATTTGGTGAGATCTGCAGATCTGGATGGAGCAGTGTGCATTCTCCATTGTCTTCCTAAACAGACAGACGAGTTTGGCAAGGATGTCAAAAGTAGACATTGCTCTATAGACCTTATCTCTATAGATGCAATCATACGCGCCATTAAAATCAGTGAACAGGTGGTGAGTGTCGATTTGAGGCTCATGGGCTTACTCAAAGATTTGCCGTGTCGTGTATATTTGGGCAATGGTGGACTTTTATGGACTGAAGCCACACTGATATGAACCAATCAGGTTGTTGACGAAAGGCTTCATGCGTTTACACAGTACGGCGAATAAGATCTTGTATGCGATGTTAAGAAGACCTCTCTATTGGCTCAATTTACCTCTATTGAAGATCAGACATCGGGCATACCTTACCAACTCATCACTTGCAGTTTTGAGGAGCTCGGCAGTCTAGCCGTTCGCTTCAGCAGCTTTGTTAAGTTTTAGTCCATTAACGGAGCTAACATTCCACGTGCGTATGAATTGCGGAGAAATTTATTTCCAAAATGATGGTTCTGTGAGCCTAACTTATAGATCACTTGCACCATAATACACCCGACATAATCGAAAGCCATCCGAGACAGCCATTCTTCGCAATGTTGACCGTTTTCGTTAAAAAATTTTTCTTAAGATGAAGCAGTGGTACTAAGACGTATAAGAAAAGTGAGTACCGAAGAAAATATTTCCTCCATTCAGGAGTGTTGGAGAAGTTTCAAATTTATCGATTCAACATCGTACACAGCAGCTTTATGGAAATTTTTTTTGCAAAGATCTTCGTTTGAAAGCTTACAAGATCCAGTTTGTCCACGAATTTAAGCCAAATGACCATCGGTTGCTTAAAAATTTCGGTGAATGGGCCCAAAATCAGTTGGGATTGGGTCCGCTGTTTTATCGAAACATTGTGTTTAGCTATTTAGTTCACTTTTGGGTCAATGAGTATGTCAACAAGGAGAATTGTCGCATTTGAAGCGAAGATAATCCACCTGAGATTGTCGAAACGCCAGCACATCCCGAAAAGTGATAATTTTTTTGCGGTCTGTCTGCTGATAGAGTCATCGGATCATATTTTTTCAAAAATTAAGCTAATTAGAGTCTTACGAACAAGTGTATTCGCTCTAGAGCCATGATAATTTACATTTTCGTTTCCCAATTGAATGGCATGAATGTGGAAGCAATGTAAATCCAGCAGGATGGCGCTACTATCCATAAAAAAAAGCGAAACGAACAACTTACTGAAGGAAACATTCGATGAACGCATAATTTCGCATAATGGCCCATTAAATTGGCCTTCAAGATCTTGTGTCTTGACTCCTCTTGATTATTTTTATTGCGGATACGTTAGTCGCTTATCTGACATGGAAAAGCGATAACAATCGACGCATTGAAAGCCAACATTATTCGTGTTATTTAGGATATTCTAGCATAAGTGCTTGGAAAATTTGTCAATAATTTGTGTGATGACATTTATCAGATCTAGCAGCGGTTGCCACGTGCCCGAAGTTGTATGTAAAATTGTTTGCAGAATATATCCTCTCGATGCAACACAAATACGTACTTCTTTCAAAATCAGATTGCTGTTAAAAATGAGTTAAATCAGGAAATATGGTGCACATAACGGGTTTTTTTTGGCCGAATTCGTTAGAATATCAGTTGAGTAAGAAATCAACATCATCCAATTGTTGTTTTGTCTCCTCCGCGCTATTTATTGCATCATATACAGATGAGGATGCATATTCATCGTTCCGTAAACTAATTTCTTGTTATTACAGTATATCAGGTCCAATGTCTACAAAAGGAGACCTTTCGCTGCGAAATAATGGCAAGTTCTCGTGTCGGAAATTGTGAGAATGTCGAAGAATTCGAATAAAAAAGTTCCTTCGACTTGCACTAAAAATACAACTATTGGAAATTGATTTTACTGGCCATGTGCCAAGTTCGCAAAAAATAATTCAAACTCTTGTAGCTCGAATGCCTCTTGAGTTAGGTCAAGTTTCTGCAATGAGATCAGGAAAACATTTACTTTTGTTTATTTTAATATAAACTGAGGTATCCTATTTTAATGCCGTTGTGCATTCGCATATGTACTCGTATAAATATTTTGAAATAAAGTGAATTAAAAATAATCTCGTGGTTAGTTTTAAATGTCAGGAAGTGTATATTTTTATAAAACAATCAAGATAGGCAATATTTTGTAAAATTGCGTCATTTTTAACATTGTTAGATCGCAAGAACAAACTGCTTTCAATTTTCTAAACTGGGTGCTTAGTTTGCAGCTTATCCTTCAGCTAGGTGAGGTGTTCGTTTGAAGGAGGATTTGCTTGTTGGAGCCAAAAATCTTTCCACCGAGCCATTTCAACAGCATTGAAAATGGAAAATAGTCACTGGGGCCTTATCTGGGTAATAATGCAGATAAGAGACCAATTAATAGCCCACTTCATGAAATTTCTGCATATTTATGATGATACAAATGTGTGTACATGCGCTTTGTCTCAATGGAAGGCGGCTTTCCTTTTGACCAAATGCTACCATTTATCCATCAAACTGCATCTGAACTAATCCAATAAGTTGGCATTATTTATTTATTTTTCCTTTTCAAGGTAATCCATTCTTGTTATGCCGCGTGCATTCAAAACATCTGGTGCTGCGGCTTTGTTAGCTAACCCACTTGGTATTTCGTCGTTTCGGTGTGATATAATGGATTCATAAGTTGTCACACACAATTCACTTTTATTTTATTCACGAAAAAAATTTACATAGTAGTCTCCTTTAATGGCTGACACAAACTAAATGATGATGCAGCATGCCTAAAAATTCTACCGATGTGGTAGATCTAAACTAAATGGTATCCCAAAAAGAGAAATTTCATGGATTGTCATAAATATGGCTGAATTTAAGTGATAGATTACCTGATGTGTGCCAAGTGGCACCATACTGTTAGAACACATACGATATGTAACTTTGGGATCAATACTATCCATTTGAAGACTTTGGTTTTTTTGCTGTCTTTGTGTTCCTTAAAAATTCCTTTTCGTGGAACCCTTACTTACTAACTCAATACATGATAAAATGTCTACCACGTCAACGCCGCGTATCTGATGAGAACATTAACAGGACATTCGCAGGCATAGTGGTCTGCAGTATTTGGTTTACTTGCACATTAATCACCGCAGGATGTTGTATCACTTATGCTAAGCAGATTTCAGTACTTAAAAAAAGTGAAGTACCTCGTCATGACGGCACTTAGCAACCTGGAATCTTTCCAACTGAGCGACAGTCGCCGAGTTTTAAGGACTGCCGACAGCCTGAAAAGTCGTACTATCTGTAGTTATTTTCTCTTCAACCCAACGATCAGAGCTAACGTATGTTCAGGTCTTGAAAAGCATTCATTTGAGCCATGTTAAACGAGTTCACCGGCGATTTCATTGTAATCTGGAACCGAGACAAGGCTAATTGAATCCGGTCTACCAAGCTTAAGTCATAAGGGGGTTCAGCAAGGCCATAAGCGCAACTTGGCATCGCTATACGAGTAGATGCATATGCCTCGCCCCTCCTCTGATTTTTCACAATATAGTTCGTTGCTAACAGGATGGAGTGCATCTCCGTTTGAAAGATTTTGAACATAAGATTCATCGAAAGATTTTGATGCTGCTTTAGTTAGAAGAGATGATATAGCAGCGACCTCTCCAAATTGTGCAATGACTTTACTTGGTCAGAATGATGCCTGTCGCCGAGGTTGATGGGATGTTTAGCCAATGAATATTTACCGGAAGAGCTTTCGATTCCTATCCCTAAAGTTAGCAAACAGAGCCCGCTTCGCAGAGACCTTGTTTACTCGGGATGTATATTGGTTTAGACACTATGTTGAACCCCGTTCATATACATAAGTAAGTAAATAATCTTTTTTCAGGAGAATCAGAACTGATGTTGTCTAAATAAGGGCTTATGCGTCACAGTATCTTTACAAGCACACTGCCAGCCTTGACTATTTTATTTAACAAAGATTCAATGGTCTGAACTTATCCGTCATGTTCGGTCGAACGGGACTGGAATCTGGTTGTTACATCGAAAAGGTGAAATAAGCACAGTTCATGCGCAGTCATACTCGTATTTACACCACTGGGTACCGACAAACTGACTTTGTCTATTAACCACATTTCTCTTACCAAACTCAACTAAAACCTTCCATAGAGTAAAAATAAAAGATATTTTGTATTTTTTGATGGAAAGGCGACCTACAGAGTGTTTTCTTGCTAAACAAGGCAGATTAAAACATTCAGTGAGAGTACATGTACAGGTATCTCTGTCTTCGCTGGTTCTTAACATTGCACTGTTTTTAACAAAAATGAATTCCATCAAAACAAGCTACCTTGGCAATATCCTCCCTATACGTAAGTATGTCACCAACACCACTTACAATATCTGAAAGGTCACACATCAAAGCTCAAATGGAGTTTAAGAAGGACGGCCTCTCAGAAGTCATGGCTCATTACCTGTCTGTTCCAAAAAAATGAAAGAACAACCCTTTTGGTTGATATTGATGCATAAACTGATTACCTAGTCTAGCCATAAATTTTGTTACAAGATTTCAAGTACCCTCTGCTGGAATAGTCCCGTTAACTATATTTTGCCTAACGTGTACTTATAAGTAAAGAATAGAACCTAGTTTGGTTTAAGCTTTTGATCCGTTAATATGGAGTGGGGCATCAAAGAAATTCGTGTAGCGATAATCGTTTTGCATAAGTGTGAAAACGAACCAAATTTTCGAACTTCTCAAACCACTTGGTATATCGACAATGGTTGTTCAGAAGTAGAGGACAGACAAAGAAGTGGTCGTTCACTCGTCGCTCGAACGAGTGCGAAAGTTAAAGCTGTGCGCGAACGAATTCGCAGAAATCCTCTTCGAAAAGTTAAGATAATGTCCAGAGCATTGGACATATCTGCTAGATCTATGTCAAGGCTTAGTCGAGATGACCTCGAATATGAAAGGCTATAGTTGAGCAACGGGACATCTCTTAACTCCCAACATGAAAAAAATAAGACTCGAAAGAAGCAAAAATTGTTACAGTGGCACGCGGTTAATGGACATGAAAATACTATATTTCATTTACTGATGAAAAATTGTTTACCATAGAAAAGTTTATAACAAACAGAATGACAAAGTTTATGCAGCGTCATTTAAAGAAGCAAAAGTAGTTGTTCCGAGGGTTCAGCGCGGACACCATCCCGCTTCTGTAATGGTTTAGGGGGGGTATGGCATCAAAATGTCACATCACTGCATTTTTGCGAAAAAGGGGTGAAAACAGGGGCAAAAGTGTACCAGGAGAATGTTCTCGAAGGTGTTGTCAAGGGCTTAACAAATATCTTTTTCAATGGGGAAAGATGGCTCTTTCAACAGTCTCTGCTCCGGCACGCAAAGCCAAAACGACGCAAGAGTGGCTTAGATGCAATATTCCGGATTTTATCGCTGCTGCAGATTGGCCATCAGGAAGTCTAGATTTAAATCCGCTGACTACAGTTTGTTATCAGAGCTGTAGAGCATGGCCTGTAAGACTCCCCATACAAATTTGGATAACCTTAAAGCTGCTTTAACAGCAGCGTCATCGATTCCCATCGAGATAGTGCGTACCGCTATAGAATAATGCCCACAAAATTTTTTCTTTAAACATATATAGTGTGAACTAATGTAAGAAATAAATTTCATGGTGAAAGATTTACTAGGCTTTTTGTATTGCACTTTTAAAATGTAACAGAACTTATGACTGGACTAGGTACATTAGCACAAATGTACAAAGAAGGATTACTCCCCCTTTGACTGAAAAAATCCACCCGTCGCGTCGTACAAAAGAACAATAACAACGTCTCATTAAATTTAATAGCGCAGATCTATTGCTTTGTTTCAAATTCCAAATCCCATTTAATTTTGCTTGAGTTAGAATGCATACAATAGTCTGCCCGTCATTTTTTCGTTCTGGAAATTTATTTGTCCCCCAGAGATTTTTGTGAATAATTTTTCTGCCTCCGCAAAGTGCAAAACGCTGTGTAATGCATATGGACAAAAAGGAAATAGACTGGTTTTTCTCCATTTGTTTATCCGTTCATGATTGGCTGCCCCTACAATTTTCAACTATGAGTAAATGCGTGTAAATGATTACCATTGTATTTAATTACACCCTGTTGCAATGTTTCAGATTCCAAGACGTATTTTACCTTGTTTTGCATCCTTTCCTTGCTTATTGGCGTGTGTTGGTATCAACCTCTAGCATAGCAAGGTCACACAAAGATAAGGAAAATATTGCGCAGTAAACGTACTGTTTATTTCATATACTGTGCAATAAATTGCCACATAAGTACACCAAAAAAAAGAAGCATGTTTTCGAAACACCCATTGCTGTGCGACTCAAAACAAGTTTTGAACCTCACTCATGTTTCGAGTGAATCACAATATTGAATCGCAACAAATCTTACAACGCAGGTCTACTCGCCAGTGTTGCGCTACTCTGCACTCAGTTGCTTTTAAGATCTCGACTTCTACTGACTCGCTCGTGCAAAACGAGGTCTTCACCACTACAGAAAATGTGAAAGTAAACCTGTAATAACAAAAGAAATAAAAATTCAACTGCAACAAGGTGTACAAGGTACAAGAAGAAAAAACTAAAAGAGATACGAGGCAAAAGTGAAATTACAATTCAAACAACGTAAACGCCAACGCGTCATGTTGCTTAACGTTCTAAATTTTGTTTTGGTCACTCTAAGCGTATCTTACCAAACAGGTAAGTCCATACAGAACCACAATGACTCAAGCAAATATTAACGCACAAGTATCTTATTTTTTTGTTGTCTTGTTTGTATCGAAAGTTGGTAGTGTTAATTTGATTGCGTATATCTCACAACATGGCCTGCATGGGGAAATAACCTTCAGAGAAGTATCCAGCTCTGCTGTGGAAATAAAATCGAAACTCGAGACTACACTACAGTTTCCTGACCAGGCTTGGAGTTGGGGAATACATGAATTTCCTGTCGATTACACAGAAACCGATGGTAGCGCACGATGTGATTTAAGCAAATTGGGCTCACAATTGATCGGTTTTGATGACGATCTTGGATTCCTGGTACTGCCGGGCAATGAAACAACTACTTGGACTAAAGATATGCAGTTAACAGGTTCGTTACTGAAATAGTGTTGTGAAAACCTTGATATGAATGAGAGTTGATTTCAGGTGAAAAGGGGATCTGGGGTAAATCGTTGGTGTTAACGGATGCGAGTGGTAGTACTCGTGCATGTGGCAGTATTACAACCGTTGATGCTACTGTAGAGCATATGGCCGAAGCAAGATTTAGAACTCCAATTTCGGGTTCCGTATATTTCCGCTGGTTGGCATCAGGTGATACTGGGCATACAGATACACTTATTTACTCTGACCTGTATCATATTCAGTCACAACCTGTGCCAAATAATAACGATCCTGCCACCAAGCACTATTGGAAGATTTATGTGACAGATATTTTGGAAAATGATCATCATAGAACAGAGGAGAACTGTAACTTCTTGCAGTTGGTTTTCGATCCACAGGGCTACGGAGAGGGTAAAGGTATTGGGGATCTAGACACTCGACTGGGAAAGATCAAAGTGGCTAAGAATGCTTTAAAACAGGTTCAGCGCACGATATTTAAGGATAACAAGCTGGCTTTGCTTCCATCCGATTTGACAATCCCACATCGTACGCTGTACTTAGTTCTATTCGACCACTTGCATTCGAATAACTTCTTAGCCTGTACGAAGATCAGGCATGTATCGCCACTCCTATATAAGTAAGTCTTCTGTTTGATCTCTTCATTTGATGTCTTCTAATAATTTTCATTTCTTTTAGAACATTCTTCAATTCAGGTGGTATTAAAGGAGAAATCTCAGTCACCGCTCGGTCTAGATTCGATCCAACATTTTTGAATTTCACCCTGAGTTCAACTGGTCGAGATACTGATCGTGTTAGCAAGAAATTCGCCGAAGATGTATCAGGTTTTCGTATTCATAGATTGCCTCCTGCTCCGACAAGGCGAGGAGAACCTGACTATTGCTTTACTACTGATGAGATATACAACCCACATGACCTAGACCTTAAGACAGTTCCGCCACCAGGGTTCGGGACACAGGATCAGTATGCTATTGGCGATCTAAGTGGAAAGCTGCAAAGTAGAAACAAAGACTACTATCACAACTATCTGTTGCCAGGTGCCAGTTCGGAATTGAGTGGAATTTACTGGGATACGTTTTTGCCTCTTCAGGGAATCAACAGTATTGTCCATCGTGGCATGGTTATCTACACGTTCGACAGAGAAAATTTGGAAAACATCAAAGAGAATCCTTGGGGTTGTTCAACCATCCTACAGTACCAGAAGAATGGCATCTATCAAAGGCAAATATCTACGGCTCAGGTTCTATTTCGATATCCAATCGTGGGTAGAGTACTCTTCCGTCAGCCAGTGGAAGAGCCATGGCAGGATACCACAGTACTCTTTGAATATTTGATACATGCTGATGGTTCCACACAGAACAACACCTTTGGTCATCGTTGGGCAATACACAGTAGTGCTCCGGGAAAGGATTTCTACGATTGGCAAAATAGATGCATCAGTGCGGGAGATGTCTTCAATCCGTTTAAAGTTGATTGGGGCTTAAAGCCAGCCGATGATTTTTGTAAGCCCTTCCTAATGTCGATGTGTAAGGTTGGAGCTATGGATGTTCGTTTGGGAAACCTTGCGATTGCTGGTAGAAAATCTGAAGCCACAAAGCTGAGTCGCAAAATATTTACAGACACCAATTCACCACTGTCAGGGCAATATAACATCCTAGGAAAGTCTCTAGTGATTTATGATGATAATGGACCAAAAGCCAGGGGCGAACGCTTAGCATGTTCCGTGTAAGTAACTGACTAGCATCTCTCCATATACGAGTATGTTCAAAACCAATTTATTAACTCGTTTCAGGATAAATGGACATCAAAGACGCAAAGCTGTTGCAAAGGACTGGTATCCCAATGGGTCAGAGCTTTCGGTCAAGGGAAAATTAGAAATTATCCAACAATCAGAGTATGACATGACTAATGTTGATGTTGAGTTCAAGGGCCTGGTAGCCAATAGTGGATACCACATTCACATGGTAAGCTCTTATAAATTTTTCTGCTGAAATTTAACTAGAAATCCCCATTTAGACGCCGGTAGAAGCTAATTTAGCGTTTCCATGTGAAGCTACTTCTCTGTATGACCACTGGAATCCATATGGTATCAATCCAAAACTATCTCCACCACCAAAGCTCGGCTCTACCGATCAATATGAAATGGGAGACTTGAGTGGGAAGTTCGGAACTCTCGATGGTTTGACGCAGTTTGAAGATGCCTACAACGATACCAATCTTCCACTCTTTGGATACAACAGCATACTAGGACGATCGGTTGTGATTCATAAAAAGCAGAAAAATGCCAGATGGGCCTGCAGTACACTAGAGCGTGGCTACAGCCCCAGTGAAGCAAGAGAACTACGTGCGATAGCTTCTTTTCATCATCCGACTGGTTACGCCTTTGGCTACATAAAGATGAGCCAATTAATTCACTCAGATGGAAGTCAATCGGACACTGTGATTGAGGTTAAGTTACGCCATCCAGGAAAGAACGACCGAAATGTGGTATGTTTTTGTTAGCTAAAAAGTTTTCATCAGTTCCTTCGTCACAATTGGGATTTTATAGACACACAACCACAAATGGCAAATTTATGTAAATCCTGTGGGTGTTGATGCTGCCGTCAAACCAACAATAACAAGATGTGTGGCTGGAGGCTATGTTTGGAATCCATATTACACCCAACTCGCTGATCCTTTAAATGTAAGTTTACTATCGATTTGTGTCGAATTAATATCCGAAAAAAAAATCCACTTTGATAGACGGAGTTGTATGAACAAGAGTGTGGACCAGACAATCCTTTGAGATGCTATGTTGGAGATGTTTCAGCTAGATTGGGAGTCATTAGTAAGGCAATAAATTCCATTGAAAAGAATTGAGATTATCTATTTGATTCCAACAACTAGGTCTCGGTGACAAACGCGTAGTTTTCACGGATCCGAACTTTCCGTTGGAGCAACCAGTGGGCGCTATAGGGAGGTCAATTGTCATCTTCGCTCCTGAAGGATCAAATGAAAGATTCGCATGTGCAAATATCGAACCAGATCACAATATTGTAAAATACGTGAATCTTCAGAAACCGCCTAGATTTGTGGTGTAAGTAAAATTTTTTCTCCTGTTTCTTAGAGACCATATGACATGCAATTGTATAGATATAGTTGTAAGATACAAAAGTAGCGTGGAGTTCTTTACAACGGATGCACGCTGGAGTTCTGCGTTATAAAATTTTTTTATTACTGCAACTTAGTCGTTTGAAAGGTGGCTTTCAGATAAGAGTTTCTGATTATTCGTCTTTTTAGACCGGATAAAACTTTACAGTGCAAGTCGAGGCTAATGGTTCAATAGATTTCTCTTATTCAAAAGTGTATAACCGTATTATAAATACGTCCGTTCAATTGAATTTTCATGCTCTTGGGTGAAGCTTTTCCGACTGTTGGAAATCATCAGATCTATGTATGTGTCAACAAGAGCTTCCTATGGTCCAAGATCATAATATTCAATCACTTTTGCGGACATTTGAAGCCTTATCTCATGAATGTTGGCTGGAATCGTTGATAGCTTGTCCACTTAGACCAATGATTTCACTAATTCTCACATGAGATTGCTTGGGGGCGTCAGATCACACTATCTTAGAGGCCAAACCACAGGTTTACTTCTGTGGATAACGCTGCCATCGAACACTTGCTTAAATAAACAAAAAAAGTTGCAAACAAACGTGTGCCACTGACCGTGACATTTTGATTATCTTAATTTTTACAGACGTACAGCCGGATGATGCCGCAAATCCATTAACCAAATCAAGCAGTGCATTTTACAGACAGATCTCTTTTAAATTTTTCAAACCAGATTTGACGGCCTTGTTTATTAATTTTGGCATTGAGACAAGAGTGTACATTGAAGAGAACTTTAATAGGAGGATTTACACCTTACGTAATTCAATTTTACGTTTGAGTTCTCCGTTGACTTCCGCTGCCTGCTTAACCTTTTTCTTGTCATTCATTTAGTTTGCCATTCTTATAAAGAGTTTTCCAATAAGGACTTGCCAACTTTTTTCTTAAATAAACGCAAGCCATTTGAGATATTTCAAAAACTTTTTAATCGGCTGAAGTACAATCAAAACATTTATGAATGGAACTCGACTTCGTTCATATGACCACCGTGCACGTTTGCCGCGGTCGATTCGTTGGACCCAATTTTCAACGACTCGGCCAGACATTTCGGCCGAAACGGCCGCTATTTCGTGTTCAATGTTGGCTTTGAGCTCTTCCAATGTCGTCGGCTTGCTGACATAAACCAATTACTTAACGTAGTTCCACAGAAAATAGTCACCATTTCTTGAGATAACACGCTCACCATACTTACTCTTCAATAAATCGATTGTAACGTGTGCTGTGTGGCTTGTGGCACCATCCTGTAGAAACCATATGTCGTCCAAGTCCATATCTTCCAATTCGGGTCAAAAATAGTCGGTGATCATGGCGCGATAACGCTGACCATTCACAGTAACGTGACGATAGTTATCGTCGACGAATAAATATGGCCCAATAACGCTGCCGGCATGCAAACCGCGCCAAACAGTTAGTGGTGATTCATGAAGCACATGTGGATTTTCACCCGACCAATAACGCATATTTGGCTTATTGACGAACCCATTGAGCCAAAAATGAGCTTCGTCACTGAAGATGATTTTGCTGCGATGAAATTCACCATCTTGGCGCATCTTCTCCAGAACCCAATCGGAGAACGTACGCCGCTTCAAATGGTCCACCGGCTTCAATTCTTGAGTCAGCTTGATCTTGTATGGGTGTAAACCAAGATCCTTACGCAAAATACGCCAAATTGTGGTCTGAGCAATGCCCAATTCTTGAGAATGCCGTGGAATTTACTGATTTGGATCGTTTGGATCGGATGCCTAAACGGCAGCGATATTTTCGACACTTCGACCAACCCGTTGTCTCACTGACACGGCAACATCACACAACGAATATGTAGACTCAAATTTTTGCACTAAACTTGTTATTGTCTGTCTACTAGGGCGAGATTTACGACCGAAAATTGGAATTAACGCTCTTAAAGTTGTATTCACCGACTCCGAATTTCGGTAGAAAATTTTTAAAATTTGCAAACGTTGCTCGTTCGTGTACTTTACCATGATGAAAATGTTGAGTTTACTGAATATATTGACAGTGACAGTTTGATGATTTGTGAAAGAGTGCGTTTACAAATTAAATTCAAAGTTGTCAAGTCCCCGTTGGAAAACCCGATATATATCTCGGGTACAATTTGAGATCTAAGCTTCCTGATGCATATGGTTTGTGGAACAGTCTTTCACAAAACAGCGCTGGCTCCAATGGAGCTTATTATGCTGTGTTATATTTTTATGAATAATATGCAACGTTGGTTTTTTTCCTCGGTAGTTTTTGCAATTTTTCCCGTCGCCGTTATACTGCGGATCAAGAAAGTTAGCCATCTCGTTTCCCTTTGTGTACGGCAGTTGAGCAAATAGTACTCCTCTGGAATTTTCATTGATTCCCGTAGTCGAGCATTTCTTTTCGGTTTCAATATATTTCGGCCTAAAATCTGTTGCAAGTTTTTTTTAACCAATTTCCCAAAAAATAGGACTCAGACATGTTCTTGCTTAAGTTGTGCTGTTTTATTTTAACAATTGATTCCGGTTTTGCTTTGCTTTCTTTGCAAACAATTCTGTCAGCAAAAGTCATTGCTTGAACTGCTAAGAACCTTTTTTTCCCCGTTTGGCGTTATTTTCGTACAGATCGCAATTGTAATAGCCGAACCGGTCAAGTGAGCGAAGAAGAAGATAAGCCAAAGACAAACAACTCTCTGCTTGTGTGTCGTTTATTAACAGAAGAGCCAGAATGTATGTCCGCTGAGACATTTATACTCTCGTTAGACATGCTAATTACAGTAGATTGAACATAATTAAGATCTTTGGAGACATCTCAGGTGAATCATGCGATCAGATGGCCAAATATAGTGTGATGCAAAAAGAGAACAAATACAGTCTCGCAACAAAGCATGCAACCAAAATATTTAAATTCAATTCTTCGACTACACAATCTAGCTAAGTTTTATGTCCAGTGCGGCCCTCTGGTCTAACAAAAAATGTATATACTCCAGTGGGGATAACTTTTAACCATTGTCGACTTTTTGAAGAGTTTTTCGACGATTCATCATGAAAGACATACATTTAAGGAACACTCTGTATTAGTACTCGTATCATTGAAACTTATTTGAAAAATCGTTTCCAAACTCGTGAAACATAAGAGCTTTTCGGACCTCATACGAGGGCGGGTCAATAAGTCCGTGACTTTTTGAATTTCTGACCTCTTTACTGAAACAGCAACACTGCTCCTGTGAACAGGCATCTGTCAGTTGACTCCTGTCAAAATTTAAACTTGCTGCGTCAGTTAGTTTGTGTTTGACAGCTATTTTTATCAGACTACTCACTAATTTGAGGAGAAAATGGAAAAAAGTGAATTTCGTGTGCTTATTAAGCATTATTTCTTGCGAAAAAAAACCACTACCGAGACCAAGGCTAAGCTTGATAAATACTATGGCGACTCTGCACCATCGATTTCAATGGTAAAAAAGTGGTTTACTGAATTTCGTTGTGGCCGTACAAGCACTGAAGATGCCGAACGTCCTGGACGCCCAGTTGAGGTCTCTGCACCCGAAACAATCGAAAAAATTCACGATATGGTGTTGGCCGACCGAAGATTGAAAGTGCGAGAGATTGTGGAAGCCGTAGGGATCTCGCATGGCTCAGTGGTTTCAATTTTGAATGATCACTTGGGCATGAGAAAGCTTTCTGCAAGATGGGTGCCGCGTTTGCTCACAGTCGACCACAAACACATGTGCAGTTGCCATGGCAAAAATCCATGAATTGGGCTATGAATTGCTCCCTCATCCACCCTATTCTCCAGATTTGGCTCCGAGCGACTACTTCTTGTTCCCAAACCTGAAGAAATGGCTTGGTGGGAAAAGATTTGACTCCAATGATGAAGTCATCTCGCAAACAAAGGCCTATTTTGAGGACCTCGACAAATCATTTTTTTTGGAAGGGATAAAAAAATTGGAGAAACGTTGGACAAAGTGTATAGAGCTCAAGGGAGACTACGTTGAAAAATAAAATTATTTCTTTATCAAAAAATCTGTGTTTTAATCCAAAAGTCACGGACTTTTTGACCCGCCCTCGTAATTGTGCTAGTTGTTCATGGTATTGTAAATAAATTTTGTATAACATACGAGTACACTTTATACTTGTATGTTTGGCACAAAGCGTCAACGTGATGCGCGTAAAGAAAAAATCTTGCCGTCTACAGTTTATGTTTGGCGGAAAAATTTGTGAAAAAGTCTTTGTCTACATCAGCTCAAGCAGAAACATAAACCATGAGACCTTACCTTGTGACGGGAACTCGCGAATCGGGCTATCGAGTATCATAAGTTTATCTTTTTTTAACATCAAAAAATTGTGTTCAGTGACATGTCTCACTTTTCGGTCAAGTCTCACATTTATGAAAGAGCATTGGTGTGGTTCTTCTTCCAGCTTCTCTAAGGCTCACTCACAGAAAATTCGACGCTGTGGCAAGTCGTGCGTCCTCAGTTACCAAGATCCTTGAGTAAAATCCTCAACGCAGTCGAGTAACACACTTCTAATTGCTGCGAATGGCGAGAAATGGACAAATCACGGCGCTCATTAACACTGACGGATACAGTAGTAGCAATATCTTCCTCTGTACGCACTCTACCAATTCGGTTAGTTTGTTTGATGTCCGATGAAAATGGTGCAAAATTTGGTCACTATGGCTTGTATTGCTCAGTCAGTAGGTTGATTATGACGACCGTAAAATGGTCAAAGTGTGCGAAAAACATTGTTCACAGAGCACGAATATTGATAGTAAAATTCAATAATTTGTAAGCGTTGTTCGGGTGTTAGTCTCTCCATGATGAAATGGCAATGCTAACTGAGAATGCCTGACCTTGGCACATGTAACAAATCACCCGTGTACTGTCAAAAATAGAGCACTGGAAAACCAGACGGCAAGAATCACCCGGTATAGGATATAGAAGCAGGTCAAGACTACTTCCTTGCGGTGCGCCAGCTAGCTTCAAGTATCTATTTGTTCCGTTTTTAATACAGAAGGCTAAAATTAGTGGGTAGTATTATATGGTTGTTCCTGAATTGTCATTTGCATTTTAAGCAAAAAAAAAAACAAAAAGGCAACGCTCAGTAATTAGACTTTATGAACATCGCTTTATAGGGAATCGTGCAAAATTCGCTGACCAACAAAAACGGCGCCATATTGTTTTAAGCGGTTCTGTTATTTCCGCATGCGGATGACTTTGATGTGATTAGACGAACTATTAAGCTTTTGTTAGTTTCCAGGCAGAAGGGTGATTTGCGATCACGTCTGAACGAGCAACATAAGTTTAGGCCTTTGGGAGGCGATTGGGGATCACGGCTAAAAAGTCTTTGATTCCAACACCGAGAAAAAGCGCAGTAGAGGATAACCGCGTAGCGTATGCAAGTGGAAGAACATCAAATTTGAGTACGACAATCGGGACTTAGGTGCAACACGGACCTAACCTAAAAAAGTTGGATCTGACTTCACTAAAAGCATTAGTTCCCATTTGATCACAGGTATTAAGTAGTCTCAGGTTGTTATAGTACCGCATTATATATATTATTATTAGATTTATTATCTCGTGAAAGAACCTTCTAAGATTCATACCATTTGGTTGGTCCTAAATCAATAGTATCTCTACGAAACTGGTATTTCAAATAATATTACACTTTACATTGTAGGGCACAGTTTCTTGAAGAACTTCGTGAGGTAATGGGCATACCCGAATGGATGTTAGATGTCGATGCCAGAAAGACCAAAGAGTTGCATGGCGGCTCTTGTATACAAATGATCATCCATTTCAAAGGACCCTTGGCACATCGCTTGGAACTGGTACGTCATTATAAGAAAATAGTATATGCTCTCGTATATCATTTGAAATAACAAAAAAAATTGTCGTTCCACAGGATATGTCCCGGTTAATCGCAGCTGGCAGACTAGATGCTCCAACTCTATACATTCCGGGATATGTTAACTCAAAGAGGAAAACAGGCCTCTCATATCGAACGTGTGGTGTACGAGATCCAAATGAAAAAAAAAGTACGTATTTAGGTAGAAAAAAAGCTCAAAATTGTCATGGTTTTAACTTTTTTGTTTTTAAATATTTCTAGAAAAAAAATTCTTCCAACGAAGCGGTGGCGTCAGCATCTCGAGACCAAAGACTTTCATTGTTTTCTTAATTTTTACATCAATTCTTCCATATATTCATTAAGCTTGTATAATAGATTTTTGTTTTCGTTGAAAAGAAAATATATATACGTTTTCTAAACAAAAAATCGAAAATTATTTTGCGTTCACTTTCAAAATCGTTACGTAATCCAATGAATACCCAATCGGCGCACAAACAAATTTCCAACGAAAACGAAAATCAACAGGTGGTAGAGCTCGCATACATTAATGACAGGCTGCCAACCCCTCATATCTGTACCCCGTTTTCGTAGGCATACTCGTACATTGGAAAACGTAAACATAAACATAACAGAAATCCTCCTGAGCTACGAGTATAACACAACACTGACAGAAATGTCATAGATTTTCAGCCATCCAATGCGCATGTCCTAGAAGTCGTAAAAATATCGATCTCCTGACATTCGTATGCAGTCGTTTCTCAAAAAATTTTCAGTACAGTGACGATGGAGTGGATGAAATTTATAGTGTTCCTTGGTGTTTTGGGATTTTCGAAAGCCGCTTTAAGCGGTCCCTACCTTATGTGGGGTCGGGAAAATCTTAAAAATATGAAGCTTCCAGCTCTTACAGAGGCAGACGAACAAAGTCTTTCGACACTTTTCACCGATGCCAAAGCAGTAGTCATATTCATTCGAAATAGCACAAGTAATCGCTTGGATGTCGAAAACTATCCAAAGTTTCGCCAGTTAATCAATGAGAATGCTTGGACATATCTTCCGCAACATACTCTGGCTGCGGAACCATTTAATTATAACACAAATGTCGAGGTGGGTTTTTATAGAAAAATATTCTTTTCTCTGTATCTATATACTAGTATGAGTGCAATAATTTGGATTATCTTTAGGTGATAAATTTAGTTGGTCCAACGTCACAGCAAGACACTGAAATCACAGCATTGTTCAAGGACTCTGTGACAATATACGGCGAGGGTGAGGTTTTGGGAATGTTGGCCTTTAGGGAGGAAGAAGTTCATTATATGTACAAGAGACAAGTCGAAGAACCGACAACAACAAGTGTAACGCCCACAGATGAACCAACGGAGACTAATTTCATATATCATGCTCCAGGTGAGATAAGTTATTTTTATACAAACTTCTTAGCCCCATTCTATCATATACGGACATGGTTATGTGCGGATACAAAAATTTTTGATACCCGTACATTAAACAAATTCAGATCTATGCTCTTACATTCATCTTATGGTCAGGTAGCTAATTTTAGATACTGGTACATATTTGTATGTCGAATGTATAGTATGAGCTGCCACAAGAATGATAAGTTGGTACAGTTCTTGTAATTTAATTTGAAAAGCAGCAGCCAGATGTACTTTCAGATGAGAAAACATTGAAAATAAAATTGT
Organism: Volucella inflata; assembly: GCA_928272305.1. Lineage (NCBI taxonomy): Eukaryota > Metazoa > Arthropoda > Insecta > Diptera > Syrphidae > Volucella > Volucella inflata. The sequence goes on from OV743716.1 coordinate 185,627,141, forward strand.
TTACGCATTGGGTAATATAAATTCGTTGGGTAATCTGTTATGACTCATTTTTCATTAAACCTTCCATGTTGATGATTTTGCTGTAAGTTTTGCATTCGATTATGACTTTTTCTATACATGTTTTGTACACATAGGCTGACAGATAACTGTGGAATTACCTCATTGAATGGTTTATCGTTTTGAAAAAACCTTCACGACTATAAAGCGAAATATTTCATTACATTCTCTTTTGATTCTGGATAACTAGGGGTGAATTGGATCGATAGGTGTGGACAACCAACCCTTAGGCAACCTTTTCATCCTAATATCTTCATCATCTAAGTGCATTACTTTTGACGGAAAATGAATCAGCTGTGCTACGTCTTAGAGACGTATGGCTGTTCTCACTCAGTCATTAATTTTTTTTCTACTGATTCTTAGAAATTACGGCAAAGTCCTTTAAGCAAAGTTCCAGCTATACTTTCTTTTCTGGCTGAGTCATCCAAACCATCAGTGAAGATAAATAAGCATTTTGCAGAATATTCGTGTCGGACATAAATACTTACTCGTTTTCTGTGACGTTACCACAGTTCTGGTAGTAAGAAGGAATATTGTTTATATTTTTGCAACTTGAAATAGGAATTGATGTTTTGGTTTTGTACTTTCTAGTGTCCTACTCTGAATTTTCAATTAAGCATTTCTCACTTCGTGGCTACATAAATACGAAAATATCGATTTTCCAGTAAGAATGAGTCATTGGCCATTAATTACGCACTCCAAAATGACCGGGATTCTCTCCCACTTATTCGCGCAATCTAAGCCAAAGTCGCCATTCCTTTTGTTCTTGAAGCGGGGATTCTTCTGGCCGAAGCGTTAGTAGCAACTTAAAGTGCTCTATTTTTGGCGACTGATTGAATTCAAATTGATTTTAAAATAAGCAATGTATGAAAAGAAGAGATGAACAGATCCTTGTACGTCTTGTGTTGGCTTGAGAGTTTCGCACAATTGTGTCAAATATGATGTCAAAGAAGTGGCATATCGTCCTATCTATAGGTATTTTATTTTATCAAAGGTCCCAGAGAGATCACAGTCAATCTCAAGGAAAATGTGAACGATTTTCATTGCACAGTCTGTTTGATAACATCGTACACGACAAAAATGAAAGAACAACTTATAATAATAAAAAAAAATCAATTGTACTGGTTTATTTTGTTTATTTACTTGAATGCTTTTCAACTAATATGTTGTCCACTCTCCTCCATTATCAATAATTGCTTGGAGTCTTCGAGGCATGCTTTCTACTAATCTTATAGCATAATCTTAAGACAAAGATCTCCATAAAACTTGTATTTTTCGTGATAATTGATTGACCGTCGAGACCTTCTTTCCTTGGACTTTAGCTTCATGAATGCCTAAACTTTTTTAAAGGGATTTGCATCTGGTAACTGTGATCGCCAATCTAAAACATCGATGTCATTTTCTTGTTTCCACGCACTGCACAAACGACTGCGATGTTTCGGGTCATTATCATCTTTCAGTAACCAATTCTCATTCCTTCTTTCAAACCACCTTTGGGCAGATGGTAATAAAGCCTTCTTATAAATTTTGACCATGTTGGGTGCGTTTAAGTTATTTGTTAACATGAACAAATTGCCAAATCCTTGTTTTGAGAAGCATCCCCAAACGTGCATCTTTGCCGGGTGTTTGACGGTCCGCTAGATAAATTTATTAGGTTGTGTACACCAGTAGTGATTTCTTTATTGTGCCTCGAAATTTTACATTATTGGTTAGTAAACGTCTTCGTATCGTATCACAACATACATTCATACCCCTTTTACGTAAAATCCCTTGTCCTCCACGTAACGATAGAAGAGGATTTTTTTCAAAAACGCGTAGAATCATTTTGCCCTGCTTTTTTGTTGTTTTTGGCGTAGACCCACGATCTGGCAAATCATCCACATTTTTAACTTGTGAATAACGGTGCACCCACTTGCTAAAAAATGCTTTTGACTTTTTCATGTATTTAGCAGCTGCTCCGCATGACATTTTCGGTCCTTTTGGATGCGTGCACAAGAATAACGTGATGCAAACGCGACACTCATTTTAAAATACTTCCGTCTCTGACAAAAATTGAACACTCTTTAAAATTTTTCATTCAAAGCATCTTAGCAGAAGTATTTTTTTATCTGCTAATGCAAATGCCACTTCCAAACCGGTTTTCATAAACGAGTTTTGCCGTATGCGATCTTATCAAACGTACTGTAATTGTTGTGTATATCTCGTCTCTATAGAAACTGTCATAGGTGGCCTTCAAATCAGTAAGGAGATGGTGTGAATAATTTGCCCAATTAGACTTATGTGGTTTTGAACGGCACGAAAAGCAGCTATTCTGATCGTTGACGAAAAATATTCCAGGCGTTCACATAACTCTGCTCGCAATATTTAGGAGACTCTCACGTGCAAGTTGGCGCATTCCTGAAAGTCTACAAGAAAAACTTTGTGGATCGGACAGACCATGGTTACATTCGTGGGACATATTTTTCCCGATTTAATCAGAGAAATGAGTTTGTATAGTATGTGTTACCTACTAGGTTATCTCCTGCAGCTTAAATAGCTTTGCATTTAGTCTGTCTGTTCTGCTAGCCTTGTTGTGCTTAAGCGTAGGTATTGCAGTCCTTTATTCACTTCAGACGGGTGGACACTAAAACAATCTACATCTTCATGATCGACTGTGGCAATACTATTAATTCCCACTGTTTATCTTAACAGTCTTATTTTTGGGCCGAATGTTGTTCTGGTCCTAACATCTTTCCTTTTCCTTGATCGCTCGTCAACCTACAATTTCGTTGGGTGAATCCATGTGAACAGCATTTATGATCTGGTCTGAGTAGCTTCCTCTAAGGCGGTTGTAAGAGGTTCGCGGTTCCACATAGTCATACACATTACCCTGCATTTTTTTTTTTTTCATTTTTTAAATATTCCTACAGTATTTTGGATGCAATTTGACCATTAGCAGCATCTATTATGCTATAGAACTGCCTTCCGTCGGTCTCATTTATTATGATCAATCAGCATCTTACATTGATATTGGCGGATTAAGCTTTGATGCGAACTGTTGAAATGAGTTAACTTTAGCCGTCGTCTCAACGAACAACAATGCCTCATATACTGCCCCTATCTCAACATATAAAATACGTCCAAAATAAGTTGGAGTAGTTCTTATAAAGAAACTACTTTTCCGATGTACCCTATAATTTCCACAGGTAAAATACAAGCAATGTGGTCACTCGTGAGACACTGAGGGTAACTATGTTGATGCCACTCTGTGCTTAAACTAACCGTACAACATCCAACTACCTTTACTACCAAGAACAGTAATCATACGAGTAGCTCATCATTTAAAGGCCAAGCCTCCTCAATTTAGTACAGCGCCTGCTGCTGTAAGCATCATTATAAAACTTACTTGCTATCTGTGCAACTGTATCACCTGCCTTTAACATTTTCTTGCGCACTTACATATTTAACGTATTTCAAAGCCTTAAAAGTTTATATACGAGTAACACAGTCGTCATCCAACGTTTTGCAACTTGTCACACCAAAACTTCGTGCACTTCTTGCGCTTGTGTGATATCGCTTTTGAAGCTCGATGCTTAAATATGTTCCCAGTTAGGATTGAGTGGTTATTGGAAGACCAACCCACTTAGGCTTGTTGGGCCGTTGTGATGCCTCGTGTATCTACGATCCTCCTACTCCTGATGTTTGTATTGCTTAAATCATTTAAGTCGTTGTAGAAGAAGGCTTCTTACTTACTTACTTTAGGTGGCGCTACAGTCCGGGGTAGACCTGGGCCTCAATCAACAAGCTTCTCCAGCCAGCTCGATTCCTGGCTAGCTGCCTCCAGTTTCGCACGCTAAGTTGGCTGAGGTCCCCTTCCACTTGTGTGCGCCACCTGAGTCTTGGCCTTCCTCTACTGCGCTGTCCCTCGGGAGCGGATTCGAAGACTTTTTGGACCGGATCTTCACTCTTCTGGCTAGGTTCATGTCGCTGTACAGTCCATACAGTTCGTCGTTGTATCTCCTCCTCCACTCACCGTCAATGCAGACGGGACCGAAGATCGCTCGAAGAATTTTTCTCTCGAAGCAACCAAGAACACCCGTATCCATTTTTGATAATGTCTTAAAAACTGTGTCTTTTGTTGCCTGAGAGAGGGCTTTGCTACTCAAAACAGCGCCCAAAAAAACAGCGGTTGGCAAGGGTTATTCTCCGGTTGTTTTCAGCGCTGGTGTCATTGTCTGTATGTATAGCAGAGCCTAGGTAGACAAAGTCCTTAACTACCTCAAAGTTATATCTGTCGAGGGTGACGTTCCGCCCGATACGTCGGTGTTGGTTGTCCTTTTTGCTTGCGGCATATACTTGGTCTTGCCCTCATTGACCGCTAAACCCATTTTCGCCGCTTTCGTCTCAATACTCGTAAAAGCGCCACTGACATATCGTCGGCGTATGCGAGTACTTAGACGGACTTTTGAAAGATAGTGCCTCTTGTGTTTGCTCGTGAGTTTTGCACTATTCTTTAAATTATGTTCAACAAATCACATAACAGCGTATCGCCTTACCTAAACCTTTTTTTGACATCTAAAGTCTAAGTGCGATGTTTACCGACCTTGATAGAGTAGCGTGCATTCTACATCGTCTTTCTGCTAAGACGGACAAGTTTGGCAGGGATGCCGAAATTAGACATTGCTCTGTATAGCTCGTCTCTATAGATGCTGTCATACGCGGCCTTAAAATCGATGAATAGGTGGTGTGTATCGATCTGAAGCTCATGGGTCTTCCCCAAGATCTGCCGTAGTGTGAATATTTGGTCGATGGTGGACTTTCCTGGCCTGAAGCCACACTGATATTGACCTATCAGGTTGTTGACAAACGGCTTCTGGCGTTCACACAATACGACGGATAAGATCTTAAATGCGATGTTAAGGAGACTGATGGCTCTGTAGTTGGCGCAGTTCAGAGGGTCTCGTTTCTTGAGAATCGGACAAACAATGCTGAAGTTCCATTCATCGGGCATACTTTCGTCCGACCATATTTTACAGATGAGTTGGTGTATGCTCCTTACCAAATCATCGCCTGCCGCTTTGAAGAGCTCGGCAGTCAGGCCATCCGCTCCAGCAGCTTTGTTGGACTTAAGCTTCGATACAGCTATCTTCACTTCATCCAGGTCGGGTGGACGGAATTGTTGGTCATCATCGTCGAAAGGTTGATTCTGCCTAACAGCGGTATTTGGTCCGTCATCGCCGTTATACAGTCTGCAGAAATGATCTTTCCAAATCCTCAGCATCGACTGCGATTCTACTACGATGTTCCCTTGTTCATATCTACAGGCTTCGGTTCGGGGTTTGTTTCCGTGGCATGTTATTTTTACCTTTTGGTAAAACTTCCGAACCTCATTTCTGGAGTAGCATCTCTCAATTTCCTCGATCGCGCGCTTCTCATGCTCTTTCTTCTTCCTCCTGAGAAGCCGGTGTTCGTCTCTCCTCTTCCGCTCATAGAGCTCATGAGCAGCTCTGGTCCTTCTAAGCAGCGCCGAGAAGGCTCCTAGGTGGATTTTTATTCTTTGGGAGAGAGCTTGACATGTACATGCAGCTTCTACAGAAGTTGTTTGTAAATATGCAGGAAATTTACCAAGAAGACAGTGTCCAGTGATGACACCACTGATGGCGCTGAGATGTTTTCTGTTTAAAAGGATCAGACTCTAAGAGCGACTCAGATCGAGTTTTGGCCAAATTCGTTTTGTCGCTAAACATGTCGATTCAAACTTCCACCTAAGGTTTGTCCTTCTATAAGCATCCAGCCTTAATTCTAGTTTGCAAGTATAGAAAAGTGGTTCCAATTTTGGGAAGTTTGTTAGCCCTACAGTTGCCTAGAATATCTCTATGTCCCTGCATCCAATAAAGGTGAATGTTGAACTGCTCTGCCATCTCCATGAGAGATGATAGGCAGTCTATAACTGTCTTTGAATTAAAAGAACGTAAGTCCAGGGATTTGATAGCGGCCTGACGTCGGAAAATATTCGGATATCTACTCCAGATATTACGTTTTTCTTCAGCCAAGACAGGGCTTCACTAATTGCCAGAATTTCCGCCTCTAACACGCTGCAGTGATTGGGAAAGCCGAAGAAAATGCTCAGGTTAAGCTTATCAGCGAAGACACCGCAACCAACCCCACCGTTGGTCATTGAACGGTCGGTGTAAAAGTGGATTGATTTATCGTCCAGTAAGGTATTTTCTGCCCACAATGATATAGAGGAAATGCTCCTATTTCACTGCCACATCTGACTTAGTAAGATGAACCTCGTTGACACCAGTTCTTCCATTAAACTAAAGAGACATTAGTTTTGCAAAAGGAAGGTCTTAGAGCTGCGAGTATATAACTCGTTTCGTTGCCTAGCCTTTTAAAGTGAACAATCTTCCTGTCTGAACAATGGTATTTTCTTGGGGGTGTTCCGGCTACTTTACTTAAAATTAGGTATCAGAACTGGATCAACTGCTAATTAGATGCGATCACTAGAATTTCACGATAGCTTAATTAAGTTAGTCCTTTCGTTGCCGACGGTTTGAATTGTTCTTTTACTGTCTTTCCTCTGTTTCTTATGTTTTTCAGTTGCTGTAAGAAAATCGTTTCAATGTCATAATAAACATGGAATTCGCTTGTCCGCAACGATACATTACGGGTATTTTTGTGTATCAAAGTTGTGAAATGACCAGTTGCATTAGTTATACTATACTAGTTGCCCTCTCCTCTCAGCATTGCGGATCAACGACAAGGCCCGATCGACCTAAATTCGATCTTGATTCACCAAATCTAATGAAATTTAAATTTTTATTAAATACAGCATTGAGTTTCTCTTATTATAAGCTGCCTTATGCCAAGGCTTTCAAAAATACATTGTTGTAGAAACATTAACCCAACTTATGAGGGACAAGGATCCGAAAAGGAGTTAGAATAAAACAAGTTGGAAACGAAAATGGTTAAAAATCAATTCAAAAACGAATTAGAGACGATTTTTGAAACGATTTCTTACGAATGTGACCTATTAGCAACGTTGTTGCAGCATTGAACGAGAGTGAGTCTTCAAACTTGAAGCTTAGGTTTTGAGTATTGTCAGATTTGTAAATCCGGCAAAGCGCATCCTGCGTAGAAACCTAATATTTGTTTGATTTTTTTTTTATTACATTAACTTCAACTCTTTTTTATAATTGCTTCTAGGAAAGGCGATTTTATATACAACAACTGCACCATTGTTGAATATTGAACAGCACTCATATCCCCTGTTGGAGCATGACAAGGAAATCACATTTGACGATCGTAACGACTGGAGTCGTCTCAGTATTGCCTTTAAAGTCAATGGCACTCGCGTAAGTCTACATCTACCCTTTTCTCCAAGGTTATATAGCATTTCATTCTGAAACTCTATTTATTTTTGAACAGCTCCGATTGCGTTTTAATTTCACTCTTTCATATGGATACTGGTATTTTACTGCTGTCGAAGTTGAATACAAAGAATACCGCAACAGTTTGTCATTAGTTGGTGAAGCTCCAATGGCTCCAAAAGGCTTTTCTTACAGATGCTCCTCGCGGTCACTTATTTTCCGCTCGGAGCAGGATAATCTTACTTTAAGTGACTATCAGGTAGCTGACCTTTTGTAATTACGTTTTTTTGTTTTAGATATCTTAACCCCTAATATTTTTAGGTCCAACCCTGGTTGAAGGGTGCCAATCGTTTTAGTGATGCCTATAACTGTGTAGGCTTTACCACAGTTCCAATCTGGTCGGGCTTATTTGTAAGTAGCCTTCTAATTGGCCTTTTATTTGTTGGAATCCTGGCATTAATGGACATCAAGACTCCTAACAAATTCGAGAGTACTCGCAGTAAACAACTTACTTTCACAGTTCAGGAGTAAATTTGCCTGAAATTAACTCAGCAATAAATAAAATGTTGAATGTATCAGTAATGTTATAACAAGTGTAAAATATCTTAGCAACACAAGCTCTATCTTATTCACTGTGTTTGGTTGAATATAAATCTTTTGTTTAGGTAGGTGTAAAAATCAATAATAAATAAATTTTAATAGTTTCCATTACTATCCCAAGGATGTGGTTGTTAGTCGTTGAAACTAAAAGTGTCCAGGTAAGAAAATACTTGAACAGCAGTAAACGGTGTTGTGATTTATTAATCTGATTGTATTTCTTTTGTCCATATAAACTTACATCCTAGACAACAGTGTTTAAATCTAATTCAACAATTACATTTTCTTAATTAAGTCTACCGACTCTTAACGAGCACTCTAAGCTTAACAGTAATACTTAAGCTGTAGCCTTTCGACTTAAAATCTATTCTACGACTAAACTTGTATATTTCATAAAGATTTTCAAGAAAATTTTGAACAAAATACAGACGGTCATCCAAACTTGTCATCCGGATGACATGCTGACGTCAGAGAACTTTTGTAATTCGGCTGTCATCTGCATGTCATCTGCGAGCGTATCATCCACTAGTTTACACACGATCACACAGTGTCATCCGTTCGGTCATCCTAGTGTCAGTTTGTCCCAAAATGGATGACACGCTTGCATTGCCATCCGGTTGACATGCCTGAATGACATAGCCGGATGACAGGCGACCACACGAGAGGACACAAATGGCATGCGTGAAGGCACCAACTGAGAGTAAATCAATTCCATAATTCGACCCTGCAAATTGAAGGCGGCGTCTTCTGGAAGTCTTCGCAAATGTGATGCGACCAGTTCACCGAATTTTGCCTGCGTGCTATATTTCCCAACATTTCAGCTGCCAAATTCCGAAAGCTACCGGAATTGGAAATCGAACACAACGATGGTGATGGCGTTGCACTGGTGTTAGTTGGACAGCTTCGAGGGACGGTTCAGCGTTTGACAACTGCGTCAACTCATTTAAAATTGAGCAATCATCGTACACATCTTCCTGAAAAATAACAAACGAATATAGTAATGTGTGAATGAGAACGAAGAAGAACGAGTACCTACCTTCGGAAGACTTCGGAAGACTTCGGAAGACTCCAAAAACATAATTTCACTCAGATGAGGCCACGATGTTTCCGCTATTTCGCCTGTCCCTTGGCCTGATTTTCTGGCTCGAAATTTGCCCAAACGGGCCTTAATATGGCAGCACCTCGACATCGTCAACACCTTCAATATTCAAATTGACTGCCACCTGTTTCCAGGAGTCAATTTTGGAGTTCGAATTTTTATAATCCTTCCACCCACACTGTCCCCAAGGACAGGATTTATTTGAACTGGTGCAATTAAAGCAGACTCTGTTTCACGGTCCCAGGAAAATACTACTTTTCTGCACTTTTTTTTCCTGAAACCGTGGGTGTTTTATTTCTAGACTCAAATCGGCTTCACCGTCGTTGTCACTAATTTTTTATAACACAGAAACCAAACGTGTTATTCGACGTTAAATGGCAATGAGGAAAATCAAGTAATGTCATCCATAGGACCTTGTCATTCGGATGGCAAAAAAACAAAAAAACAATGTGGCGCTGGCAGCCCGGTATTGGCCATAGCCTAGCTTCTTGAAACTCATTTGTGCTGCTCATGTTATCATTTTTGTCACATACGAGCGGGGCCTACGGTTTATCGCTCAGACCGAACGGCACTCCTTAGAAGCTCTTTCGTAGGCAGTTTTACTTTCGGGAGTTTGCCATTGCCCGCCGAAAGGGTGATGGCGATTTGAAAAATTGTTGGTGACCCAGTCTGGAATCAAATCCAGACTCTCTGCGTGATAGTCCAATGAGCTAACTATCACGCCATCGCCATCGACACGATGTCAAACAAATTTATGCATCCAGTCCCAATAGCGATGACAAGCGATCACACAGTCAACCAAATCAGTCATCTGGATGACATAGAAATCTTGTCATCTGGTGTGTCATCCGGTTGACACGTTCATGATATGCCAGATGACAGGCGATCAAACGGAATGACCACTTTAGGACAAATTCTACTACGTCATAGTGACGTCAGGATGTCATCCGGATGACGAGTTTGGATGACTATCTGATCGCACCTTTAGACTCGTAAGCACGTGATTTTTTCCTTTTATTTAAAACTAAACACTACATAGGCTACTTAACCTACTTAATATAACTTCATTGTAATAGGTGCGCAAGCACTTGTTGCCTCTTAATCCAAGCGATCACCAACCTGATTGCATTTTCGGACACCCTTCACCCGTCAACATCGCGCACACGGGCCTTCGAAACATACCTAAGGCCAGAAGTCGCCGATCACCTCTCGAAGGCACTCATTAATGATGAGAAGCCCGGCCTTTCCATGAAGACCCCCTATCTAATCCCAACCTACCTTATGATTAGGAGGAATGTATAACCCATAATCATGAATGCTCGAAACTCTGGGATGCCAAACCATTGACAAAAGAATACACAAAAGTCAACACATGTTAATGTTCTTTCCCCTGTAGGCGAATGAAAATTTGAGTGGTCGTTATGCCATTTCCCCCATTTCACGACCTAAATTAAAGTGTTTAAAAAAGGCGTAGTACAATTAAACTGCAAGGATAAGAGAACACTTTTCTTGATTTTATAAAGCCAATCTGACAACTGAAAAGTTCGACTAAATGGGGTATGATTCCCAACTTCCATAAAAGTTGCAGGGAACCAACAACTGAGCTAACCAAGTACTATGAGATCTCTAATGTAGTAAGAAATGCTTGTCTTTTGTCAAAAAATTAAAGAATTCTGGTCCACCCTCTATCGCAATGATCATTTACAATGGCATTTTAGTTGTGAGCTCCTTGAACAAGACGTGTTGCATGCTTTGGGAAGGCTCATCTGGTGGTTCAGAGTGAATAGGCTCGCCGAAAAGTGGGAACATAGTCAACATCAATTTGGAGAAAGCAAGACACTTGATATTTCAAAGGCATTAAATTAAGTTTGGCGTCAGTCTCATTTGTCGAAAATAGTTGCACTTGAAATCTGCAAACATCAATCCACATTTCGGAAAGTTCAATTCAAGACATCTTGGGTGGTTTCATGCTATCTGTTGTCATAAAAGTGGCATTCAAATACCCAGCCATTATCCATGAATGATACTTCCATTGTTAAAACTGGAAAACTTTCCATTCTCGGAATGTTTGTCAATGAAAATCTATTTCACCGTAGATTCCCTCAACGTCTGGCTTCGATACCTAAGGTATTTAACCGCTTTAACTTCTAATACTTACTTACATATTGTACTTAAGGTGGCGCTTTAGGCCGCGGTAGACCCGAACCTCAGCCAACAAGCGTCTTTAGCCAGCTCTCCCGAGCCAAGAGCAAAGACCTCTGGGAAATTTTTTTTTTCTTTTGTTTAAATTTGTCTACTTATTCTACAACATATCGAGAATGTCTCCTTAAGATTTCAAAGCATAATCTTTATTCGTTTTCTTTTGTACAGGTATAATTTTGTTTAAGAAGAAGAAGGTTAGATGCTTCCAAACGTGTCGAAGCACAAAAAAACCGTTAATTGGTAAGTGGAAAAATTGTCGTTTTTTTGCACCGAAAACTTTAAATCGCTTTTCCTCAAAACTGCATTTTTTGCAACGGAATGCCACATAATTCGAAAAGTGATTGTCTCATCATTCTAAAATTTTAAGCCTAAGCCTTCAAATCATCATTTTCAATGCAAATTAAATAAATTGTTTAACCCTTCGTAGCATAGTGTGAAAGTTATGTTACAAACCTTTCCACGGCCCGCAAAAGCCAAAACATGTGCTTAAGTCCATTACAAATTAATGTAACTGTACCTATAAACATCCTTCTATGCATTTTCATTTAATTTCGTGCAAAACTGATCGCGTGGGGAGCCCATTGTTGGTTTGAATCTCACTCGCCGCATAAATAGTAAAGTTCCATGCGTGTGAATATTGTAAAATTAAAAAAAAATATTAAGAAGTATTATCCAGTGTTTATTTCTGTGCAAAGATATAGGTAAGTTCATTGCTTTGAATAATGCTTTATGGTTTTGTGAAATATTCCAGTAAATATTTTTATTTGTTGTAAAACATGTTTGTACCATTTCTGTTACAAAGTTAAAAGTTAAAAGGTTACAATTTTATATGCCGACCATTACATGTTTGTCTATGCCATCAATTTATATTTCTTTTGTTACTGAGGAATATTTCAAACATGAGGACAGTGAGGACGGCTTTGAGGGTGATGACGACAGTATTCTCGATCCCGCTTTTGAGCCGATTTTCAGTCTGACCGTGAGGCAGATGAGATAGGCATCGATAGATCAGATGAACTTGGCGAGACTATTGTGGAACCTCCCCGCCCTTCTACGAAAATTTTGCAACCAAACACATCAGGACATCGTCAAAGTAAAAAAAAATTTAGTGAACGCTGGAAGAAGAAAAATCTTGATTTGAACGAGCACCATCTTCGTTTTATGGGTGATGAGACCATGGGCTCGGACGTTTTTCACTTAGAAACTCCGATTACATTTTTTCCTAAAAATATTTCCCACGGAATTAATCGACTACATAACTGAACAAACAAATCTCTACATAGTTCAAAAAGAGCCCAGTAAGACTTTTCATGTGACAAAAACAGATATGCAACAATTTATAGGAGTAGTTTTCATAATGTCATTGGTGCAGCTTCCAAGAGTAACAAAACACTGGAATAGCTGTATAGGAACACCCTTGGTAAAGAAAACTACGAGTATGTCAGCGAATATATTTGAGAAGATAAGACATTATATTCACTTCAATGATAATTCTCAAAATACTTCTCACGAGCACTCTGATATAGACAAACTTTTCAAGATCAGACCAATATTAAAAAAACTCAATGAGACATGCAATAGTATTTCCCTGGAAAAATATCTGTGTGTAGATGAGCAAATTTGCTCCACTAAAGCAAGGCATAGCTTAAAAAGGTATAACCCCAAAAAACCAAAGAGAGATGGGGATATAAAGTTTACGTTCTAAGTGGTGTAAGCGGATTTACATATAAATTTGAGGTGGAAACTGGAGCTGAAAATTGTATTGAATCTGGGGAGCCAGATTTAGGCGCTGCATCTAACGTAATTGTTAGACTGTCACGAGACATTCCAAGGAACCAAAATTATAGAATATACTTTGACAATTATTTCACCACTTTATTACTTATTGATTTTCTTGCCAAACAAGGTATTCATAGTCTTGGAACAATAAGAAGAAACCGAATATCCGACTGCGAATTACCAACGAACAAGGAGCTCTCTAAAAAAGAACGCGGATTCTCGGTGGAATACGAGTACATCGGCAATGTGGAAGGAACAGAGGTATCCACTGTCTCCTGGAAAGATAATAAAATTGTCACTCTTGCTTTCAGTTTTGTTGGAGAGCTACCGAAAGTACAAGTCCGACGGTATAATAAGGCAAATAAAAAGTACGTGACTATAGAAAGACCTCAAATAGTTGGCGAATACAATCGCTATATGGTTGGGGTGGATTTAATTGATAGTATCATGGCTAGGCATAACATATTATTACGAAGCAAACGATGGCAAGTCCGTATGTTTTATCATTTCCTGGATCTTGCAATTTCTAATGCCTGGCTGTTATACAAGAGAGTTCGTAAAACAAAGAACATGCAGGACAAACAACTTTTGTCGGCCGATTTTCGGCTCGAGGTCGCAATGGTGCTGTGTAAGTAGGGTACCAAATCAAACTTAAAGCGTCGAACAAATATCGAATCGGAAATTCGTGCAAAACAACATAAAGGTCCAGCTCAATATATTCCTCCAGCTGCTATAAGACAGGATCAAACTGGACATTGGCCAGTATGGTCTGAAAAAAGAATTCGCTGCAAGAGTCCAAACTGCAAGGGCGTCTCCCAAACATTATGTCTCAAATGTGGTGTGGCATTATGTGACAATAAGCAAAATAGTTGCTTCAAGGAATTCCATATATCATAGAGATGTGTACATACCTTGTGACATAATGTGACACAAATGTCACAAACCCTTTTTTCATTAATTTTTAATTTAAAAATAAAAATTCTTTAATATTAAAAAATACGTGTTTCATTATTTGCGGAAAGCTATCAATATAATTAGATTTTTGAAATTTTTACGATGTTGAGTTACGAAGGGTTAAAAGGTGGTAAAAAAAAAAGACTTTTTTCTGATCTCAGTAATTTTTGCAAAAACAGTTTTTTTTTTGGGTTTTAAAGGCTTGAAGTAAGAGAAACAATGTTTTTAACAAGATCTATTTTGAGTCTATGGCTTGCATGCCATTTTCAAAAACCGCTCGATTTTTACGCCGTGCATCTTTGAAAAAAAATAATAATAGTTAAAAATAGTTTCTTTTTGATAGTAGAAGATTGTTTAAAAAAATAGCAATTTTTCACTGACTAAAAAATCCTTAAAAGTGTACCTTGTTTCGGGACCTTTTCTCCTTAAGGTGGTATATAGGGTTAATTTTGTTATATAAGAGAAGGCTTTGTTGATGATTTCAATCTCACGCTTCCAAAGCCAAATTCCCCGCCCCGTTTTTTTTATAACCTGCAAACATTCAAAACCAATGTATGTTGGCAGCGTTCGTTTCTAGTTTTATTTACGGTATAAAACACACACCTAGTTTTGTTGCTAAAGTGATCAATATTATTGTATAAGTCTGGAGCACCCTCGTAATACAACACTCGACGGCAATGCAGCGGAACTATGTTATGAGGAGCGTGCTTAGTTTTATCGACGAATTCCCACCTTCCAAATCGTAATCAATATTTTAAGACCACAAAAGTTGTTCGTCGTACAAACTGGGTTCCAAAGTAAACAATTAAAAAGAACAAAAAGTATTTTTTAGCAAAGCCGATTTGTTTTATTCAAAATAGTCCCATTCCGACTCAATACAGCCATTTGTATGGTCAAAAACCATCTCAAATGAGTGTTTTAGTTTATCGGCCGCGATCTTCTCCAGCATTTCGGCGCAAACCTTTTGGTGACTTCAACGTCCATAAAACGCTTTTCCTTCATAAGCATACATATGTATTTTTTTTCGAAAAAGTATATAAAAAGTCGCACAGTTTGAAATAGGGCGAGTACGAGGAATGATTAGTCACAAATACTGATCGATGAGATGGCACATTATTGTGTAATAAACGACAACTTTCTTCTGCGCAATATTCTATCCTAATATGACAGATATGATCCACTAAACCAATCAAAACTTCAAGATAGAAGTGTGTATTAACTATATTGCCCCGTGGAACGCATTTTTTGATGGACAATACCCTTTCGCACAATCAACAATGTCTTCGCTCGGTACTTTGACACTTGCTTTCTACATCATATTTAAAACACCACGTTGCATCATCTTTTACAATGTCGTAAAGGAAGTTTTTGCTTTTTGTCTTGTTGATGATGTCCTTCAGATATTAGATTCTGAGCAATTTTTGGTCAATGTATTGATAAAGCAAACATACTGCCACTTCAGGTACAGTAACATCGCTTCAATTCTACCAAATTTCATAAAATGTTGACAGAAGGTATATCGGTGAACGATCGAGTTCAAGCCTTTGATCGACTTAATTTTTGAATTTCTGTGCAATCGAAGTTGTAGACGATTGCGAAAGTCTACTCCCCGTTGCAACACATTTCCTTTAGGTTTTCTGTTAGCTGGGTAATAATCCAAATAGAATCCAGCCTCTATAGCTTTTGAACCGCGGTCTTGAGTTGATTTTCTTCGAACATGACAAAACCAGAAAATTTGATCAGCTGGAAGATTGTTCACTATCTGCTTTTTAATTTGGAGACTTCCGCAAATACGCGTACTTCGTCTAAGATAAATGTTTTTTTAAATCCGCTCTTCATGTACATACATATATATATGTAAAAATCATTTGCATTCAAGCCATATTTTTTTGTCATTTCGGTACGACGAAACGTTCTAGACTGATATCATGAGTTGGACTTGTGGCTTAGGAAGACAACATTACAGGTATTTAATCTTAGTACAACTGGTTTGTAGCTCAATTTCCCTGAGCCGCTTATTCAATAGTCCCTAAAGAGTTTTGAAGTGCTGTCATTTCATTGCTTATTATAGCACTCTCATCGGCGGAAAAAAAGAAATCTTTCAGACATATGAATGTGCTGCTTCAATAGAAAATATTATGCGCTGGGCAGGTGTTTTCCAACTTTAATACCTTCGAATTCTCGAATTAAACTCGCTGTATACTACGAGTACCTTGATCAAAAAGTTCCCGTGTGGCGCTCCCATTTTTCCGATTAGAATTCTGTTTTTTTTTTGTTAAGTTGGTACATCAGTTGTTGATGTTCCCTCTTAATCTTAGCGTCATAGCTTGATATTTGTCAAAGTTACGTAGCCAAGCGTACATCTATCTCTGTGTTGGCGATTTTTTACAATTGTAGAAACAAATTTAAATTTGCAACAAACGAATCCGAAAACGGATTTAATGATGCGCGAACGTATGAAATGCTGATAAAGTGTTTCGGCAACGATTCCCTAAAGAAAACAGTCGTTTACCAGTGGCACGAGCGGTTTAAAAGCGGTGGTGAGTTAATCGAAGATAATGAACGCAGTGGCAGACCATCGAAATCGAAATCCGACGAAAACATTGTTGAAGTAAAAGAAATGTTGATCAATAACCAACAGACAGTAAACAAAGAGTATTATTTGGGCGTTATGAGACATTCGCGTGAAACAATTCGCCGAAAGAGACCAGAATTGTGGGCAGAAAACTCATGGATTTTGTACCATGATAACGCACCGTCGCACAGTGCCATCATTATTCGTAATTTTTTGACGAAAAATGCAACAAATACCATCCAACAGCCACCGAATTCACCTGATTTGGCTCTCTGTGACTTCTTTCTGTTCAATCGAGTTAAAAAACCACTACGGGGAACGCGCTTCAGCAACCGAGAAGAAGTAATGGAAAAATCGCCAACACACAGAAATAGATGTACGCTTGGCTACGTAACTTTTGTAAATATCAAGCTATGATGCTATCATCAACAGATTTACCAACTTAACAACAAAAAACAGAACTCAAATCGGAACAATGGGAGCGCCACACGGTGGTTATTCCGGGAACTTTCTGATCAAGGTAGTATTATATGTATTTACCCTTGGTTTAACGTTTGTGAATGCATAGTGTACTATTATTCTTACATACATTCGCTCCAGTGGCTTAGTGCCGCCTAAATTACACATGTGAGATCGATCGCTGGAAACGATGTGTAAATCTTTCGAAACGTCGCGTCGTTTCTCTATCATTATACAGGAACTTTGAATAGAGTCATATGTCGCCCTGCCTACACACAAAACCGCATAGCAAGAATTCAAATATTATTGGGCTGTGGACTGTTTAGAACTCTGAACTCACTTGCACATTTTCATAACAGGCGATATTTATTGTAACGACGGTTAGCTGTTGAAATTTCTCGTGTTGCCTTTACCTTTATGCAGTAAAACAAGGGTAAACAACTGATAATCCGACTGTCACCTAACCTTCCGGGTCGACTGAATGTGACTCATTCTGCTTTTCTACCTTAAAATATTGAATCTACAGTTTTCTAATCGTACGCAACAGTCCAAGGAATGTAGTATCGCAAGAATTTTTCATCAAATCGTAAGAATTCAGGGATCCAGTTTTAATTGAATAAGCAACAATTTAACGTGACCTATCCCTCATTACAGAAGTTTTCACGTAATCGCTTTTGGGCATTTTGGGATAGATGTAACTGAAGGTTGATCTTCAAGCCAAATACCTCCTCACAAGCCAGTTCCCTTCACCCAAAATTACTCAAATCCATTCAAACTGTCACTGTTGCATATTGTGAAAAGATAATCCAAATAAACCAGTTGAACAATTCTTTTTTTATTGCTGCTTAACAATTATGTTCAGCTTCTAATTAGCAACACCCATAAGTCTGAATACCTTCCACCTATCCTTACAATTTGTTTACTTTCGTTAAATTGCCACAGAAAGTTGCTCCTGTTATCATACGACTACACTCCAAATATCTGCTTCCTCTCCTCTTTCTTATAGCTTGCACAGAGTTTAAATTTTACTTTCTAATTCCATTTGGAAAAATAAAACAAAATTGGTTCTACTATTGGTATTTGTGTATTATATCTCGCCGTTCTTAAGAATTCAAATTCAAGTGAATCCACTTTCCTGAAACGACTTTCATCTCCTTCAGAATTTAAGATATTTCATTCGATGTCTTCTTTTTTACCAATTTTTAGATGGCTTGTCCAAAAACAAGTAATTAAACGCTTATCAAATATGTACAGCACGCGAATGGCTGAGCCATGGTAATTGAATTTTGTGGCGGCGAAAAATTCGAAGCCAGACACCGGTATCTCTACATAAATACTCGGACAGTAACTCCAATACAATCGCAATCTGGGCGCAAGTACGTAGTTTGGTCATTCTTTAAATTGTGATGTTTGGTGTACCCGAGCGTATTCGTACGATTGCCTCAGGGAGTAGGCCACACACTTGTTATTGCACTGACCGGTTTATGGAAACCGTGTGGCTAAGAACAACTTTGTATGACTGACCCCTTATTGACATTTAGATATTTAGATTCTTACTTGGCTTTTAAATGAAAACGATTAGATACTCTGAACAATGATTAAGAAATCTTTTCAATTTACATTGTCTGACCAATTAAATCCGTCACTTAGATGAAAGTAAATACTGTTTCCCTAGCTACACTCTTATGCAGCGCAAACATTCTCATCTTTTAATTGCGAACGCGTTTCGACTTTCAAGCGACTTGCGTCTCTGTCGATTAGTAAAAGTTATTAAAACCAGAAATCGCAGCCATTAGAAAAGAAGCCGCGAAAATCAAGTCTCGTTGATGAGTGAAAGATTGCATAGAACGGACTTAGAAGCGGCCCAGTACCAACCAAATGGTAATGGCTTTGACGTAGTTTTTTTTTTTTTTTTTTAAGTGAAAACTACGTTGGGCTTGAAGCAACTTTTTGCTTGACAACTTTCACAAACTTCTCAAATCCAAAAAAAGAAACAGATGAGAGGCAAAAAAGAAATGATACGACACAGAAGTAGACCTGTGCGCATGCACTGATAAATCAGTTGCAAGATCAAGTTCTGTTGTCGTCATCGCAGCAGTCGTTGCCGTCACCGTCATCGTCGTAGTTCTCTATTGGATGAAAGGTCGATTGTAGCAAGCCGCAATCACGAATGCAGACATTAAATTGGGTGATCTCACCCGACCAGTAATCTGCTAACGCAGCAGTGAAGAGAACTAAATCCCTAAGAGTCAGACTACAAGCAAACAACATTGAGACATAAACGTGTGCCAGTTATGTGGCAAGGTATTGCATTTTCGTCTTTCGGTACAATTCCAGCAAGGTTGTGTTCTTTTTTTTTGTTGGTGCACGTAAGTCGGTTTTAACAGATGTCAACATCTTTGAAGTCTTGACCTAAAATTGTAAATATTATAAATTCGAAATGAAAAACATTTCCTCATGTGTTGTATTTCAAACTGTAAACAATAAGTCCTTCGTACCTTTCACCCTTGCATGAGCAGTTGCAGATGCATTTGAAGTTGAACTTTTGGCCTAAAAAGATAAACAGTGTCTCTTGATAATTTGGCGACATTTCCTGGGAGTGAAACCTGGGAGTGGGTAGCAAAACACCCAGTTGCAGCTGGTAGACTCCGGCTATTCTAATTACGATAACATCCAAATTCTTTTAATTATTTTCCCGGATAGCTCGAAATTTTTTCTCGTTTGACAGTCAAGCTCTGATTTTAAGAAGTATAATATTACGAGTAGATAATAGTACTCGTATATAAGACTGGTAGCTAAGCTTCTATTTTTCCCTATAAATCTGCACGTTTTGGTTGCATTAATCGTGCTTTGATCGAAAAGAGAACTTCTTTACGTAATCCAATTCAGGGTTAACATGATCCTAACGAAGAGGCTGACGATCTTACCAAGGATGAATTTTATAAGCTCCGGATTACGATACTAAAATCAGTAACACTAGGTTCTCGAATCTACGGATCTATGAAACAACTAAACTATCTTTAGATGGTCGGTAGTTAATCGAACAAATCAGGTGCTATTGATACGTGATATTCTGAAAGTGTCCCACTAACAAACACTAACAAAAACAAATAGCCTGCGAATGGTCTAAAGAAAAAAAGACTTCACGTCGGAGGCTTAAACACACCAAGAATAACAAGAGCGGCCAAGTGAGAGTTCTTTCGCCGTGCATTCTACAGTAACAACAACATCTAATAGAATCGCAGACTAATCAAATGCTGAATAGACAACATTTTTCTATGAGTTATTTCGCAAAAAGAGCGCTCACTTTTACTTAACAAAAAAATGGTCGTCTTAGTAAGAAACCCTGAAGTACAGCAAAGTCGCCAATTGTAATGGTTTACCAGCAGAGCTTTACAAGTACGAAAGTGTTTTTTAGCAGAGTATACACACCAAATCATTACAGGAAATCCGTCCCCGAATAATTGGATAATCACCTCCACGAGCCTTCTTTTGCTGGACAAGAGACGTCGGAAAGCATTCTTTCGGCATCGTAGGGAGTAATGCCATCTACATTCATGTTTATGTGAGCAATTGTCAGTAGAAAGCCTAACCGAGGATACAGGCAATTGAACTTCTCGAATGCGATGGGGTACAGATTCTGGATGAACTAAGTAAACTCCCGCCGAATTAGACTCCAAATTTTCCGACTTATCTGGCTCTTCCAAAAATTGGGTTGTACCCATATAGCCAGTTCCTGAGAAGCTCAACTCATAACGATTAAACTTCAGCAGAAAAGACAGCTTGTTTGTCAGCTTGTGCGGCTATTTACTGTTTCGTAATACCGAAAAGATTGAACAGGATCCAGAAGAAGACACTCTGAGCGACTTCCATCTAAGGGGTGTTAAGGAGTAAAACAAGACATGGCACAAACAAATGAGAATTGCTGTCGAAGACACGTGCCACTCCTCTTTCTCTTTCATTTCAGGGCTTAGAGGAAGAAAGCTTCTACACCTTCCTCTTTCGAAGATTTTCTCGAAATGCCTGGACAAAACTGGTGTTAAAACTAACAAAGGCTCCAGAGCTTGCAGGAGTACAAATTAAAATCTAGTGGTAGAAATGAATGTGCACATGAAAGGAGCATGCGCTTGTGATTTTCATCGATATTAATGCGCAGACGTGATCGACAATTGGTTTATAAGCGAAGTAGGAGGATGACTGACCTGTCTCTAGGAATGGCAGAAAGGCTGCTGACATTTTGGAGCCGTCGGGAAGTATTCGCTGCGCAAACTGAAGAGTGGTGCCATCTGCAGTTGTGCTCATATGAAACCCATCTGCCAATGGAAGTCTTAACCGAGGGCGCGAGTAGACCTAACCTGGGTTTGGTTCCTGGAAAACTCTTCTTTAAGCCTTGCTTTTCGAGTTTATCCACGATTGCTTTTAGTGAATTTCCTCAGTAAATTCAACTTTCCAACTGAGTTCAGTGAAGTACTATACTGCATTCACGAGTTAGCTTGTGTTCGACAATGCTTTATGCGCAGCAATTCAGTTCGTTGTTCGTTCGGGTCAGACGCAATTTTTTCTTAAGAGGAGTGAAATCTAGTGTTGTCGTCGTCGTTACAAAAACAAATCAGCACCTGCACCTCAATAGATTGGTTTTGGAGCCATCCGTTCCCGTAAAGATCAAACCATATTCCCCTTCTGGCTCAGTATCTGGTCGAAACCAGTGTTGGACACAGGAAAAGTTGATTTCATAATTTTCTGCAGCAGCAGTTCTGATGTTCAGTCGACATGTTCTAAGAATCAAAGTTCCAGTTCGTGTTGCACTAAATACCACTTGTTTCAAATGGAAGATGAGTTTAAGAATGCAGCTTATGATACGAATATCAAGAGCAGGAACATGTCCATGGGAGTTTGTTGTACAGAATGTCACTCAAATATTGGATCATAGAAAAAAATTCGTGAACCATCTTCATACGTGGCAGAAAGTTTGCGCTATGACGCAACTGTTTGTTTCATGGACGTGTGGTATACTAGTGAATAGGTCAAGACATCAAGAGTGAGTTAAGTCGATTTGTGTGGGAACTGCAACGAAGAATATCCAGAGCTTTTATTCGGATCGTAAACCTGCTCTAATCATTAAAAAGTAGTTTGGTACATTTCGGGCCCTGGATGGCCTTCCGAAATAGGTGATGACATTGTGCAAGCCTCAGTAAAAAATATCCCTATAACGAAAAGGATGCTGAGAGGATTAATATTGACCATTCGTCAGTATTTTGCAATTTTAAAAAATTTTGATTCACTTCCAAGCTCGACGCGAGGTTGCCGCATTGTTTGGCGGAAAAAAAAACCTGGAACTTGTTTCCGTGGTCATATCTCTGCTCACATGCTATGAAAATGAATCTTCCTTGGATCGAGTAGTAACAGGTGATGAGAAGAGAATTCTGTACAACAACATGCAATAAAAAAGGACCTGGAAATATGGAGGTGGAGGTGTAGAATCCGTGGCAGAAGTTGACTAACATCCAATCATTCTTTCATAAGGTGAAACAATCACAGGGAAAAAGAACTGTGAGCAACTCTCTAAGCTGAGTGATGAAGAAAATCCTCCTTCGCCCGACAAGAAGCTCTGCAAAAACCCACCCTATTTCCCAGACATTGCTCCTTCAGATTTATATTTGTTTGGGTCCCTTCAGAACGGTTTGAAGGGTAAGAAATTTTGTTCTGCCGAAGCTGTCTACTGCCTGTTAACTACCTTACAAGAGTTGTGGAAAATAGCGGGGACTATATAATTGATTAAGAAAATAGTTCTTTAAAGTCTAATCGGAGAAGAACTCTTACAATAATCCAATGCTTATCTTCTTTAGTGAATTGAATGGTGATGCCTTTAATACCTAGCTAAATCAGACCAGTCACCTTCTTTCTTATGGTAAAGAGAACAACCTCAGTTTAAAGAGGACTATATGAAAGCTAATTCTAAGTGCAGCAATCCCATATCTACGGCTGAGTTCACCTTAGAGCAGACAGTCTAGACACGATCCAGTAAACAGTATAGCTACATCGTCCGTGTATGCTTGTGTATAGTCTTCAAAACTATTGAGCGCATTAAGCAGAAAGTTCACAAACATACACCAAGGCAGTAGTGACAGAACGCCGCCCCTGTTTATCTCGATCATCACAAATTGGCCGCATTCAACATCCGCAATCAATAAGAGTGTTCTGATCACCAGCATTGCTTTCATTCACGTGTTGTCAGAGCAGTTTTGCGAACATCTCAATGCTCCTTAGCACTAAGGAAGTCAGATAAATAAGCCTAAAGCTCTTTGGGAGTGTGTGGTCCTCTTTTTAGATTTCCAAGACCAATCCCACTGTTCACCAGGGTTTTGGTATGCACGTCAATGCTAGGCTAGCAGTAAGTATTTTCTTCAGAGTTACCAGCAGCTGGTCCTTATACGCCATCAATGCCAAACGACATGAAGTCATTACAGAAGGCAACAGCATGTCTAATGGCTTTATCCTTCATTAAATGAGATACATACTGTAGGTATATACCAGTGACGAAGTATTGTGTTATTCATCTTACTTGCGGATCCGTTAAAAGGAGCAGGTAGTCCGCAACATACTCGTAGATTGCACTATGCGCAACGAATTGTTGAAATCTGCGGCCGACAGCATAAGAAAAAAGACACAAACTTGCCTAAAATAATGACATGACTAAATGGGACTTAGTATGAAAGATAAACAGAAAAGCATTTAAGATTGTGATGTTTACTGCAATACACCACCACAACCACCTAATAAACTCGAGAAACATGCCACATTAAATAAGTTTCCAATTAATCTCTACCTTTCTATTGACACATGAGGAATTTTCATTGATCAATAAAAGTCTTAAGCAGTTTAAATGTTCATCTAAACGATACCATTACCAAGATGGACAGTGTAACTTTGCAAGATTTTCTCTGCTTACTTTATGATTATAGTTGCTTGATGGACAATTACTAGCACGATGAACGAACTTTCTGCAAACATCGTTGGCCGTCAGATTGTTATAATAACAGTCAGTGGACCATGTCTGTTTCATTTGAAAGCCGTTTAACTACAGTACATGATAAGCTATTAAAACAATTGCTCTAGACATGCTGTTGTCATAATATTTGCATACGGATGATGTTACTATGCTTTCTATAGAAAAAATGTGCTACCTAGAAACAATCTTAACACTGTTGCACAGCACAGAAAAAGGAAAACATCATATGATAAGCAGAGCGCGGGAAATTAAGATATTTTATAAAAAAAAAAGGAGCGACCGATCGAAATAACTGAAGTTCTAATCAGCGTCTAGAGCTATTCAGACCGTAGTGCCAAGAGTGTGAAATGTGTTAAACCAGTGCATTACTTGATGGCCAGTTTTTAATCTCGGTTAAGGACGAAACCCATGGGTAACTGTTGCCGAGGTCTAAGAACCAAAATTAAATGTTATCCAGTTCCAAGAATTGCTCCAATTAATATTGACATTTTTTGCTTACTGAAGAAACTAAATAAAAATGTAAGATTTCAAGCTAACACGCTATCTGAGGCAATTTTATTTCAAAGCAGTATACGGAAGATGGTGCTATAGTCTGAAGTACTCGTGGATGTGAGACTTAATAAAAAAAAATCTTCTCCAAGAAGCTCATGCCTTACATCAAGTTCTTAGTCTTACACCAAATTTGCTGAGGTCACATTCCGCTAACCTGTGTGCACCACTTTAGCTCAAATCTTCTTGTCCGTTCTGGCAAAACCAGAATAGTCTTCGAACCGGAGAGTTATTATTCAGTCACTCTATATATCCTGACCATTTCAGGCGACTAATACGCTTTTCTAATCCAAATCAGAGTCATAGACCAGGTCGTAGAATTCCCTACTATATCGCTGACTCAAAGGGAAACGAGGTCAAATATCGCTTAAAGAATCTTGCTATCATAGGATGATAAGGTCTTGCATTCAGTCCTCTTAGTGTAATTCGAAAACCCTTAAGTACTCAATTGCCTTCATATGCAAAAGATGCAGTGATTAAAACACTAGTTTCTGATAAGTTGTTATAATATTATCAGATGTAGAACTGAAATAGATGAAATGTCCAACTATCTGTTGACTCTGTATGTCCCTCCTTGTTTGCGGCATACCATATACTTGACTTTACCAACATTTACAGCTTAATCCAGTCTGAGGCTTCTGTTTCAATGCCTGCAACAGTTATACAACTCAAAAGTTTGAAAACCAATTGCTATTACTGGATCAACATCTACGACAGTAGCAGAGAGTGTACGCGAAGACCGTGATGAATCAATTCGGCGCCGTTCTCAAAACCTTTTACATAAGGTCTTGGTTTAAAACATACAAAATTCAACTCGTCAAAAAACTGAAGCCCGCCGACCTTCCGAATCGTCTCTGTTTCAGTCTTTGGGCTCTTGAAAAACTTTAAAAAGATCCACCATTTTCGACCAAAATTTTGTTCAGCGAAGAGCTCCATTCCTGACTTATTTACTATATCAATAAGCAAAATATCTGTATTTGGGGTGAGGAGTATCCCAGAAAAGGTTCCAGGGCTGCTATTTCATTCAGAGCAGTTTGGTGTAGCTTATTGGCTAGTGGAATTTTTGATCCAAATTTCCCTGCCGAAACGTAACTCTGAACGATGTCAGTTATCGCACCGTAGCCACCAACTACTTGCTGCCTGAAATTGAAGCCTATGGTCTCGACACACTTCTGGTTTCAAGAAGACGAAGCCACTTGTCACACAGCCTGTGAAACCATGACTTTATTAAGAGAACGATTCGGTTAATTTCACGCCCTCTACTGGTGAATAGCCCTCTGAACTTTTTTCTTTAAGAATACATGAAGTCCAAAGTCTACATGGATAAGTCTGACAATCTGGCTAACCCAGCTTAAAGTCACTCTTCTTCTTCTTCTTATCCTTTTATTAACCCTTTCCTCGTTCTACGAACTTATGCGTAACGAGTTTCCCATTTTTACTGCATCGCTGCTGCTCCGCTTATGGGGTTGGCTAATGTCGCAGACCGCAGAACGCGTCTACATAATGCTCGGTCCTGGATCGCTTCAGTGGTAAGCCCCAGGCGTTGTTGCGCATTGTCATCTGAGAAACCCAGGAATTCTTTTTCCGACCTCGTTTTCTTACAGTTGGAGTGATAGTAGTTGATAGTACCTTTTTAACCGGATTTTCCGCAGATCTTCTTTGAACGTGGCAATACCAGCTTATTCTATTCACCTCAAGCTGTTCGGTTACCGAATTCTTTATATGTAGACTTCCTCTTATACGCGTAGATCTAATGCAATCGCGTTTAGTGACTCCACTAGACATCCTTAACATTTTCATTTCCGCTGCCGTCATTTTGTTTTTAAATGCTTCGTACATTGTCCAGCACTGTGAACCGTATATAAGAGCTGGTCTAACAACCGTGGTGTTGAGTTTCCCCTTTAATTTAAGTGAAAATTTTCGGTCGCAAAAGATTCCCGAATTTTCCCGCCATTTCATCCATCCCACACTCACTCTGTGGCTTACGTCGTCGTCACATTTCGCTTCCATGGTAACGATTGATCCTAAGTACTTAAAGATAGTGCTTTTCGGAAGAACTATTCCGTCTAACATTATATCCGGAACAGGTCGCAACGGATGCGCAAATGGGCACGTCAAATACTCCGTCTTTGAACGACTTATTTTAAACCCGTTTCTCTCTATGGAATTTTCCATTAATCTAAGGCGTTCTGTAAATCTTCGACGTTATCGCTAAGTATAACTGCGTCGTCAGCGAAGGGAATTGGCGTTACATTTGCTTCGCGCATGCAGTCTTTTAAAAGATAGTCGAATACTACGTTAAAGAGAAAAGGGCTAAGTACACTTCCTTGATGCACTCCGACATTAACTGGAAATTCTGTTGTTAGTCCAGCAGAGCTTTTAACCGCAGTTTTCACGTTTCCGTACATGTCTTGTATTATTCTAATATACGTTTCCGGCACGTTTTGAGACCTCAGCGCGGCCCATATGAGATCCCTAGGCACTCGATCGAATGCTTTCTCGAGGTCGATAAATACCATGTGTAAATCCTTAGACGAATCTCGGTGCTTTTCCATTATTATTTGTAGGCTTTGGATAGCGTCCACCGTCGATCTTTCTTCAACAAATCCACACTGGCTATTATCGAGCTTTATTATTTGCAGAAGACGTTCGTTTAAGACTCTTTCGACGATTTTCATTGTGTGTGACATAAGCTTAATTGAACGGTAGTTGTTGCATTCTCGAGTGTCGCCTTTTCCTTTGTATAATGGAACCAAGAAGCTACTTCTCCATTGATTCGGCATAAGTTGTCCACATTTTAATTTATTTAAAAGTTTCGATAGCCAAACGCTGCCGATCCCCTCCATCTTCGACCAAAACTCTGATGGAATGCTGTCTGGTCCCGCCGCTTTCCCCCGCTTCATTTTTCCAATTGCTATACTTACTTCTTCGATTGAAAAGTCCGAAACTTCCTCCTCGAATAGACCAGCTGTCGGCACGATATCACGTGGAAACTGTTTGTTAAGCAACTCCTTGCAGTATTCAAGACACCGGTTACAAATTTCCTTTTCTTTCGAGGTTTCGGCGAGGTTATTTCTATTGAATTTTTTCTCCTCTGTGCAGCGAGCTTAAAAATATTTGGCATTTTAGTACTGTACGACGTTTGAACTTCTTGGATAGCTTGTCTTCTATCCGCCAATCGTGAGGATATTTGTTCCAACTCCTGGTACAGGTTTTCCGCTTCTGCCGCTCGAGTTCGAGCCAGGACTTTCTTTGCGATCTTTTTAAGACGCTCGTATTCAAGAGCCAGTCGAGCTTTTTCGATATCGTCGCTCCGATCGCATTTTGTCCACGCTTGGAATGCACTCTTCTTGTCGGCCACAGCTCGTTTGGTTTCGTCATTCCACCACCATGTTTCTTTGCCGACGTGATGGTATTTCGATATAGTCCCTAGATAGGACTTTGCGAGTGTTATGCATTCCTCGTGCATGCTGTTCCACATTTCTTGCGGGCTAAGTGAGTCTGCGATACCGTTTATATTGTGAAGTACTTCTTTAGCCAGTGCGATAAATCTTGCGCTTCGTTCCTTCGATATATTATACCACCGGATTTTTGGCTTTCCAAACGATGCCCGTGTTTTCGGTGGTTCCGCTGTGAAAAATTCTGTAATGAGCAGACGGTGTTGGCTTACTAGCTTAAAGTCACTCTGATAGGGGCTAATCACATGTTGACAAATGGTTTAAGGTATTTCGTGGAGAAAGTCATCTATTGCTGTCCTGCATTGCGGGCCCTCGCCCAATTATCAAGGCTTCGTCTATCAATGACGTTGTCTAATAAGAAGCGGGGGTAGAGTAACACTGGACTTATCATAAACATCATCAGACCTCTCCCCTCTGATGGTAGCTATGTTTTGTCCGGTGAAAAGCTGCCGGTCATAGGTCTTGTTGTGTGGCAAGATCATCGGTAGCCCATACCAGGACTTTAAACACGGTACCATGCCTTACTTGTTGAGATAGGCCCCCTTTTGGGAGCGTCACGGTGGCTGTGGTTTAAACGTAAATTGCAGGGAGGGTGACCCTACAAGAACTCAATACCCGGAGTGGAGTGGCTATAAGTACTGGGTACTGAGATCCTAAGATGAGTAAGAGGTTTTAGGTGGGCCTCGACTCATACCAAGGTTGGAGCTGTGCCCTCAACACAGTTCCGCATTGGTATTATATTGTTAAGTAGCAAATAAGCGATGGCAAGGCGTATCCTTGCTCCCGTGAAATTATGTCTTCCAGTCAGATGTTAACGAAAATCATAAGACGTTCTGTCCGGCATTGCTCCGCAGGCAATGTTATTATCATTTTTGTTGTCCAAATTAAAAAGTTCTATCTGACTTTAAAGTTTGGATAGTTCCCCCTCTTCAACAGTCGGCAGATAGGTCTTGCCACATCCTCTGAAACCTCTAAGTATTACTTAATTTACTTGCTAGTCACGAAATGTCTCAATTCCAGACCTCCTGTCTTAACTGGTTTCATGAGAAAGTTGTCATGCTCCGCATGCCTTGTTTGTCACACTAGTGATACTCAAAATATTGCTCCATTGTTGTGATGCCTGAGACATCCCTTGACATACAGTCCGTTTGATAAGATCGTATACGGCAAAACTCGTTTATGAAAACCGGCAGATAAAATATACTTCTGCTAAAATGCTTTGAATAAAAAAAATTAAAGAGTATTCAATTTTTGTCAGAGACGCAGGAATTTTAAAATGAATGTCGCGCTTGCATTACGTTATGAAGCAGTATTCTTGTGCACGCATCCAAAAGGACCGCAAATGTCATACGGAGCAGCTGCTAAATACATGAAAAAGTCAAAAGCTTTTGTTAGCAAGTGGATGCACCGTTATTCCCGAGTTAAAAATGTGGATGATTTGCCGGATTGTGGGTCTACGCCAAAAACACCAAAAAAGCAGGGCAAAATGATTCTACGCGTGTTTGAAAAAAATCCTCTTCTATCGTTACGTGGAGGACAAGGGATTTTACGTAAAATGGGTCTAAATGTGTGTTGTGATGCGATACGAAGACGTTTACTAGCCAATAATGTAAAATTTCGAAGCACAATAAAGAAACCACTAATGTCAAAAAAACACGTAGAAAAACGACTCAGTTGGGCCAAGGAGAATTTGGACAGAGATTGGAACAACGTTATTTTTTCGGATGAAGTTTCTTTTTGGTCATGGTCTCCTATCACTCATACCTGGTGTACACAATCCAATAAATTGATCCAGCGGACAGTCCAACACCCGGCAAAGGTAAACGTTTGGGGACGCTTCTCAAAACAAGGATTTGGCAATTTGCTCATGTTTACAAATAACTTAAACGCAACCAACATGGTCAAAATTTATAAGAAGGCTTTATTACCATCTGCCGAAAGGTGGTTTGAAAAAAGGAATGAGAATTGGTTACTGCAAGAAGATAATGACCCGAAACATCGCAGTCGTTTGTGCAGTGCGTGGAAACAAGAAAATGACGTCGATGTTTTAGATTGGCCATCACAGTCGCCGGATGCAAGTCCTATTGAAAATGTTTGGGCATTCATGAAGCTAAAGCTCCAAGGAAAGAAGATCTCGACGCCCAAACAATTATCACGAAAAATAACAGTTTTATGGAGATCTTTGTCTTAAGATTATGCTATAAGATTAGTAGAAAGCATGCCTCGAAGACTCCAAGCAATTATTGATAATGGAGGAGGGTGGACAACATATTAGTTGAAAAGCATTCAAGTAAATAAACAAAATAAACCAGTACAATTGATTTTTTTTATTATTATAAGTTGTTCTTTAATTTTTGTCGTGTACGATGTTATCAAACAGACTGTACTTTGGTAGTAGTTGGAGTCTGTATTGGCCACTCTGAATGTTTGGACATCTCAAATAAAGTCAAACAGCTTGAGCCTGCATCCAAACGTGATGATGATGTTGAATCAATCTCTAATTTACTGTTTTAAGCGGCTTACTTAAGCTACTGTTGAGGAGGTCAAAGATGCGTTCTTTGTAGTCAGTTTCTTTCGTAGGAGCTTGACCACATATAAGGCTGATGTGAATTAATGTAGATTATTGACTTAACACTTACACTTACCACAAGTCTCCAATAATATGCTAGATACTAGGTACCACAGTTTTTAAACCTCCTTCTGCCCGAATAATTTTCTAGCAATTTCAAGATTGGGGCCTTACAGTAGTAGAAGGTATGTGCTTATTGTTCAGTTTTTCCTGGGCTGTTTAGGATTCGATTGTTCCACATGTAGATTCGAATATCATTGGGCAGAGTTGTCAATAGTAATTCTGCACAATATCCGGGCCTGTTGGTTTGGGATTATGGGCATTTCCCAGTTGAAACAAAACAACGAGGCCCTGGGATTTCAAGTGCTTTCAAGGACCTTTATAGTGCTGGAAAGGAGGTCTACAAAATTAACAAATTTTGTTATCTCTTGCACTGACTACTAAATCTATATAAGCAGCAGAAAAATGAAATAAATATTTTGTCTGAAGTCCGGAAAATATATTCAATGTATGAACAGAGTTTTGACTGTTTCACTTTAGTGTCAAGTCTATACTAATGTACGCGAAGTAGTGATGTCGAGCCAGTGGATTCTGATGTTGCAATCGAAAAGCTTTTCGGATCCACATTTCAAGACTGACGCGGGTTTAGGTTTACTTGGAAGTCAAACTCGATTAAATCCGTGTTAAGTTGAAGGCTATTGACATTTTTGTTTGTTTTGACGATCTACTAGAGCTATAATCTGGCTTATATCGGCCGATATGCTTCTGATTTGCATATAATATTTCGCGCACAGACCAAACTAAAATGTTTTCAGCTCACTATGCTAAATCCCAACACTTTCTTTATACGTGTACATCGATGGTTAAATCGCAAATTGTATTTCTAAGATCAATGAAGACCAATCATTTCGAAACCATCAATTTGTGTTACTTTCACACGAAATCAATGCTCCGATGCGGCTCATCGTAATACCACAAACGACTACCGCATTTCATGTACTCTATGCTGATGCTGGCTCTGATTATCATAAAGATTTCCCCTTCATTTGAATCCGGAAAAATCGTTGTTCCATTGACTATAAGGCCACGGGTACATCGCTGTCGTAATTCACTCAATGAACCATGATGATGATTCGATGGATGGTCTTCTTCGTCATCAACGATTGAGATGATGGGATGCTATGCATCTACTTGTATCTTAATATTTAAGATTTATACATAGATACATTAATGGATTTCGGAAGTCGTAATCGAAGCAACTATAAAGAAACAAGATACTATAGAGACGTCTATAGCTGAAGGGAGACTCAATCCGATGACCTGAACAGACAAAACCATTTTAGACTGAAGATATGAGTATTGAGTATCTATTGCAGGCAATATACCTATAAAATACATAATATCCCAAATTTATGCCTTGAATCGATAGAAAATCGAAAACCTAAAATACGAGTATTCTGAGTCGTTTCACTTTTATCCAAATTTGCAAGTGGATTTTCCACATATGCCGCCGTCTAAGCCAAACCCAATCGTAAATGAAAGCGAACTGCGTGACCTTGTTTCGCACTTCTGTTTCTTTCTTCTTTTTGCTTGCATCCTAGGAGAAGTTGTTATGGAGCACCAGTTTCAGCACCAGCATCAGCATCATTCGAATGGAATTTCACTTTGCGTGTACGCATTGATACGTTGTTTGCCCAGAGGCACACAGGAATTTAAAAATCTTCTTTTCTTAGAAAGAGAAACTAAATTTGCGCGTCTAAATGATTGAGATTTTTCTATTTCTTCTGCAAGTACGCGCCTCCAATTAAGCTTACCACCTCGGATTGGAGGATTGTGACATTGTAAGATTTTGCGATTGAACGATTGGAGGGTGGCCAGATGATGATGAAATCCAAGCAGATGAACTAAATAAATGACAGACAGACGACATTTTTATACGATTAGTAAATCAAGTTGTTAATGACGAGTGTGTTGTTTGGTCTTCTCGTATAATGATCAGGTCTTGCACACCTTGATGTTGTTTGGCATCTTTCTCTTCATTTAATTGCAAATAAATTGTAAGGTACAAAAAATCGCTCCAAGTCTATCTGGATAGTTTCTTTTTCCAGAGAAAAACAGTCAGCCAGTTTCATTGCTTTTCAATGTTTAAGTATAAAACAATGTTTACAATGTGGAATTAATGAGAATTTCTTTTTTTTTGTTTTTTTTTTTTCAATTCTTTTGATTGCAGATAAAATTCGCGTTCCTCCCATTTGGCAAATGATGTTTTATCTTTTTAATGGAAAACATGAAAATAAAACAAAATAGCATTGGCATTCCCTGACCAAATCCGAAGATACCAGTCCCGAAAATAACCTTAATTTTCGGACAGTATCAGTGTCTGTCACAGAAACTTTAAGAATTATCTTAAGACTGGAAAATCGGATAAACTTTAGAATGGATGGAAAAGGAATAACAGAAGCGAAACTCTTTTTTTTTTAAGGTAACGGTCTGGGGTTGACCTAGGCTTTAATCAACATGCATCTCCAGTCAACTCGATCTCTCGTTAGTTGGCTGCAGTTCTGCTCACTAAGTTTGGCAGAGGTCCCCTTTCACTTGCGTACGCCAGGTAAGGCCCGGTCTTCCTCTACTCCGCTCCCTCTCCGGGTTGGATTTAAAAAAATTTTTGAACCTGAGGGTAAGTCTCCATCTGCTCTACATAGCCCAACCATCTCGATCGTTGGACCTTCACTCCTCTGGCTAAGAGCACGCTTATTCATTTGTGATAAAGTCTATGCCTCTGTCTTCGATTATTCATGTCTATATAGTATATAGTGTTACTTTTGTTCTCCGAGAGAGGGCTTTGCTACTCAATTGCCTTCGTAACCCAAAGAAACAGCGGTTGGCAAGAGTTATTGATCTCAGCGGTGGTGTCGTTTTCTGAACTGATAGTGGAGTCTAGGTATACTACGTCCTTAACAAACCTCAAAGTTATATCTGTCGAAGGTAATGAAGTAAACTGTTTGACAGAATATACTTGGTCTTGCTCTTGGTCTTGGCCTTAAAAATGCCACTGACATCACGCTGCTTTCTCCCGATTATGTCAATATCGTCGGCGAATGCAAGTAGCTGGACGAACTTTTGAAAGACAGTTCCTCTTGTGTTTGCGCGTGAATTTTGTACTATTCCTTCAAGTATGATGTTAAAGAAATCGCATGAGAACGCATCGCCTTATCTAAATCCTTTTTGACATCAAAGGTATAGGTGCAATGTTTACCGACCTTGATGGAGCAGCGTGCATTCATCGTCATCCTGCACTTACGGACGAGTTTGGCAGGGATACCAAAACTAGATATTGCTCTGTATAGGTCGTCTCGAAAGAGACGGCCTTGAAATTGGTGAATGAGTGATGTATATCGATTTGGAAGCCCATAGGTTTTCTCCACGATCTGCCGTAGTGTGAATATTTGCTCGATTGTGGGCTTTCGGCTTGAAGACACACTGATATGGACTAATCAGATTGCTGATGAACGGTTTCAGGTGTTAAGATCTTGTTTACAATGTTAAGAAGACTGATGCCTCTGTAGTTGGCGCAGTTCAGAGAGCCTCCTTTCTTGGGGATCAGGCAACCAAGCTGAGGTGCCCTATTCATCGGACATACTTTCGTCCGACCATATTTTGAGAGTCTGCTCCTTACCAAGTCATTGAAGAGCTCGGCAGTCAAGCAGTCTGCTCCAGCAGCTTGTATTGTTGGTCTACCTCGGCCAGGTTCGTCGTTCGGTTGTTTACAGAAATACTCTTTCCAAACCCTCAGGACCGACTGTGATTTTAATACGTCGTTCCCTCGCCCTCGCATTTAGCTTGAGGTTTGCCTCAATGGTATTTTTTTACCTTTTGGTAGAACTTCCGAATCTCTTTACTGAAGTAGCATCTCTCAATATCCCCGAGTACGTTTCTCATGCACTTTTTTTTTTTCCAGAGAAGCCGGTGTTCGTCTCTCCTCTTCTACTCGTTGAGCTCGTGAGCAGCTCTCGTCCTTCTATGCAGCGCCACGGTGTACGCATCTTACTTTGCTACATGTTCTTGCCGGGATTCATCATATAACCACGGTTTTCGTTTCGGCGGTCGAGTGAAGCTCAGCACATCAGAAGTGGCATCTCTGATTGGTTTTCCGCAGTGCTGTCACTGGTTTCGGTATTTGATGCTGGTCGCCGTGTACCTCTTGGAAGATTAAGGGAGAGTCGATCGGAATAGGATTTGGAGATATCTTGCAATGATAGCCGCCTGACGTCGAAATTCGTCACAGCGTTAGCTTGCCCTTGTGCTGCTAGTACCTTGACTACTACTAAGGTAAAAGTCTGAGTCGACGTTTGCTACTAAGAATGTTCAGACATCCATATGAGTTACTTACGTCGATCGCAATGTGGTAAATCTGGTTAATGGTTGATGGATCAAGGGTGTTCCAAGTCTCTTTGTGAATATGCTGATGGAAAACCGCGTGACAAAAATTTCCCTTCACCTGAAATCCGGTATGAGAGGTGGTGTCGTGCAAGCTATACCTTTTCACAATTGATATTACTGATACCCTCTTATTACTGAGGACAATTTCAATGTCTTAGATAAATGTCAGTAGTTCGTGGATGCTATCAAGGCCAGTTCCATTATAAATACCCCTAGAACGAGCGTATCCAGTAACCTGTTCAGAGAGGTGAGCGCTGCCGTTGGTCCACTTAGTTAGTCTCGGAAACCCTACCGCCCTGGGCTCCAAATATACCGAAGTAGCCAGGATAAGCTTTTATTTGGATTATTCCGGGATTTGAATTCTCCGTTGATTCAATTTAGAGGATTCATCCGCTCCCCCGTTTGGATGGACATCGACCAGCACCCGATGGTTACAACTTGAAAGTAAAATAAGTAGAATAGCGCTAAGAAGTTCTCTGTATGAAAGGGTGAACCGTAAATTTTGTCTTTCAAAATAGGGCAGTTCATCCAACACTTTTAAATTTTGTCGGTTACTGCGATATCATCTGGAAAAATGGAGATTTAGTTCTGATTTTGCAAGAGTCCTTGCTCGGGTAAATTTTCTATTTTTGCCATGAGGAAGAAGTTGAAGTTTTGTACCTTGAGATGCTGTTCTGTAAAACAAATGCTTTACGACGAAAGCGACCTATTCACCTTTATGTGAGGCAGATAGTGAGGTGTAGCAGTATGTCCTATTATACTTAGGAGATTGATGTGTACTACTTGTAATTCCGTTGCATGAATGGAGAGACACCGCAATAGTGGCTTCATCCAGATTTTTCGAGGATGAGTTGTCGTATTTGTGGAATTTTTGAACAGTGATATTGACTTATTGGGCTTCGAAGTGGTAACCTAAAAGTGTTAAAGAAACGAAGCTAAAGCAACAAAATTAAATCATAAAATTGGAGTAGAAAATAAATCAATTGTGACGTTATTAAAAGAAACAACAACAAACGAGGTGCAGTTATACTCGTAAAATAAAAGCGAGAAAAAAGTGTTTTGTATAGTAGATTGCTGGCACATTTATAAAATTTCTGGTGTTGACTCGTAAATTACAATCTTCATGAAGCCTAAGGGCATAGTACCCGGAACTATGAAAAAATATTTTTTTAGACTTTTTAACAGTAAAGATGCCTTAACGGAAGAATTCCCAATCTTTTGAACAGCACAAAACTAAAAATTCTACGATTTACCTTACACATACATAATTCTGATTGCGTGTTTTTGCTTTCTAAATACAGACTTTATATTACTAAGCTACGTATCACCCCAACAAAATAGTCCGTACTGCAGCTTTGGTTTCAAAAGACCATTGTGAACTTACTTTAATATAGATAGACTATAGTACTGGCTAAAATGATCGAGTTGTCTGATAACTCTATTTAGGTACTGCTTTAGATATAAGGTATGGTCTTTCCAACTGAACTTATTCTCTAGTATAATACCAAAATATTTAAAATTGTTGACGCGATCTATTTTGAAGCAGGCGTCACATCAACTGAAGTTACTATTGAATGTAATAGGATCGTGGCAGCCTAAAAGAAATCTCAAGCAACACGGAGAATGGCAATGTAAGGGAAGGCCTTCGCACATTGAACCTTTAATATTGCAGAGCATAAATTTAGTTTTATTACTGATTACCATTCTATGCTGATTGAACCATTTACGCAATACTCGTATATCTAAACCATTATTAACATCCGAAAGAAGACTATGATAGCTCTTATTGGAATAGGACAGAGCAGTATCGTCGACAAACGCTGTAATTTTGCCTTGAAAGGGTTGTATAAATAGCGAATTTACGTAGATTAAAAACAGGATGGGACCTAATATGGAACCTTGCGGTACACCTATGTTGATTAAAATCTGTGAACTGATATTGATATTTACCTACACTATTTGCTTACGATTTTTTAAGTATGAAGCAAATCAGTCATAAATAAAACATTTGAGACCTGCGAAGCATGGTCCACCATATCAAAAACTATAGTAATGTCTATGAAAAGAGTGGCAGGAATTTCTGAAATATTCAAACTTAGATAAATTTCACCAGTTAATTTTAACAAAGCACTTTCAGTAGATCTTGCGCTTCTAAATCCAAATTAGGAAACGCTAAGAAAGTTTGTTCTATCTACGAAAGATAGAAATCTAGATTTCATACCTTTTGATAAAATAGTAGGGAAGTAGGACTATAGTTATTTAGTACCGTAGCGTCACCCTTTTTGTGGAGTCGTATTACTACTGCTGTTTTCATTGATTCTGGAAAAATTCCACTCTGAACGCAAGCATTAAATATAAAACATAAGACATCCGAAATTTAATAAGAAATGT
Source organism: Volucella inflata (assembly GCA_928272305.1). Taxonomy (NCBI): domain Eukaryota; kingdom Metazoa; phylum Arthropoda; class Insecta; order Diptera; family Syrphidae; genus Volucella; species Volucella inflata. The sequence goes on from OV743716.1 coordinate 185,664,631, forward strand.
TTTTGAAAACAAAACTGGAAATCTTATCAAAACAACATGAGTTAGATGTTTTTAGTTATAATATAATTTTTTGTATTTCGAGTTCCGTAAACTTTCAGATTGAAGATTCATTTGTTTTAAAAATAAATCAAGTTGATTATCATATTTAGAATTCCGTGCGGCATCGGATAAAGAATAGTGCCGCAGTGCGTCCCAGCTTGTCGTAAGAGGCGACTAAATGGGACACCAATTATATACAGGCAACTATGACACCAAAAATGAGCCTGTGACACTTTAACACCTTAAAACTTTCCCATAAGTTTGTACGCAATCAGTGGGTTCCCACGTCTGGAGACTACCGGTGGAGTAAAAGAACAATCAATCAATTCGAAATGAGCATACAAGTTTCAAACCACTCAAACTTTAGATACACTACATGGAAATGATCGCAATTTACAGCACTACCCCGCTGGGCACCACGATTGCAACGCACTCGGGTGATCCCAGAGCAAGCAGAAGTGCTTGTGTCAAACCCGACGGATTGGAATCGTTGTTGCAGCGGATCTTCTAAACAACATCGTTGGCATCTTGAAAATAAGCGACCGCTTGATGAGTCTTAAACTCGTCATACACAATGAAACGTGGAACATTGTTAGCGCGTACGCTCAACAGAATGGATGCGACCAAGCGGAAAAAGATACATTTTGGTCAGAGTTCGGTAATTTGCTTAGAAATATACCTATCGATGAGATGCTCTTCGTAGGCGGAGATTTAAATGGCCATGTCGGAGAAACAAATGTTGAATATGAGGACTGCCACGGCGGTAAAGGCTTTGGAACCGTCTTAAATACAATGTTTATTAAACATCAACGACATCTTATCACCTATAGCAGCGGAGGCCCCAAAAAATGCAAATAGATTATCACCTCTGCAAAATGTCGATGAGAAACCGTGTTAAGGACTGTAAAGTTATACTTGGAGAATCGCTAGTAAGCCAACACCGTCTGCTCATTACAGAATTTTTCACAGCGGAACCACCGAAAACACGGGCATCGTTCGGAAAGCCAAAAATCCGGTGGTATAATCTATCGAAGGAACGAAGCGTAAGATTTATCGCACGGCTAAAGAAGTACTTCACAATATAAACGGTATCGCAGATTCACTTAGCCCGCAAGAAATGTGGAACAGCATGCACGAGGAATGCATAACACTCGCAAAGTCCTATCTAGGGACTATATCGAAGTACCATCACGTCGGCAAAGAAACATGGTGGTGGAATGACGAAACCAAACGAGCTGTGGCCGACAAGAAGAGTGCATTCCAAGCGTGGACAAAATGCGATCGGAGCGACGATATCGAAAAAGCTCGACTGGCTCTTGAATACGAGCGTCTTAAAAAGATCGCAAAGAAAGTCCTGGCTCGAACTCGAGCGGCAGAAGCGGAAAACCTGTACCAGGAGTTGGAACAAATATCCTCACGATCGGCGGATAGAAGACAAGCTATCCAAGAAGTTCAAATAATAAAGTTCGACAATAGCCAGTGTGGATTTGTTGAAGGAAGATCGACGGTGGACGCTATCCAAAGCCTACGAATAATAATGGAAAAGCACCGGGATTCGTCTAAGGATTTACACATAGTATTTATCGACCTCGAGAAAGCATTCGATCGAGTCCCTAGGGATCTCATATGGGCCGCGCTGAGGTCTCAAAACGTACCGGAAACGTATGTTAAAATAATACAAGACATGAACGGAAACGTGAAAACTGCGGTTAAAAGCTCTGCTGGACTAACGAGAGAGAGTTAATGTCGAAGTGCATCAAGGAAGCGTACTTAGCCCTTTCCTCTTTAACGTAGTATTCGACTATCTCTTAAAAGACTGCATGCGCGAATGTAATGAAATGTAACGCCAATTCTCTTCGCTGACGACGCAGTTATACTTAGCGATAACGTCGAAGATTTACAGAACGTCTTAGATCCGTCGTTAAAAGACGGAGCATTTGACGTGCCCATTTGCGCATCCGTTGCGACCTGTTCCGGATATAATGTTAGACGGAATAGTTCTTCCGAAAAGCACTATCTTTAAGTACTTAGGATTAATCGTTAACATGGAAGCGAAATGTGACGACGACGTAAACCACAGAGTGAGTGTTGGATGGATGAAATGGCGAGAAAATTCGGGAATCTTTTGCGACCGAAAATTTCCACTTAAATTAAAGGGGAAACTCAACACCACGGCTGTTAGACCAGCTCTTATATACGGTTCACAGTGCTGGACAATGTACGAAGCGTTTAAAAACAAAATGACGGCAGCGGAAATGAAAATGTTAAGGATGTCTAGTGGAGTCACTAAACGCGATTGCATTAGATCTACGCGTATAAGAGGAAGTCTACATATAAAGAATTCGGTAACCGAACAGCTTGAGGCGAATAGAATAAGCTGGTATTGCGACGTTCAAAGAAGATCTGCGGAAAATCCGGTTAAAAAGGCACTATCAACTACGGTCACTCCAACTGTAAGAAAACGAGGTCGGAAAAGAATTCCTGGATTTCTCAGATGGCAAATGCGCAACAACGCCTGGGGCTTACACTGAAGCGATCCAGGACCGAGCATTATGTAGACGCGTTCTGCGATCTGTGACATTAGCCAACCCCATAAGCGGAGCAGCAGCGATGCAGTAAAAATGGGAAACTCGTTACGCATAAGTTCGTAGAACGAGGAAAGGGTTAATAAAAGGATAAGAAGAAGATTATCATATTTAGAATAATCCTGCAAATAACTCAAATTGGAAAAAAACTTTTTATTAAATAAATAAGCAACTTCAGTTATGGGATTTTTGTTATAATTTATAACAATGTCTGCATTTTTATAAGCCCTGTTCAAATCCATCCATTCCCCCACGTTACCAAAATTTGCAGCTAATCTATTTCTGAAATAGGCATCTTTATCATATAATTTTTTTTATAGTAATCTATCATTTTCGGGATGTTTTTTAACTTGTACACATAGGTATTTGTTTTTTCTTTCTTACGAGGGCGGGTCAATAAGTCCGTGACTTTTGGATTAAAACACAGATTTTTTGATAAAAAAATAATTTTATTTTTCAACGCAGTCTCCCTTGAGCTCTATACACTTTGTCCAACGCTTCTCCAATTTTTGTATCCCTTCCAAAAAAAATGATTTGTCGAGGTCCTCAAAATAGGCCTTTGTTTGCGAGATGACTTCATCATTGGAGTCAAATCTTTTTCCACCAAGCCATTTCTTCAGGTTTGGGAACAAGAAGAAGTCGCTCGGAGCCAAATCTGGAGAATAGGGTGGATGAGGGAGCAATTCATAGCCCAATTAATGGATTTTTGCCATTTTTGCCACGATTGCGTTTGTGGTCGACTGTGAGCAAACGCGGCACCCATCTTGCGGAAAGCTTTCTCATGCCCAAGTGATCATTCAAAATTGAAACCACTGAGCCATGCGAGATCCCTACGGCTTCCACAATCTCTCGCACTTTCAATCTTCGGTCGGCCAACAGCATATCGTGAATTTTTTCGATTGTTTCGGGTGTAGAGACCTCAACTGGGCGTCCAGGACGTTCGGCATCTTCAGTGCTTGTACGGCCACAACGAAATTCAGTAAACCACTTTTTTACCATTGAAATCGATGGTGCAGAGTCCCCATAGTATTTATCAAGCTTAGCCTTGGTCTCGGTAATGGTTTTTTTTCGCAAGAAATAATGCTTAATAAGCACACGAAATTCACTTTTTTCCATTTTCTCCTCAAATTAGTGAGTAGTCTGATAAAAATAGCTGTCAAACACAAACTAACTGACGCAGCAAGTTTAAATTTTGACAGGAGTCAACTGACAGATGCTTGTTGACAGGAGCAGTGTTGCTGTTTCAGTAAAGAGGTCAGAAATTCAAAAAGTCACGGACTTATTGACCCGCCCTCGTATTTTTCTTATTTAGTCCATTGCTTAAGATACTTTAATTTATTATTATTTTTATATATGTTCTGCTTACAATTGGATATATGGAATATGTTCTTTACTGAACATTTACGCAATCAACTGTTTTATAAAGGGTTTTCCAATAAGGACTTGACAAATTTTTTTTTTAAATAAAACGCAAACCATTTGAGATATTTCAAAAACTTTATTATCGGCTTGAAGTACAATCAAAACATTTATTAATGGAACTCGACTTCGTTCATATGGCCACCGCGGGCACGTTTGCAGCGGTCGATTCCTTGGACCCAATTTTCAACGACTCGACCACATATTTTGGCCGAAACGGTCGCTATTTCACGTTCAATGTTGGCTGTGAGCTCTTCCAACGTCGTCGGCTTGTTGGCATAAGCCAATGACTTGACTTAGCCCAACAGAAAATAGTCAAGCCGCGTTAAATCGCACGAACGGGGCGGCCAATCGACTGGCCCATTTCTTGAGATAACACGCTCACCATACTTACTCGTCAATAAATCGATTGTAACGTGTGCTGTGTGGCACCATCCTGTTGAAACTACATATCGTCCAAGTCCATATCTTCCAATTCGGGCCAAAAATAATCGGTGATCATGGCGCGACTACGACAACGCAGTGGAATTGACTGATTTGGATCGTTTGCTACGGACGCCTGAACGGCAGAGATATTTTCGACACTTCGACCAACCCGTTGTCTTACTGACACGGCAACATCACACAACGAATATGTAGACTCAAATTTTTGCACTTAACTTGTTATTGCCCGTCTACTAGGGCGAGAATTATGACCGAAAATTGGAATTAACGCTCTTAAAAGTGCAGTCACCGCCTCCGAATTTCGGTAGAAAATTTTTATAATTTGCAGACGTTGCTCGTTCGTGTACTTAACCATGATGAAAATGTTGAGTTTACTGAATAAATTGACAGTTTCAGTTTGATGATTAGTAAAAGAGGGCGTTCCGAAATTAAATTCAAAGTTGTCAAGTCCCTCTTGGAAAACCCGATAGAGAGAGATTTCGCAAGAAATTTTAAGGATGTTAACATCATCAGCAGAATCTCCAGGATTCGAAGGTATTCTTCAGCTGACCAGCTTAATGTTGCACTAGTAAAGAGTTTTTTTTTTCTCAGAATGGTTGGTTGACAGGGTCGAGCAGGCACTAACACTGTTAGTAAGGCAGAGGTGATTTTTATTCGCACTAATGGCTAGGGAGGATAATGGAATTTCATGGAGTCACACTACGCAACTGAGCTATCTTTAAACTTGGTCCTTAGCCAAAAAGTTCCTCACCTTGGTCCGCAAGGCACCTTGATCCAGTGGATACACAAAAAATAAAGAATTTTCGGTAATAAGGGTTGACGTTCTTGTCCTTCCTAGACCACTACCATGGAAAGGTTTACAATTATCTTTATGGAAATAAGAAAGTAAGTGCCAACAGCTTGACTGAAAAAATTACATCTATTTGTACTATCTTTAAAATAGTTTTGCTTTTGCTTTTAGTTATTACCGCTGCTGTTGATTCTTGGACAGACAAATTAAGATTAATGTTCTCAGTTTCCTGACCGTTTAAAATAAATGCCCAATTCTTAGGCAGCTAACTGCTTTTACAACATTTTTCTTATCTTATGCTAATGATTGCTGTTTTGTTTTTTTGCCGATGTTTTCGGAAATAACTTTCCTTAGGCGATTAACGCTGACCCAAAAACCCGGGCTTGAGAAAATATTTAAACATCTCTTTTGTTGAATTATAAACAGAATATCTAATAAAGTTTGGGAAGAAAAAAATAGAACAGAACAGAATAGATACTAGAATGCAGGTGCTAATGAACTATGAACACACTTATATATGACTATGCATGCTGTGGTTATGAATAAATGATTGATTTCATTATATAACAGTTAAATGGCAAGACCAAGTCATGGTAAATGACATCACAATTGTATGGTTTCCATTACCTCACTGTCATTAAATTAATACGAGTGCTAAAAGAGAACACAGGAGAAGATAAAGCCGCATTTATGTACCAAAAGTATCTGAACTTTAGAAGAGTTTCTTGACTCGAAGCTAAATGCGCGGCATATGCCAGAAACCACAGGTGAGATTGGAGAGTGCATTCATTAGCTGCCTAGCAGTATGATCATAGTGTTATGAGGCCGAGTCTGAGGGACCAACGACCAGCGAAGGTAAAGGTAATAAAAACCACTATGAAGGCATCCGAAGTTATGTTAATCATTTTATTTCGGAAGATTCGGATGTAAATTGAACTTGATTGCTTGTGAGTTTGCCTGCTTGGTTGGCATTCTTCTTATTTTGTTTCTTTCTTTTTTTCGGACTCGCAATTGACCGGGTGTTGAAAGAAAACGCAAACGCACATTAATCTTGACTTCAATTACAAAGGCAGTCATGCTAAGAGTTGGTGTAGTAGATAATTTTATTAACTTCACACTTAACTCCGGAAACACTGGGCGATGTTTTCATAGTGCCATATTTAATTTTTTTTGCAGTAAATTTTAAATATCATGGCTTCACAGTAATCTTAAAACTCTTCCGAGAAATTTAAAAAAGCTAAGACAAGTCTGTATTTGGTTATAAAAAAAAGTTTTGAATGAAATGTTCTTTCTTGATTTATAGAGTACACTTCAAGTCTAGCATGTGCTTTTCTAACCATTTTTTCCAATTGCTTTTACGATGTCGATGGCGCGATAGTTAGTCACGCAGAGAGTCTGGGTTCGATTCCTGGCTGGGTTACAAATAATTTTTCAAATCGCCATTACCCTTTCGGCGGGCAATGGCAAACTCCCGAAAGTAAAATTGCCTACGAAAAAGCTTCTAAGGAGTGCCGTTCGGGCTCGGCGATAAACCGTAGGCCCCGCTCAGATGTGATTAAAATGACAACATGAGCAACACAAATGAGTGTCAAGAAACTAGGCCAGGGCCCATACCGGGCTGCCAGCGCCACAGTGCTTTTTTTCTTTAATTGCTTTTACGGCAAGGCCTTCTCATAAGCAGTTCGAGTTATTATAAGAATGATTCTTTCTCACGGTGAAAAGATTGCTAAAATTATATCCTGTAAAATGGATGCAATAAATAGCAATTATCTGTTCATAAACATTATTACTTACATAGGTGGCACTACAGTTCGGGCTGAACCCGGGCCTCTATAAACAATTCCCTTACATTAGCTCGGTTTTTAGCTTGCTACCTCCAGTCATACACTCTAAATCGGTCTTCCATCTGGGCTAGATTCGAAGACATTGCGGGCCGCAGCATTGGTGTACAATCGCGCTCTAAACATTTTATCTATCTCAGGGTACTGAGTCTGACAAGGTCGATGTACAGAAGGTACAGGTCATAAAGTTCGTCGTTGAATCTCTCAAACGGGACCTAATATTTCATATTTCAGGACCATAGAGCTGGACCAGATTTTAGTTTTTCGGTTCACGATCTTACTACCCAATTGCCTCCGTAAACCAAAGCAAACATCGATTAGCAACAGTGAGTTCTCGTTTTATTTCTGCTGCGGTATTCTTGGCAGATTTTGTATCAAAGTCGAAGTAGACTATAATTCTTACTACTTCAAAATTATAGATCTAGACTGTGACATTCTGTTTAGTTCGTTGATATTGTGTTACCTTCTTGTTGACAGCATATACTTAGTTTTTCCCTCATTTGCCGCTTAACCCATTTAGGTAGCTTTTATTTCAATACTAGCAAACACACCGGTGACAGCCCCTGTTCTTCCAGTTATATCGATATCATCGGCATAGCTTGTAGTTACACAGCCTTGTGAAAGGAAATAAAGCTGGAGATGAGAAAACTGATGGACGCCACCCAATTTTTATGTGAAATTGGGATAACACGCTCAAAACAAAAGAGATTAATGTTTCCCTGCTGGGGAATCAAAATCTACATTTTTTTCCTTTGAGAAAGGGGAAATGACAAACCATTCACATATATAATATTTGAAAAATCGAATTTGCGGCACAAAAGGCGTTCCTCACACAAGAAATTTGAACCAAGAAAATAAAGACATCGGTGAACAGGAGGCCCAAGTAAAAGGGGTACTAATCTATTTCCTGACTACTTGGGCTCGCTCCTGTTTGAACGTAGGGTTTGATGAGGGAAGTGGATACCGCAGTTCACAGCATTACGCGAATTATGGTTGGTTACCATCCACACATAACTCTCATACACACATTCATACGAGGTTTAACTAATCCAGCTGCTAGAGCAAAGGGGCTTACTTCCAGATCTCCGACAACTACTCCTTCCGGCGATCACATAGTTGATGTTTTTTCGTGTTTGTCATATTCCTTTTGTCTGTCGAGTTACTGCTTGGGCCCATTTTACACCCACATCCTGACATCCACATAGGAAGGAAACCATTCCCAATAAAATTACGTTTAAGAGGGCCCGTAAATCTCCTTGAAGACAATGAGTGGCGCGGATTGTGGAGAATCGCAGTTTGCGGGTCTTAAAACCTTGAAGCATACAGTATGGAATTTATAGTGGACTCATCGCCATTACTGGTGGTATAGACATTTCGGGGCACCATCAAAGAGCATTACGGGGATAGACCCTAGAGTACTCGTACTCGGAGTACCAAAATGGTCATCTCTGGAACGGTAGGTAGAAAGAGGTAACTATACGAGTACTGTTGCGTTCACGGGAATGACGAGGAGAAAAGAACGGGGACAGCACAAGAAAAGTCAAGAGGGCAGAGGAGTAGAACAGACTAAAAAAAGACCAAAGAAAGTGGAGGATTTTTGGGGGGTTATTTGCACACAGCAGCTCTGTACAAAATCATTTCCAGCAGCGTGGAATACTTTGGCCAGTAAACCATCAAGTTCAGCTGCTTTATTTGATCTCAGCTTATGTATGGAAATAGTTGTTCTATAATCTCAGTTTTATACTACAAGGTTTCATTAATCATCTCAACAGGTTTCTGTACGATTTTTCTTGGTTTGAACCATTGGTAAAACTTCTGCATATTGTTCCTGGAATACAACCTCCCAACATCTTCGATCGTGTGCTTCTCGTCCTTTGTTTTCTTCTTATGGAGAAGCCGATGTTCTTCCCGTATCATCTGCTCACGAAAGCTCCCGGTCGCTTGCTTCTGCGCCGCTTTATATGCTTCTTGTGTAGCTACATGTGTTCGCGAGAATTCTTCATCAAACTAGAAATTTCTTGGTGGTGGTTTGGTGAAACTAGCAAATCAGTTGCTGCACGTTGGAAGCGATGGTACCTGTCTTCGGTACATGTTTCTCGTGGTATAGGAGTTTTTGAGAGACTTCGCAATACGTACGAGTATGCCACCGTGTGGCGCTCCATTGTTCCAATTTAAGTTCTGTTTTTTCGTTAAATTGGTACATCTGTTGTTGATATTCCCACTAAATCTTAGCATCATAGCTTGACATTTGCAAAAGTTACCTAGCACAGAGTACATCTATCTCTGTGTGTGTTGGCTATTTTTTACTTACTTTACTTTAGGTGGCGCTACAGTCCGGGGTGGACCTGGGCCTCAGTCAACAAGCTTCTCCAGCCAGCTCGATCCCTGGCTAGCTGCCTCCAGTTTCGCATGCTAAGTTGGCTGTCCTCTTCCACTTGCGTGCGCCACCTGAGTTTTGGCCTTCCTCTACTGCGTTGTCCCTCGGGGGAGGATTCGAAGACTTTCCGGACCGGAGCATTGGTGTCCATGCGCTCTACATGACCCAGCCATTTCAGTCTTTGGATCTTCACTTTTCTGGCTAGGTCCATGTCGCTGTACAGTCCATACAGTTCGTCGTTGTATCTTCTCCTCCACTCACTGTCAATGCAGACGGGACCGAAGATCGCCCGAAGAATTTTTCTTTCGAAGCAATTAAGAACACCCTCCATTCTCCATTTTTGATAATGTCCATGTCTCTGCGCCATAGAGCAGGACCGGGATTATTAAGGTCTTATAAAGGGTGACTTTTGTTGTCCGAGCGAGGGCTTTGCTACTCAATTGCCTTCTTAACCCAAAGAAACAGCGGTTGGCAAGAGTTATTCTTCGCTTGATCTCAGCGCTGGTGTCGTTGTCTGTATTTAAAGCGGAGCCTAGGTAGACAAAGTCCTTAACTACCTCAAAGTTATATCTGTCGAGGGTGACGTTCTGTCCGAGACGTCGGTGTTGGTTGTCCTTTTTGCTTGACAGCATATACTTGGTCTTGCCCTCATTGACCGCTAAACCCATTATCGCCGCTTTCGTCTCAATACTCGCGAAAGCGCCACTGACATCACGCTGCTTTCTCCCGATTATGTCAATATCGTCAGCGTATGCGAGTAGTTGGACGGACTTTTGAAAGATAGTGCCTCTTGTGTTTGCTCGTGAGTTTTGCACTATTCTTTCAAGTACGATGTTGAAAAAATCGCATGACAGCGCATCGCCTTGTGTAAATCCTCTCTGGACATCAAAGGTCTCGGTGAGATATTTACCGACCTTGATGGAGCAGCGTGCATTCTCCATCGTCATCCTGCACAGACGGACGAGTTTGGCAGGGATGCCAAAACTAGACATTGCTCTATATAGCTCGTCTCTATAGATGCTGTCATACGCGGTCTTAAAATCGATGAATAGGTGGTGGGTATCGATCTGAAGCTCATGGGTCTTCTCCAAGATCTGCCGTAGTGTGAATATCTGGTCGATGGTGGACTTTCCTGGCCTGAAATATACTGATATGGACCTATCAGGTTGTTGACGAACGGCTTCAGGCGTTCACACAATACGGCAGATAAGATCTTATATGCGATGTTAAGGAAACTGATGCCTCTATAGTTGGCGCAGTTCAGAGGGTCTCCTTTCTTGAGAATTGAACAAACAATGATGAGGTTCCATTCATCGGGCATACTTTCGTCCGACCATATTTTACAGATGAGCTGGTGTATGCTCCTTACCAAGTCATCGCCTGCCGCTTTGAAGAGCTCGGCAGTCAGGCCATCCGCTCTAGCAGCTTTGTTGGACTTAAGCTTCGATATGGCTATCTTCACTTCATCCAGGTCGGGTGGACGGAATTGTTGGTCATCATCGTCCAGGTTGAAAGGTTGATTCAGACAGTCTGTAGAAATAATCTTTCCAAATCCTCAGCATCGACTGCGATTCTACTACGATGTTCCCTTGTTCATCTCTACAGGCTTCGGTTCGGGGTTTGTTTCCGCGGCATGCTATTTGTACCTTTTGGTAAAACTTCCGAACCTCATTCCTGGAGTAGCATCTCTCAATTTCCTCGATCGCGCGCTTCTCATGCTCTTTCTTCTTCCTCCTGAGAAGCCGGTGCTCGTCTCTCCTCTTCCGCTCATAAAGCTCATGAGCAGCTCTGGTCTTTCTAAGCAGCGCCGCGTTATATGCATCTTGCTTAGCTGCATGTGCTTGCCGGCATTCATCATCGAAAAAGGGGTTTCGTTTTGGTGGACGAGTGGGACCTAGCACATCAGAAGCCGCATCTCCGATGGCGTCTTGGCAGTGTTCCCAATGGTTTTCGATGCTTGATGCTGGCGGTATTGGACCTCTTAAGACATTAAGAGACACTCGATCGGAAAAGGACTTGGCGATCTCTTGCGATTGTAGCCGTCTGACGTCGAATTTTCTCACAGCATTAGCTTGTCTTGGCGTAGTTTGGGATATCCGCAACCGTACCTTGGCTACAACAAGGTAATGGTCTGAGTCGATGTTGGCTCCTCGGAACGTACGGACATCCATAATACTGGAGGAGTATCCTGCGTCGATCGCAATGTAATCGCTCTGGTTGACTGTTGATTGATCAGGAGTTCTCCAAGTCCCCTTGTGTATGTCGAGATGTGGGAACCGCGTGCTAGCTATGAAAATGTTTCGCCCCGCCGCAAAGTCGATTGGCCTGAATCCGTTATCGGAGGTGGTGTTGTGCAGGCTATATTTTCCGATTGTTCCACCAAAGATACCCTCTCTTCCTAGCTTTGCATTAAAATCACAGAGGACAATTTTAATGTCATAGCTAGAGCATTGCTCGTAGGTCTTGTTAAAGAGCGTGTAGAAGGCATCCTTGGTGTCGTCATCTTTCTCATCTGTGGGGGCATGCGCGCATATGAGGCTAATGTTGGCGAATTTAGCCTTGATGCGGATTGCTACGAGGCGCTCGCTCACATGCCGGAAGCTGAGGACTTTTGGTCTAGATGTCGCAGTTTTTCATCTTCTTTTTGTTCGGCCCATTACATCGCATTTCTTGGATGGCGGTTATGTCTGCTTTGCAGCAGTCTAGGGCCTAGTTGCTCGGCTGCACATGGTCTATTAAGGGATCTAACATTCCACGTGCATATCCGAAGCTCATTGTCCTTAAATCGTTTGCGTGTGTTGTCAACAGTTGATCCGTCCATATCCGAGGCTTGTTGATGCTTCGCAACTCGAAGGGGTCGGTTACACCGAAGCCAGTAACCCGTTCCGGGATGTGAGCGCTGCCGTCTCTTTTCCAAGACCCTGACTAAGTCCTGGAAATCCTTTCCGGCCTGGGCTCCAAATATGTCGGAATAGCCCGGAGAAGGTCTGTTTTGTTTTTCCGACACTAATCCTGGTCAATGGCGCAGGAAACTCGCCATTTGCCCCCTTCACTTCGCAACCTCTAGTGAGATTCCCAGATGGCGCCACGAGGAGGCGTGAAGTAGGACTTATTAGCAGAGCTGCAAGATGTTCGGGTGCAGAGGCTCATTCTCGTCATTTAAAGAACCAGCACCTGTCGGAAGATGCTACTTCTACGAGGCCTTATACAAATCGTTGCCATCCTTTTACAATTTTAGAAATGAATTTAAATTTGCAACAACGAACTTGTATTAAATTCTACGTTAAAAACGAATTTAATGGTGCGCGAACGTTGGAAATGTTGGAAAAGTGTTTCGGCAACGATTCTCTGAAAAAAACTGTCGTTTACCAGTAGCACGAGCGGTTCAAACCAATCGAAGGTCGTGAATCAATCGAAGATGATCAACGCAGTGGCCGACCATCGTAATTGAAAACCGACGAAAACATTGTTGAAGTAAAAGAAATGTTAGTCAATAACCGCATATTAACCATCAGAGAGATAGCGGAGGACTTGAACATTGCCTATGGATCCGTCCAAGACATTTCGGTTAATGATTTGGGTTTCCTCAATTTTATGCAAAAAAGAGACCGTGTTGACGTCGCAAAAGAGATGATTTGCGAGGCTGAATCCGATCCCACCTTCATCAGAAGGATCATTACTGCAGACGAGACGAGGGTTTATGAGTACGACACGCAATCCAGACATCAGGCAAGTGAATGGCGCTCACCAAATGAGCCGAGGCCAAAAAATCCCCGTCGTTTTCAGTCAACAAAAAAGGCAATGCTCACGGTTTTAATGGATTACAACGGTGTTGTGCATCATGAATTTTTGCCAGAAGGCCAGACAGTAAACAAAGAGTATTATTTGGGCGTTATGAGACGTTTGCGTGAAGCAATTCGCCGAAATAGACCAGAATTGTGGGCAGAAAAATCGTGGATTTTGCACCATGATAATGCACAGTCGCACAGTGCCATCATTATTCGTAATTTTTTGACGAAAAATGTAACAAATACCATCCAACAGCCACCGAATTCACCTGATTTGGCTTCCTGTGACTTCTTTCTGTTCAATCGAGTTAAAAAACAACTACGGGGAACGCGCTTCAGCAGCCGAGAGGAAGTAATGGAAAAATCACAGGGAGCACTGAAGTACATACCGAAAACCGAATACGAAAAATGTTTCGAGGATTGGATCAAGCACTGGCACAAGTGTGTTGCAGTCGATGGGGATTACTTTGAAAGGGACAATATAGATTTAGATGAAGTAACTTGTATTTTTATTATTATCATTTGGGACATAAGGGACATTGCTCATATATCTTGTCGAGGAGCTCGTAGAAACATTCTTTAGCCGTCTTTTTCCGTAGAGGTATGGGCGAAGCATATTATGTTTCCTTTTGTTAGCGAATCGAGCTTAGATGTGGATTATCTTAAGATACTGGCTCAAATGTCAGAAGCTTAAGACTTCTTGCCTTAATCTGCTTTTGTTTCTTTTCATCAAAGCAATCACCAAGCCCTGATGGGAAGCTAACACTTTTGCTTGGAAGAAGCTATATTGTAAGTAAGTAGGTAAATAAAGCATAACTTGGTGAATTCGGTATTTTGACTGAGATGGCCTGAAAATATCTTTGGATTCCCTTCATTCGTTTCTTATCAAAATCAAATCATAGGGACTTATGCTAAAGTCAATTTCAATAAGCAATCATATCAGTTATCTCATAAGGGGATACGAGCGCTGTCGTTGGTTATGTCGATATCATCTCTTTTAAAGAATCTACACCATTGGTGCTCTCAACACGTCGGAGTTGAATATGATCGTTGGTCTTGAATGTAAGTGCGTTCTTACAGACAAATTCAGAGATCACTTAGGCATTCAAATTAGGATGGTTCGTCACAAGTAAGATATTCTTTCACAGTATGCACATACATATGTTCAAGATTGGGCTTAACCGTTGACGGTATTTAAGTTTTTGCTTATTTTGAGAGCATAAAAGCTGTCCGGACCTAAAAACATTCTAGTGTGAGAGTTTAGTAATCAAAAACTTGAAAAGGCGGAAGGAGGAATTGATATTAAGAGAAATTAACTCGAAAATGCAATGAGATTTGTACTGACTTCCTTCGGAAGTGAATATTGATGAAATTTCACAACATGAATCTATGAAAATTTCCTCACTGTAGTACTGTAGTTGAATTGGAGAAACGTACCATTCAGGTGCCATTGATCTTTTTCGTCATATTTTTTCGCCACCTACTTAATTGTATGTCATTACCAGTACCTTACCTCAAGTTGTGCGTGGAAATTGTACATTTTATCTTCGAGTTCAACACTAAATTGGGCAATGGTAGGCGTAGGCAGACTGTCTAATAAAAGATTTCGAAAAACCATTCAAACGGTTTATGGTTTAGTTTTTGGTTTCACATCTATACTTATCTATCTCTCCATCTGTATTTCTTTTCATTTCAATTCTTCTAGCTGATTCCTAATTAGAAACTCGTGTTTGCACTCTTTGGATTCTTCTGCCTTACCTGAATGCCTTTACCAACTAATTGAATTGAAACAAAGTAAGCTACGGGAATAATAGCCAATGAATAGCCCACACTTATTCATACTTGCAAAATAATTCCATATTATGGGAGGTTTTCTTCACAAGTATACCCATATGTACGTCCATCATAGTATTACCTCATAAAGACCGAAGTGTATTCCATGCTTCACGCCATTTATCCCGACTAAATGGTAACATTGAACGCTTCTGAATGCACTACCGCGTCGACGATTTGCCATCGCCTTTGGCATGCAAATGACTAGATACTCGTATCTGCATGGTACTTAACTGATCATTAAAATGCATTTTTGACACGAAGATGTAAAATTAGCTTTTACCAAGATATCCAGAGGAAGACGGAGACCTCACCTAAGACATAAGCGGAAGTGGAAAATAACAGAGATTTCGAATTGAGGAGCTGCAAATTGTGTCAGTAATGGTTGAGTAGAATTTATTGACAACCTAACGATGCGATGCGGTTGGTGTGTGATTAGTTTCGTCGATGAATGATGATAAAGTATCTATCAATGAACAGTTCAATAATTTTTCTACTTAAAAGAAAAACTCAAAAACGGTATGGGAATGGTCCTAGTTAGGTGTTATTTATTAGTTATGTTGTAGCAGAATTCCTGTTAACACATAAATTAAGAGGCAATGTGAAGAGAGCTCTAAGCGGGCATTCGACTTTGACATTGGATAAGTAAACCACAAATTTTATTTCCCTCTTCCGACAGATGTCTATCAATAAAATGGACCAAATTGGAAAGACGTGTTTTATCTAATCATCTGCAACAGAACAGATGTGGCTCGTAAAACCAGAATGTTAAATCCATGGCAAATATTTAACTTTTTAGTGTTGTCCCATTAACCTATTCTATTTGATTCCTAGGAATCTACAATATGTTCCTGCCTCACAGTTAGCTTTGCTGCAATATAACTTTTCGTTTCCATTTGGATAAAGTCAACGAGTTTGGTTTTAAGAACGGAAAGTAAAATTAGCTGTTCTTATAGCAAATTGCAGTCCCTGCTTTTTTGAGGAATACTAATGGAAGATCAGATCATCCTGTGTCCGAAAATAAAATTAACATGCTTTTGGGCTGTGGAGCGGCGAAAATCAAAACTCGCATACTAAAATGGCTGTACAGACGACTTCTTCTTCCACCTGGGCCTCCGTTCAATAATCAAGCCTTAGGCCATCAACGACGCTTCCTTAAAAAAAAGTGGGGGCAAAGTAAAATTGGATTTATCTATAGATGTCATCAACCTTAACGCCTCTGAGAGTTTTTACAATTATTTCAGTTACAAGCTGCGGGTCATAGGTTTTGTCGTGTGACAAGGCCACCGGTATTCCGAACCAGGACTTAAAACATGGTACGGTGGAGTCATGAGCCCCGGATTTCGCTCTGGGCTTGACTTCAAGAAGTGGGCCCGCTTGTGAGAGTGCTGGGGTGGCTAGTCTCACCCGATGTAGAGTTGCAAAAAGTACTAAGTGCGAAGACTCTAAGATCAGTAAGTGGTTTAAGATCGATTAATACTCAGCCATTGGTTGAACCTGAGCCTTCAGCACGGGTTCCGAATTGGAATTCAAGGAATTGATGGAGAGCGATGGCAAGGCATACCCTTGCTTCCGATGAAATGAAATCAACCGAGGTAGGTGTTCACGAATAACACATGAGACATTGTCTCCTTTCACTTGTGCACGTCATGTAAGGTGACTTCTACATCTATTACATTGTCGCATCGGGAAGGAATCGATCCCTCTGCGATTTGAGCTGTAACATTCGCTTTGCACGCAGATGACTTCAAAATCAAAAAATATGTCCGAGACGTACGGTGTTGAAATGAATGTTAAATGCAGAGTGGGAATAACGTTAGAAGTTGAAGTTAAAGTTTCTTTAGAACAAGCTAGTTTATGGTGCAAAGTCCGTTGCTTTTCAATGTCATGAAAGATTTTCTATTGAAGCAGCATATCAACGAGTCTGTAACAACTTGTTTTCCCTTCGCCCATGATAGCGCTTTTCAAGCCAATGACAAAATAATTGGAAAACGGCGCTAGAATATTATGGGTAACGAATCAGTCATACTAAGACCGAATATCCTCATTAACGTTTTTCAAGAGCTGCACCCGACATCTGTTAATAATACGAGTAAAAGAAGTTATCGTGCCAAGGTCTCAAGAATTTAAATACTTTCTGCAGTTAACCACCTAAGAGCTTGCGATAGAGATAAAGCACATGTCTTCTGCAATGCACCGCAAGCGCATCAGCTACAATTTCCTGCATTTTACAAATGATTCGAACGTTTTCAGCGCTTTGGAATTGTGCTTCTTATATTGCGAATGTTCCAGAATCTTATCTAGTATGAAGTCAAAGAACTCTTCTCAGAGCACATCTCTTTCTTCTCAAAGTTCTTAGTAATATTGCGTCCGAACCCTTGGAACAGCTAAAGCTGTCCATTCTACACAATCAGACTAGTACGACAAGGTTGTCAAAATTAGCTAAGATTTTGTTTAGCTCGTCTTCATAATTGCTCTCATAAACGTCCATGAAATTGATAAGAATTTGGTGGATATAGATCTGGACTCACTGGACACCGATAGAGGTCTATCAAAATATTGACCAATGCTTTACGACGTTCAAATAAATCACAAGCAAGGATATATACCCATTTTGTAGAGACTAATGCCTCTACAGTTGGAAAAGTCACATAGGTTTCCTCTTTGTTAATCGGACAAATGATAAGGTTCCAATTGAAATTGGAATGCTCTCTAGCGCGGCATTATTTTATAGTTTTCGCTATGGCTACTTTGTTTTAGTCAGATTAACAAAAATGTTAACATTCATCGCCGAGTTAAGTGGTGCATTTTACCAGATATTAGAGTGTAGTTTGTTACTGCTGATTAACAGTCTGCAGAGTAGAGTATGGAGTAGTTTTTCTGTTGTTAAGGCATTGACAGGAAATTTTTTGGAGATAAGATCTATTCAACTTACGAGTAAAATCTGAGATATTTGTTGAAATATCTTCCCTGGAACTGAGTGTGTATTACGTCGATCGAAAAATAATCAATTTGGTTGACCAAATTATGTCCAGTTTACCGCCAAAAACCTTTGAAAATATTGATATGATCAAACTAAGAGCTACCTAAAGCAGTACTTCGCCCCACAGAAAGATATCCTACTTTCTATATGGTCGAGTTAATCCCATGCATAACCCTAGAGCAAAAAATGCCGTTTATTCCAGAATGAGACACTTTTTCGTAGAATGAAGACAGTCATTGAAGTAGAAACAGTCACACAAGCACTTAAGCTAACCTTATCGGTCACCAGAAAATACTAAAGAAAATAGAAGGCACTTTGCCAAATCTCAATCCACCATAAGTCCTTCAAAGAGATATAGGGTCTAGGAGATGACTAAGAGAAACCTATATATATATATGGCTGAATTTACAAAATTTCCTTACCGATGGTTCGAACACTCTTTAGACATACGGCTAGGAGTGGTAGGACCCGGAAGTCAACTCTCATTTGCACTATTTTAGGAGGACATCATCCGTCAGGCGGAAATTACTCTTGGAAATGTATGCACTGAGTATATGACTTAAGAGGCAACTAATAGCTACTCGTTCACATCAAAGTCCCTTCAATAGTCTAATAAAGCGCTCAACAACCACGAACATTGCTTTACTAGCATGAGTACCAAGGCATGAAGGGCCATCAGGGCAAAAAAGGTACAAAAAGTCTGTTCATCCAAAAATTGGCAATACTTTGACATTTTTTTATAACGACTTCAAACATGAAATAAAATGTTGGGCAAGATTAACTTATGCACAGTCAAATACTGAAATGAGCAAAGTATTTCCAAATTTAAAATAAAAAAACATCTTTCTCCTTTTTAGAAAACAAATAAAGTAGTATGCGGCGCACTAATAGACCACTTGTCCATGGATAGTGCATAGTTGATTGTGGTAAAACACTGAAGTCTATGAAGCGCTTAATCACAACGAAAACCAGCATTCTATGAGGAATGTGTTTTGTGCGAGTGGAACAACTTATGGTCCACATAATTGACCTACAAAAGGCACAATTCGTGATACCATGGAAAATTTTTAAAACCGATTGCCATTATTGGATAATACGCGAGCAAATAGACCACATCTAGCACCGTAGCTGAGAGTATATGCGAAGACAGTGATATATCGTTTCGATGCCGTTCTCATCAGCTTGGCTTGTCGTACGCAACTTCGGGTATTTTACATGAGGTCTTGGTTTAAAAACGTTCAAAATGCAACTCGTGAAAAAACTGAAGACGGCCAGCCGGCTCTTAAAAATCTTCAAAAAGATCCACATTTTTTTACCAAAGCCGACCGATATAGCCCATTGCTGGCTTAATGGCTACGTCAATAAATATCCATATTTTGGATGCGATGAACATCACACCTTTGGGCCTACCTAAAGTACAAAGTCTACATAGATAAGCCGCTATGATTGAGGAGTTGGTGGCCAACAAAACCCGAGTCCTATGGGTAAAAACCACTCGTAGTTCTTATACGTGTCATCGAAAGTTGGAACTTCTGAATAGACCATGTTTTGATTGTTTTTTTATTTTTGATAAATTTACTCTAAGGAATCACCCTTTAAAAGGAATCCACCATGCTGACTATTGACGGCACTTTTGACCAGTCACATAGAAATATCCTCCGTTCGTCCTCTTTCTAAGGCTAAGTCATGTCTGACAGATTATTATTGCTGTAGTATTTTCTCCTGCTCAACACTTTTGTTTATAAGTTATGCAAGTCAACAGCCTACGAGTATTATCCAGTGGTTGCAAAAAGAACACCCTCTCGAATAATTAAAGTGGAATCATAGTTGCAGCTCTCTTCATTGTCAGATTGGTGCGCTTAGCGACTACGACAATTACCAAAACCCAAGAGGCATGCAATAGAACTACAACTTCAAAATGGAAAAAAAATTTCTCAGGTGTGAATGGACAATTTGTCGACGAGGCATAAAAAGTGGCAGCAGTTCCAAGAGATACTTGACATCAGCCAATCAATACAGGTATTGACTCACCAGTGAGAAAAGAACCAGTGAAAAATGGGAATAGATGTAGCTTGACTTAAGATGTGACAAGCAAGAAAGCTGAGGAGGCTAAGAAGCCTAAATAATCTATACAATCTGTCTGAGTTCTTAAGCCATTTCTTCAGGTTTGGGAACAAGAAGTAGTCGCTCGGAGCCAAATCTGGAGAATAGGGTGGATGAGGGAGCAATTCATAGCCCAATTCATGGATTTTTGCCATGGCAACTGCACATGTGTGCACCCTTGCATTGTCTTGGTGGAAAAGAACTTTTTTCTTGGCCAAATGAGGTCGTTTTTTTTTCAAATCGTCATTGAATCGGTCCAATAAGTTGGCATAATATTCCCCATTGATTGTTATTCCCTTTTGAAGGTAGTCAATGTGGATTATCCCGCGTGCATCCCAAAAAACAGTCGCCATAACTTTATTGGCTGACAAACCCACCTTGGCCTTCTTTGGCGCCGATTCACCCTTAGAAACCCACTGTTTTGACTGTTGTTTGTTCTCTGGTGTGTTGTGATGGATCCATGTTTCGTCCACGGTTACAAAACGGCGCAAAAACTCCTCCATATTGCGATTAAACAACGCCAAACCTTCCTGTGAAGTTGTTACACGATTGCGTTTGTGGTCGACTGTGAGCAAACGCGGCACCCATCTTGCGGAAAGCTTTCTCATGCCCAAGTGATCATTCAAAATTGAAACCACTGAGCCATGCGAGATCCCTACGGCTTCCACAATCTCTCGCACTTTCAATCTTCGGTCGGCCAACACCATATCGTGAATTTTTTCGATTGTTTCGGGTGTAGAGACCTCAACTGGGCGTCCAGGACGTTCGGTATCTTCAGTGCTTGTACGGCCACAACGAAATTCAGTAAACCACTTTTTTACCATTGAAATCGATGGTGCAGAGTCCCCATAGTATTTATCAAGCTTAGCCTTGGTCTCGGTAATGGTTTTTTTTCGCAAGAAATAATGCTTAATAAGCACACGAAATTCACTTTTTTCCATTTTCTCCTCAAATTAGTGAGTAGTCTGATAAAAATAGCTGTCAAACACAAACTAACTGACGCCGCAAGTTTAAATTTTGACAGGAGTCAACTGACAGAAGTCAGAAATTCAAAAAGTCACGGACTTATTGACCCGCCCTCGTATCACATTCTGTTCAATTGCATTGTATTTATTATAGCACCCTGAATTTCAAGGTAGGGTTGATAAAGTTTTCATTTCCTCATAGCGCTTTACCCACCATGATAGGTGCCATAAAGCTGAGTCTGCCAAGATTTGGTATCATTAGACCGAGTGGCAAACCAAAAAGAAGAATTGAGTATCAACGCTCGAAATATTCTAAAAAAGTCATAGTTGAGACATTGTGCTAAATGCCAAAAACCACCAGAATTCACGTTAAATTGTCTTAAAAACATAAGCAGCCTGTAACAATAGTACTTCCCCTTCCCGATCGGACTGCAATAAATCGCACTCTTCCTCGACAGAGGACCTAAATCGAAGTATCTGTCGGCATTTTCTGGCAGTCTTTTCAGCTTATACATTGTTTTTTAAGAAATTATTGCTAAGACCACGAAAATATGCTTTATCGGAAATTCGGGAAAATTATGGGAAAGAAAAAGGAGAGAGTCGACCTACCAGAAAACAATCCTTTTATGCTAGAAATCGAAGAGGTTAACAATGACAACAATCTGAGTAATGCAGGTGCAATCGTCTGTGGGAGTTATAAACAGCAGAGAGTCCCCTTCTCCAAGAACCAAAATTTATAAGATCTCGAATCTTAAGTATAAAGCTTCGGGAAAAATGATGATTTGCTTTCTTATTTCGCGCCTATATACGAGTAGGATATTTTACTAATCGAATAATTACGATTCCTCGAAATAAAATTTCAATTTTTCAATGTTGGTTTCCTTTCTCAAGATCGTTTTCTGTTTACTCATCCTAAGTGTTTGCGGAATGCTGGTCACCATCATCGTAGAAAGACTACACCTGTAGTACTTGATCAAAATTTCAAACGACTCCGATTCTACTGCATCTTTTTATATTCTCCGTCAAGCCCTTTTATTTTTTGGAAAAGCTAACATCCCTTTCAAACTCCTAAAGATCTCGAACAATTTTTACTTTCTTCCTAGACCTTTGAATGTCTCATTTTTCGCTGCTCGTCTTAAAACCAAGGGTCGGGTGTTTTCCAAAACATCAAATGTAGTGCCTTTGATCACTACAAGTGGCCAACATCGTGCTGGTGATAGCTTTGGTCTTCTTAACTGATTGTTGCCAATAGCCGTCCTTTAACTCCCCCTCAACTAGAATATCCACATTAGTACATTGAAAATGTTAATTCTACAGTGAGATTGAATGTTCTCTCCTAAAAACATTCAGAAATCCAGTATACGCTCTAGCATGTCTGCATCGGTCGCAGTACCATAGTCAATCAGTGCTTGGTTTTCAACAGAGATATCTAAGAAAGGACTACCCTTACAGATCTTGAGTGTAATAACTAAAAAAGCACTCTGCTTTGTCACAGAGTCGGCTAGACTAAGTTCATACTCGAAAGTAATATCGAGGAGGCATCAACTTTAAAGTTGTTCTTTTAAGGATACAATCATTTTTTATATATTTCCATAGTTTAGCTAATTGTTGCGACGGATATTCTATTCAACCTGATTAGTCCCATTCACTTGCATCACATGAAGAAAATAATAAAAAAAAAAAATATATATATAAAGGAAGAGGCATGAGAAAATCGTAAGTCATATCGTCATGGCCTAACATTACGTTAATCAACTCACAATTGACTGATTATTATTCAATACACGTTTGTATCAAAGATTTCAATACCTATGTCAAATTATGTTGAGCAATCATATCGGAGTGTAGCCCTAAAAGTCTATACATCATTACAACTTCTATAAAATCTCTATAAAATCCCAATTAAAAGTTGTGAATAATAAAATAATTATACATCACGCACAGCTAGCCAAACGAAAAGAAATACCAGTATTGAACGAAATGATGCCAATAGGCTACACTGGCCTTCAATAAAAGATGTACCTACCCATAATTGCTAACATTTCTCTGCTCATTTATATCATAAAGATTTATTACAAAACCACTGGGGATTACGGGGGGACTTAGGTGAATCCCAAATCTTGAAATATCCACACGAGCTAGCCCTCCATCACATTGAAATGATATAACCGATAATGACATTTGACACGAGATTTCTATCACGTTGGCATATGCAATTCAGAGAAGGTGCTTTTAGGTCAAGTTTTTGCAAGTAAAAGAGAAATATTACGCAGGCTGAAAAATAGAACAAATATTTGTGATATTTGGCACATACGATTAATTGCAAATTCAAATTTATTTGCGTTTCCCTGAAAAGTGGCGCTTTTTAACGCATCATAAGCTACAGTTCCCAGCTGTTCCTTTGAAGCAGAGCCCTCGAAAAAACGCTGAGAGGACCTTACACATATATAAATATAGATTCCTCATCTTATTGACAAAAAAAATTACTCCTAAATGTATGTATTTTCCGAATTCTGCAACACACAGCTGCCCTACAGATCAAAATTTTGTATGTGTCCGGAAAGAACATATCCTGTAAGAGGTACTACAATGCATTCAGAACTCAAATCCATAATAGTTTCTCAGAGCTTAGGGAGTTCTTCTCTTAGGCAAATGCTGGCTGATGAGCTTTTTACTTCCCAACGTCAAGATTATTATTCACGACGTGTAATCCTGATACAAGCTACCATCGACTTATTTTGGGCAACTGAAAGTCTAGGATAAAGATGGATCAACTGTCTGACTCACTGGCTTACTCACTTACTAAAACAGATAGAAGACTCTTCGGACAATGAGAACAAACGGGTATTTCTTTTTAGGCTGAGATAATGCATTTTGCAATTTTACAATTCTGCACTTTTCGGGCATATGTCCACCAAGCCTGAATCTGATGAATGTCATCTGAAAAACAAAGTGTTCATATTTGTGGTCGTATGCGCTCAATAGCACGAAAAATGTTGCCTTCCAATGCGTCCGTTTTTGGTGGTTTGTCAGCGTAGACAAGCGACTTTACGGAATCCCAAAGAAATAAGCTGATTGTTTCGCTTGCTTTATGGAAAGCAGCACCATCCTGCTGGAATTACATTACGTCCGCATTCATGCCATTCAATTGGGAAACGAAAAAGTCATTAATCATGGCTCTAGAGCGACTACTCTTAGTTGTAAGACGCTAATTAGCTTAATTTTTGAATAAATATCGTCCGATGACTTTACCAGCAGACAAACCGCAAAAAATTATAATTTTTCGGGATTTGCCGATGTTTCGATAATCTCTTGTGGATCCATCCACATTGTCCAAATTTGACAATTTTGCTTATTGACATACCCATCAAGCCAAGAATAAGTTTTATGTCTGAACTCAATATCAATGAGTTTGAGCTCATTCACCGAAATTTCAACGCAAGCAATGGTCATTCGACTTCAATTTTTGCTGGATCTTGTAGGCCTTCAATAGGAGGTCTTCTTCAACAGCCGCCTGAACGGATGCAATATTAACTTCGGTATGCAATCTTCTTATGCGACTTAGTGCCCCTGCTTCTTCCAAAGATAATATTCTGTGAAAATGGTCAACAATAGGGCGAATGGCGGTCTGAAGTGGTCGATTATGTCGGGTGTAATATAGTGCAAGTGCTCTTAAAATTTGGCGCACAGAACCATAATTTTGGGACCGAATTTCTAAGATCTGGTAACGTTGTTGATGCTTGTATGTTTCACGTTGAAATTCCAAAGACTACTGAATAAAATTGACACTTACAGTTTGCAATCTGACAGTTTGTTTGACAGATATAAATCTCTGAAGTTAGCAAAGGTTTTCTTGATAGAACGCAGATTTAAAGCGTCTACGGAAGAAAACCCGATAACTTTTCAACAACTCACTTTAAACTACAATCTACAATCTACAATTAATCATCCAAATTTGTTTTTGAATTACATTTTTACTAAATAAAAAAAAATGATTTTGAGTGATGGAAATATCTATTTTGACCTTTACAATTTGTTCTGTTAAGTAGAAAGTGGCTGCCGCCAGTATTGATACACATTTGTGCCCGATTTATAGCATTTTCCATGACTTTCCGCAAGATATCCGATGATAACTGTTCGCATTCCTGTCGAAGATTCTCCTTAAGAGCTGCGATTGTCTGAGGTTGGTTGGCATAAGCCCGCGACTTCAAGTAGCCCCAAAGAAAGAAGTCTGGGATGGTCATGGTCGGGCCATGCCAAATCGCCAGAACGGGAAATTACGCGACCAGAAAACACTTCCTTCACAAAATCCATTGTGGGTCGTGCTGCGTGTGCCGTGTCACCGTCTAGTTGAAACCATATATCCACCAAGCCCCGCTCATCTAATTCCGGCAGTAATAAGTTGTTTATCATGGCCCTGTAGCGTTTTCCAGGTAACAGTGACCGTATTGCCGATGGGGTACTGAAAAAATACGGCCCAATCACCCTCCTGCGTGAACGTCGCACCACACAGGAGCTTTGAATGGATGTGATGGCTCTTCGTGCATCACACGTGGATTTTCAGTGCCCCAGAAACGAAGTCTTTGCTTATTGAGGTAACCGCTTAAGTGGAAATCCGACTCATCGCTCATGATGATTTTGGACACCAAATCGTCCTCTTCGTTGTTGAGATTGAGGATGGCTTAACAGCGTAGTATGGCGCTCCATTGCTTATCTCTTTGTATTCTGCAGCTGTCTAGTTCACAAATGTCAAATATGATTGATGTACTACGCCATTTGCAAAAATTATAACATCTTCCGATAGTATGATTAATTTTGCGCCACCTTGTAGAATATACAGAGATCAAAACAAAAAGGATATAACAAGCTTATTCTGATGTCAAAGACACTCTCTTATATTGATTTTGTGACTAAATCGAAACACTTGGTGAAGCCAAGATCGGTTGGCACCTACACAGAGTCGAAAGGAGAGGATCTTCATCTAATGCTTGAGGTTTGCGGCTTAAGAAACCTTATCATACTGACTCACATACGGCGCCTATCACCGAAGTTGGTAGCTATCATCGATTGTGGAAGCGGATGAGGCCACTATAAACGCTTTTGCTTCCTTTAGTGAATATAGTTCCTACTACAAAAAATGCTGTAGCCTAGCTGGCCAATCTTAAGAAAATCTTTACTACTTGCTTGGCACTGGCAAACTTACCGTACCCATGGCGAATAAGA
Source organism: Volucella inflata (assembly GCA_928272305.1). Taxonomy (NCBI): domain Eukaryota; kingdom Metazoa; phylum Arthropoda; class Insecta; order Diptera; family Syrphidae; genus Volucella; species Volucella inflata. The sequence goes on from OV743716.1 coordinate 185,691,021, forward strand.
AAAAGAATAGCTTTTATACCCAAAATTATAAAAGATGACACTCACCATGAGCTTCAGACCTAATAGTCTAACTTCATTCATATTGAAGAGTATGAAGAGAATAGTTGAGCTTCATTGTGAAGATGGAACATGCCTGCGAATGTGAAAATTGCTGCTAAACTGTTCTCAAAATGAAGGCGGAATCGTCAAGTTTCTGGGGTTTATGAAACTTTTGAAGGTAGATGTTACTTAAGTACACAACACGGTGCTGGTGGATGGGATCCTAAATGCGGGTAGATGTTGAGTGTGTCGAATATGTGACGGCGATGGTAAATAGGGGTTGTTTGAAGGTCATCATCTTGGGTTCGCTGCTATAGTAAATAGACAAATGCAAATGATGTAGATGTACTGTCTGCTGGAAAATGCTCAAAAGCTCAGGAATGCGCTAGACGTGTTCGCCGAATAGTGCACAAGCATTGGGCTTTCAATCAATCATCTCAAAGCTTAAAGGGATCAGCATCCTTTTTTAATGAACCTTAGTGAAAAAATTTTCTTTGAAACTATGTATGGTATTATCAAGGCCTTTTAGGCTTCCAGCAAGTTCGAAAAAGATTTCTTCACGACGATTATCACATGCGTCGGTTATTGGTCAGTACATGACTAAGAAAGCCACATTTCACATAGAAAGAAGTGCTCTTTGGGTTTGATGACCTTGCGCACCGACGTTCTTACCCACATGTTATGTGATTCTATGCCACCAAAACTCATGTTGCTTAAGAAAATATATACAAACAACAAAACACTGTAGCACTGGCAGCCCGGTATGGTCCATGGCCTAGCTTCTTGACACTCATTTTTGTTGCTCATGTTGTCATTTTTGTCACATCTGAGTGGGGCTTACGGTTTATCGCCGAATCCGAACGGCACTCCTTAGAAGCTTTTTCATGGGCAATTTTACTTTCGGGAGTTTGCTATTGCCCGCCGAAAGGATGATGGGGATTCGAAAAATTGTTGGCGATGCCGGAGATCGAACCACGGACCCTCTGCGTGATAGTCCAATGAGCTAACCATCGCCACCAAAGCAAAAATTATGCCTAGAGACTGCTTGCTCCAAAATTAAGTTTCAGCATCTCCTTCTCTTACGAAGCCTTGTAACCGAGTCCTATTCTATAAAGCAAATTTTTTTGGACTGAGCATGCTAAGTCAGAACCTTACAAGAAGCTCTCTGCTGTGTATCAAGGTAAAAAACTTAAGTTTCCACTGACTTTTGGCTCTGATTTTATGGACATACTGTATGAAGAAAATATTTTTCGGTTTTACAGGGATTGTAAAGTCGGACGGGCATCGGTGACATTCAAGTCATGAAAATTAGATCATTTAGACCTTTACGAACCTACGAGTACTGTAACTGCCGCACGTAAAACCTTATACAACCCTCCAAACATCTTAAAGCCTAATCGAAAAGTCAAGTCTTCTTGTTCATAAAATATGAGAGATCCAATGAAATTTCTTGGCAAAGCTCAAAAAGAAGCTTTTGTGGAGTGAACCTGAGATTGGACCTTCGGCATTTACGGTATGAACTTTCGTTGACAATCGAGTGCGTTATGATCTAAGAAGTGGATAAGACACACTCAAATTTGCAGGCGGACTTATCGAAACTTTCTTGGAGTCAATGAAAAGTCAATGATCCTTCTGGGGTCCCTCGGCAGAAAACACTACCGCCCTAACGAGGCACTACGATATTAGTAGTAGGCATATGTTATACTCGAATCTGGTAACTTAATACTTGTTGGCCAGAGTGATAATAATATCTCGGCCATTTCTCTGTATTCATGAATATTAAAAACAAAAAACTTATTTCCTCAAAAAATACAAATAATTCTAGAATCTCCAAATTAAAAAAAAAAAGATTCAGACGTACGTTCGGACTGCCTTACTTTACTTCTGTTTAGCAGAGTGCATATTTTTTTTTTTATTAACAAAAGACCCGACTTCCACCTCTGGATATACTGCCAACTCAGAGAGAATTTTGTAGCTCAGATGCACCATCTCAAATTGTATTGCCCACAGATCGCAACACAGAAACAACGACTAAAGTCAGTTTACCTGTTGCACGGTGCAGAAAGTAACCAACATACAGGTGAATCGACGTTATACCGACTCGATTTCATACCGCGCCAGATAAAACACAGACAACTAATGGTGCGAGAGAGGTGCGCTTGCGCTTGTACGAGTACAAGTATCTATAACTCCAGCCCAGCCCGACCAACCTGAAAGAAGAAATTTCAAAGATTCACCAAGTATTCGTATTCGTATCTGAAGCCCGTTTCAGGCACGGCTTTGGTCATGACATTCAGTCTACGTTAGGTTTTTACCATCAACGGTCGGTTGCGCGCATCATCGCTAACATTTTGTTGATTTAAATTTTTTCTTCCCCCAGTCAACAGCCAGTGCATTAGATGATACTCGTACTCGTAAAAGATATAAACACACATTCATTTAGATGCTTGGATAGCAGAAAGATTATCTTCTCTTAGTTTGTGTACCCTCCAAATAGAAATGAAGTGGAATTGATTACAATACGAATGCGAATACCTATTAAGTGCACGAGTGATTAACCCAATTTGAGTGTTATCGTGAAGTGTCGGTAATATCTTCCGGGTTACCTATAGATACAACGACTAATTTCATACTTACTTGAGAAAAAAAAACCTCTATCTGTCCTTAATTTTGAATTTTTGTGTCACGCATTCGATGTATAATTTCTTCTAGTGAACCATTGACCCTAAGTTTGGATTACTGCGGCAAAGAATACTCAAAAATCTTCGACATAATACCCCTATCACGTAAGTCACTTGGACAAATTCTGAATTCGATTAGCCTAATTCTAAGCAGGCTGCTGTGAGAATTTTAATGATTTTTCTATTGCTATTGGCTAAAGTAACTGTCGAGATGTTCTTTAAACCCTAAATGGACTAGCTATGAGGCAACAGCCTATGGGGCCCTTAGACGGCTGCTTATGTAAATTGATTAATAAAAACAGATGAAGATTAAATGATTTCTTGTGGTCGGAGATGGGAATTTCTTCAAGAACCAACACAGTTATTGGGTCAATGTGATGAATAAATGTAAAAAAGTGGGTCCAGCATGCTATCTGAAACGTTAGAAATTCCCTTCTGAGGCGTTGTTCTGTCTTGACTCTGGCAATTTCACCCAAGCACCGGTTTATTATTATTATTTTGTTTTTCTTGTTTTCATCCAGTGATTTAGTGTCTAACTAACCTACATATGGAGTCGTCTATCCCATAAATTAAGATCTTTGGATTGGCAGTTATGTTGTGGCTCAGTTTTGACTAGAATAGAGTACTGATGATTCCAAGTTTGATATGCGTCATGCTAAAATTTAGTCTTTAGTTATGACGAAAATCCAGTCCGAATTTCCGACTTAATTAACGGAAAATTAGAAGACGTTAATTGAATGGATTTGGAAATATTTACGAGTGCGCACATAACTGTAAGCAGGATGATGTTGAAACACTTTGAAGGTTTCTAAATAAAATTGTATTTGCATAAGTTTACACAAATAGACGAAATTCAAAAGTCAGGGAGATGAACATAACATAACGCAAAGACGGCCGCCATATATCCAGCCATGACTATCAGGAGCTTTTGGAACTGAGCCCCCATTCCAAACCGCATGCCTTAATTCATGTAATATTTCAATACACTTTCCTTGAGAGGTGTACTTGAAGTTTCTCTATCTGAGCTGCCAAATGCTAATTTTATAAAATGTTCCGATGGAGCAAATGCTGCGCGAATCACCTTACAACAGACTTTTCACCTACTTTTGACAACATACACCAGGACTAGTATAATGAAGAAATCTTCCCGAGAGAAGGCTTCTAGATTACAACAGTAGCTTTGGAAAGAGTGATTCTTGATCAGCTTAGACTGACTCCAACCGAACTGGGCAGACTAGGTTAGATTAGATAGCTAGAAAATTCTTAAAGGTTGTTCGGCGAAGAAGTTACTACAAGAGCCTCGATTCTTTTGTCAGCAACAGTCGCATCTTCAAAGTAGGAATGATTTAAATTTTTGTTTGACCCTGCAACCCTTTAATGGAAGATCCTGCTATATGCCAATGACATAGTATCCAGTAGTAGTAAAGGGATTTCTAGTAGTGCGATTTATTTTAACAAATCACAACAGACACGATTTGATATTTATTTTAATCAAAAGAAGAAGAGTTACCATTAGGGCTTAGTTATAGAGAATTACACGGACTTACAACGCATTAAAATGATGAGGGACACGGGTCGAAAACGTCGTTCATTTTTCGGTCACCATAATGCCGGTTTTCGTCGTACAGTGATCCGATAAATCGAGAAGAGTTCGTGCAGCGCGATCTAATGAGAATATCGTAGCAGTTAGTGAGAGTCTTGACCAGAATGCTTTTTCATCGATTCGCCATCGTTATCAGCAATTGAGACTTCAACGAAGCAGTTAACTGCGAATTTTTATTAAAGACTTGCAAATGCATGTTTACAAGATCCAGTTGGCGAAACATTTGAAGCCAGTAGATCAAGCGTAGCGCCGAACGTTCCATCAATATCCCATGCATCCACCACGAGTTACTGTTTGGTGCACATTCTGGACTTGCGCATTGATTGTATCTTTCTCCTTCGAGAATGCGGCTGGACTATGATAAACGATTTCTTCTGCCCTCAAATTATTAAAATGAACCCCGAAGATGTGTATTATCAATACGACGGCGCAACACGCCACACAGCGTGTCAAACAATGAAATTGTTGTAGACGAAATTTAAAGGTAGAGTTTTCCCACGCATCAACATTAGAACTTTTTTGTTTTGTGTCAAGTTTCAAAATACGCCAGCTTAACGGGACAACCTTTAGTTGAACACATACATTCGCCAAATAACCTTTTTCGCAAATTTACATGTCTATTTCATCCATAACAGCACAAATATGGACCTGAAATCTTTGTATTGCCTTTGTTGTGTTGGCGTAAATATTTAAGAAAGAAGTTACACAATCTCGGAGTCAAAACTTTTCCCACAAATTTGTCTCCCTTGTGAGGTACGTAAGGTTCGAAATAAACATTACCAAACCAAAGGGCGATGGTGATGGCGCGATAGTTTGCTCATTGGACTATCACGCAGAGAGTATGGGTTCTATTCCTGGCTGGGTCGCCAACAATTTTTCAAATCGCCATCACCCTTTCGGCAGGCAATGGCAAACTCCCGAAAGTAAAATTGCCTACGAAAAAGCTTCTAAGGAGTGCCGTTCGGACTTGGCGATAAACCTTAGGCCCCGCTCAGATGTAACAAAAATGACAACATGAGCAACACAAATGAGTGTCAAAAAGCTAGGCCATGGCCCATACCAGGCTGCCACCGCCACAGTGTTTATTTTTTATATCCAAACCAAATAAAGGCTTCTGGCCAAAAACTCGGCACAAACATTAACACATTGCAGACTGGACAAAGAACCTCTTCCATGACCATTCTTGGATTTTCATAGAGCCAAACGCAGAAACGCTGATTATAACAAAGCCTTGGTGATGAGGTTGTTACGGAAGTAACAAATATATGTAGGTGCATGTGTAGAAAAAGTAAATTTGGCACAGATTATATGTGTATACATAGTTGTTTATTATTTATGCGGTTTAATAGGTAAGTCGTCTGTTGACGTCATGCAACTCAAGAATAAACGAGGCTCTACATTTGGGAGATGGAAACGTTGAAATTAGCCAAACAAAGGGGTTTTCATTGAATGAACTAATCCAACGATTCCAAGCCATTTTCAACAGCTAGGCATTTCTCGGACGTTCCTGTTGCGAAAAGACTTGGCCATACGTCTGTTTAAATTCGTAAGGATCCAAAGCCAAATGGTCATCTTGCACTTTCATTTACTTGAGCTCTATTAAACATAGAAAAAGATTCTGATTTCACCCGAAAAATCATTTCGATGAAAAAATACAAGCGCATTTGGTCAAGCAAACAGCCGGTTATGTTCCAGGGCCAGATATTCCATACGAAACATTCACTATTTGGTGTTGGAGGATATGTGGCTTCAACAGGACAGCTCTTTAAAATTAGTAATTATGACTTTTAACTATCATTTGTTAAGAAATATGAAGCAATGTTTCTAAGAAACCACATCTTAAAGGTAAAGCGTCTCAATAATGGTTAATATTTTTAAGTTCACAAAAATTCACTTTTTGCTGGTGAATGTAAAAACCATCAACTTTTATAGACAGAATGTTTGGCCTTTTTTCCATAATTAAAAAATTGTGGAAATATCGATAGAACAAGGTAAGACAGGAGATATTGCATCGGTGTTCGATGTTATATTGGCATCAAAAGGGGTGAAATATTTTTTACATCATTTTGGGAAACCTTGACATTTTCCTGCATTTTTCCAATAAATCTGAATGCATTGACATGCATATCGAGAGTTGAAAGTGTTCTACTTTTCACGATGCAAGTGCCACTCATAGGTAATGGCGGGGTGTTCAAATTTCGCTTTAATGACAGTAGGGACAATATTGAGTTTTAGATGCTTACAATTTCAAAAAGCAGGGACATAGATCCGGAAACGAATATGAAAAGAAGAAATTACTTTCATCGGCAAAGGAATCTATATTAGTATTGAATAATGAATTCCGAATCAAAAAGTTCCATGGCATCGTGTGGCACTCCCATTGTTCCGATTTGAATTCTGTTATTTTTGTAAAATTGGTACATCTGTGCCCTCTAAGTCTTAGCGTCATAGCTTGACATTTGCAAAAGTTACGTAGCCAAGAGTACATCTATCTATGTGTGTTTGGCGATTTTTTACAATTTACAACAACGAACTTTCTGATCAAGGTAGTATATGACTTGAAATCATCCAAGGAACTTGAATTGAGCATTCCGAAAGGTAATCTCTAAACCATTGAAGAAGTGAATCGTCGATCCCAAATGCACGCATTTTTACCAAAAGAACCTGATGCCAAACTCTGTCAAATGCCTTAGAAATATCTAGTGCAACTATCTCTATCTCTCACCAAATTGAGATACGCTTTGGTTCCAGAGTGGAGGAAAAGACTTACGCGATGGTTTTACCAGCGTGGAATAATACCACTTCAGAGAAGGGAAGGTATACTATCTTGTGAAATTTATATCAATTAGCATTATTAATTTTAAAGTCGTCTTAAACCTTACTGACGACTCCTGATCCTACGACTCTGGTCGAAAACAAATAGTTGCGACAAATAATACCATTTTGGATACCTGTTTTTTTTCGGGTGTCCCAAATTGACGTATGTATTTTTATTTACTTCGATATAGGACTTCGGTATAGGACGTCTGCTATCGGTCATGTGCTTTGGTTATTTACCTCCAATTGATCAAGTCATCTGCTCCAGATGTAAAAAACCTTTTGCCAGAAATTCCGTGATCGTCGATGATTCCAGGATCAAAGTTGCTAATCGCCCCTACGTTCGTGGTAAGGTGACTCATTATCTGTTGAGAAAAACGTAGCTACTAGCTACTATTCTCTATTCGAAGGTCAGCGCCAAAATTTTTTACAGACGTCTTGGATCTAATTACTGATGCATCGATCTTATGATAAAATGATCGATCTATCTCGATGTACGTTGTTGATCTATCTATTTCAGTACTCAGTTGTCTCTGTGTTCAAAGAGGATGATTTCAATGATGTTGCAATGTCAACAACGTAGCCTTTTCGTATGCCCTCGAGGACGTGTGGGCCCATAACATGTTTGATTGTATTGGTCTCGTTACCGACTTTCGAGTAAAATTGCAACACGATCACAATGTCTACCTCCGGCTTTGTTAGTCCTTTCATACTTATTCTCACAGTGTAACAGAGCTTGGCACTGGATAATAATTATGGTTCTGACCTTACCCACTCTACCCTACTGTCAATGTGAGATTCTTTATAGCTTCAGGGATCGGTTAAAGCGCCACATTCGCGAGTGCTGCTCATTGGCTTCCAAGAGTAGATCATGAAGCCAATGCCAATGAAACTCTGCCAGTTTGGGAGACTTGAACACCATGTTTCCACCTTACCGTTTGAATCGAACGATTTTCCGTCAAAAATTAAAGAAACTAGAAATTAAGGAACACTTTTGTTTCGGAATCCAATCTTTGTCCATGACCAGTAGCGAATGGTTGTTCGAAGAATATACAACTTTATCCGATGTAAATTTTCACATTTCCGACCAATGAAATATAGTACTTTATGGGTGCAGCTCATGAGTCCACAGATCAAACAATACTTTCTTCAATAATGCGGAGGACTTCCCCTTCGTGTTAAAGGTGTTCATCTGCTCAATATTAAGCCACTGCTAATTCTATAAAGCCCAAAGTGATTTTATTTATTTCTTCTACATGTTAGAGGAACTAATAATCCTACACCTTCACCACTCAACGCTTTTGGCACGCTTCCCTTTGATCATATCTAACATATGAGCTGGTGCAGCCGCAATGAGGTCAACTCTAGCTGCTTTAGAAGCCAACATGTAGTCTATCTTCACTAGCAGCTTTATTTTACCCTAACTTCATCTATCTCAGGGGCACAGAATTCTCTGTCTTCTTTGTTCCTGTTCAATAGTTCATTCTGTCTGACTATTTTGTCCATTATTGCCTCTATACTGTCTGCATAGGTAGTCTTTCCATTTTCCTTGCACCGACTACGACTCGACTACTAGTTGTTCATCTGACTTTGTCACATTGACATGCTTTTGTTTATTTTCTGTTCAAACTTTCGAAAGTCATACCTGTTCATTTCGTTGACCGCATACTTCTCAAGCTCATTCTTTTTCTTTCGAAAATCCTGTCCTCCTCGTTCCCTTTCTAATCGTAGAGTACACGAGCAGATCGCTTCTCCCAAAGAAGCGCAGGTTAATATGCTTCTTGTGGTCTTCCAGAATGTTAAAGAAATGTCTACCGTCGATCGCGATAAAATCGTTTACATTTAATGCTTGATCTCAGTGGAGAGGGGAACCACTTTATGGATTTTGAGAAGTTAGAGCCTCGTACTGATTACTAAAAGCGTTCCGCCCGTTACAAATCCTTAACACTATTTTCGGGCGTGGTGCTATGCATTTTAACTTAAATTCATTTGTTACATAGAAAATTGTGCCACCTGAAGGACACTTTACCAAGAATCTAAAATGAAGAAATTCGTTTCTGCTACTGCAAATCGTTTCCCCTCTACAGCATATGTGTCGTTTGAAATAGTATCTGTGACGTTTAATTTCTTAATTTTGTTACCAAAGCCAATAAGTCATTGACATATGTGTCTCAGCCATAAGTCATTGATGATCTTGCACAACTTTCTTACACCCCTACGGTGACAGATTCGATCTAATTTGACTACACAGTCAAATATCATCAGTCTCTCTAAAAACGTGCACCATGCCTTAGCATAGGTTAGAGAATATTCTCGGAAACCTCATGAACTATTCGTCTTCACAAATCACACATTTCCGGTTGGGTTAAACACGAAAAACAAAAACCTTAAATCGGTGAGAACTTCCACCATCATTCTTCAATTATATAATTAGGGTTCTAACGATGTAAAAAAGTATCCAACAAAACTACCATTAATGAACAACTAACACTTTTGTCATAAAACAATGAAGCAACTCAGAGTGGTACTCGTACATTCAAGAACCATAAAAGTCTGAATGGACGTAAAACTAAAACCCAAGAACCTACGAAGTCAACCTCATTTCATCTTCTACTGGTCAAAAATTTCTTCTATTTCATAGCTTGACGGAACAAACAACGAAAATTCTCAACAATCATCGTCTCATCTATGTGTCAGTGAGTCTTGCATGTGTCTAACTTAATAGTTATAGCCCAGTTCCAACTTGGCATTGTTTACAATTTTCTACAAACCACTGATTAATGTGATCCCTACTCATTAGAGTTGCACCTTGTTTCGTTCCGTGCGCATGTGCAACACCCTAATGACATCTAAAAAAAAGATACATTTCAGGCCTAGAACTTGTGACTAATTACTCGAGGAAAAGTTACCTTAAAAATGTGATGTGGATAGTTGTACAAGTACAGATACTTCAAAATTCTATTAGTTACATGACAGCTCGTGTAGCTTTATATATACGAGTAGATATTGTACACCATGATAGTTTGTTTTCCCCAGAACTAATGTCATCACGAAAAGTGTTCAGGAAATAGCAACATTCTACGGTGAATTCTGGAATGACATTAATTAGACGGTCATGAGGGAAGAGAGTAGAATTTTCTGGGTGCACCCAACTTGTAACGACTTTGAAGGTTAACGAACTCTCCGGTTGTGAGTTTTGGTTAATAAAAATCGTAACCGACGACTGTCCTATTCATACAATGTCGGTTGGTCTTATCGTTTTGTTTAACTACTTTGCGGTTCTTCTCGAAAATGGTGATAAAATTATTACAATCATCATTTAAACACTGGCGCTGTAAGAATATATATTTTCCTGTTCTACTGTACAAAGGTTGCTCTGATGAAATTTGAAATGAGTTTTTGTATCTTTTTTGTGGTTTTGGGTGTTTATTTAGGAACGGAAATAACCTCTCCGGATGCGAGAAGTTCATCAAATGAACTTGTAATAAGGGGTTACGGGATAATAATAATAGTAATACATATTTGATTGGAGGTTATGAAAGAATGTTTGCGCTTAGAGTGTCAAAATGGTACACAGTTGCGCAATGTTTATTTACACTTTCTAATTGCCGTCTCTTTGGTTAATGGTTTCTGTTTACTGTCTACATATTCGTCACATCACAACATTCTTCACAGAGTAAACAACAATTTGTATGCACTTCAAATGTGATATTTGTTTGTACTTACGTTAGATAAGACGTTAAAACGTTGGGTATCTGTTAATTCAAATGAAGTAATGCACTTTGGTAAAATAGATTGGACAACTATATGTCGATCTTTCGGCCAGATGCTGTACGAGTATGTTGTAAATTATGTAACAAATTTCGAATAATGTAGACGGCCGAACTGAGATATGTTTTCTTTCTTTAATCAGCAGTCATGCAACAGTTTTTCGAATCCTGTTCAGGCTTTCCTCAAAACATGCTACGAGTAATATATAGCCGGTTTTCCAATAGGGACTTGACAACTTTGAATTTAATTTGTGAACGCACTCTTTCACTAATCATCAAACTGTTACTGTCAATTTATTCAGTAAACTCAACATTTTCATCATGGTAAAGTACACCAATGAGCAATGTCTGCAAATTATAAAACTTTTCTGCCGAAATTCGGAGTCGGTGACTGCAACTTTAAGAGCGTTAATTCCAATTTTCGGTCCCAATTCTCGCCCTAGTAGACAGGCAATAACAAGTTTAGTGCAACAATTTGAGTCTACATATTCGTTGTGTGTTGTTGCCGTGTCATTGAGACAACGGGTTGGTCGAAGTGTCGAAAATATCGCTGCCGTTCAGGCGTCCGGAGCAAACGATCCAAATCAGTCAATTCCACGGCGTTCTAAAGAATTGGGCATCGCTTAGACCACATTATGGCGTATTTTGAGTAAGGATCTTGGTTTACACCCATACAAGATCAAGCTAACTCAAGAATTGAAGCCGATGGACCGTTTTCCGATTGGGTTCTGGAGAAGATGCGCCAAGATGGTGAATTTCATCGCAAAATCGATTGGCCGCCTCTTTCGTGCGATTTAACGCCGCTTGACTATTTTCTGTGGGGCTACGTTAAGTCATTCGTTTATATTATATAAGCCGACGGCGTTGGAAGAGCTCAGAGTCAACATTGAACACGAAATATCGGCCGTTTCGGCCGAAATGTGTGGACGAGTCGTTGAAAATTGGGTGCAATGAATCGACCGATGCAAATGTGCCCACGGTGGCCATATGAACGAAGTCGAGTTCCATTCATAAATGTTTTGATTGTAATTCAAGTCGATAATAAAGTTTTTGAAATATCTCAAATGGTTTGCGTTTTATTTAAAAAAAAAAAGTTGACAAGTCCTTATTGGAAAACCCTTTATAATATATTGCCTCTGAACTGTACAGAGTCTCAAAGGATCCTTCTAATACATTATCGTATAGAACAATGTATTAGATTTCTGCTTTTTTGAATTACTTAATTTTAAGTTTTAGAACCACTTCATCTTCAAAGGCTTTTGCGACCTCTGCTTGGTTGCGAAAGACGTTCTGTCCGCGCTTTTAGGCCAATTTGGTATGCAATATGTCGATTTCCTCACAATATATGAAAGCGTTTATCGTTTCTCCTGGTTGAAGAACTGAAAAGTAGATTGGTCCTTTCAATTTCCACCAAATTGTCACCATAACCTTATTTGGGTGAAGATCAGGCTTGGGGGTGTATTTTGGTTTTTTATCTGCATCCAACTACTGTCCAGTTCTTTAACGATTATCGAACAGTATCCACAGTGACTATCATGTGCAAAAACTGTTCAGTTTGGTTTTCTATAACAGAAAGGTGTCGACTTATTATCATTGGGGACATTCCCATGCTTTGTGAAATCCACCGCACCGATTTCGTTGGGTCCGCATCCACCGTTGCTATTAAAACATCGTCGTCAACTAACGTTTCCGGCTTCCCACGTGGTTCGATTTCGAGGCTGAAATCTCCCGAACGGAACATTCCAAACCAACGTCGTATAGTACTTTCGTTTACCGCTACATCTTCAAATGTGTCATTAATATTTTTCATTGCCAATTACGCATTATGTGCCATTTTAAATTCGTAAAGGAATGCGAATATATATAAAACATTGCCTCCAACCTGTACAGAATCTGAAAGGATCCTTCTAATCCCTTATTGTATGAAACAATGCATTATACTGGAGCTTTTTTGAATAACCTGCTTTTGAGTTCTAGGACTACTTCAACGACAGCCCTTTCATGTTGACTGTTGGAATCCTGTCCAATTATGATTGTGTTGCGTATCTGTGCAGCATTCTGTGGAGAATACACGCTATTTCAGCAAAATATTGCCACAATTTTTCACAATTCTCTTGATTAACTTATAGTATTCCTCTATTGCACTCAATCACGGACAATATCTAACGCCAACGAAGACATTCCCAGTCGTCCAATTGGGCTCTAGCTTGCATGCACATTAAGAGCTGTCCAAACGTACTTGGAAACAGTTTCGTAAGGACTTACTTAGTCTTACTATATTAGTTTATAGATTTATCTTAATTCGGATCTGATGCGAAGACTCGACTACGGTTTAAACAGGAAAACAGCTCTTTGAATGCACAAACTTAACCCAAGACAGAATGTAGTTGCTGATTAGAATTAGAATGGTGCCCTCACCAACTGTTTTACACTGAAATGCCTTTTGCCAGTAAAAAACTTCTGAAGATCAGACGATTCATTGTGGGATTCCGATCTGCAGCAAATACTTAATGAAACCAGTTAGTTTCTTTGCAGGTCATCCTTCAACGGATTTTGGGGCAAGTTGGTAGCAATTGATGAGACCACTAGTTTGTCAAAATCCAGAAAATGGAAAACACTCAAAAGATCTGATCGCGCCTTGTCTGAATCGAAAGCAGAGTCTTTCCGTATCTTGCCTGAGACTCGCCTTCCAAAAAATATGATCAGAACCCAGTCACTGACAACTTTTAATACTGGTACTATCAGCGAGCTGAGTCTTACAACCCGCAATTGATGATATCTAACTTCGGATGACGTGACGAAAGAGGTCATATACGAGTAATACGTCCTTTATTGGCTGATGATGTGTTGTATATCCAGTTTTTCAACAAAAAGTTGTTTGCAATTCTGTTTCACTGGACCCTAGGCACTGGTATGTGCCGAATTTCATGCAAAAAAAACATCTTATAATTTGCGTGAACACCTGTCATGAAGACTAAATTTCACGATTTGACGGGATACATCTATTGGAGCAAGGATACGTCTTGCCATCACTCTCCGTCAATTCCTTTGATACCAATTCGAAACCCTAGGTATGAGTCGAGACCTACCCAAAAATTTTTACTAATCTTATGGTCTCAGCACCCAGTACTTGTTGCAACTCTTCATCGGGTGCACCCTCCCTGTGTTTTAAATTAAAAACACAGCCGCAGTCACACCTCAACAAGCTAGGCGCGGGCCGAAAGCCGCAGGGCTTGTATGGACTAGCGGTGATCTTGCCACTCAACAAGGCATATGACCGGCAGTTTGTAACATCACATATCATAGCAATCTTCAATGGCGTAAAAGTCTGAAGATGTTATTGATAAGTCCAGTTTTGCTCTACCCCCGCTCTCTATTAGACAACGTCATTGATGGAAGAAGCTTTGATAATTAGGCTGGGGCATCTTCATGCGAACAGTTAGATTATGTCAGCCCTAGACGTAATCGTCAATTGGTACACTGAGACTCTACCTGGTACAAGTCTCCCTTCCTCTCTTATTCATATCACAAATTGCAATTTCAAAGCCAAATACTGCTGTGCCGGAATGGTTTCGACAAGAATCTGAGTCAGCAATGGAAAGTAGTCTGAACTTTACGGATGGCTTCAAAATCGATATCCGATGCGGCACTGGTGTCATTTTTACGAAAAAACTACATTAGATGGGGTAGTGATTGAATCTGTCTCCCAAGCTGCGATATGCGCAATTCTGATGACAACGAACTATATTGAGACGGATCAATGAAGGGACCGAAGTACCTGTGTTTATAGCAAAGGTCAGGTTGCTTTAAAGACCTTACTGAAACCCGAGGATGCAAAGCATATAGAATACCGAATTCATCATTGTCTCTCATTTGATGCTCTGATCACAATGTGATTACGAAAAAGATGATTCTGATGAATTTGCTATGCATAGCTCAGAGAACAGCCACACAGGATCCGAACGCCTCTAATAATTCAGCGACTTTCTATCGTTCAGTAGAAAACCCTTAAGATTGCTTCAAGGGTATTGCGTTTTGCTAGGTATAAGTAAAACAGAATCTCACAATGCCTGCTGTGAAAGTGCTGCTTGAGTTCCTGTTCTACGCTTGCATTAGGCTGAATGGTACTTAGAGCTTATGTGGCGCGTGCAGGTAGTATAGGCATTTAAACATCTGTCTGCAATAGACTGATGAATCCCAATAAAAGCAGGATAATAGGAGAACAATCGACTTATGCTTAATTTGAGTGATCCGCTTCAAAAGGAAGAAACGCTCAAGACATTTATTTTGGGGTATCCTTCAATTTTTTGTAAATAATGCCGACAAAGGAAAATTGAGGAAGAAAGAAACAGAGGTATCAATTTCTGATTGTGTCAGAAAGTGGACCCGAGGGTAAACTGATGACCATTCATAGCGAGACGGGTGTTAATGTTACAAAAGGTTTAGAGAAGTGCACTGATAGTGAAAAAGTCGATAAGATAATTTTCTCCCTACTTTTTGGAGTTCTATCTGGCATATGAAGTTTTAAATGCATAATTCCATCTTGGAAATGTTATTTTTCTCCTTGTCCGCTAGCGTATCTAACTCTTATTTCATTTTTATTTTATATAGGGGGTCACGTGAAAGTAATCTCCTTGTCACCCAATATTTTTCATATATTGCCCTAAGTTCCAATACTCATTATCATCCACCCATTGTTCCAATATTAAGATTCTTTCACCCCGAAGATCACTTTCAAAGTTTATAGAGTCTACCTAAACGGGTTGAATAAAATAATGTTTTCTCATTCCTAAAACGTATTCGCACACTTTCACCAGCGGTATTCCGTGCGGAAGGCATTCGCAATTAATCATTCATATTAAAAGTGTGGGACACATGTAGACCTAAGTCACATCAAAAGATTCATTGAATCAATTACAACTTTCAGACACCCTGAAACATGTGAATGGTTAAGGAAATCTTTTACTAAGCACTGTTAAGTTTTCCCTCAACACATGCCCTTAAGCATGTTGTTAATAGTGTAAATCTTGACAGTAATTGTGTGACTTTGTTTATAAGCTG
Source organism: Volucella inflata (assembly GCA_928272305.1). NCBI lineage: Eukaryota > Metazoa > Arthropoda > Insecta > Diptera > Syrphidae > Volucella > Volucella inflata. The sequence goes on from OV743716.1 coordinate 185,706,992, forward strand.
TACTCCAAACCTCTTGTTTGAACTTGTGAATTTTTTTTTGTGATCTGAAAATTGAATTAGGAAATTAAAATAAAATGAAAGTTTCATTGTATTATTGTGAGAAAATTTTACAATAGTTCATTCTTATTGAATGAAGATACAAATGATTTATTAGATCCCATTATGCCACTCGGACGAGCTATTTGATTTGGTGTCTTACAAATGATTTGTATACAGGTGTACAAAATGCTTTCCATATACTATACACACATTTCGATTGTCTTCTTCTTGGGTTTTTTTTTGAAATATTCAAAACGACTTGGTTTCCCTTTCATCACTATTTTGAAAATATAAAAGGAATTCGAAAAACTTAAGCTGCTTTCATTTAATGGAAATAGATTCTGGGTTAAGGTTGGGTTATAACATGTAAAACAACTGAAACACGGTCTTACAAAATGCAATATTGCTTCATTGTTGCAAGACAAATCTAAATAGAATATCGTCGAAATTCAGCTCAACAGTGAACTGAACGTCGTATGGAATCGCCACAATAAGATCTCCCTAATCCAACTAGTCAAAAGTTCGAGACGTAAACTCCAAGTTTAAGACATAAGTGGTAATACATTCTTGAAAAGAAGGACCCAATTTTAGGATGGCATAATTGCGCTCCCGAAGAGAATAATAAATAATTAGTTCATCTGAATTTCAAAGAAGAACACGCACCGGTGTCAAGTGCATGAATGTGTTGTCATTGTTGTGGATATAAGAAAACAAATAAAAGTATGTATTTCAAGGCACCTCCCATCAGAGAAAGCATGCAGCGAGTTACTGGGTAATGAAATCGAAACAATATATTCCCTCGACAACAATAATTCAATGCAGCTGACAATGGATATTTGAGTACAAGAAACTCCAGAAATGTGTCAAATTTTGAAGACAACCTACATTGTTGACATGACAAAAAAGTCCCATTTTGAAATTCCAATCACCGCTGTTTTCCGATATGAAAGAGACAAAGTCAGGTGCGTTTGCAATTTTCCTGCAAAATTCGTGGATTTTGTAGCTGCTACATTTGTCTTCTTGGCCCAAAGAAGCAACGATTGAAAAGAGTTATTCGTCGTTTCCCCTCAGTGCTGATGTCTTTTTTTTGAATTGATAACAGACCCTATGTCCTTAACTACCTCAAAGCTATATCTGTCGAGGATGACGAGGATGACGTCCGACACGTCGGTGTTTGGTATTCTTTCCGCTTCAAAGTTTGGTCTTGTCCTCGTTGGCTATTAAAACCATTTTCGCAGTTTCCGTCTGAATACTCGCAAAAACGCTACTGACATAATATAGTAATGCAGTTTTGTTCCGATAGATTCACCATCATCGACGTATCGGAATTTTTGAAGACTGCCTCTCTTGTGTTTACACGTGAATTTTGCACTCTTCCTTCATAAGTGATGTTGAAGAATGAAATCCTTTTTGACATCAAAAGTCTCGGAAAAATCTTGACCGATCTCAATGAAGCAGATGAATGGATGTATCGATTTGGAGCGTTTTTTCCCAAGATCTGCCGTAGTGTGAGTATTTAGTCGATGTCAAATTTTTCTGGGCTGATGCAACACTGATATGGACCAGTCAGGTTGTTGTCGGCTCCAGGCGTTCACACTTACGGCAGATATAATCTTGTAGGCTACGTTAAGAAGGCTGATGCCTCAGATGATCTCTTTTCTTGTTAATCAGACAAACAAATCTCAGGTTCCATTGGTCAGACATACGAGTACTTTCGTCCGACCATATTTTAGAGATGAGTTGGTGTATGCTCCTTACCAAGTCATCGTATGCCGATTTGCAAAGCTCGGCAGTCAGGCCATCTGCTTAAATACGATTACCTTTACTGCTCCCAGGTCAGTTGGACGGAATTGTTGGTCAATATCATCCTGGTTAAAAGGTTAATTCTACCTTGCTCGTTATTGCCGTAAAAACTCTACAGAAATGCTCTTTCTAAATCCTCAGCATCGACTGCGACTCTACTGCAATGTTCTCTTGTGAGTCACTAAGGACTTCGGATACTTGTTAGATTGTATCCGCGGCATGATTCTTTAATATTTTAATAAAATTTCTGAACCTTATACCTGGAGTGGAATCTCTCAGTTTTCTCGACAGCGTGCTTCTCATGCCATTTGATTTTCCTCCTGAAGGGCTGGTGTTGGTCCCTCCTCTATTGCTCGTATACCTGCTATGCAGCGGCGTTTTATATGTCTTGTGCTTAGCTTCGCTTGTCGCAACTCGTGTCGTCAGGGGCTTCGTTGAAGTGGCCGAGTGAAACATAGCACAGCATATGCGGAATCTCTCATGGCTTTTTGGCAGTGGTGCCACTGGCCTTCAAAACTTGGTGCTTGCTGCAGAGAGCCTATTAAGAGATTAAGAAAAACTCGATTGGTCAAGGACTTGGCAATCTCTTGCGGTTCTAGCCACCCAACGTCAAAATTTCTTAGAGCATTACCTTGCCTTTGCGATGATCGGGATATCCGCAGCACACTTTGGTTATAACAAGGTAGTGGTCTGAGACGATATTTGCTCCTTAAAATGTTCGGACATCCAAAATACTGGAGTTTCTTACATCGATTGAAATATGGTCAATTTGATTGACGGATGAATGATCAGGAGTTTTCCAAGTCCCTCGAGATGTGGGAACCGCGTGCTAGCTACGACAATTTTTCTCCCCGCCGCAAAGTCGGTTAGCCTGAATCCGTTATCGTAGGTAGTGTGTTAAGACTATACTTTCCGACATTACTACCAAAGATACCTCTTCTTGCTACCTTTGTAATTAAATTGCCGAGGACAGCTTAAATGTCATTAGTAGTGAAAGTTATCTCTGATGTCGTCATCTTTCTTCTCTGTGAAGGCATGCGCGCATATAGTAACTTCAGCGGCCTAACTTTCGTCGCCAGTCGCTTGGACGGAAGCCAGTTACACGTTTGCAGATGTGAGCGCTACTGTTGTAGCCGCCACAATCTCTTTTCCAAGACCCTGTCTTGATCTCGGGAATCCTTACCAGTCTAAGCTCCAAATATATCGCAATAGCCCTAAGCAGGTGCACTGTGCTGGTGCAACCTAGGTCTCTTCTCGCAAATTTTGGCATCCAGCTTGTCAAAAAGGTTGGAGTTACACATATCGGCCTGCAATTTTTCTGCCTTCTTCAAGGTAATTGATAAACAGGACTCCTTTCGAATCCAAAACACCCTGGCCATGGCTTTTCTGGCAGATGCGATCGACTTTGCTTTCTTTTTCACTGAACCACAGCCTCCACCATTGCTTCGTCTGCTGTTTCGTCGCATGTCTCATTCATGGTGAAAAATTGCCGCACAAAATCGGTCGGATCCCTATTGAATCAGTCCAAGGATTACTGCGAAAATCGCTTGCGCATTTGCTTACTATCGGCATTTAGTAAATGCGGCACCCATCTTACGCACGGCTTTCTCATCCATAAGTTTTTGTGCAAGCTGTTTTGCACCTTTTCTTCCGGTATCCCCACAGTTTCAGCTTCTTACTCACCTTCACTCGCCTATCGTCCAACACGATATCATGCACTTTTTCGATTGTTTCGGGTGCGGTTGCGATTTTTAGCCGTCCTTCACGTGGGTCATCTTCGAGGGACGTGCGACCACGTTTAAACTCACTTTTTAACGGTTGATGGAAGGAGCAAAGTCCCCGTAAACTTTTGTCAAGTTTGGATGAATTTCCACCCAAACAAAAAATTTTATGACCGGAGGATATACAAGTTCATCCATTTTGACAAAAAACACGCAATCGTCTTCTTGAGAGAACAACTTGAAACTTGTCATACGAACTAATGACACGTGCACCCAGGTAGGAAACATGCATTATTACTGATTGATTGCCCTCCGCACTTCACCGTTAATCTATCTCTGATATCTCTGCTGAACCATTTACAGCTATTTTTGTCTGCTTGTCAGCACTCGCGCTTTCAAACTTGAAAAGTCGAGCAAGGATGGAAATGGATCAGTATTCGATGGTTATCATTTGGAGATATTACAACGTTGGGCATCGCCAACTTAACACCTCTCAATGCCAAACCTATTTCTACAACATCTAACTACACGTTCAAATATATACATACACCAATATGTTTAAGTGTCATTAAGACCTCACTTAGTTTCGTACATGTACTATATATAAATACATTTCATTTTATTATTTTATTTTTTACAGATCTACAGATCTACAGATACCACGTCCACCCTCTGAAATGGTTGCTTTTCTACTCAAATAAAAATTCTCGACAAATTGTAAATAGCCTTCAGACTTATAATGGCCGATAGTAGAGAACGAATACGCGGTCCATCCCGAGATGGCAGAGAGTTCCTTACCAGTCCAAGGCAAGTTCTACGTCGTTTAATGCTTTTGTCAGAGGGTCGACAATACCGTGAGGCAGCTGGAGTTGTTGGTCGTCTTGGTCCATCTGTTTTACGTTCTGTCATATCTGAGCTTCCCATCGATTTATTATTGGAAGCATTACCACATAGTGCGTATCTCTTGGAGTCTTTCTTTTCAAGGTAAGCAAAGAGGATGTCTATTGAAAGTTTTCTCTAAATTTCACCATTTCATAGTGTCAACTCAAATATTTAAAACAAAAAATTGTATCTCTCATTGCAGGTTACTCACAGTGAATCCGTCACCCAAGCCCGATGTGCCAGTAGATGCCACAATCTGGCAGCTAGTACGTTTATTTTCAAATCCCCACGAATCAGGACTACGCCAACGCTGTTCAAAGCTCCTTCAAGCCATTGGCCAATACGAACCTTCAATCCGTCATAGTGTTCGCGAACGACGAAAGGCATTCGACATGGCTGTTCAAGGCTTAGGAATTCATGGTTTGACTGCAAACCATACCGGCCAACTCATATCCTTACACATTGCCCTAAAGACTGAATTACAACGCCACATAGATACCTATAAAATCGCCATTCACAAGCTCGAGGAGTTGAGTATGATTACTGTCAATCAAGATCCGGCACATTCATCTCACCAACGATTGCTTGCCATCAACTATGGTGACATACAACAAAGATTAATTGACAATAAGACTCTCCTAACAATGTTAGACAAGCCTGCTCTCAAGCAACTGGCATGTCTAGTGGAGAATCTTAGCCAAAGGGTACAAAACGATAAGGAAGTCCTACAGTGTGTTGGACAGATAAAGCGACTTGATGTTCATTCGAACATTGAGAAACGACCTGCCGCAGGGCTTCTAATGAATTTCACTCGCGGATGTGACGCAGTACTAAGCCTAATGGGACCGGAAAACGCACCGCCCAGCCCAAGCGCGGGTAGCAATTTTAGTGACGGTTATCATTCAGATGATTCCACTGCTGATGAGATGAGGTAAGTAGGCGTTAAGATCATGTTTCCCAATGAAACGAAATCCAGTCACACCTTGTCCGCCTACTTGTGGCAGTAATGTTTCGTTTGAATGAATTTCATTGGAATGGAACAATTGAAAGAAATTCAAATTGGCATTTGCGTACTGTGACGAGAGTTGTTTTACTTTCAAGCACTTGGCCAAAGATGCCAATTTGAATGGCAGTTCTCAGATACTCATTCGGAATGAGTTTATAAGATAAATAATTTTGTTGTTCTCTTTCAATTTACACTTTTAGTGAAATTGTATCGCGCTATCGGTATTTGTATGAAGAAAATAGGACAGATACAATGGAGGTGTTAGATAGTTTGCCTCAGCTGAAGCACGTGCATAGTCTGAAAGGGAAACTTCTTTTCTCGATTATTGTGGTAAGTACGCAGTGAGTTGAGTACAGTTAAGTTGATAATGATGGCTATTGTCTTTTGCTTGAATCTCTATTTGCAAAAAATAAATAAAAAAAATAAGTGAGTTGACTTAATAGAAAAGAAATATTTAGGTTAGGGAAAGAACAGACGAGAGACAAAGTGTTGACTAATCTACGAGTAGCTTACCTAAATACTTTCTCATTCAAATGGTGGGTATGTGTGGACTTGAGAATCGGTGTCACTATCAAATTGGGGTGTGACTGACACCAAAACGTTTCCAAATTAAGAGAAGAATTTTTAAATTATTAAGAGTTGTAGAAACTTCTACTTGTTGTCAAGATACCCATAAGCATAATGGTATGGAAGAGAACAGAACGTGTTGATAAAATACCAAACTTTAGTTTTCGGGGATCCTTACGAGTACTAGGGTATACATGATTGCATAATTCATACTCGTATATAGGTAGGTGAATCAGGCACGATCTCTATCAAGAATTACTCGTATCTTTTGTAATAGGCAGCAGCAGACCCGTTGTTGTCCATTGACAACATGAACTTGGCCTTGTCGTTGTTAACCGAAAGACTAATTTGTGTTTCACGTTTCCAAATTATGGCGAAAGCCTCATACAACACAGATGGATTAGTTCTTCCAGGACCGCACTCATTTCGAATAAAAGTTTTGAAAGTTATTTACAATAATTATGAAATCAAGTTAGTTACAAGCTTGGTTTTCGCTTAATATGAGGAGAAGGAAGCTACATTGTTATGTCCGAAGTTTCCGATAGCTTCATCAAAGATTAAAGTCGCGTTTTGTGATAATAAAAATTCTCGACAAATTGTTAATTGTCTACAGACTCATAATGGGCGATAGTAGAGAACGAATACGCGGTCCATCCCGAGATGGCAGAGAGTTCCTAACCAGTACAAGGAAAGTTGTTCGTCGTTTGATGCTTTTGTTAGAAGGTCGACAAAACCATGAGGCAGCTGGAGTTATTGGCCGTGTTGTTTTATCTATCTGTTGTACGTTCTTTCAGTTCTGACGCACAATCCTAAAGTAGGGAGAATCCTTGATCTGCGGCAACTAAATGCTAATAAGTCTTCTCTGCATACCATATAAAATTATGTCTACCTGTGTTATATAATAGCGCCAAAGACCCGGAAAATCCACCACATAACTCATTTACATATTACGGCAGGTCTTTGAAAAAACCCTAGAGTTCCGAATCGATAAATATCACTTTTTTATCGATTTCAAAATGATCACTGCTCCATTAAGGTCAGTAAGCCTAAAAGTCAAAAAAGGTTTCAAAGCCTTGATTTACTAAAAGCTGTGCCTTTGATAAGAAAACCTATTAATGAGACTTCAGCGAACGCAGGTTGACAATTTTAGATACGATGTATGTGTATCCTTATCAAATAGGAACAATGACTGCATTATAAAATCACGGGTATCCTGCCTCAAACCTCTCCATTTAGCGTGGTATTTAGCCGATTGTCTCTAGTAGCGCACCCCTGGATTGCTAAGGGTTACTTCTCAAAGAGTGCGTCATCCTAATGCGACGTATTACCTCATTTATCACCCTTTGCTGACGTTAAAGTTTCTGCACTATACAGCAGTACTGCGATAAGTGATGATTTGGGATCAGCAAGTTTATCTTCGTCTGATTTCTGAAGTGTTGTCTTAAACAGAGTTATTATCATTCTACGTTATTTGAAACCGCATATATTCCAGTAACCCAGTAGAAGTCGCTGCAATCCGCCTTAATTCTGCGGAGAACTTGCTGCTCCTTTCTCCTCATATAGACACAGAAAGCTCATTTTTTCATTTTTTTCATTTTTAATGCATTTTTATTTAATTCAATTCAGGAATTCTTACAAGCTAGACAAAAAATTGCTTAAAAATTAGCTTAAATAACTTAAAACTATCTTATTGTAACTTACTGGCCCCATTCGGGCACTCTAGGTTAAACATAACACTTAATCTATGCCTTTCGACGTTTCTTACAGTATTTTATTTTTTATTTTTTTTACATTAATTAAAACTAAAACTAAGAAAATGAATTTTATTTTAAAAACTTAGTACATGGACTTGTTTGTAATCTTATTATAAAACTACTAAAACTTATACATAGCTACCTACAAACTAAACTAGACACAGAAAGCTAGAGCCACTATTATCGTTGTACGAGTATATCACTTTGCCTTATAGGAAAGTTCTTTGACTAGATGACGGTGTTAATTTCAATGAATTTAATTGTTAATTGTGGTTTCGGCAATTGAAATATCTTATCGATTGTTGTTAATAGCAATTAAAATTGCCAATTAAAAGCAAAAAATAGAAAAAATAGTAAAATCTATTTTTATATTCAAAATTTATTACTTTCACTTAGTTCAATTTTATTTCTTGTATTTTCTCTCAAAATTTAAATTTTCTTAAAACATTCAAACATATTGTCTGATAACTTATGCATAGTTGCATAGAAAACATTCTTTCTACATGTCCAAAGGACGGAAAAGGTTCATTATTTTTAAAGAAAACATCTTTGATCTCTGGATATCTTAATAAAATAGTTAAGTCTTCACTTTCTTCAGCAATTATTTAAAGCGCTCATAAATGCGCTTTGAAATGCGTGCACTTTCTGAAGTTTCCTCTTCCACTTTCGAGTCCGAAGCCGGGTGAATCAGTTAGTACTTAATATTTACTTGTAAGAAATCGAGAAAACTTGTATACAAAATTTCAATTGGGAATGTTATTAAAAATTTACAGAAAAGAATTACCTTGCAATTAATTTTTCTAATCAATTGATTAATTGCAATTAAATTGCGCTACAAGAGCTGGTCGGCATTTTTTCTCAAATCTCCTAACGTCTCTAAAAAAAACGTCTTCCATTTTTCTTGTTTTCTATCAAGCCCTGACATGGATTTTTGCAATGAGTTCGATCTTGGCCGAAAACTCCAGACTTCTAACCTAAGCCAGACGCCTACAGTAAAATGATAGCTGAATAAACAAAGTCCGTCCTCCTTTACAAATGCTATGCTATTTCGTTAACCGTTCTTTCCCCCTACACTTCCTAGACTAAAATCTGATCGTCAATGTTTATCACTGCTCGTCAGCTTATAGCCGCGGCTAAATATCCCATGCGCAAGTCTAAACATTTTATGCAGGAATTCAAACGTAGTTATCTTGAATTTGCTTCGCAGGTGAATACGGGCTTTCGTTGCATCACAACACCCGGAAAGCAGGGCCTAATTTAAAGTCAATCAGTGATAGGATATCTACCAATTACCCATTAAAAGTTTATCCACCACCAAAGCTATTTCTTACAATTCCTGGAAGATCGACAAAGGAACCCAACGCAAAATAAACTCGCTGTACACCTTTATTTTAAGGTTCATTCGTTTCTGACTGAACATCTCATACTTAGTGTTGGCACTTATTAGTTTGGCAAGCCAAAGCCAGTTAGACAAAAGGAGTACTCTGTGGCTAGCACGAGGATGCAAAGCCAAAGAATACTCTCCACAACCATCTCTCCTCATATATGCACTGTATATACTCATATCTCTTGAACGTGGTTAAAAGCCACGATCTATGAGCTTTAGTCTCTTATGGATCCGCGGTATATTTAGTTAACTTTTAAGGTCAACATCAAGTTTGACTAAGCTTCAGCTCTCCATATTATAACGAAATCAGTGCCGATGGTTTACGAGACCACTAAATCGGAAGCCCAATTTTGTCTTATCGGACTTTTCTGAGACCTATCTTAGGGCAATTACTATTTTTTTTAGACATTACCCGATCATTTCATTGACAACTACAGCCATAAAGCCTGATAAATGGTGAGTTAGCAGCTGATAGGTGAGTCCCCATTACAGCCCGTTTATCGTTTGTGTCAGTTCATTAGATCTATGTCCATTGACGATAGTACTTTTATGAAATAATGGGTACATGTTGAAGAACAGATTAATTTGCTGACACCACCTTACCAAAGAAGCAGAATTCCTACCAGTTTTCCAATTACATTCTTTCCATCTTAAAAAAAACATCAAACGCAGATGGAAATACTAGCGATCATCAAACAGTTGGCCTTCCTTCTAATATGCAATCTGAAACCACTCTCAATTTCTTCCTCCTTATCTGGATAAATGCAAACCAATCATCCACTTATTGTACAACCTGTTCAATTATGTATGTTGCCGGCATATTACTCAGCGATTTTCTGCCACAGGCTCTTTTACAAGCTGACATCGAAACCATCACTATTAAGATGATGAATAATTATTATCATTCCAGAGGCCGGATGAGAAAGCACTCCTTCCTTATGCCAAGGAATTTACTTTCAATCTCAATTTTCTCCTTCTATTGAGATAAAAAAAAACTACATCAAACCTCAAGCACTCAGCGGCGCAGGGTCTTGCGTGAGCTATTAAACCTCAACTTAGAGGCAGGCTCCACTTTAAATTGCCACAACTAACTACAATAATCTGTTCACGCGTTTGATGTAAAGTGGAAGTTGCTGTTCCATACCACCAATGTAGGAAGAAAACCATGTACATCCGTGATATTATACTCACAAATCTGAAAAAAAAATCTGAATACGACAACTTGGCCTGTTTCCTGTCAATGGTCTTGAATATGCATGCCCATACCAACGCATGATGTTCCCATTCATACATATGCAAGCCCTTCGTTAACGATGGCAGCAGATAACATCGCAATTGGTAGTAAAATTCTCAAATTCAAGACTTGACTATCTATTATGTATTCACCGGACTAGTTTATAGGAATATGGAGACTCCGGCAACAAAGCCCACTCAATTTAGACTTTCTTTTCGTGATCTTCTTTTCTTTTTATTCATTTTTTTTTTTTTTGAAATACTAAAATTCCCAAACATTATTGACAGCTTTCGTTCCGAGCATGCCATGGAATGCGTGAACGTAAAGTGATCGAGGTACGAAGAACTCTGAACTGCCCGCTGGATAGTGTAAATGAGATTTCTCTGACTCTGGATCGATCTGTGCGTGCACATCTGCATGACACAGCAGATACATTTCCCATGGGTGACATCGAACGACAAGTCTCGAATCAGGTAAGAAGTCAAATGAGATTAAAAGTGTGCAAATGTAACGATTTCGTCATTCGTTTTCTAGGTTCTGTCGACGCTTCATGAATATCCATGTCTGGAGACATGCTTGCCACTAACCAAATTCATCAGCGACTGCGTGAGGTTAGCTTGGAAGATGGTTAATCAGAAATGCCCATACTACCTGGACAGTGACTTTAACTTGGGTAAGTTTTGAAAAAATCCGTTTTGCCCAGTTTTTTACAATTTGAACTTTAACTACTACACCTAAGAGGTATTGAGACAAGCCTTCAAAACAAAGTCTTGTGTTTTTTTTTTTTTTTTGTAACATTTGTAGTGCCAGCAAATTTAAGAGCTGACAGGTAGTCTGTGCTCAGTGTTGCAGCTCTGGAACGTAATATTGAGAGGGACCCAAATGCTGCAAAGCAATTGGACTCGTGCAACACAAAACAAAAAACAAAAACATGGCCTAACTTCTTGACACTCATTTGTGTTGCTCATGTTGTCATTTTTGTCACATCTGAGCGGGGCCTACGGTTTATCGCCGAGTCCGAACGGCACTCCTTAAAAGCAATTTTTACTTTCGGGAGTCTGCCATTGCCCGCCGAAAGGGTGATGGCGATTTGAAAAAATTGTTGGTGGCCGAGCCAGGAATCGAACCCAGATTCTCTGCGTGATAGTCCAATGAGCTAACTATTGCGCCATCGCCATCGTCGTGCAACACACCTTATGAAAAATTGTGTGGTAATCTAACAATCTGAAATAAATCTATGACATTGGATATAGAATTGGATAGAGTGAATCAAACTATTTGAGCTAGATCAAAGGCATCTCTCAGGTATAGTTATTTTCTAGAAGATACATGTAAGGCACTAACTATCGTGGAAAGGTGATTCAACGCTTCAGCACCCAATACAACAGAGCAAAGTACCTGAAGCCCGATACGTGCGTAGGCCAAATCTCCACAGAATAATTCTCCACAATGTTTTCATCAATCTTAATCCAAGCGTCGGAGGATGTTCTATCTTACTTTACATACTTTAAATGGCGCTACAGTCCGGGGTGGACCTGAGCCTCAGTCAACAATCTTCTCCAGCCAGCTCGATCCGTGGCTAGCTGCCCCCAATTTCGCACGCTAAGTTGGCTGAGGTCCCCTTTCACTTGCGTGCGCCATCTGAGTCTTGGCCTTCCTCTACTGCGCTGTCCCTCGGGAGCGGATTCGAAGACTTTTCGGAACGGAGTATTGGTGTCCATACGCTCTACATGACCCAGCCCTCTCAGTCTTTGGATCTTCACTTTTCTGGTAAGGTCGATGTCGCTGTACAGTCCGTAGAGTTCATTGTTTTATCTCCTCCTCCCTTCTCCTTCAATGCAGACGGGACCGAAGATCGCCCGAAGAATTTTTCTAGGTGGTGTGTATCGATCTGAAGCTCATGGGTCTTCTCCAAGATCTGCGGTAGTGTATGAATGGTGGACTTTCCTGGCCTGCTTGCCTCTGTAGTTGGCGCAGTTCAAAGGGTCTCCTTTCTTGAGAATCCATTTATCGGGCATACTTTCATCCGACAACATTTAACAGATGAGTTGGTGTATGCTCCTTACCAAGTCATCGCCTGCCGCTTTGAAGAGCTCGGCAGTCAGTCCGTCTGCTCCAGCAGCTTTGTTGGACTTAAGCTTCGATAGCTATCTTCACTTCATCCAGCGATATTTGGTTCGCCATCGCCGTTATAGAGTCTACAGAAATGGTCTTTCCAAATCTTCAGCATCGACTGCTACTCTACTACGATGTTTCCTTGTTCATCTCTACAGGCTTCGGTTCGGAGTTTGTTACCGTGGCATGTTATTTTTACTTTTTGGTAAAATTTCCGAGCCTCATTCCTGGAGTAGCATCTCTCAATTTCCTCAACCGCGCGCTTCTTCTCCCTCCTGAAAAGCCGGTGTTCGTCTCTCCTCTTCTGCTCATAGAGCTCGTGAGCAGCTGCGGTCTTTTTTTGCTTAGCTGCGTGTGCTTGCCGGCATTCATCAACGAAACAGGGGTTTCGTTGTGGTTCACGAGTGAGACCTAGCACATCAGAAGCCGCATCTCCGATGGCGTTTTGGCAGTGTTCCCAATGGTCTTCGATGCTTGATGCTGGCGGCATTGGACCTCTTAAGAGATTAAGAGACACTCGATCGGAGAAGGACTTGGCGATCTTTTGCGATTGTAGCCATCTGACGTCGAATTTCCTCACAGCATTAGCTTGTCTTGGCGTAGTTTGGGATATCTGCAACCGTACATTGCCCACAACAAGGTAATGGTCTGAGTCGATGTTGGCTCCTCGGAACGTACGGACATCCATAATACTGGAGGAGTATCCTGCGTCGATCGTAATGTAATCACTCTGGTTGACTGTTGATTGATAAGAGTTCTCCAAGCTCCCTTGTGTATGTCGAGATGTGGGAACCGCGTGCTAGCTATGAAAATGTTTCGCCCCGCCGCAAAGTCGATTGTCCTGAATCCGTTATCGGAGGTGGTGTTGTGCAGGCTATATTTTCCGATTGTTCCACCACGGGGGTGAGCGCTGCCGTTAGCCCATATGGGGCTCGTCCGCCACCATCCCTTTTCCAAGACCCTGACTAAGTCCTGGAAATCCTTACCGGCCTGAGCTCCAAATTTGTCGGAGTAGCCCGGGTAAGGTCTTGTTTTGTTTTTCCGACACTAATTCGGATTTATAGCGCAGGAAAGACGCCATTTGTCCCCTTCACTTCGCAAATCTCTAGTGAGATTCCCAGATTGCGCCACTAGGAGGCGTGAAGTAGGCTTATTAGCAGAGCTGCAAGATGTTCGGCTGCTGAGGCTCATTCTCGTTATTTAAAGAACCAGCACCTGTCGGAAGATGCTACTTCTACGAGGCCTTATGCTAATCGTTGCCATGTATTGAGTCTAGTACTTTTATCTATTTTCCTTCGTAACAATTATTTGCTCCAAACTAATATTGTGTAACCAAGTTAAGAGAACGTATGAAATTAAAAGATTTGGTACTCTCATTTTACTGGCTCCTGCCAAAAAAAAAATCCTTAAGTTGAATCAAAAGCTGACACAACGACAATCTGATGGCATTCTCCGTTGATTACATAGCTCAAATCTGTTTCCAGAAATACCCACACTTGAATGGAGAGTCTGTGTTCAAAATAATAAAATATGTTCCTAGTTTGTCAGACTCCTTGGCGTGTGCTGTAAAACCTTGATCGAGATTATCTGGCCTTTTGTCTTATTAATTGACCAACTGACTTGGATTCTTTTGCATGTTATGTTGACATATCGGAGTCTATTTTACCTTAGAATCCTATATATTCTTCATCCGCAACTGAAGGCTTAAAAACATTTTATCTTTTAGGAGAAAAAAAAAATACATTCCGTATCTTAGCATTAAATTCTTCATTAAATCAATGTATTTTTAACAAAGTCTTATTTGCTTTTTCATTTTAGTTAATGTCTTTTTATCTTTTTCAGGTTTTCTTCGTCCCGAAAAGCATGATCGCCATCTACAGTCGGATCGGCGTTCTGATCTTATAAAGGCTTTCCTCTGGCCAGCTCTAATGCAAAATAATCAATGTGTCTTCAAGGCAATCGTAGAGACCTAACGATTATGATATCAACTTCAATTTCTTTTTTATTTTATTTCCTAGTGTTAATTTTATTTTTCGTCACAATTACTTATACTTAACAACCAATTTGTACATAATAGTCTTAACTCTATACTATGAATCTTAATGAGAAGAACGAACGTAAAATATCCTTTTCTGTTTTTCAATCCTTAGTGTTAAAAAAAAAAATCAGTTTTTACGATATCGGTACTAATTGAAGACTTATGCTAACTTTTTTATTTGTACATAAAAGTTGATTCACTCTATAGTAATCGATAATATCACTGGGTGCATTGAAAAGTTTTTCAAATGGTTTCTGTTGGCCGATGCCGTACATTTCGGTGCCGAGTATTTTCCGCACATATAAGTGGAAGAAGTTTTGCTGGGCATAAACGCTGACTACATATTTGATTGAGATATCCTGAAAGAGAGAAAACCATTTAAATAAATATAATTTGTGAGAAATTGAATTTGTTTGATTTACCTGTTCCTTGTAAGGACGAACGAGACAGGCGCCATCTTCACGAAAGTTGAGTATTTCCTCAGCAGTCTTACGATCTATTGTACGATAGTACACTTCAGTTTCAATCTTTTTGGTGGGTATCACATAGTATTCCAGATCTAAGTCACCTAATAAAAACAAAACGAAAACAATAGTGTTAGTGATTGGCTAAATATTTGAATAATAATCTCCAAAACTACTCGTAAGTAAAATAACATTTTTCTAACTTGTACAAGGTGGCGCAAAATTAATCATCCTATCGGAAGACGTTATAAATTTTGCAAAAAGCGTCATACGTCAATCATATTTGACATTTGTGAACTAGACAGCTGCAGTGAACAGATGAGAAATGGGGCGCTATACTCCGCTGTCAAGCAATCCTAAATCTCAACAACGAAGAGGACGATTCTTTGTTGAAAATCATCATGAGCGACGAGGCGCATTTCCACTTAAGCGGTTACTTCAATAAGCAAAGACTTCGTTTCTGGGGCACTGAAAATCCACACGTGATGCACGAAGAGCCATCACATCCACTCAAAGCCCCTGTGCGGTGCGACTTTCATGCGGGAGTAGTGATTGGGCCGTATTTTTTTTTGGATACGCCATCGGCAATACGGTCACTGTTACTAGAGAATGCTAGAGGGCCATGATGAACGACTTCTCACTACCGCAATTGGATGAGCGGGCTTGGTGAATATGTGGTTTCAACAAAACAATGCAATTGCACACCCAGCACGAGCCACAATGGATATTGTTAAGGAAGCGTTTCCTGGCCGCGTAATCTCCCGTTTTGATGATTTTGCATGGCCAGCAAGATCGCCAGATTTAACCATCCCAGACTTCTTTCTTTGTGGCTACTTGAAGTCGCGGGTTTATTTCAACACGCCTCAATCCGCTGCAACCATATAAAAGGAAAAGAAAGATGTTACTCTGTCTTCAGAGAATAAATGGGCCACAAAGTCAGATTTGAAACCTTTAGAGATCAACATAAGCAACAAGTTGTAGAGTAGTAGACGGTGCAAAGAATGAGAAAAGACTGTGTCTGCAGACTCTGTAACGATGATGAGAGTCGCAATACCGCTGTTAGTAGAATTAACCATTCAACCCAGACAGAGAATTCTGTCATTCTGGCCTAAACGAAGGTATGGTGTCAATACCAAAGCCCAATTCTAATAAATCCGCAAGTGAAGATGCACTGACTCTTATGTTAACATACACCAGCTCAACTATAAGATGTTGTTAGAGAAAAGCTAACGGCAAACACGGAATCATTATCGTTTGACCGATCCACAAGAAAGGTGATGCTTTTGACTTCGCTAATTACGAGGGAATATGTCTCCCTAAAGTCAGTTACAAGATCTTTTCCGCAATGTTAAATATACATACGTCTGAAAGCATTTATGAAGAATTTGGCTGGTCCATATCAGTGCGACAGAACTTGGAAAGACTCGGAACTTTCAGATCGATACCAAGCAACTATTTGTCGACTTCAAGGCCTCATATGATGGCATGCACAGCGATAAGTCTAGTTTTGATATTCCTGCCAAACTCGTCAGTTTGATGACTGAGAGAATTTTCCCTGCTTCATAAAGGTCGCTTATGAATTAAACGGGGCTCTCAATATCAAGAGAAGTAAAAAGCAAGGCAAAAGCGAACAATGCAAGGCGTTCATGTGAAAGGTCATAGAAAATTTTTTTCAAAACCTATTGACGAAACATGAGAATCTGCATTATTATGATACTACCATACGTGAATGGCATTGTCATGATAGAACGAACAAAATGGGTTGAACCGTGAACCAGGACACAATAAAGTACGGGCATATGCTTCTATCACAAAAAAAACACACCAGTGACGGCTTGGCCCGAACGTTAATAATCGCAACTATAACTTCAAGATAATTGATTTAGTTACAACCAGAGCTGACATCAGCGCAGAAATCAGACACAGAATTACTCTTGCCAATCGCCATTGTATCAGAGCCTTCTCTCGTATGACCAAACTGGGTTTATGCAAGGATCTTACCAGTCCCGTCCTGCTCTGTGGCACAGAATCTTCATTCGTCTATGGATGTAAACTCTGATATAGCTGAAATTCTAAGATTCTATACGGAACGGCGTAGCACCATACGCCTGTATCTAACAAGGTGCATGCAAGCAGAATGGGGCCTTAACTAAGTTGATCTGTGGCACTTGAGACAGTTTTCTGCAGATTGTGCTAGCTGCAGCGGTTTGGTGGTTGGGGGCTCATTCCAACTCGGACTGTACCGCAACCTTAGTAGGTAAGAAAGAAGATGTACTGATTAAGTGAAAAGTGAAAGAAAACAACTTACCCACGAAGCGGCACTAAGACAACAGAAAAAGTATGAGGGCCAATCGAATGTTCGAAAGAGTTAGATACTGAGCGACAACAATTCTGGCCACACACACGAAAGGATAATACGATAACAATATCCGATCAAGGGCTATCTTCGCAGGTGATTCAATTCAATGTGGAAAGCATGCTTGATAGATGGAACCTGAGAATTATTAACCAATCCACACTAATGGAGAATCGACCAACTATTAATCCTTAGACCCCTCAACATAGTTAAGGAGTTTTTGACTCCCATATTGCGTAAATCAACTACAGTAGATGGTATAGAAAAGCAGGAAGGCCATATCCCCACCCTCTTTGCCAATTTCAAGTCAGGCAGCATATGACACATCAGCATCTACAGAGGCTATCTGTACGGAGTCTGGCACAATTTTGATATATTATTCAAACTCGTCAGATTGTATACAGATATACAGAAAGATGATAAAAGAGCTCGCTGTTCGCCAAAGGTAGTACACATCAGCCAACGATATTAAAAAATACATTTGCCTTGCAGAAAGTGAAAAATTGCCATTTAGTCCTCTAAACATAAAAATTTACGAAGATGAAAACTATACAACTGCGCGACAAATATCCACAAGTTTGTGCAACAGCATCGCCTACATAACCTGATGACACTGGTCTTATTGCTAAAACCAATAAGTTGATCCGATTAGGCTCGTAAGTATTGAAACAAAAGGAGCAGAAATGAGTATATGTATGCTGGCAACAGGAAAGGATGCAATTCATCGACAAATCCGGCAAAAGAAACAATAGAATAGTGCTAAGGCTGTCAATATTTTGCCACATTGGGATAGTTATCCGTTTTGATACATTCGTCAAAAATTTAGGCAAGGTACGAGTACATGAGAGTTACACTTGCCACTCGCTATTTTCCTGGCCTACGAAAGCAATTGAATAATAAGACCTACAGCAAAGGTCTGGTCAGGCAGTAGCATTAACGTTGTAGAACGCAGACAAAAATATTGTCGCTCGCTGTGAATGCTATATCTTCCAAGTCCCTTTTGATCCAATTTGCGTTGACTAAATTTGAGAAAGAAAAACAATAACAACGAACTCTAGAATCAGCTAGGGTGAAAAAGATAAATATTATTTGCACATCGAAGATGGCTTGGCCATGCTGAGCAAATAAATAGAAGACAAAGGCACATAAACCAAGGACTACGCTAACTAGATCGGTTTGTTGCTTCAAACTCAGACCCATCCCGGACCGTTGTCGTAACAAGCCACTTTTGGTGAGAAGTGTTAAGCTCTCATGTGAGGAGGTCTGATACTATTTGCACTTTGCCAAAGAAGTATTTAACCATATTTTATTGGAAGACTTAAACAAAGAGTAGATTGAACCAGTCCTTCGCCCATTTAGTCTGTTTCAAGGGAAATAGTTATCTAGGCTATCACGATTTAAAACCACCAAACAACCTTAAAAATGACCGGCTCACTCAACTTGTTACCAGCTAAGCCTAACCCAACTCTAATCAATGAACAAAAAGTTTGATTTAAACGTCTAAAAGCATTTGAGGAGCATTCCCATCGAACAGGCGATGTTATCTATTGGTTGATACAAAAGGTACAACAAGCCAGCTGTAAAAACATTTGGATGAAACCCAAACCAAAAATGGTCAGATAAGGTGCCGCTAGAATAAGCCAAACACTGAGTCGCATCAACGCGGCGAAGCGTACTGCTTTAAATATTACTGCCAATCAAATGTGATTATTCTTACTGGCAAACACTGTAGCTATCAGATATTGGTTTCTTTCCCCCAAACTCAACCTGCTAAACTATTATGCCAGAATGCTGGCAAGAGACAAAATTAGCGGCAAAATAAGCTCACGACAGCACTACTGCTATATCAGTACCACTTTGTACAGGGTTTTCCAATAAGGACTTGACAACTTTATTTTTAAATAAAACGCAAACCGTTTGAAATATTTCGAAAACGTTATTATCGGCTTGAAGTACAATCAAAATATTTATGAATGGAACTCGACTTCATTCATATAGCCACCGCGGGCACGTTTGCAGCGGTCGATTCTTTGGACCCAATTTTCAACGACTTGGCAAAACATTTCGGCCGAAACGGCCGCTATTTCACGTTCAATGTTGGCTGTGAGCTCTTCTAACGTCGTCGGTTTGTTGGTATAAACCAATGACTTAACGTAACCCCACAGAAAATAGTCAAGCGGCATTAAATCGCAAGAACGAGGGGGCCAATCGACTGGCCCATTTCTTGAGATAACACGCTCACCATACTTACTCTTCAATAAATCGATTGTAACGTGTGCTGTGTGGCTCGTGGCAACATCCTGTTGAAACTACATGTCGTCCAAGTCCATATCTTCCAATTCCTGACGCAAAATACGCCATAATGTGGTCCGAGAGATGCCCAATTTTTGAGAACGCCGTGGAATTGACTGATTTGGATCGTTTGCTACGGACGGCCGAACGACAGCGATATTTTCGACACTTCGACCAACCCGTTGTCTCACTGAAACGCAACATCACACAACGAATATCTCCGAACTTATACCAATCCTACCTTCATTTTTGCCAAGGAGATGCGATATCAATGCGACGTCTTCAGTCTAGTAATGAAACAGATAGTGTGCAAGTTATGTTGGCATACAGAAGGCTCTATTTTTAAGAAAACTTTCCTGCTACTGTGCCAATGGCACACAAGTGCCATTAATCAGCGTGCCATCGAAGAAGCTCTTACAAAAATTGAGAATCAGACAAAACCCGATAAAAAGTACACGTTGCGCATAGTTTCGAAGACCAAAGCGTCAGTGTCAACAACGGTAACTTCGAGTTGGTTATAAAGTTTACTGACCTAGTAAAGGAGACCCCGCTTAACTATGATGTTGTCTAATAATGACCGGCTACAGCGGAAAAACTGGTTTTATGATAAACGTCTTTAGAATGAAGTCACCGAAAATTGCTACAATTTGGCCAGTAACCAGCTATCAGTCAAGGTTCTGTTAAGTAGCAGAACCACCGATAGTCCACAACAAGACTTTAAACATGGTTTATGGAAGTCAGGGGATCCAGAATTTCGGTACAAGCCTAGCTTGATAGAGGTAAAACTAAAGTGGGACCTTCATGGTATTAGTGGCTTAAGCCTAAAACGCAGGAAGGGTTTTCAACCCAAGTTAGATCTGCAAAAAGAACTGAGTGCTTTGACTCTAAGATTGACGAGAAGTTTTAGGTCGGCCTCGACCCATACCAAGGGTGGGACATACAGTCCGTTGGATAAGATCGTATACGGCAAAACTCGTTTATGAAAACCGGTTTGGAAGTGGCATTTGCATTAGCAGATAAAAAAATACTTCTGCTAAGATGCTTTGAATGAAAAATTTTAAAGAGTGTTCAATTTTTGTCAGAGACGGAAGTATTTTAAAATGAGTGTCGCGTTTGCATCACGTTATTCTTATGCACGCATCCAAAAGGACCGAAAATGTCATGCGGAGCAGCTGCTAAATACATGAAAAAGTCAAAAGCATTTTTTAGCAAGTGGGTGCACCGTTATTCACAAGTTAAAAATGTGGATGATTTGCCGGATTGTGGGTCTACGCCAAAAACACCAAAAAAGCAGGGCAAAATGATTCTACGCGTGTTTGAAAAAAATCCTCTTCTATCGTTACGTGGAGGACAAGGGATTTTACGTAAAAGGGGTATAAATGTGTGTTGTGATACGATACGAAGACGTTTACTAGCCAATAACGTAAAATTTCGAAGCACAATAAAGAAATCACTACTGGTGTACACAACCTAATAAATTGATCCAGCGGACCGTCAAACACCCGGCAAATGGTGCACGTTTGGGGATGCTTCTCAAAACAAGGATTTGGCAATTTGTTCATGTTTACAAATAACTTAAACGCACCCAACATGGTCAAAATTTATAAGAAGGCTTTATTACCATCTGCCCAAAGGCGGTTTGAAAGAAGGAATGAGAATTGGTTACTGCAAGAAGATAATGACCCGAAACATCGCAGTCGTTTGTGCAGTGCGTGGAAACAAGAAAATGACGTCGATGTTTTAGATTGGCCATCACAGTCGCCGGATGCAAGTCCTCTTGAAAATGTTTGGGCATTCATGAAGCTAAAGCTCCAAGGAAAGAAGATCTCGACGGTCAAACAATTATCACGAAAAATACGAGTTTTATGGAGATCTTTGTCTCAAGATTATGCTATAAGATTAGTAGAAAGCATGCCTCGAAGACTCCAAGCAATTATTGATAATGGAGGAGAGTGGACAACATATTAGTTGAAAAGCATTCAAGTAAATAAACAAAATAAACCAGTACAATTGATTTTTTTTTATTATTATAAGTTCTCTTTTAATTTTTGTCGTGTACGATGTTATCAAACAGACTGTACACCCTCAATACCGGTTCCATATTGGCATTAAAGAAATGACGGAGAGCATTGGTCAGGCGTATTCTGATCCTAATGAATGGACGCGCATCCTGTGAAATTAAGCCTCACACAGACGGAAGTTCAGTTTTCAATTCAATTTAATTTATTAGTACAAATATTGCTTACACTAGTAAGATAACAACGATCTTTTAAATTGTGCAAGCCTTAAGTTTATATTAAGTAATCATGCGCAAAAGTGAATAGGATATTAGTTTAAATTTACAAAATACATTGAGATCATCAATCAACTGAGCTTACACGTTTATAGATAGTTATATTTACATATAGCTACATTCCAAAAAGTAAAAAATAATAATTAAAAATTACGAATTGTAATTGTAACTTATTAGTGCTTCTAATTTTTCTAATGTTAATGGGTAGCGAGTTTCACAAGCGAGTGGCATTAACAAAAAACTGACGTTCGGAAGTTAAGCAGGCAGAACTTTTTTGTAAGAGCATACACAATCTATCTGACTGAAGGCGACATAGTTTTTTGTACAAGTATTCAGGCTTTTTGGCTTGCATAATATTGTGCAAGAGGCATAATATTCTATATTTAAGCAAATTGTCGAATGTACAATCGGAGATCTGCTTCGAGTAGGAGGAAACGTGATCAAGTCTTCAAGACGAAGCGAGCAATATTATTGCAAGCGACATTTAGTTCTCCTCTTAAGTCATAGTCTGGACTACAGAATATCTCACTGCAATACAACAGGATTGGTAAAATAAGGAATGAAATACTGTGCAACCCAAAGAGCACGCAGTCCACCATAAACCTTACCAATAGTGGCATTAATATGTGTAGACCAAGTAAGAGTTCGATTAAAGATTACACCAGCGTTCTTGGCGTATTCAAGATACTCTATTGGGTTTTGCGCCAGTTTGATTGGCGGAAAGTTAGTTATATCCAATCTTCTTTTATGTACCACGAGTGCTTTTGACTTTTGAGCACTTAGGCGTAAATCATTCTTAGTTGACCAATCGAGTATACGCTGAAGATCTTCATTCATCAACATAGCGGCTTCGTCAACACGATTTAAAGGCCGATTTAAAGTGAATTTGTGTGTCATCAGCAAACATAAGTATTGAACAATGCTTGACAAATCTACGGAGTTAGTTAACGAACATGGAAAAAGGAGTGGTGCAACGATCGATCCTTGCGGCACTCCACATTTATTTGGCAAAAAAAGACGAAGGCCATTCGCCAACTACAACTCGTTGCAGCCTCCCTTGTAAGTAGGAACTTAGTAGCCTCGTGGAAGATGTTGAAAATTTATACTCTTGGCTTAGCTTTGAACAAAGAATAGAGTGGTTGACTGTGTCGAATGATTTAGAAAAGTCGAGTAGTGTTAGGATTGTTGCCTGGTGTTCATCAACAGCTTTTCTGACTTCATCAACGAACAATAGCAAAGCAGTCTTGCAGCTACATTTAGACTGGAAGCCTGATTGGTTTCCACATAGCAGTTTTTTTTTACTAAATAAATATTTTTGCATCTGCGATAAGACAGTTTTCTCAAAGACTTTCGAGAGAAATGGCAAAATCAATATTGATCTATACTCCACCGCAGTTCCATTTGATTTCTTTGGAATAGGGACAACCTTGGCCTGTTTCCATTGCGAGGGGAAGACGGATGTTGTTAAAATGGAATCGAAGAGAAATGTTATACATGGTAATATATATATGAAAGCAGCAGTTTAACGAATTTTGGGTGCACTTCGTCAAGCCCCATGATAGACAGCAGAACTTCCACAACATCTTCCTCGCTAAGTCTGCAGAAATCAAAGTATGACTCCCGGATACTTTCACGTGACTGGTCGAAGGCAAGCAAGTTAGTAGAAACGATACTCCCATTAGATGGGACTAGGAAGTTCAGATTCACCTGGTGACAGCTGATGTAATCAGGAGTTCTCGGCTTTTGTTTTCTAAGACCAAGCACTCGAATCTGTTGCCACACTTCTTTGCCTGACGAGCAACTGTTAAATTAACTGCTATAAAAAGCCTGCTTTTCGGTTCTTATTTTAGATACTACTTTATTACAAAATGCATCAATGAGCGTTGATACTGTGCTCAGTAAGGTCAAACGATTTCATGTGCTCCAGGAACGGAATGGAACCGTGTTTGTCCAGGTGGTCACAATTAAAATCGCCACATATTACAATATTACTATAACTGCAGGCCAACTTCTCTATGACACTATAAAGTGGTTCAAAGGCAATAGCATCTGATCTGCAGATAACCCCCATCATTCATTTTTCATGTCCTAGTGTAATAACTATCGACGGCAAAAGCAGCGCTTATTTGGATGCGGATTTGTTGTCGGAGGCAGACTAAGACAAGAAGTCCTCAGCTTCCGGCATGTAAGCGAGCGCCTCGTAGCAATCCGCATCAAGGCTAAATTCGCCAACATTAGCCTCACATGCGCGCATGCCCCCACAGAGGAGAAAGATGACGACACCAAGGATGCCTTCTACGAGCTCCTTAACAAGACCTACCAGCAATGCCCTAGCTATGACATTAAAATTGTCCTCGGTGATTTTAATGGAAAGCTAGGAAGAGAGGGTATCTTTGGTGGAACAATCGGAAAATATAGCCTGCACAACAACCTCCGATAACGGATTCAGGCTAATCGACTTTGCGGCGGGGCGAAACATTGTCGTGGCTAGCACGCGGTTCCGACATCTCGACATACACAAGGGGACTTGGAGAACTCCTGATCAATCAACAGTCAACCAGATTGATCACATTGCGATCGACGCAAGACACTCCTCCAGCATTATGGATGTCCGTACGTTCCGAGGAGCCAACATCGACTCAGACCATTACCTTGTTGTGGGCAATGTACGGTTGCAGATATCCCAAACTACGCCAAGACAAACTAATGCTGTGAGAAAATTCGACGTCAGACGGCTACAATCGCAAGAGATCGCCAAGTCCTTTTTGCGATCGAGTGTCTCTTAATCTCTTAAGAGGTCCAATGCCGCCAGCATCAAGCATCGAAGACCATTGGAAACACTGCCAAAACGCCATCAGAGATGCCGCTCGTCCACCACAACGAAACCCCTGGTTCGACGATGAATGCCGGCAAGCACATGCAGCTAAGCAAGATGCATATAACGCAGCGCTGCTTAGAAAGACCAGAGCTGCTCATGAGCTCTAAGAGCGGAAGAGGAGAGACGAGCACCGGCTTCTCAGGAGGAAGAAGAAAGAGCATGAGAAGCGCGCGATCGAGGAAATTGAGAGATGCTACTCCAGGAATGAGGTTCGGAAGTTTTACCAAAAGGTAAAAATAACATGCCGCGGAAACAAACCCCGAACCGAAGCCTGTAGAGATGAACAAGGGAACATCGTAGTAGAATCGCAGTCGATGCTGAGGATTTGGAAAGATCATTTCTGCAGACTGTATAACGGCGATGACGGACCAAATACCGCTGTCAGGCAGAATCAACCTTTCAACCTGGACGATGATGACCAAAAATTCCGTCCACCCGACCTGGATGAAGTGAAGATAGCTATATCGAAGCTTAAGTCCAACAAAGCTGCTGGAGCGGATGGCCTGACTGCCGAGCTCTTCAAAGCGGCAGGCGATGACTTGGTAAGGAGCATACACCAACTCATCTGTAAAATATGGTCGGACGAAAGTATGCCCAATGAATGGAACCTCAGCATTGTTTGTCCACTTCTCAAGAAAGGAGACCCTCTGAACTGCGCCAACTACAGAGGCATCAGTCTCCTTAACATCGCATAAAAGATCTTATCCGCCGTATTGTGTGAACGCCTGAAGCCGTTCGTCAGTGTGGCTTCAGGCCAGGAAAGTCCACCATCGACCAGATATTCACACTACGGCAGATCTTGGAGAAGACCCATGAGCTTCAGATCGATACCCACCACCTATTCATCGACTTTAAGGCCGCGTATGACAGCATCTATAGAGACGAACTATATAGAGCAATGTCTAGTTTTGGCATCCCTGCCAAACTCGTCCGTCTGTGCAGGATGACGATGGAGAATGCACGCTGCTCCATCAAGGTCGGTAAAGATCTCATCGAGACCTTTGATGTCCAGAAATGATTTAGACAAGGCGATGCGCTGTCATGCGATTTTTTCAACATCGTACGTGAAAGAATAGTGCAAAACTCACGAGCAAACACAAGAGGCACTATCTTTCAAAAGTCCGTCTGACTAATCGCATATGCCGACGACTTTGACATAATCGGGAGAAAGCAGCGTGATGTCAGTGGCGCTTTCGCGAGTATTGAGACGGAAGCGGCAAAAATGGGTTTAGCGGTCAATGAGGGCAAGACCAAGTATATGCTGTCAAGCAAAAAGGACAACCAACACCGACGTCTCGGACAGAACGTCACCTTCGACAGATATAACTTTGAGGTAGTTAAGGACTTTGTCTACCTAGGCTCCGCTATAAATACAGACAACGACACCAGCGCTGAGATCAAGCGAAGAATAACTCTTGCCAACCGCTGTTTCTTTGGGTTAAGAAGGCAATTGAGTAGCAAAGCCCTCTCTCGGACAACAAAATCACCCTTTATAAGACTTTAATAATCCCGGTCCTGCTCTATGGCGCAGATGCATGGAAATTATCAAAAACGGATGAGGGTGTTCTTGGTTGCTTCGAGAGAAAAATTCTTCGGGCGATCTTCGGTCCCGTCTGCATTGACGGTGAGTGGAGGAGGAGATACAACTACGAACTGTATGGACTGTACAGCGACATGGACCTAGCCAGAAGAGTGAAGATCCAAAGACTGAGATGGCTGGGTCATGTAGAGCGCATGGACACCAATGCTCCGGTCCGAAAAGTCTTCGAATCCGCCCCCGAGGGACAGCGCAGTAGAGGAAGGCCAAGACTCAGGTGGCGCACGCAAGTGGAAGAGGACAGCCAACTTAGCGTGCGAAACTGGAGGCAGCTAGCCAGGGATCGAGCTGGCTGGAGAAGCTTGTTGACTGAGGCCCAGGTCCACCCCGGACTGTAGCGCCACCTAAAGTAAAGTAAGAAAGTGTAATAACTACAAAGACATAATTTATGGCGCAGCTCGTGTTTAAGTTTGGCAAAACCTATATATTCAGACCACTTAATTCGGGAGACGAAGAAGAAGCGTTGATCTGACCAGCTATACTCTGCGCTGCCCAAAACTGGAGGAGCAACTAAACAAAGCTCATTTAAGAAGTCCAGCTTGGTATAAGAAAATGCAACCAGCATGCTATGAGCAGAGAAACCAGAGACGCCTTAGACGGACAGTCTTAATTGGCCGAAAGTCTGTTAACATCTGGTTCATGAACGAATACATTCACGATTTAATGGCTTGGTCTCTGAATACCTCATCATCAACTTAGATCACAAGGGAAAGCAAAATTAAACAATTCAATGACTGATTGGCAGAATTGTTGGCGGATATTAAACATATGTCCATGCGAACGAACGCAACCACGAAGTCGTATCCCATTCAATCCACGTGTTTGGGATTTGCGTCCTAAAATCCTAACAAAAAACACTCTCCTAAGCATTTAAGATACAATACATATGTATACGAGTATTTTGTGCGCACAGAAAATTCGCACAAAAATAAGATGAGCCATTTGAATGGATTTTAAAATTTAAAACAAAAAAATCGCCCCAAATTTATTGGGTAAATAAATACGAACTAAAAATATCTTGCAACCGAATAATTATTCGATTAATGTATTCCAATGAAATAGCTGTTTTATTCGTTAGTATTTCTGCCAAATGTTAAAAAGCCGATGAAAGGGAAATTATAAGATACTTTCTCCAGAATACTAACAAACTTGTTTCACCACAACACTATACAGTCCAAATTGAAGCTAAATGTAGCTAATTAATTAATTTTCTGTTTTGCATTTAAATTGAATGAATTAATTTAAATTTCCATGTCGCCTTTGTCATTGGAATTGGAAATTCTTGATCTAATTTCATACTTATGGGAGAATTTAATTATACTTGAGGATCGCAAATTCAATGCTCTAAGCCATGTGCCTAATCACTGAGAGCAAAAGAAAACAACACACAGAGCTGAAGGCTAGCAAGTTTTTAGAACTGCTCACTTAGCTTTGAAATCGTTCGTTACTATCTCCAATGCACGCGTCATTTACTAGTCGAATTTGTCTGTTTCTGTTGGACTTGGAAATCCTCATGTCTAGGACAAAATTGAAATATTTCTGCAGTTCTCACTCAACACTTTTCACTTTCGATTCGCTGCCAATTCGAATTTAGCACGCGCTATTTTGTTTACAAACAAAAAATGTTCGATGAAAAATTCCCGGAATTCAATTATTAATGAATATTTGTATACACTCGTCACGTAGTTTTGTCTATGTGTAAATTCCATGGATAGATACTCACTTACAATGACATAATCATCAAAATTTGGCGTTCCATCATCGTCACTATCTACGGCATCGATTGGGTTTCGTCTTTTCGTGCAACAAAGACCATTGTAATATATATTGGTGATATTATCGACGAAACGAATGAATAAATTCTGCAAAACCGTCCAATACACACGAATACACCAGCACATGATTCGTTGGGCGGTCTCGCGTCTACACTGACAACTACAACGCAATTAAATTACCAAACTTGAATCATATAGCTCAGAAAACGTTAACTACAACTAACAAGAATACCAGCGCGCGATTAAAATCCAGAAGCAGTGGCGACGCGACATTTCCATAGAACCGCTTCGGCTGAACTACGCTAACAAGCGTTTTGCACTGCAGAGTTTGACTTTGAAGGCGCGCACATATGAATTTGAGTATACCACACAATCAGACACCACTCGACCGGAGCTGAGATCGTGTAATCCATCTCTGGAGATATAAAACTGGCTACAAACAGCTACTTCCCCCAATGTGAGGCGCTTCGCATGGAAGAGATGGGATGGGAAAGACCCTGCTGCCGGGGGTAGTACGAGTACATATGCCCATTCAAAATGAAATACATTTTCCCCAACTAATGTGGTAATGTGATTCTTGTCCAACAGATGTTTAACAGTGATAGAAAATGCGCGATCCAGATGTTCGCCACCGTGAGGAGGATAATTTTGCGAACTCTCAAGTAGTTTGAATATGTACATGGATACTTGTAACGAAGTGATGAAAGTGAGTAATCCGCCAATTGATGGAGATCTTCGGTGGAAGCTCTTTCGTCTTAATTATCACCAAGCATCTGTCTGGCAATGAAACAAACACTAATGTGCTAAAGATCGCTGCTTCTTCTCACTTAATTATATTGTTTGAGTATCTTTACATACATAAAGGGCTTGGGTGCCAGAGAGTCACTTGTCAAAAATGCTTAATTTCGATTCAGCTTGCCACGCAGAACTAGTTTTACCAGTTCATGGTTGTTAAGGCTGTCTTTTGTTGTCTCGTCTACGTTAATCATTTTGAACTCTGTTGTGGTACTAGTTGAAACTAACTCGACTTTAAAGGTTACGTAATAAGAACGTGGAACGTCGATTTTGGGTGTCCTGTCCACATTCAAGTCCCATAGTTTCAACCAAGTTGAGCTGCACCGTACTTATCCATCTGAAGATGATTTTATTCAACTAATTGCACATCGTATACATTTGTGTATTATGTTTCTACCGGCAGTTAATGACATTTGATACTTCATTCATTTCGACCTGATGATTACTCAACGCAAGATTTCATTATTCGAGTGCAAACAGTGGAAAATATTAGTGCTTGCGGGATGAGTTACAAGCTGAGATGTATTTAATGAAGATTTCTATCGCATCTTTGGATGCAGTGGTTAACAAGTACCTACATACACATTTGTATATTATAAAATTACAAAAATACAATATTCTGTGAATCTGACAGCGCCAGTGTTTACAAAAAGTATCTCCAACTAGTATAAATCTGGTTTGTGTATAGAAATTCTATGTTAGTTGATGGCAAGTTCCAATCGAGAAACTACCAATGGGTTGAGAGATTTGCTAGTATTAAGGTTGTTGGCTACGATAAAACAAATAAATAGCAGGTGATGACAACCTTAATGTAACGTACGACAAACATCTGAATAATTATTATTTTTCCCCTCCACAATTTATTTGACTTATTGACTTATTCTTTTTTGGTCAATGTAATATTTTTTCATGGTTCGGCCTACTTACTCTGATCGATGACTATGATAATAGTCGTATAATTGCATAGGGGTCATTCCATGAAGGATCGACCGACGTTCTAAACGACATCCCTCCGATTTGGCTGAAAAGTGGTAGAAATACTCATTGGAGTGCTGCGAATCATAAGGCAAAAAAAGTTTTGCAGATTTCGATATAGTTTGAGTGTTACGGAACTTCAAAAATTGGCAAAAGTTCAAAATGTATGCTTCCCTTCATAAAGGGTTTTCCAATAAGGATTTGACAACTTTTTTTTTTTTTAAATAAAACGCAAAAACTTTACTATCGGCTTGAAGTACAATCAAAACATTTATAAATGGAACTCGACTTCGTTCATATGGCCACCGCGGGCACGTCTGCAGCGGTCGATTCGTTGGACCCAATTTTCAACGACTCGCCACACGCCGTGGAATTGACTGATTTGGATCGTTTGCTACGGACGCCTGAACGGCAGCGATATTTTCGACACTTCGACCAACCCGTTGTCTCACTGACACAAAATTGACAAATTTTTTCACTAAACTTGTTATTGCCTGTCTACTAGGGCGAGAATTACGACCGAAAATTGGAATTAACGCTCTTAAAGTTGCAGTCACCGACTCCGAATTTCGATAGAAAATTTTTATAATTTGCAGACGTTGCTTGTTCGTGTACTTAACCATGATGAAAATGTTGAGTTTGCTGAATAAATTGACAGTGACAGTTTGATGATTAGTGAAAGAGTGCGTTCACAAATTAAATTCAAAGTTGTCACGTCCCTATTGGAAAACCCGATACTTAAAAAAATCATAACTTTGGCTCTGCTTATCAGAATTTGATAAAAGGTGAACTTTCAAAGATTTGCAATAATTGTAATTTTTAAGGACGAAGAATATTCCACAATATCCGTTTTACATATATCCTTGAATAACTCAAAAAATGTTTTTTTTTAAATTTTATAGAAAGATTCGTCCTCTATTTCCATTTCAAATTTCAAGTTGGGATCTCTATGGGTTCGGCCAAAATAATGTTTTATAGGCGGCTAAATCAAAAAACTAAATATTTATTACGTTACTCCTCTTATCATCCTCACATATAATTCGAGTGCATATACATATGCAAGTACATAGTTGTTGTTTTTTTTTTTGTAAAAAAAAAACGTCACTGTGCTTGTTTATTTCTTCAATTTCCCATTTTTGAGGATTTTAGAAGTTAGGCTTAATTTATTTGTACTCACTTGATGTCAATCTGTCGTGAGCTCGGGATTTATTTTAGATTGTATAATAAGAGTTGTGAGTAATATAATTTTATATTGAGTGCTTTTGTGTGGAAAATGTTCTGCAATCCTCTGGATCATCACTTCACCTAGTGGTTAACGGTAAATGCATACACGCTCATCACAAAAGATGAATCAAATTCCAAATTAGTACTAACTGTAAACCTACATGAATTCAAGAAAAACGAACGACCTAAAATACACTGAATAGACAAAAGTCTACCACGATATAACTTCCGAAACAACAGGGTTTCATTTTCAGACCGTCTTAACTGGGAACAGAAAATACCAACATTAAGCTCTCATCTTGAATCCGGACGACAGCCTGTTTTCTTTTTTCGTGTATTGGAGTACAATTTTTATCAGCATTGCTATCGTCATTAACTGCGGCGATGAGACAATTTTGAATAACGTCAATCAACAAAAAGTCGAGTTCATTTGGACTGAACTCCCTTGTCGTATTTATATGAGTATTCACTGTCCATTGAAGGTCACGCAGAGTTAAATCCCAATCCTTGGCATCGTCGACGGATGTTCGAATATATGGAAGACTAGTTAGATTTGACCTTTCCACCTGCCCGTTAGCCCTTGGAGTTCGCACCGCTGTCTTGATGTGAAATATGCAGTTGTGATCGCAAAACTCTTCGAATAACTTAGAGGTGAACGCAGTTCCTTGATCAGTCACAATCTGCTTAGGTAAACCAAAATAACTTGTCATCTCATTGATGGTATTTATAACCGAAAAAGTTTTAATGTTGCGGACCGGTTTCACGAGCAAGAACTTACTAAATGCTTCAGATATTGCCAAAACATAGCAATAGCCTCTCTTACTACGAACAAATGGTCCAAGATGGTCCATATGCAACAAACAAAAAGAAATTGGTCGAACTTCATCATATTGTAGACGCCCTTGAGGTTTTTCGCCCCTCGACTTAAAATAGCAACACTGGATGCAAACAGCTATATGATCCTTTACTTATTTCCGTATCTTCGGAAACCAAAATAGTTTCTTAATGCGTTGAATGGATTTCTCTAATGCAGAATGTCCCATGTCGTCATGGTACATTTTCACAATCTGCCATCGGACTGATTTTGGGACGACAAACTTGAGTTCAATACCTTCTTTACTGTATAACCGATGATTCTTGGGACGATAGTCATTTCTTAGTTGTTGTTCTTGATCCGATTTGCATTCACCATTTGAGATAGGAATAATACTATGCAGCTTTCCGTCCTGCAACTGCATTGTCAACAACCAATTACCTGTACCAAACATTACCTTCATAACGAATCCGGGCTGGTCTGGCGATCTGCTTACAGCATCTACGTGCGACATACGACTTCCTTCACGATGTGTCATTGAAAAGTCAAACTCCAATAACTTCATCCACCAGGTATTAGTTCCTTAGACGTTTTCATCCTTGTGATTGCAGAACAATCAATCATCAATTGAAAATGCTTTCCTTGAAGGTAAACACGGAATCGACTCAAGGTTTCGACGACGGCAAGCACCTCCAGTTCGTAACTGTGATACTTACTTTCCGTGTCGGTAAAGTGACGACTGAAGTAAAAAACAGGTTCCGCACAAAATCTCAACAAGCTTTTCGAAAGCGTGTTCCTGAGTATCGTTCCACACAAACAGTTCTTTGTCCGATTTTCGCAAAGGACAAGTTAATGGTTTTGATATGATATGGAAGAATAACCAGAAACGAGTCACACACGTCGGACGTTGAAGTTTTGTATCACTGTAGTTTTCCGTCTCCGGATAA
Source organism: Volucella inflata (assembly GCA_928272305.1). Lineage (NCBI taxonomy): Eukaryota > Metazoa > Arthropoda > Insecta > Diptera > Syrphidae > Volucella > Volucella inflata. Next base: position 185,739,948 of record OV743716.1, read on the forward strand.
AAAACTTTTGGAATTTACTGAACTCGCATTTGTCGAGACGAAGCGTAAGACCACTTTCATCCAACACTAACAGAAATCTATCCAAACGGTAAGGTCCTTTCTTAAACGTTTTACTTGTGATGATAACGTCATCTACCTATAGATACATAAACACTTCCCCAGTTTGCATTTTTGACGATATTTTATCCATCACGGCTTGGAACATAGCGGGTACATTTACGAGCCCGAACGGCATTCGGTTGTACTCGAAATGGCATCGGTCGTGACAAATGCTGTGTATTCCTTCGCAAATTCCTACATTTCGATTTGGTGATACCCCATACGCAAATCTAATATCGAAAATGATTTTCTTCCGGCCAGTTGAGCAAATTGCTCCTCCATATTTGGCATCGGATAAGGGATTTTTAAAGTGTTTTGGTTGAGGCTTCTGTAATCCACACAGAGACGGTGTTCTCCATTCTTCTTATCAACCAAGACGACTACAGCGGCGTAAGGTTAATTCTATGGACGAACAATTCCATTTTCGAGCAGTTCCGATACGATTTCTGCTATTATGGTACGCTTAGCAAAGGGTATTCTACTATACGGCGTCGTTTTGGCGAACACATTTGTCGTGACTTTGATCTCCATTTTAGCTACAATGCACTGTCCCATATCATTTTTACTCTTGGCGAAACATCTGCCATGGTTCAGCTCGTCTGCTGTCAAATGGTTGGCACTTCGTACTTGGTCAGCATACTCGATCCAACAATCTTCACCTTCGATGACCAGGCGACTTCCATCACGACTTAACGCATCTTTACCAAGAAGAACAATCTCACTAATAAAGCTGTCTTCCACAAAGACTAATTCCACATCGTAGATGTTGTTGTCGATGTAGGTGTTGTGCTAGTTTATAGCATTGATTTTCGATGTACGATCGAGCATTCATTCTTGTCTCAGCGAACGTTTTTCCGATAAGAGTACGGTTGCTTCCGGGAGCAACTAATGACTTAGTTCTGATGCCGTTTACTTTTATATCCTTAGTTATCAAATCATCGATGTTTTTCCTAGGTGAAGTATTTTCCTCAATACTATTTACTCTTGCTTCCAATTCTTTATGATGTTTATGAGATGTTTTGGTATTCTTCTCTCACCGTTCACCGTTTGATGGTTAGTGCGACTGTAAAATTTGCAACGTTTTTTCCTCTACGACTCGGGATACTTGTTGGAATAATGTCCGCATTTAAAACAATTAAAACATTTAGTACCCTTGTCATCGGACTTACGACTTTTACGATTTTATTTTGTCGACATGTTTGATGTTGTTGTAGAATATGTTTCTGTACTCGTACATGTGTCCAGCGGCGATTTCATGTCGTTGTGCATGCAATATCTAGTTGTTAATATCGCGTAGCAAGTCGTTACAAAAAAAAATATTGATTAGAAATCTTCTTTTCACTTACCCCATTTATGATGGGTCGAACGATAGCAGATTCCGGAAGAAATCCCTTTGTCCCCAAGGCAAGCATTTTGTAGTACGTACTCGTAAAATTCTTGCGGTGACTCGTTATGTTGTCGGTAGGTTTGTGGCATTTTAATGTGCACATTGGCCGCCTTTTTGATGCAGCGAAAATCCAAAATAAATCGCGACCACGTTAAGAAAATTTCCTGAATCGAATCTACCCAATATTTTGCAGCACCCTGCAACTTCTGCTGTACTGCGAATACCACAATTTGATCATCCCATTTATATGCAGATTAAAGAGATTTAGTGTTTCTCAGACGATGGATCAGATTCTGGTAAAAGAGCGACAATATCACGTACATTGACAAGCTGGACCCATGAAAGACAATGGTTATATACTATTTGAATAGTATCCAAATCTGTATCAAATTCGTAATGTGAATTATCAAAATCGTGTGAAAAGAAGGGCAAATTTATAAGAAATCGCAAATTTGATGTCATCCAAACAACCTTCTGCACTTCAACCCTTCCTAAATAATTTGAAGTCAAATGAAAATACTGACGGATGATATTCTGATGAGAGAGACAAGGTGGAAGGTCCTTGAAGTCATCCGTGAGGCACAGGAAAAACAACGTGTAATCTATGTACAAAACCATGGCATTGACATCAATACCAAATAGAAGACAAAGACCCGAAAGAAAACATGCATTTGCTGGGGTTTCCTTTGCACACCTGCAGTGCTGTCCTCTGATAGTATACCATATATAGACTCGGACCTGCATTTGCTGAAGTCACGTATGGGTCACTGTTTTCAATCTAAAAATTATGTAGAGCAGCAAGCTTGAACTATATACTTCACTTTTTCCGGCCGCAAATGTAAAGATGTCTGCAAAACCCTCAACCTATATTCCAACCTATACATTGCCGAAAAATAGGAAAAAATTAAATATTTTTTTGCTGATTTCGTAGATAAATATCGATATAGTCGTTTTGCTTAGTTAGTAGTGGCTTGACACAGTCCAAAATTTTAACAAAACAGTCTTCGTCCATTCTCAGGTACTGCCTATAAGCATCTTTATCTTCTAAATGAAGCTCGTCATGAAAAAATCTGAATGCACCTTTATTTTAACTTCTCAATCTCCAGCATTTAACTTATTCTCTCCTTTTTCTTTCCTCATTTGCTGTTTTATTTTCATTTTCAGCTGCACAAAACAATATATGAGCGGTTGCAAACAGTTTTCCTGTCGCTGCCAATAAATTTTCCTCGTTACCACTCATTTTGTATTTTACAAATAATTACTGCAAACCAGAAACTTCCGAAATGACCTATTTTTCGCAAAAGAAATGTTCAAATGGTACGTTTCAGTCTTCACTGTTCCTCTATCTGTCAAAAATTCTTTTATTTCAATGACGCATTTTTTTCGTGTGTAGCCACTTCGTTCAATGGAATCCCTTTCAATCCCAAAATTAAACTTTTCAAAAATATGCCAGAAGGACCAATCGATTTGTAACAAACGCCAAGAGATACTTTTTCACGCTGCCTCTTTCCGGGTCGGTCCCCTACGTATATCAGTGTTCTATTCTGTTTCGTTTCACATGCTGATATTTTATATCTAAAATGTTCAATCTCTCTAGAGGGTGCACTTGTCGATAGAGGTCAAACAGTACCGAAACTTATTTAAATATAGTAGCGGTCGAATGATATCAGCGTTGATGGTGGGATTTTGGAAACCCATTTAAGAACTTGTTGTGGCACTGGACTTTTGATTGTTGGCCACCATAATCAAATCATGCCCATCGCATATAATAGGCCTCCATAACAGCAATTTTCTTGCTTTTTGCTTTGCTCAGTCTAGAAACGCTTACAAGGCCAATCTTCCTGAAGCTTTCAGTGCGGTTCAGTTTGATGATTAGTGAATGAAGTGCGTCCATTCGGGGCAATGTTTTAGCAACAATCTTTTCATGCCCAGGGATGGAGCGCATACCCGTTGTTAGTTTATACAAGAAATCTTATTGCCTCGTTTGCCAAGAGAACCCCTTCCTAATTTTTGTTCGAGGGTAAAATGCATCGGCTTATAGTAGCTGTAAATGGTTACAGGACCACCTTCGAGCATATCCCTTAAATGTCTGAATCATCGGATTACAGCGGGTAACTCACGGTGATATTGTAGATTCTATACATAGTTTGTTTGGACGTAAGCTTTTCGGAGCAAAAACCTAGAGGCTCCCACGATTCCAGTACGCATGAGCGAACGCGTCTGTTATCAGATGTAATTGTGAATCGAACTACGGGAAAAAACAAACCCAGATCTCCTGGATCCACTATTGTAATCTATACTATGAGACATCTATAATCTTTACATAGGATCTTCTCCATACAGACTTTCAATGCAAGATAAAGCTGTGCAGCCAATCGACTTCGAACCCATATTGAAATTTAGTCTGCTCAATTATTCATATATTGAAAGTCGGCCTTCAGACTTTAGCTATTTGGAGATAGATGACATCGATGGCAATACAATGGTGGATCTTTTGTTAAAATTCTATATGATGAGCCACCTGTGGACACAGTTTCTAGTTATTCGCATGCTAGTCAGCTTTTAATGTCCGCATAAGAATGCGTTTGATGATACCAACCAAGTTCCAATTGATGTGTGTCAATACAGATTTCTTGTTCTTTCGGTGAACTGTACGATGATCTTATGCAAAAACACCCAAATACTTACGAAGATTCACTTACTTTGTACTTTCCAATTGTTGTAAGCCCTCGCTGTTTATAGTGAAGATGCTGCGGATGTTTGTTGATAAACGCAGAAGCCATATCTTTAGTATTTGATGGTCCATATTTATTCCGGTCGATTCATGTGCTTCGTGTTGAAACTGAAATATCTGCATAAATCGAATCTATGTACTCCTTTCTCTAAGAGTCTTGTACATGCTTTCTATCGTATTGACGATACTGTAGTACTTTGTTTATTCATATGATCATATAGTCTCACACCCTCAAATACACACGTTAAGATGTACATTCCTCGTGGTAACTGGCTAACCTTCCGAGGAATTTAAAGGTTCGACGTTGACCCACCAAATAGCAACATTTAAAAATGAATTAAACTGTGATGAGTTATGTTTGTGGTTAGGATTTATAAAAAACATGCCCAGCCCTATGACAAAATCTGTTTGCCTATAAAAATGTCACAAAGATGACCTCACATTTGATTAGGATAGCAGATGCACAAAAGGGATAAGCAAATGCCACACAGTAGGTGCGGCTAAAAATTAAATGATTTGTTGGGAATTCATAAGACCGACTCAAATTGCAAGCTTCTTACAAATTTATGTTGACAAGAAACTGGGAGACACAAAGTCCGATGGAACAGAGGAACAACAACGTCGTCTTCTTTAAGTCCTTAAAATAGAATTCCATCCAATCGAGCAGTTGAACCTACGATGGTACGTACATGCACAAATACGTACATAAAAACTTTATCCCAGATTTGGGTAAATCTCTTTAATATTGCTCCTGCGTGAATTTATTTCAATTTAACACATCGTTGTAGAGTAATATGAATTGAAAAGGATGCAAAGGAAGCACATTTAGGGTTATTCTCTCTCGTTTGCAGCAACAATTGGATTAGGGAAACTCCATTTCACGAATCTTCTTCTTAAGTCTCCGTTTGATATTACAAAGTATAGCAACCCTTTGGCTGTAAATAAATTTAATCAATTGCATGATACACAGGGCACAAGGCAGAGATCAAATGTTACCACCCCAATTTGGATTTGAAAAATGTGCGCTTAAATAGCTTAAACTATAAATCAGAAATACACAAATGATAAAGCTTAAGAGGAACTTAACAAGCCTTCTACTAGTCGTACACTTATGTCTTCAAGTGCCTTGTGATGCTTAGGCTAGTAAAGTTGGTGAACCATAAGAAATTCAGAAACCACTAGACTAGTCAGAGCCCCCAAAAGGTCACAATAAGACATAGTGGAAACACTTATAGCACCAACACTGATTCAAAAACAGAGATTATCTGTCTCATGGCTAAGATTCATCTCTCAAACAAAGCTGCGAGAGATTATGTGTTGTGTATACACCCTAAGATAATATGGTATCTTGTATAAAAACCCTAAGTTTTTGACAGATCGTCACCGCTGCTTGTGAATTAAACAAAATGGGCGTGAATTTTACTCTAAAAATAAAAGTCTTTGTTTCAATTCCGAACTTATTCAATAATTAATTCTCTCAAAATCTTTTAACAGATATTCAGGTGCCAAGTCAAGATATAACATTGTGTGTTAAGTTTATTTGCCCCCTTTGATGCCATCAAGTCGCCTGGCACGGATGGCACATATCGAATTCTGCTACAAAAAGGTATAGACCAGTTGTTGCTAACTTTGAACAAAATCTTCAGTTTCCGCCTGGTACTGGTATACATATCAAACCGGACTAACGAGAGAATTTCCAGTTAATGTCGGAGTGCACCAAGGAAGCGTCCTTAGCCCTTTCTTCTTTAACGTAGTATTCGACTATCTTTTAAAAGACTGCATGCGCGAAGTAAATGTAACGCCAATTCTCTTCGCTGACGACGCAGTTATACTTAGCGATAACGTCGAAGATTTACAGAATGCCTTAGATTCATGGAGAAATGCGCTAAAGAGAAACGGGTTTAAAATAAGTCGTTCAAAGACGGAGCATTTTACGTGCCCATTTGCGCATCCGTTGCGACCTGTTCCGGATATAATGTTAGACGGAATAGTTCTTCCGAAAAGCACTATCTTTGAGTACTTAGGATCAATCGTTAACATGGAAGCGAAATGTGACGACGACGTAAACCACAGAATGAGTGTGGGGTGGATGAAATGGCGGGAAAATTCGGGAATCTTTTGCGACCGAAAATTTCCACTTAAATTAAAGGGGAAACTCTGCACCACGGTTGTTAGACCAGCTCATATATACGGTTCACAGTGCTGGACAATGTACGAAGCGTTTAAAAACAAAATGGCGGCAGCGGAAATGAAAATGTTAAGGATGTCTAGTGGAGTCACTAAACGCGATTGCATTAGATCTACGCGTATAAGAGGAAGTCTACATATAAAGAATTCGGTAACCGAACAGCTTGAGGCGAATAGAATAAGCTGGTATTGCGACGTTCAAAGAAGATCTGCGGAAAATCCGGTTAAAAAGGCACTATCAACTACGGTCACTCCAACTGTAAGAAAACGAGGTCGGAAAAAGAATTCCTGGATTTCTCAGATGGCAAATGCGCAACAACGTCTGGGGTTAACCACTGAAGCGATCCAGGACCGAGCATTATGTAGACGCGTTCTGCGGTCTGCGACATTAGCCAACCCCATAAGCGGAGCAGCAGCGATGCAGTAAAAATGGGAAACTCGTTACGCATAAGTTCGTATAACGAGGAAAGGGTTAATAACAGGATAAGAAGAAGAAGATTAACGACATTTCTATCTTGGCAAAATAACACAGTGTAGATCAAATTCGTGTTCCTCGGAACCCTAAGGTTCCGTGTGAGGGTCAAAGGGGTTCTGTAGAAAAATCAAAATCCTGCCGTCACGTCGCACCGAAATTCATACGAGTACATCGTCCGCGAAACAAATATTTCGAATTTTTTGTGTCGGTGTCACAATATGTGTTGCGTATTGGGAAGAATGCTATGTGGGTACACACACTTGTGTATGTACACATGTAGGTAGGGGCTGTTATAGCTATTCAAACAAAACTGCATGTCAAAACAATTGGTTAAAACCGCACTCCAAGGAACGATGTTTTCTGTTTATATCAATATGGGGGTCCACCAAAAACGTTTGATTATTTAGGGTTCCGTGGCCGAAGAGAATTGGAAACCTCTGGTGTAGATGATTCACAGGTTTTAAGGATGATAGCAATGATAGGATGAGTAGAAGTCTGATTATGATTGTCTATCGAAGAAAAGTTACAAAAACTTAATGAGCTTATTTGATTTCGAATATTGTGCCCTTGCAGATTTGATTACAGCTGTAGCCAAAAGGTTTAAAAAAATATATTTCTTCAACTGATCCATTTGTAATAGTCTACTTTTATCTTTGTCTCCAATTTTGTTTTAAGTGGTCATCTCCTTATCCGAACAAATGTTATAATAGGGTAAGCCCTTTAAGCATTCTATGAATTTATGCCGCCCACACCAAATTCTCTAACACTATTTCTTAGCCCCAAAAAGAGACATTAAGAAGACCTTAATAGGTTTTGCAGTTGGTGCCTTAAAATATTAGTTACAGCTTGTTGTCCCCAAATTTCAATCAATGAATTTGTCACGGAACTGCAATCAATCTTCTCCTCGACTCTAATTTCTGTACGGCTCAGGTTTAATCCCTTCGCGAGCTTGGAATATTGTATGGTATAGAGTAAAAACTCGGCTCGCATAAATCCTTAAAGTCTACTCAACACCTATTCGTAGTTCTATCAAACTTCTGCTCAAAGAATTTTCCAACCCTACGGGATCACGACGCATTTGTCCGGCTCCTGGTCGAATATCTCAGCCAAGTGCGGTCCCTCTTTCAGGGAGTTCTTGAACCGAGAACATTCAATGCTATTTCCTTCAAATTGCTTTTTGAAGACTCATGCCTGATTCACAATGCCGCGAGACAGCGAGGAGAAAGCGATAACGAGTGTAGCGTGAGCTGTCAAATAATTTCCAAACAAAGGAAATGTATAAAGTAAAACAAAATGACGCGAGACTCTTCGCCACGCAATGCTGTGATTTCGAAAGATTTAAAAACTCTCGCGGCGTAACAACGTGAATTTGGAGTTTGACACTTCTAGAGAGCGGTTGTTTGAGTTAATAAAAACTTGTGAATTAAAACAAACAAAATTCACTCCTCAATTGGTAGTTTGGTCTAATCTACCACCTTCTACCAACGTTTTTTGTTTTTTCTTAACTTTTTATAAGCCATCATACCCACGAGTGTTAATAGTATTGTTTTTCAAAATGTTTTTCCCCATTTTTCAGTAATTACATGCACTTTAACTCGCAACATTTAAAATACAACCGACACTCGCTGTCAAAAAAATCGCCAACGAATATCGTTCAATTGTGAATTGATTGAACGATTTTGTAGCGGGAACAGATGACAGCGTTTCTCGCATCGCTCTCGCCTCGCTCTCTCGCGGCATTGTGAATCAGGCATTAACTGGAATATAGTGACTTCTCTTTTTACTACCCAATCGCAACAGCCTCAAACTTATTAACTTGAATACGTGGAAGAAACGCGGAGACAAAGTTTATACGAGTATTCTCGTCATTCTTCGACTGCTCCCTGATTCTGTGTGTTGCAACTTTGTTTTCAATTCTATTTCCTTTACAACTAATCTCCGTAATTAACGATATCCTCGCCTCTTCTATTGTATATACCAACCCATCGTATCTCTTAGAATTCCAGCGTACCTTTCTCTTGTAGGTTCCGAAAGGTTAACTCAAACTTCTCCTTTTTAATTTAATCATGAGCACTTCTGTCCAAATCTGATCTCCTCCATCATGCATGCTCTGGATTCCTAATTAAATCTTTTTATTAATTTTTAATCTTAGTTTTTAAGTAAAATTAAGCCTTTGTAAAGGTGGCTTCAGCCCCTACCAAAATTCACATACGATGCTTTGGTTGTCTGATGAATCAAAATACTTCACTGCACTGCAAAGTTTCACTCTAAACGCATACTCTAGACGCCATCTTAATTTTAAAAAGAAGTGCTTTGCTCGCTCTAAATGTCCTTCGACGTTGATCTTATGAACATGCCAATGATTGGTGTCATGCCGCGAAAATACAGAATCGGTTCCCTTGTGTCGAGTAGTGGTTTCGTTCACAATTTGGGTGAGGTATGGAATTTAGTCGGGTGTTCATGGATGGCTCCAAAATCGATCTAGGAAGCTTCACTGATATGTCTTTAAAAGACAACAAAAGGAGATTTCACTTTTTAAAAGGAAAACTAACTTGAAGTGTACATACGTTTGGTGAAACTGGATCAAATGGCCTACTGAATCCTGTTATCACTCCCAAAAACATCATATTTTCCAATTAGCAAATACAAGGTTTTTCTTAATGCAGTCAGTAGACTGAATTCTGCGAGTTTTGTTTGGGTACAACATCACAATGTAGTTCCTGAGAACAAAATCATCGATCGACTCGCTGGACAAGACTTAGAGAAAATTTTCCCGGGATCCGAACTCGGGTTAGAACTCCAGGATGCCAACGGACCAAAGGAATGCTTTTCGAAGAATTTAAAAATTTAGTGACTTAAATGTTGTCTTTTAGGCACATGTGTCTACTACGCATGAGAGAACAGTATTTATTGGGCTTTAGCTTGCATTAGGCTGCAGGTGTTTGGCCCTGGTGTAGTGGGTGCTGGTACCAATAGTATCAATCAATCGCTAACTTATATCTCACCAAACGACTGAGGAATTTTAGCAAAAAACACAGATGACTAGCTGCTTGTCTGAGTGCTCTGCTTTTAAAATGATCTAATGATCTAAAATGTGTTCATATCGGAAGCATACATTTTAAATTACCCAAACACGACTTCTTTCAGTCAAACTGAAATTCATTCCAGACTCAGTCGCTTGTGTCATCGCCTGCATAAATCAACGCTCTTGCTCGTGCTATGATTTACTGCACCTTCCCACAATTGCATTGCATGCAGCCACCAATTATCATTCAGTCTACTAGATACACAAGCAAGCAATTATCCCCACACTTTTCAACACATGGTGCACGAATTGCAGTCGGATCAAACCTCAACTGTCAGACAGTATCTGTCAATGAAAAATGCCCCAAAACCGGTAGCATAAACTGATCGTAAATATTGTGCTAAATCTTTCAGCTCAATTAACCTTTCGTCGATAGGCAGACATGCAAGTTAAGGTGCAAGATTATGAGTTGTCGACGATTGATCACCGGCTGTTAAACATCAACATGCTAATGGCAATGATCAGTTAGTTATCTGCTCCTGAATTTCATTCCTAGCATACTCGTATGAATGTAACATATGTTTAAATCCTTTCCGATTCTAGTTCTAACCATTAGAATCAATTGCCCACTCGTAAATACTCGTATGTGCATTCTTAAGCTATCTACAGAAAATGACTCATAGTTTACACATAAACTCAGCTTGGATAGTCGCAGTATTAGCGACAGCGCATCCGTTTGAGTTGGCATTCTTGCACTCAGATCGTTAGCTTAACGACCACTTCAAACCGATTGCTCACATGTTGGAAAACAATTTACTAACCTATAGTATCTTCTAAGCTGGATATTAGGTAGGTTGGGGATGTTTCTGCATAGTAGTTTATGAAAGTTGATGTGAATCCAAGTACATACTATATATCGTTAATAAATGACTTGCAATTTTAGATATGAGTACGTGCGCATGAACGGAATCGATGCATGTATGCTAAAACGATCTAAGTCCGCTGCTACGTAAGGTAATTAGGGATTCAATATTTAATGTACTCTAGTGTTGGATAGTTCATTAATTTCTCGAAGATGATTTCTGTCAAGATCAAAGAGATTCTTCCAAAAGCGATGGCAAATTTCTGGCCTATTAGAACTTTGTTCCCTTTTTACCGACATATTAAAGGCCTGTGTCAAGGGCTTAGCTTCAATTTACAGCTTTTTAGAAGTTGGTGCACTTTATCCAAGAGTATATTTCCGATTATTTCAAGTCCAAGCTTGCCTCGGCTAACAAGTTGTAACAACTAAGACGACTTATTTGTCTTTTCTGATAAGGTCGACGTCCCTGTACGGCTCAAAGAATAAGTTGCTATTTATTCTCCCCCAAAGCCCATCAAAGCAAAACGGACCAGAAATCGTTCAAACAATCATGCGTTCCAAAAGCTCAAGTATATCCTTATCCGACCTCGATAGCGTTCCTTGTTATTTAATTACTTTAGGTGGCCCTACAGTCCGGGGGGACCTGGGCCTCAGTCAACAAGAGTCTCCAGCCAACTGCCTGCAGTTTCATGTGCTACTGGTGAGCTGGCTGAGGTCTCTTTCAACTTGCGTCCGAATCTGAGCTTCGGTCTTCCTCCACTGCGCTGTCACCCGGGGCGGATTAAAAGGCTTTTCGGACCGGAGCGTTGATGCCCATTTGCTCTTCATTACCAAGTCATCCCAGTTGTGTTTCGATCTGAAGCTCATGGGTTTTCTCCAAGATCTTCGGTAGTGTGAACATTTACTCGATGGTGGACTTTCGACCTATAGCCGCACTGATATGAACAATCAGATTGCTGAGAAAACGACAGATAAGATCTTGCATACGATGTTAAGAAGACTGATGCCTCTTTAGTTAGCGCAGTTCAGAGGGTCTCTTTCTTGAGGATCGGACAAACAATGGTGGAGTTCCATTCATCGGACATACTTTCGTTTAACTCTATTTTACAGATGAATTGGTGTATGCTGCTTACCAAACAATCTCCTGCTACTTTGAAGAGCACGGCAGTTCGCTCAAACAGTTTTGTTGGCCTTCAGCCGGTATTCGTCTCTTTTGTTCTTCGCATAGAAGTCGTGAGTAGCTCTAGACTTTCTTTGCAGTGGCGCATTACGTGCGTCCTGCTTAGCTGCATGTGCTTTCCGGCATTCGTCATTAAACTAGGGATAACGTTGTGGTGGTCGAGTGGAACCTACCACATCGGAAGCGGCATCTCTGATTGATTTTTGGCACTGTTCCTACTGGTCTTCGATGCTTGATGCTGGCGGTATTGGACCTCTTAAGATATTAAGAGACACTCGATCGGAAAAGGACTTGGGGATCTCTTGTAATTGTAGCCGTACGGACATCCACAATACTGGCGGAGTGTTTTGCGTCGATGGCAATGTAGTCAATCTGGTTGATGGTTGATTGAACAGACAATCTCCAAATCCCTTTGTGAATATGAAGATGTGAGATCCCCTTGCTAGCTACGGCAATGTTCCGCTCCGTTGCAAAGTCGATTAGCTCGAATCCGTTATCGGAGGTGATGCCGTGCAGGCTACGAGTATATCTTCCGACAGTACTACCAAAGATGCCCCCATCATCGCATTGCTTGGATGGCGGTAATGTCTGCTTTGCAGCATTCTATGGCCTTCGCTAGTAGTTCAGCTGCACGTGACCTATTAAGGGACCCAATATTCCAGGTGCATATCCGAAGCTCGTTGTCCTTTAATCGTTTGCATGGGTTGTCAACAGTAGATCCGCTGGTATCCGAGGGATGTTGCTGCTTCGTAGCCTTCATTTTTTTTCCATGGCCGGGGAGTTATTCTGGCCGCACAGCCCCCAACCTTGAGGCCCAGTTCCATTTTTGATACCTCTTTTCAACGTTTCTCGACATTTTGTGCTTGTTAAGTCACTCCTAATACAAATGCTGCTCATTTGGCATGAATCTTCCTCCAATAATGCTCCCGATTCTGCCTTTTCATTCACTTTTGGCCTTCCGCTACGTTCCTTCTCTTTGACGTCAAACTCACGACAACTTCTCTCACTTAAAGCAACCTCACCATATGCTTCTACAAACATTCCATGCGAATCAGCTGCAGATTTCTTCGTTTCGCCCAGCTGACGTTAATTTGGCTCAAAACTCGACATATCGTACGAACAAAAATAGTAATACTGATGTAAAATCGTTAATGCTTCAGAGCTATGGGTTTCATAGATGTCCGACGATATGAGGATTTACATCTGAAAATTCCAATTATAATTTACGGGTAGAGCCATATTTTGTCAAACAGCGGAAAATTATGTGTTCTCGCTAATTCGACGAAAATTGGTAGCAGACATACTGTCTACAACTTAAAACTTTTTTCTAAAAATATTAAATGGAAGAGCAAGTTTCTCCTTATTGGAGAAAACCCCAAGTGACGTCAGATAAATTAAAATCACCTAACACTACGACATATGATCAGCTACCCCAATCATTAACAATATTCATAATGTTTTCTAAGTGAGTTCTGTAAATTGCAATATTTGAATCTGGAGGAATATATGATATAAAAAAATATAAACCAATTAAGTCTATAATTCCAGAAAGATACAAATCAACACACACGCAATTTGTTTGTACCCACCCGATGAATCTGACAATTTAATTTCTCTACTCTTGAAACATGTTCGAACAGCAAACAATACTCACATTCGGTTTGAATCGAACATCTACCGCTATGGTTGACCTCGAAAACGTCGGTAATCAATTATGTTTGCGCCAAGGCAAGCAGCAGGAAGTCCATAACTTTAGATCTCATTGCTCCCACATTTTGATACGAGTAGTACAGGGAGAAAGGACAAAACGCATTTTGAAAAAGTCCAAACTATTGTAAAATCTAAAATGGCTATTGCATTATCTGCCTCCTATATCAGGAGCTTCGTGCGGTGGTATGTAAGTACATGATGAACTATAAAAACTTAGGATGCGAAAGTACTATACATATATACAATAAGTTCAGGACACATAACGAATGAGCAGGAGACTCGCAAGCATCAGGACAGATCAGTCTAGAAAGTTTGATAGCATAATAGAAAACGATGAAAACCGTCTGGGATGGAGAACATTCTTTAAATTGAAAGCTAACTAAGGGGTTAGACAGCAATGCCCTTTAAAATCACTGTGATTTGCACTCTTTATAGAAGGCATTGTCGAGGAATATCCGGAATCATCAAAACTTTAATGTGTTGTCTGCCAAAGACTACTTCTCCCTAAACCAGGTTGGCTTTGGTTAAAATCAGTGCGTCTAGGGAAATGCAAAGGAAAAATTCAATACAACAGAGATAGGCCTTTAGGATATAATTGGTCTCTTCAGTTCCATGTACGCCATCGGTGGCAAGTTTTATTTCTTGCTGATACCTCCTTTATGCTTGCAAAAAATCGAAAGAACCATAAAGGTTTTCGAGGTGACATGTTTAATCCAAAGTAGTTCGTAATGTAAGATAATACCCAAATACTTAGCGTTATTGTAATGCTTTTAACCTCAGTTTTGGAAGATTGACTGATTATAGTGCGCCATTCTCTGATGACAGACAGTTGCTAGACATTATCCAACACAGTAAATCATCTATTTATCTATGTCTGAACGGAAACGATAGAACTACTCGTATTGAGAGTGTAAAACCTTCATCACAGCAGTGAAGACGAGGCTATCACCTATATGCCACGGTCAGCACCCACAATCAGAATCACATTCATCAACATTGCTCTTATCCAGAAAAAGGTTCCTTATTGTCTGGCCTTCAAGAGTTGCACTACCAAAAGCACGTTTAATTCAATTGAAAGCATAGTGCCCATTGACAAGTGGCAGTAGATACAAGAAAGCCAATTCGAGCAGACTAAACACCTTCTTTAAGAATTGTAATAGTTTTTTACCTCGATAATGACGTGGATGTCGCTGCTGATATGATCATCCTTTATCCTTCATCAGATTAAGAGTATCACACTAAAAGAAAAGGAGTGGTACGACTCGAGCTGTAAAGAGGTTGTCAGGGTTAGAGAAATGTTTTTTTCGGTCTTACAAGATCAACCCGAGAGAGGAAAGCCGAAAAAAATTTATGCGAACCAGGAATGAATGCATCGCCTTTCTTAATCGTGTAAAATTTCAATGCCACAAAAAACTGAGGCAAAAAATAGTACAGTGTTCCAAAATTTAGTCATTCGTCAAAAATATTAGAAACTTACATGAATCTGTCGAAAGGAAGATAGCTGCACTTGCATTTCTAAGGCATTTGACAGAGTTTGGCATCAGGGTCTTCTGACGAAAATGTGTGCATTTGGGATCGACGGCTCTCTTCTTCAATAGATTAGAAATTATCTTTCGCAAAGTTCGATTCGAGTTGTCTTGGATGGTTTAAAGTATGATATTCACAAAATAAATGCTGGTATGTCCCAGGGATGGCAACGATTAGTATAAGGCCTCGTAGAAGTATCATCTTCCGACAGGTGCTGGTTCCTTAAATGACGAGAATGAGCCTCTGCAGCCGAACATCTTGCAGCTCTGCTAATAAGTCCTACTTCACGCCTCCCCGTGGCGCCATCTGGGAATCTCACTAGAGGTTGCGAAGTGAAGAGGGCAAATGGCGAGTTTCCTGCGCCATTAACCAGGATTAGTGTCGGAAAAAACAAAAGAAGACCTTATCCGGGCTACTCCGACATATTTGGAGCTCAGGCCGGAAAGGATTTCCAGCACTTAGTCAGGGTCTCGGAAAAGAGATGGTGGCGGACGAGCCCTATAAGGGCCAACGGCCCTTACATCCCGGAACTGGTTACTGGCTTCGGTGTAGCCGACCCCTCGTCCTAGGGGCACTCAAAATGGAACAGGTCCTCCAGGTTGGGGGTTGTGCCGCCGGGGTAACTGCCCGGCCATTTAAAAAAAAAATTAAGTTACGAAGCATCAACAAGCCTCGGATATTGACGGATCTACTGTTGACAACCCACGCAAACGATTTAAGGACAATGAGCTTCGGATATGCACGTGGAATGTTAGATCCCTTAATAGACCACGTGCAGCCGAGCAACTAGCGGAGGCCCTAGACTGCTGCAAAGCAGACATAACCGCCATCCAAGAAATGCAATGGGATGGGCCGGACAAAAAGAAGATGAAAAACTGCGACATCTACTACGGCAATTACGGCAAACGGATTCAGGGTAATCGACTTTGCGGCGGGGCGAAACATTGTCGTGGCTAGCACGCGGTTCCCACATCTCGACATGCACAAGGGGACTTGGAGAACTCCTAATCAATCAACAGTCAACCAGATTGATCACATTGCGATCGACGCAAGACACTCCTCCAGCATTATGAATGTCCGTACGTTCCGAGGAGCCAACATCGACTCGGACCATTACCTTGTTGTAGCCAAGGTACGGTTGTGGATATCCCAAACTACGCCAAGACAAACTAATGCTGTGAGAAAATTCGACGTCAGACGGGTACAATCGCAAGAGATCGCCAAGTCCTTCTCCTATCGAGTGCCTCTTAATCTCTTAAGAGGTCCAATGCCGCCAGCATCAAGCATCGAAGACCATTGGAAACACTGCCAAAACGCCATCAGAGATGCCGCTCGTCCACCACAACGAAACCCCTGGTTCGATGATGAATGCCGGCAAGCACATGCAGCTAAGCAAGATGCATATAACGCGGCGCTGCTTAGAAAGACCAGAGCTGCTCATGAGCTCTATGAGCGGAAGAGGAGAGACGAGCACCGGCTTCTCAAGAGGAAGAAGAAAGAGCATGAGAAGCGCGCGATCGAGGAAATTGAGAGATGCTACTCCAGGAATGAGGTTCGGAAATTTTACCAAAAGGTAAGAATAACATGCCGCGGAAACAAACCCCGAACCGAAGCCTGTAGAGATGAACAAGGGAACATCGTAGTAGAATCGCAGTCGATGCTGAGGATTTGGAAAGATCATTTCTGCAGACTGAATAACGGCGACGACGGACCAAATACCGCTGTCAGGCAGAATCAACAGAATCAACGTTTCAACCTGGACGATGATGACCAACAATTCCGTCCACCCGACCTGGATGAAGTGAGGATAGCCATATCG
Source organism: Volucella inflata (assembly GCA_928272305.1). Taxonomy (NCBI): domain Eukaryota; kingdom Metazoa; phylum Arthropoda; class Insecta; order Diptera; family Syrphidae; genus Volucella; species Volucella inflata. Next base: position 185,756,953 of record OV743716.1, read on the forward strand.
AAGCTTAAGTCCAACAAAGCTGCTGGAGCGGATGGCCTGACTGCCGAGCTCTTCAAAGCGGCAGGCGATGACTTGGTAAGAAGCACACACCAACTCATCTGTAAAATATGGTCGGACGAAAGTATGCCCGATGAATGGAACCTCAGCATTGTTTGTCCAATTCTCAAGAAAGGAGACCCTCTGAACTGCGCCAACTACAGGGGCATCAGTTTCCTCAACATCGCATATAAGATTTTATCTGCCGTATTGTGTGAACGCCTGAAGCCGTTCGTCAACAACCTGATAGGGCCATATCAGTGTGGCTTCAGGCCAGGAAAGTCCACCATCGACCAGATATTCACACTACGGCAGATCTTGGAGAAGACCCATGAGCTTCAGATCGATACCCACCACCTATTCATCGACTTTAAGGCCGCGTATGACAGCATCTATAGAGACGAGCTATATAGAGCAATGTCTAGTTTTGGCATCCCTGCCAAACTCGTCCGTCTGGGCAGGATGACGATGGAGAATGCACGCTGCTCCATCAAGGTCGGTAAAGATCTCATCGAGACCTTTGATGTCCAGAAAGGATTTAGACAAGGCGATGCGCTGTCATGCGATTTTTTCAACATCGTACTTGAAAGAATAGTGCAAAACTCACGAGCAAACACAAGAGGCAATATCTTTCAAAAGTCCGTCCAACTACTCGCATACGCCGACGATATTGACATAATCGGGAGAAAACAGCGTGATGTCAGTGGCGCTTTCGCGAGTATTGAGACGGAAGCGGCAAAAATTGGTTTAGCGGTCAATGAGGGCAAGACCAAGTATATGCTGTCAAGCAAAAAGGACAACCAACACCGACGTCTCGGACAGAACGTCACCCTCGACAGATATAACTTTGAGGTAGTTAAGGACTTTGTCTACCTAGGCTCCGCTATAAATACAGACAACGACACCAGCGCTGAGATCAAGCGAAGAATAACTCTTGCCAACCGCTGTTTCTCTGGGTTAAGAAGGCAATTGAGTAGCAAAGCCCTCGCTCGGACAACAAAAGTCACCCTTTATAAGACTTTAATAATCCCGGTCCTGCTCTATGGCGCAGAGGCATGGACATTATCAAAAACGGATGAGGGTGTTCTTGGTTGCTTCGAGAGAAAAATTCTTCGAGCGATCTTCGGTCCCGTCTGCATTGACGGTGAGTGGAGGAGGAGATACAACGACGAACTGTATGGACTGTACAGCGACTGTACAGCGACTGAGATGGCTGGGTCATGTAGAGCGCATGGACACCAATGCTCCGGTCCGAAAAGTCTTCGAATCTGCCCCCGAAGGGACAGTGCAGTAGAGGAAGGCCAAGACTCAGGTGGCGCACGCAAGTGGAAGAGGACCTCAGCCAACTTAGCGTGCGAAACTGGAGGCAGCTAGCCAGGGATCGAGCTGGCTGGAGAAGCTTGTTGACTGAGGCCCAGGTCCACCCCGGACTGTAGCGCCACCTAAAGTAAGTAAGTAAGTAAGTGGCCCAGGGCTCCGTTCTGTCTTCGACACTCTTTTCAATATTAATCAATCTCTTGTCTGCTACTTCTAATCCAATATATTCCTCCGCCCACGACAGTACTCACTGGTTTTCATATTCGTTCCCAGACTTACGTCCCTGCTTTAGAACGGGAACGGCAGCGTATGTTAAGCTCATTGAATTCCGATATTAACAGCATAACCAATTGGTTATGTCTGCTGTCACTGAAGCGTAATTCAATTACCCAGTCATTATCCATGAATGGCACTTGCATGGTTGAAACCAAAAAACTGTCCATTTTCGGTATGTGTGTCAATCAATGACAACATACGTTAGAATGACCACAAATTCGAAGTCGCCAAAAATGCTGCGAAATGTCTAGATTTCCTCGTATGATTTAAGAAATATGCCCTACCGAGCTCCCTATTCCCTAGTCATTAGAACCTCCAAACATTCAAAACCAACGTACATCGGTTCCGGTATGCAATCATTTTATGGTTCCTAATAACCCCCTTAGGGCGCCTCCAAATCTTCACATCTAAAAAGCATCGCTTGTTTTGCCATGGTCCGCCTACATGTTGAAGAATTAATCGGGATTTTCTGATTCTTGATCTGAAGCAACAACTAGCCACCAGCATTCAAATAAACTACATCAATGATGTCTGTTCAAATTAAGAAACGATATTCGATACGATAATATCAGCCAAGTCCTTATAAAATGTTTTGTTGTGTAGAGGCACGTAGCAAACATTCCTTTTGTATCAGGTTTAAAATTCTGGATACACAGATACACAAGTTTCTTAGTACCTACGCTTTCAAGGCTTAACGAAACAAACGCCGCGCATCAGTGGCGATTTTTCAAAGACCTTGCAGATTAATATCCCCTTAGTTGAATTTCTACTTTCTTCTCCAGTTTAAAAAAGGAAATTGATACGGAGATGAATCCTTGTAGACTTCTTAGCTGATACCAGTTTTATGTAAGTTTATACTTCGTTCATTTAAAAGAAATTCAGGTACATACATATGTACATCAACATCAACAACTCCAGATCAATTTTTATAATATTCAACCGATCAACAATTGGTTGCATCCACTATCTACATCGTACCCCATCATCATATGTAAGAAAATGATCATCATCATCAGTCATTAACCTTTTGCCAAAAAAAAACTTGCTCCCATCTTCATCTTTCCTTTCCCTTTTCGTAATTCAATTCGTAAAACGTCCTTGGAATTTCAAGAACCCAAACTCGTTCCAACTCTAAACAAAAACAAAACAATCTTCGATGAAAAAGGCAAACAAAAAACTCTTCTTCCAAAAAAGGGCCGGATGATGCAATTTAAACTACGTATTTGAAAATGCACATCCCCAAGCGCAGTACCTGTAGTGACTCTAGATTTTTGCAATTTTTTTACCAATGACGCGCTTCAGCAGAAAATTACCAAAATTATGCGCGTCAATTTCGCTTTGCACGTAGGTACTCGTATGTACATATCTCTTCGGATTTTGGCAAATAAGTAATCACTCCTGGAATTTGTGTTGCTTTAACTTTGGTCTCGACTGTATTGCCTGGTTTTTGCTGTACACTGTTTGTATTCAAGGCGGTATTTCTATATAGGTACACCAATTACATACATACATATATATGGGTATATATGTATGGTATATTCGTGTAACTGCGTATCTGTTATTTCTCGAACAAAACAACGTGCACAGCAGAAAATGTAGACCTTATCCGAAGCAACAAAAATCTGAGCCTGAGCAATTACCCGCCACAGCATCTGCGCTGAAGCATGTGACGTCACAGTTAGTATAACTATAGTTATACATAAATAACTTCCAGTAGAGGACAACAGAGACAGCATATGTAGAGGTAGATGCCGGTTAAGAGCAGTCAGCTCTCTCTGGCTACGAAAGAAGACATTTCTGAATAATTTTTGAAGGTGAATTTGCAATACTTGGCAAAAAGGACGGTTGGTGAAGCTATACAACTAAGGGATGCTGGAATAATATAGAAGTATGAGCACGTCTGTCTGCATGTATATTGGCATCTTTGGGAATATAGTCTGTGTTCTTATCAGTTTACTTTGTTCGCGGTGAAGGCGTAGAACGTCTTTTACCTGCGGTTCGTTTAAAAAGTTTACATTTTCAAAAACGTTTTCGATAAAGGTTTCTGAGTACTTTGATTTTTTTATTTTTCGGAAAAGTGCCATATTTTAAATGAGATTAGTGAAATTGTTATTCGAAAGGAAACTTATTGCGTCATGCAAGAATAAAGTGTCTTAGTGGGTAGTGGTATCCGCAAACCTAAGTGTTTCACACAGACCACAGATAGACCATTGGAATCAGTCCGACGATAAATCTCAGGTAACGGATAGTTCTATTTGTTTTTAAACTTTTATCCAATTCTACCTACATTGAAAGTGAAAAATTCATCTAGCAAAGATCAAAGTTCATTATCTTGTCAAGGACATTGTTTGTCTGCCTGAAAAATGTCATTATACGCCTGAAGGCTACTGAGGAGCAAGATAACTACGCATCTGAATTCGTTGAAATTTTCGGTAGAGGGGCTTACATTATGTATCTGATACGAGTATGTCTGAATTGAAAAAGCATGTGCCTTGTGTCAAAACGACTTTGCTCAATGATTTCAAAAAATAACGAGTATATCCTAAAGGGAGTGAACCAGCCATTAATGGAATGACGTCGAAAGATGTTTTCCTCATTTTTGATAAAAAGTTCTACACTTTGACGTATCTCTTTTATGCGTTGGAATTTTTTTTTTGGTGAACCCAAATGTTAAGCAGCTTTGTACCTATTTAAATTTGTAACTTTGTGGTAGTTGGGTGTTAGATACATATGCTCGTATACATTCGTATATTTGTATGGACTATATCTTATGTCTACAAAAGCGTTTCCCACTATTTTAACCTTAGGAAGCCCTTTTCTCTGAAAACATTTAACTAATTACGAAAAATTTCTAACCAAGTAGATGCGACCGAATTCAGAAAAAGAACACCAGCTTATGTATCTATGTACTTTGTGAATAGCTAGAGAAAAGTTGAAACGATAAATCGATATTTACTACCTACTGATGTACGAGTACACAAAATTTCGCATCATATGTAGACATTTCCACTTATGTTCTTATTTATTCGGCTTAATTATTTGGAATGTAGCACCACGTGACATACTAAAAACGAACTAATTGTAACTGCCATACGAGTAAGTTACATATATACATATGTGTGTATGTGCCTATTCAACAGACAGCTGGCTGGGGGGGTGAATGAATGAATGGACTAAGCAATTACTATTTAAACTAATGAATGGACTAAGATTCGGGGTGGATAAATCTATAACTAAGCACGATCCTAATTTGTCACGTCCTGTATTCTTCTAACAGCCTAATATGTGGAACTCTGAGGTCAAAAACACATTCAATTTCTAGGTCTCATACGAGAAGAGAATCATACGATTCCATTTTTTTTTAATGCGTCGTAATCGGTGTACTAATCGGTGAAAAGTAACCTCCTTGACCGCCAGAATGCTCTGCTCCTGCAAAAAAGATTATGGTGCCATGAAGTCCGTTCATATTTAGGCAGACATGCCAAATTTCAGTGCAATACTGTCTTTAGTTATGTTTTGACAGCTGATTGTTGTTGACGTGTTTGGCATCATGTTGAGTTTGGACAAAAACGATTTTCGTTCTCTCATAAAACATTATCTTTTGAGAGGCAAAACGGCGAAGGAAACAAAAGAAAAGTTGGATAAACATTATGGGGCTAATGCTCCGTCAGATTACACCGTAAAATATTGGTTTCGAGAGTTTCGTGGGGGCCGCAACTCCACTACCGATCAAGTCCGCAGCGGCAGGCCCTCCGATGCGGTTACAGAGGACAATGTCAAAAAAAAATACGAGTACATGAAATGGTGTTGGCTGGCCGGAAAGTGAAGGTGTGCGAGCTAGCAGATACCACAAATTAGTACCGAGCGTACACGCCATATTTTGCGCAATATTCTGTATATGAAAAAGTTATCCTGCCGCTGGACTGAAGCCGGCACGAGTGCGGCCGAGGGAGGCTCAATGGGTCGGAAAGGTTATGGCGTCGGTTTTCTGGGATTGTCATGGCATACTCTTCGTGGACTACCTCGAAAAAGGAAAAACCATCAACAGCGAGTATAACTGTGCATTATTGGAGCGATTGAAGGCAAAAATTTTGTTTTTGCAAGACAATGCGCCAGCTAAAATCAATGACTTCCGGCTCCGATTGCTGTCGCTTCCACCTTGTTCGCCCGATTTGGCTTCCTCGGATTATTATCTCTTCCCAAACCTCTATGGCTCATCAATAAAAATTCAGCTCACGCGAGGAAATCATCGACGCCACGGAGGAGTATTTTGCAGACCTTTCGGAAAATTACTTTTCGGACGGGAGCGAGAAGTTGGAAAATCGCTGGAATAAGTGTATCAACCTTTAAAAAACATATTTTTTTTTTCATTCCCAAGGAGGTTACCCCACCTAGTATGTGCTATTTAGTCTAAATTCTTACAGGCGTCGCACTTAGGCCTTTATATCCGAAGACAAATATTATGATGTGTGCTTAGCGCTTTCCTTTACTGTCCGCCACTCAAAAATTCTTAGATGATGTCGGTATAGTCTTTAAATCAAAGTTAAAAGTAGTACCTCACCTATTTAAATCATCCGAACACAAAATCTAATCTTACTAACTAAGATGATGCTACAGTCCCAAACGGTACAGAACCTCAAACAATAAGCATATCTTCGTAGAGTGACATTTTGCCAATTGCCTCTGGCCAGTTACCAGAAATACCAGCACCAACAGATTTAAGCCAAACCGAAACATAAATACCCACATACATAGTCTACATGTCCTAGGTAACTCAGGCGACTAATAAGCAATTTTCGCTCGAAGAGTTTGCAGTGATATCTCCAAGCCTTTTCAACGTAAATGAAACTATTGTTGACTGGTGAGTGTGTCTGCGTTTGGCCCACATAAGCCAGACTAGACACATTGTTATACCACTGGTTCTAGATCCATTTCTGCCAAAAGGAAAAATAACCGAAAGTTAGAGTGAGAGATTTTTAATCCAGTTTGAGCTTATGATGAAGCTTAGAAAATGGGCAAAATTGGGTTCTAAGAGATCACCGAGGTTGCCTAAAAAGTAAGAGCCTAGAAAAGTTTTCCTTGTTTTAGATAGGGCTAGACATGCATACGAGACCAAGAGTCATTTCCTCTTTTTTTCTCATCCGTAAAGCTACTGTAGTTGTCATTTGAGGCGATGCCAAGCCTTGCGACTTCCGATTAAAAAAAGGCACTGATGTTTGGGCGACTTAGCATGATTAGGGTACAAGAGCGTCTGTAATCTAACTTAGGCCAGATCAATCTGGTGGCAAGACACGCAGCACCATTTGCCCATTTGCAATTCATCTTTTCAACCGTATCCAGTAGAATTATTGTGTATTTTTACAAGTAGTCTGAGGCACGTGCAAAGACCTCATGTTTTACAACTACTACACAGTTTCCTTGAACATTACAGTGGCCTGACCTAGCAGCAGGTGAATATTCAACTGCTCAGTCATCTTGTCAAAGGCTATTAAAGGCGCTTCTTGATTTAATAGTAACTGATTCCAGGGACATAATAGCTGACGGGTTGTAAGTGTAAGTGCAGGTAGTTGAAGGAAAGATCATTTACTTTTGAACGAAAGAAGGTTTTGAGAATGTAGTCCAAAACATGAATAAGGGAGGGGGGGGGGGGGGGGGGCTTATCTGAAGCAAAGCCGTGTTTTCTGAAGACATCAAACACACTACAACTCAAAAGACTTTACTTTTAATAGCTAGATCCCGTCAGGCCCCCTGCCAGACCGGAAAGAAGCTTGACAAATCGTTTGGATATGTATGAGACCACTCCCATAGGTTAACATTAGGCGGAAAAAAGAAAAAGAGGTGCAAAAATTATCAAAGTTGAGTTATAACTCATCATCTCATCTTAAAATAATAAATTTTCGCCTTAAACCCAAGCCTTTCCCGCCGTCATTTACCACATCATTCTGAGCCCACGAGCAGATTTTTATTCCAAAAATAGTTCATGAACTTAGATAGCTACAATTTCGTGTTCGAATTTCAAGTGAAGACATACAAATCCGACCACAAGCAATCAGATTACTTTATATACTTATAGCCCCAGGCTTACACTCCCGACAGTTTTTTCATGTATCTATTATAATTTCTCGTGTGAGATTAAATTTATTTTTGCTCGCATTAAACTATCAAAAAGATTATATCAATCTGAAGTATTTCAGACGACATTTCTCTAGACATGTCTTTTAATTCTTATTGAATCAAACTATTATATGAGATTATTTCAATTGAGAATAATGCTCTTCTTGACGGTGTCTGAATGCGAGTAACATGTACGAGTATTATAGATACGAGAACTCAGAGACAGTATTCATTCTCAAACAAAACTAGATTGGTCTGTCGCGACAGCCAAATACATAATGGCATATGTGATCTTGCTTTTCAAATGACTACCGGATGACGAGGTTTTGTCATTTTGTCATAGTTATTAGAGGGATGGCTTCAATTTCTTTCTTCAGTGTGAAATGCTCGTATTTATGTGTATCTGAAGAGGTTCATTAATATAAACGGGAAATCTGGGGAGCATGGTGTCAAAATCGGGGTGTCACTTTTAAAGGTCAAACGAAAATTTATTTATTTTTGTTTATCACTATTTCTTATTGGGCATTTCATTCTCAATTTGGATGTAAACAGTCATTTTAAGGAGCACTTTCTATGAGATGAAAAATACACATATCTCGGTTCTAATACGTTGAAAACATCCCGTTTTCCAAGTCGTTAAATTCGGTGACTTAAATGAAATGAGGGGCTTGGGAGCAATGCTATTTCCGGTTGAAAAAGTAAGCACGACAAAATTTTTTTTAATAGACTTAGGCGCATTCAATTTGCAATAGAAGATTATCCTAGCCCGCTCACGGTTCCTTCAAATCAATATACGGACTCCTCCGATATTAGAGATATCCAAACTTTTTTTTAGCAAAGAACATAGACCCAGACCACCAGTTCGCTGCAGTCAAGGCATAGTAACAGCTAAGAGGAGACTTAATATTGAACATCTGCAATCACAAGAAACAGCAATAGTCTTTCACGATCACGTTTTGTTTAATCTCTCGACAAATCCTATGCAACCAACTTCATGCGCTGACGTTTAGTGGCAACGATCCTTAGAAACTAACTGAATACCGCAACTGATATGCTGAGCTTCACTTGACCACCGAAATCCATGGATAAATGAAGAATGCAAGCACTCGCCTACGGAGCGGCAATGTATAGAAGAACGAGATCGTCCCGTAAGATCTACGAGCAAAAGAATATTGGCTTCTCTGGAGGAAAAAGAAAGAGATTAAGAAGACCGCGATCGGGAAAATAGAGTGGTATTGCCAAGCACACAGAACCGTAAAAAGATGAACATGGAAACCGAACTGTCAAATAGTGAAAACAGTCCAATTACACTGTCAGGCAGAATGTACCACCAACCTGCAATGGATCAAGAGATACTCGTACATAGAACTAACCAAGATAATGAGCGAATAGCTATATCTGAGTTAAAGAACATCCACTCTGAGCGCAAAGACTTAGTAAAGATAATGCACCAACACAATTCCAAGATTTAATTGGGAAAATTCATACCTAAATAACAGAATCTTAGCAATGTTTGGTCGATTCACAAGAAAGGAGACCCTCTTAACTCAACCAATGAAAGGAGCATCAGTCTCCTTAGCAACGCATGCAAGATGTCATCCACTGTCTCGTGTTAAGATCCATCAGCGCAAGAAATCCAATGAAAAATTCCAATGCAGAACGCTCTGTAACTTTGAGGTTATCACGAATTTTATATGTCTTGGCTTCGCGCTATTTAATCTCCTAATGACATCTCAGAAATGAAATGAAAAGCAACTTTTTCCAATCCCTATTTCTTCGGGCTAAGAAGGGACTTCTTGTACGATTGAGAATCTCATTATCAAAGTCTTGCTTTATGAAGCAAAAACACCATAGAAGTTTACAAAAATAGGATTAAGATACTCTTGGGGGCTTCGAGCGCAACATTCTTCGAATGCCCCGTTTGGTGGATGATATTTAAAGACAATCTTTACAAGCTTATCAATGACATCGACCAGGTTAGAAAAATGCGAATTAGTCGCCTACATTGGCTGGAGCAAATAGATGCAGCCCATACCTGAAGATTTCACCAAGATGGCATATGCAAGTTGAATGGGTACTCAACTACCTTGGGATGTACCTCGTGATGTCTATTGATTTACGCCCAGGCACTTTTATTTTAACTGAGTCATTAATTTCGACGCCGAACCTCTTCTACTTCTCTGAAACTCTGCAGGGTATAATAATCTAGTCACGGGATTGAGTATTTCCAGTTTATGAATGCAGATTGTCTAAACACTATTACGTAGGAAATTATTGCGGAACAGTTCACCTTAATGATAAATTAAATAAACCTCTCGCAATTTAACATTAGCGCTTCTAATCGTCTATATATCTAACTAAGCCATGTGTTGAAGTTGTTAACGGTATACTGTACGTAGTATTTCATAACAAATGATACAATACCTATAGATCGCTGGTTCTAATACGGATACTATTATTATTATTATTGGCCCGGGTCTACCCAGGACAACTTTATTTAACTTATTAACAAGCAAAAACTTAAACCTAGGCTTAAAAACTAACAAAAACATTCTTAATCTAATGGGGCAAGGGAGATGTTATGGGCGATGGCGATGGCGCGATAGTTAGCTCATTGGACTATCACGCAGACAGTCTGGGTTCGATTTCTGGCTGGGTCACCAACAGTTTTTCAAATCGCCATCACCCTTTCGGCGGGCAATGGCAAACTCCCGCCAGTAAAATTGCCTACGAAAAAGCTTCTAAGGAGTGCCGTTCGGACTAGGCGATATTTATCAGGACTTTTTTCATTTCATGTTTGCTGCTATTTAGGTCGAAGACTTCGGCGTAGTTGTTTGTTATACGCAACATTCTTGATAATGGTTCGAACCGTAATTAGTGCGGTGAGTTTAGATAAGGAGAAGTGGGACAGATCTTAGGTTACGGGAATTGGGAGTGAATAAAATATTTTGTGTTATCCCCGGGCAGTTGATGTTTCCAGTCAATAACTGGTGTATAAAAAAGTATATCAGCGACTTCACGACGTTTTTTTAGGGTATGCATGCCAATTAGTTTTAACCTATTTTCATAGGGAGGTAATCCATATGGATCGGCCCAAGGTAAACCACGAAGTGCAAATCGGAAAAACCTGCGTTGGACTGCTTCGATTCCTTGAATGTGGATTTGCTTATAGGGTGACCAAACTTGGCTGCAATATTCTAGAAGAGGCCTTACAATAGTAATGTACAGAGACCTTGCAACGTGGGGGTTGGAAAACTCTTTTGACCAGTGTTTGATAAAGCCAAGTGCAGAGTTAGCTTTATTTATAATGCTGTCAATATGTGAGTCGAAATCAAATTCCCTTTCACATATTATACTTCGGTAGTGGAGGGAATAGGCTCATCGCAAGTAGTTTCTTGAAGGCGGGGGAAGACGTTTGCGGAAATAGGTAATAGGCATTTTCTGACATTAAGCTTCAAAAAATTTTGCTTGCACCATACCGAAATCTTATTAAAGTCATCTTACAAGCAATGGGAGTCAGAAGGCATGACTTTGGAAATTCTCATGTCGTCAGCAAAAATAGAAAGATCAGAATTCGTTAAAACGTGATTGATGTCGTTAATCGTTAGGATAAAGATGATTGGTCCAAGGTGACTACCCTGAGGCACACCACACCAGATGTTGCTTTGATGGGGTCGGATGAAGATGACTCTGTATTCTCGGTCTTCTACGTTAAATAAGATTTGATCCATGTCACGGAGTTTGAAATGTGGAAACTGAATCGACTTTATCACCATCTTCTAAAGCACAGAGCGTCCTAGATACGAACTCTATTATGTTAGTGGTACTGGACTTAACTTTCATGAAACCGTGCTGGTTTGTGCAGATAGATGGCTTACAGTACGGAAGCAATTGCTGATAGATTATGCTTTCGAACATAATGGAAGAGAGTTTTGCTATGGGCCTATAATAATCGACGAAAAATCATCTTTCAGTTTGGTAATGTTTCTAGAAACCAAAGATGTTGTTATATTTAGCAAAATGGATGACAAAGTGCAGAAAAACCATTGTATACAAAACGATGGTTAGTGAAGTCGGAATCAGATCGTGTTCTTAACAATTTGTGCCACAACTTGTTTCTGTTATTGCGGAGAGAGCGCAACTCCTTGTTATACCAAGAAGGAGCGGACATGCAGTCTTTTCGGAAGGAATACGGAACTGATTTTGCAAAGCAGGAGAAAATCAACGAATAAAAATTTGATAGGGCAAGATCAATGTTTGTTGTTTCAGCAATAAAATCAAAGTTAATGTTGGTAATAAAGCTTTTAAGTTTGTTAAAGTCGGCTCTTGTAAAATTAAATGAAAATGAATTTTCCGAGCCGATACATGTGTTGCCGTTTTCATAAGAGTATATAATTGACAAGGGCGGATGAAGGCGGTCTAGGGTGAAAAGAAGATGATCACTCCTATAAACGACACAGTTATCCGAATCGGAAGTGAAGACAAGGTCGAGTTGTCTGTTCATTATATTGGGTATTCCACTAATCTGAAATAGACTTGAGTTTGTTAGGCAGTCCACCATCAATATTTCTATTTCAGATGACGAAATAAGAGAGACGAAATGAGACGAGTCGTCGGAAGGCGCCCACTTCAGGTGAGGAGGGTTGAAATCGCCTACTATAATAATACTATCTTCAGGTTGTTCAAAATACTAAATAGTGAAAAAACGCGAGAAAGCTCAATGAGCTTTATTATTATGATGAATTAAGTAGGAAGCGATACTGGCAAAATACAGAGATAACATTTAAAGGCTACACATAAGCCTCCAGAAGTGCATTTGCTAGAAACTCACTCTAAGCTGAAACCCAGGCAGGACTAAGTAAACACACTGTTGAATAAGTGGCAATGTAAGATAGAGACGGTAATGACATAGTTTCATCGGCTGCAGTTAAATAAGGGCGAAATTTGTGAGGTCATTCTGGTTATACAAATGAGCCGAGTATGGATGACAACACTAGATATAGAAAGAAGTAATCAATACCACAAGGTCCAGTGTAGATCAAGGCCTACTCTGCTTTGAAGCCCACATTGTTGATAATTACATCACACGCTGGAATGAAGTTGAAATTACGATTGCCCCTCAAGTTGCACTTATTCAATTATTGTTTTGAGTGTCATCTTCCTGGAATCGCAGTGCTCAATAAGCATGGCTTTTGTAATTGGTGACGACAGTAGTACTAAATCACTGGAAGGTATGCGTCGAACCTATATTAATTTTTATTCTTTTCGTAACTTATGCCTACAGCATCTGCATCCTGCCTTTTTTTTTTTTACTGAAGGGACAAACCACTCCGCTCATGTTACTTTTACTTACAACTTTTGTAGGAAGATGCTTAGGTTCTCCAGTTAAGCGAAGTTGATTTGATTATTTTAAATAATAATCCCTACTCCTTACTAAATATAGATACCCACTCCGAGTTCTTTTTCATACTTATTACAAACTTTCCAATTCTATATTGACTCCCTTTAGCCTAGATTGTTGGGAAGCTATGGATTTGTACCATCCATGTCAATGTACAGTACGACTTCTTAAATAATCCGAAGTTCTTTGTAATGGTTGTACCAATTTCCTCGTTTAATTTCCTTAAAGGCCTCCATTTCCAACGTCTTGCAGCCCACAAAGAATACCGTATACCTAATGAAATGGACTGAAGACATGAATATGAACTAAAAATCCAGCTAGCTCTTGTTCACGCTGTATCTACACTTTAAGAATTATCTGTTCACTTAAGGGTGCTTAAAGCAATTGAGATACTTACTCGTACGACCAGCCCAGCAACTACTCGTACTCTATTGTATGGCTTCGGTTTTACACTTTTCTTTTAGTCAACTAAGGGTGGTCTTATTTTTTTATCCGCATTTATTATAACAAGCAAAGGGGAAGTAATGAATACTAAAATACTTGAAATAGTTTGTATATCTGTTGATCATAATAACGCCAACATGTCTTCATTAGCTAAACATTAAACAATGATGTCGTTGTTTGTTCGTAATGGACATGCATCGTTCTCTCAATTAAAGTGATGACAACTACTTGTGTGCCTACCTAATGGCAATACTTTCCTAAATATACTCTTACTCGTGCTTGTACCCATAGCCAGGGCAACACTTTCCTAATAAAATGACAGTAATACATAACGTAACAGATACACTATCTAACATCATCGTACAAGTGAGTCCATGTCATATAGTATGAGTGCGATACTTTCAAAAGCGCGTGTAACTAATTTTCAAATCAAAAATGAGACTCAGAAGTGCCTTCCCGTTGGCCCGTTGGTTGGTCGTCATCAGATACTCGTATTTGTACGTTGCGTGTATTTATCATACATCCCGTGATAAGTCGTAATGTCTTTAATTGAATGTATCCTCCTTTGATTAATGTTAAAAAAAAAAAAGACTTCATACCAATGAAATCGCAGTCACATACGAGTATTATCAAAACACAGGGACTATAACTAGTACAGATACTCGTACTCATATGCTCATTTATGTACGAGTACATAGATACTTCCAATTTGGACTTTATCACATTGGCGTCAAGGGCACTTGATACCTATTCATAAGTTCAAACGTAATAAAAAAAAAAATACAGAATTGGATAAAATTCATCCAATGAAAGTAGAGGAAAGCCCAATTTCATTCGTAAATTTAATTCTTTCATTGTTGAGATACTCTCCACATGCCAGAGACTTAATCTGAAGAGTGATTTTCAGGCGAATTATTCTGCCGCTCTGCGCCTGGCGTTCTTTTCACTTCCATTCTACAGAACTTGTTTGCTGTGTTTTCTAAATACTCGTGCACTGCAAGACTGTTTTTGATCGCCATAGAATAGGTTAGAGGATAGTGAACCCGTTTCTTTTTCTTTCTTTTTGTTGTTGTCTGGCTTTAAAGCATAACACAAGGTATCCGTACATCCACCTTCTACCAAGTTTGTTTATAGATAGAAACAGATAGATCTGCTGTGTGAATAGGTAAACGACATTGATTGATGTTAAGGTGATGTACGAGTACAATAGAATGGGCTATAGTGAACGTAAGTTTGATAAGTCATTAAATCCCGCCGCAACCGCAAACCGATTTTCATTAGGTTTATTAAGATTTTTTCACTGGGTGGAGCTGATGCAAGTTGTCTTGTGAATTGAGCAAGTTTGCTTTAATAAAATTATCTTTTTAGGGGGAAGCTTAATCTTCAAACCGGATTTCGTTTTAAATTTCGACAATAATATATGAAATGTGTCATTCTGTTGAGACCGTGCTGTTTTTGTTATGTCCTTGTGATCATTTTATTATGTGTTAATTGAAATTTCCAGCAGAAACGATCTGTCTGTCTACTAATCTATACCTCAAAACTGATAAGACAAAATCAGTTCTTACATGTCTGAGTTACTTAAGACGGTTATTATAATCTTTACTGCATTGACCTATTGTACAGAATTCTAGGATTCAGTATCTCAAAATGTTTATGTCCATCTGGTCTAAAAATTGTAGCCACCCTTCCTTTCTAAAATCGGCGGTAACAAATCATATCGAAAAGGACCAGTATAATCAAATTTGTTCACGGAATTGCATTTCTTATTTAAATTACTATTCATCGTACAGATAAGCTCGTTGCAAAGGTATTTCCACCAGTAGACTTGCAACAAAACGCGAAACCCCAGAGGACCGCCTTACCCATAATAATGTCACCATTACCACTTTGACGCTTTAAATTCGGAACACTGGCAATGATAACAATCTGAATAATGGTGGGAGCAAACACTATCTTTCATCAACTGTAGAAGCTGGCCAAACTTCTTGAATTGCTAAGAAAGTCTGTGTCTACGTGTTTAACACAAAATTTTACATAATATCCATAAAAGAACTATTTTTGTGAATAAATGCGTCTGTAGTTCCCGATATTTAAGGGTTAATCACCATTATACTTGTATGACGAGCGTTTGGCTCTCATCCAACTTCTGTTACGAAAGTAAGGTACCCAGTAATATGTTTTAAACCAAAGCCATCAAACGGACCTCTTAGGCCTTATCAGAAGCGTTCTTCTCAAATTACAAGTACGTTGAATTCAAAATCGGATGCCAGATATCGGCCTTATTGACAGAAGAAATCCAACCAATTGAAATTCGTCAAGTCAGTCAATGATCCTCCTAACTTAAGAACAAAACAAAATATATAAGAAACTGTTCAAAACCTGAACGTTTTGAACTAGGGTGTTCAGCCAGAAAACTCTTAAAGATGTCACACTCCACAGTGGAATGCAGATGTGCAGCAACTTCGTAAGAGAACTTCTAAACATGTCACTCAAGGCTACTTCAATGGGACACTACATTTTTTTGTCAGATTTAAGCAAGCATAAGAAGCGAAAAGTTAGACCTATCAACTGTCTGCTCATACTCATCGAAGACAGAGGAAGGAACAGGTTTCGGTATCTTCTCGGAGGACCCGGAACTGAGAGTGTCCATAAGGCTACCGGACACTAGTAGTGTCTTCCAATCAGAGGTTCTAGCTGTCCTCAGGGCGGCTGAGCTGATGCAGATGAGATCGGTATCCGGCAGAGATATCGCTATCTACATCGACAGCCAGGCCGCTCTTAAGGCAATGAAGTCAATCAACATCAACTCTGACACAGTCAGGGGCTGTCGCACAATGCTCAAAGCATTATGCGTTCAGAACAAGGTGAGACTGTGCTGGGTGCCAGGACACTGCGGTAGGGAGGTGGGGCTACTCGACAATAGTGAGGTTGCTGATGTCAAACCATCCCTCTGCGCAGTAAGGGGCACTATTGAAGAAAAAATCATAAAGGCCGCCAGCATACGGTGGAAGGACATAGGGTATCAAAGGCTCTATGACCACTTCTCGACGGTAACAGATCTAGGAAGCTTATTGAGCTGAATAGGGATAAGCTTAGGACGCTAATAGGAATACTAACAGGACACTGTCAACTGCTGAAACACTCAAAGAGACTTAAACTGCCAAATACAGACACTTGTAGATTCTGCGGGGATCTACAAGCGGTTGAGGACATATCACACATACTGTGTGAATGTGAGGCAATATCGCGTAGCTGAAGGAAATTTTTAGGAAAATATTTCTTTGAAAACTTAGAGGAAATAGACGGTACGGATTTCAAAGGCCTTGTTGGCTTTAATAGGGAAACAGTTTAAGTTTTCTACAAATTGGAGTTGGCCACAGGGGATCGCGATGGGCCGGTTTTGGTGCCTAGTGTCTCTGTCCTACGGCACGCCCTATTTTTCCTAACCTAACCTAAGATACTGTCTCTACTGAATACTGACATTTGATGCAATTTAAATACTCGTAGCCGTTTAGTCAATCGGCGCAAAACTGACGTTACACCGGTCTGACTTATCTAGTGTTGAAAGACATCACCAACCATTTCTTCAACGGAGCTTTGTATTTGGATGTCATCCTAAATAAAAAAAAGGCACGTCTAAAACGTCAAGAATAGCACGTCTGGCTCTGCCCTAGACGCACTATTGAATTTCCTCCTTTTCTTGATTCCTTGGCTGTATTCTCAAATCCATTTTCCGTTTTAATAAAAGTGGTCTTTTCTACAACATACACTGGTTGTCTTACTAAGAAGCCGTTTTTTGCAATGGTACCAGAACTCTTGTGCCGGGGAATGGTTTTGACTGCAATCGAAACAAGGTCTGCACAGATGACTGTGTTCTTCATACTTTTTAGAAACGAATTACTTCGTGTCTTCACAAAGAGCCTCCTATTTAGGTTTGCGTCAATTTCGCGATAATTTTCAGACACAGAAAACCATGATACTGGTTTCATCCTGAATGCTTCGAAAACGAGACTAATGCTACATGACAAGCAACACTTCCAGATCAAAATATTGAAATCATTGAAAACTACAAATGCTTTACGGTACTGAGAGATCAGCAAATATTCAAAATGACCGTAGGGCCTAAATAGTACGATGTCATTCGCTACAGAAGCCCTATCGACTATTGACATTTGAACTCTTTTTATAGTATACCATGGAAACATGGTTTTCTTGAGAACCTCGGGCAATAAGTTTCTCTACTTCTTGGTGGATGTTCTCCTTGAGCCCTGCCAGATTTTTTGACTTGTAAAATTGGGTGATCTTACGGGCCAGTACAAATCTTCGTCCTTCAAATGTCGGTTGTGGGTCGTGAAGTATATGCCGTTGCTTCGTTCTGCTGGAACCACATGTCTTCCAGTCTCAGATCTAAAAAAAAAGGTCAAATGATTCCTTCAGCGTAAACAGCACACTTTGAGTGGTTGTAATGTAATGTAATAACTTGCTGTTTTTCAGTGCACCAGGACGCCAAACGTATTCAAATAGATGATTACAATATTTTTGACGCAAAATCGTGGACTTCGCTCTTGAGATTCTGGGGGTCGTAAGCTTAGGTTAGTCGCGATTCATGGTCAACACTAATCAGTTGATGGAGTGTATTCACCTTGTAAAGAAACATCTTCAAGTTCGCATCGGATAATTGCGTGTTACATCGTCTGGCCGATACGAACGGAGCCCCTACGACGTCTTCAGCCACGGCAGTAATATTTCCGGCCGAGAACGACGTACGAGGCTATCCAGGGGTTGCTCGGTCCCGTGTTGTTCCAGTATCTAAGAGCCATTGAAATTATATAGAAATTTACAATAAAGTCTAGACAGACGGCTCTGGGGTCTTTCTAGAGGACAACAATGTTAGACTTTACTCCTCGTTAGAAAACCTTGCGTTTCAAGCGAAGATATACGCAATCCTGAATAATTTACAATAGATGTAAGCAGCGAAGTATTGTATTTGCATGCGCAGCAAGAACGCAACTTTTTTCTCAATGCGGTCGGTCTTATTTTGAATCTGGTGTCGCAATGAGATCACGGATAAACAAAAAATATAAAAAAAAGATTACTGATAATCTTGAAAGGTAACGATAAGAGTGTACCAAGGCATGAACCTGCATTTGCGGTAAGAGGTGCTGTTGACCACTGAGTTTCATGTAAAAAAGCCTTAAGACGGGACACTTTACTGTTACTTAGTACCAAAGTGAGCTAAGATTTAGTGGTACAACGTCCTGCGACGCTATATGTGAGAGTTATAACCACAATCTGGAGTAATATGTCTGAGAGTGATCGGCCTACGCCCGCATCAAGCTGCAATTACTCTGCACTGATATGGTGGGTGTTGATATTCTAAGTACCATATCACTAAAATATTACCAGTCTTTCGACATTTCAGTGAAATTCCAGTAAAAGAAACATATAAAATGTGCAACAAACCAATTCTAAGTGCTCTATTCCAACAAAGAAAAAAGGTCTCGCAACTGTTTTCGTAAGTCTTTTTGTTTTTTGGTACTAGAAATGGTCTTCCAATAAGTAAAACTAATGTCTTTTCTTATTGAAAGGGACAAAGCTAAGCGTCTGATCCAAAAACACTGTTTTTCGCTTCCTAGTCCTTTGTTGTTGTGGCGCTCAAAACATCTTTATTAGTAACAAAATAACAATTTCCGTCAGAGTTATAAGTTTAGAAGGTAGAGATCTCTAAAATCACAAGGATGTGTCAAACTGAATGTTACTCACTGTTATCGCTGAACAGTTGACAAAAGTACTCGTAATACGATACTTCTCTTACTGTGACTCTAGCTGTCCCACTGGTCAGATATCTCGATCGCAAAAGATGTCCTCATTCGCATCTTACCTGCTCCAAATCCATACAAGCCATGTGTTGATGCCGATTTTATACATCTTTCAAAGAGGTTTTTGATTAGCCAACCTGGTAATTTTTTTGGAAACTTAAGCTAGCGGAAAAAATAACCAAGTGCTGCAAAGTTATTTAGTTCGAATGCGTTTTCGGAATTAAAGTAGTGTCGCTACTTTTGCTTACTTAATGTTAAAATCACAGACGATCTTAATAATTGGACAAGACGAAGGCCTGGTAAAAATACCACATGTAGACACAATCTTCACCAAAAATCATTCTTCTCTTGTGCTGATGAGACAACTGCGAACCTAAATGACCGGATCCTTCAGGGTATAATTCTTGTAGCAAACTTTGTTCGCCGAGAACAACTTCATCACTATTTTAGTCTTAACTAAATGCCAGAGAACCCGCAGGCGACATAAAGGCGAGGTTTCACTCTAATCCTTCAAGATATGCCTGGACGACCCTTATCCCTCATAGAATTCAAGGCAGATTACTGACAATTTGCATACTAGTTGGCTTAAATAAAAAGTCTTTCACCTGCTGTAAAGAAATAAGATTGATACATCCAAACAAAACAGAAATAATTTCATGAACTCTGAATGTTCGATGCTCCCACAACATCAACAATTTTTTTTAAAACCATAAAACTACGGAAAATATGATTGTTCGATTAAATTGAATGAATTTGGCAACAACTAGTTCATTTTAAAAATATTTTGCTTTAGATAAACCGGGTGCTAGTTAACTTGCAGATAGAAAATGTTTACCTCAAACAAGATTTACTTACTAACGACGATTAATATTCTATAACCTCAATTTCTGCGTAAAAAAACGCACGTTAATGTCGAATTAATTTGAGATTTGCTGTAAGACCATTCAACTTAACTTGCAAAAGCAAAGCTTTAATCCAAATGACACTTGCCAAATAGCGTGAAACGCATTTACGTCCATTTGATCGATTAATTAGTCTGTGGTTTCGCAAAATAACCGATTTGTTTACATTCGTAATGCACCGATTACCAATGGCAAGACCATTATATTCGAATATGTTGTTTTCTACAAAAACATTTAATTATAGATCAGTGATACTGCATAACCCTTAACAACTGTCAGGTAGTTCTGTGAGTGTGAAATATTTAATGACTTTGAATATATAGTTTTCAAGGAGCACTTCAATTCAACTTCCGTCTATGCTTTCAACTGGAAAACTTATGGTGAGCATGTATTAAGCCACGCTTAGATCCTAAAGTTTAAAACTACTCGGAACCGGATTCCTTCTTCTTCTTTGTAAACGTAGGGAAAGTGTACAGCACGGGCCAGTTCAACTTTCGAACATTTTATGTGTGTTTCTAAATTCGCTGTGCAGAGTCGTTCAGCAGGAAGTCTAGCCCCGGTCCGGGGCTTCACAGCCATTAGGTGGTCAGATCCTTTTATAACTGGCAACCCGGACGAGGTTCATTTTTTTGTAGGACCTCTTATATTAAAAGAGTCGGATATTCAAGTATCAATTATTATTATTATCAATTTCGGCCACTAGGATGCTGCGATGCGACAATGGTCTCCGTTTAAGCCGCTTCGAAATTTTCACCTTTCGAGTACCCAGCAAATGTGGATTTTCAAGTATTTGGCCTTCCCGATAAAATATGGGCGGCAGTTTTTTACTACTTCCAACACAGTTTTAAGCCAATTTATAACCAATTTTATAAGATTCGATAACTTCAAAGGCCAGCGCATTGGTGTCCATTCTCTCTGCATGGCCTAGCCATCTCAGGCTAATGATGCGCAGTTTTCTGACGAAGTCGATATCTCTATGCAGATCGTGCTGTTCGTCGTTAAATCTTTCCTTTAAAGCCCTTCATCGCAAACAAGACCGAATATTTTCCGAATGAATTTTCTCTCAAAATGACAGAGAATATCTTCATGCGCTTGCGATTTCTTGCCTCAGCGCAAAAAAGTAAGAATGGACGCAATTGCCTCCTATTAAGAAGAGTGATTCTTAGATTTATTTCTGCTAAGGTGTTATTGGCGGTATTCTCCGAAACATCTCCTCTGATTTTTTAAAAACCCAAATTGCCCTCTCAGCCGATGTTTCGTTTTAGTTTTAGTTTTTGTGTGTTTTGTCGATAGTTTTATCAGAACGTTTGCTGTCACCAAGAATCCAGCCAAATCACTCAACTGCCAGTACGGCTGCCACCGAGGTTGTTTGTTTAAGCGAATTTGTAGAATTGTGGAGACAATTCATCTAATATGTGATTAGTTCTACGCGGCCTTGATACCAACTCGCGTTATAAAAAAAAAAATGGAATGCTTCAACATGTGTAGATGCCTAGATTTCAGCTAGTGCTACTTTAACCTTATACCATTTGCAGGGAGTAATACTTCGTCTGCGCTGATAAGGAATACCTAAATATTCACCTGCAAAGTTTGGGCTTATTTAAGATCTATAAGCGTCTTCTTTTTTGGAGATCCTGCCAAATTTTAAGAGGATCTGCCAGAGTACTATTATGTAGGCACTGATCGGCGTCAATTTGGCGACCACACATCGATTGTGTTTATTTAGTAGGTACGGCAGATACCTTATACTGTTATTTTAACGTATTTGGATAGAATTTTCAATACAAGTCAAGGTTTTGAAATAGAAATAGTTTTGGATGAGCCCTTAATGAGACAAAATGACAGCTCTCATTACTCCCAAAGCCGAAGCTTTAGCCGAAGGGGTCATAAAAGGCCCTGGTCTTGTAGATTTTGAGTTGTGCGGGGTTAACTTTCTGTAAACGTAAAAAGTTCACTGTTGTGCAGCAACCAAAAGTCTCATACGGACGGATCTACTATTATATATGAGAACTTAGAACAAGTTACGTACGCAGCCGAAAAACTAGCGGAGGCCCTGAACTGCTATAAAGCAGGTATCATCTGTATTCAAGTGCGGTGGAAAAAGCCGTTCAAAAGTAGGATAAGAAACAGCCACATTTACTGGATCGGTTCCGCCCCGTACCGTAGCGCCTTTAACAATCGTGCTGAAAATAGGCTTCAAGTCCACATTAGTCTCACCAGTAGAGTAACACCTACACAGAGATTAAATTTCCCACTGCGGTCTTCCTAGAAAATCAAAGGTTTCTACTGAGCACATTCTTCTGCATATGTTTTCGTATAGCGTTTCTAATCTCAAAATAGACTGACATTTCCGCGTTTTCTTAACCTGACTAATCCCTCAATTCCTATTCTACATTGGAATGCGGTACTGTAGTCATATGTATGTACATAATATGTACGTATAAATGAAAGCCTTCTACAAAGTCACTTACTTTTATTACAAAATTTTAAAAATCACTGCTTCATGCGATTCTGTGTGGACTTGCACAGACTATGCACCTTTTATCACAAGCAACTCGTTGTGAATTTTCATGTTAAAAATATGTGTGCGTCTTTGTGGCTTCTTAACTTATTACGAAAACGTCGCCAAATTGTCTATAAAATGGTCACAGTATGAGTAAAAAAAAAAATAAAAACCCCAAAACGGGTAGGTAGGTACTTTCCCCCAATCGATGGAACTCCCTTTCGCAAAAAGGCTCAACATTATCTTTAAAAACATAATGAATCATCACTCAAACACGATTACAAAAGCTAACGTTGTTAAATATTTGAAAGCGAAACAAGGTGACCAAAAATCATAGTCGACGTACGCAGTATTAACTCTCCACTCAAGCCAAAATTCGTTGAAGATAAACGACAAACTATGGGATTAGCTAAAAACCATTTGTTGATGCACACTCTAATCTGTAATCTAACAGAGCCAACCAAAGCACTAGAACAACGAACAAACAGAACCAACATCAAACCATGAGTCACAACAAAATACCGTAATTGTAAAGCACATGTTAAGGAACAAATGGCTACCCATGTATGTCTACGTACAATAGTTCAAAGCCCCTTATAGTGAATTTCTATCCAACACGTGGTTCCTCGAACTACAATATTTTTCAAAAACAAAAAATCGAATCTCATTACAAGAACAGTTCTGATGGGAAGGTTGTTGATTCTGTTAAGCTTCAGAGTGGCAACTAATTCACACGACAAACCGAACCAACATGTTGCTCTAGCCATCTAATACCGGTGAATACAACAATTTCTGATTATATTGTAACACTACACTACAGACGGAACCGACTACAGTCACGGTGCGACTGTTGCTTGTGAAGATAAAAGATTCAGTTCCGACTACGAGGCTCTTGGCAAGCAACCCGAAGCCGGCAGACTCAGTCACTCCAGAACAACACCTCGTCGCGGTAGTTCATAGCTCCACCATTTGTGTTATTTTCACGAGGTAGAAAATTTTCGCGCGCGCAGAAAAAACAAACGTTGACTTCGATTTAAATAAGAAAAAATTTATTTTTTCCCACAAACTCGGAGTGCGGACCTTCTTCAATTAAGGGTTGCTGCAGCCGGTTCTAAATCCTTTGAAGAACCCTTCTTCAATTTCAAGCCGCAGTACTCGTAAATCTCAACATACAAAAAACAAAAAAAAGACTTGTTTGTCGGATTTTTTTGGTAAATAAAAAGCATTTACCTGTACCCTCTTCGTCTATTGTGCTTTGTGTGTCACAAATGATCGCTCAAGCGAGAGAACTGAAAAGTCGTTCAATTGCCCAAAAATAACAAGCAAACCAACGAAAAACAAGCCAAGTTAACTAGTTTGACTGTTGTCGTGCTGTCGGTTATTCTGTCGAATTTTCGTGTGTGATTTTTATTTTTTTTTATTTCTGATGCAACAGAGAAATTCTCCGAAACATCTCCTCTGATTTTTTTTAAGTCCAAATTGCCCCCTCATCCGACGTTTCGTAATTTTTTTTATGTTTTTTTAATTTTTGTGTGTTTTGTGGATAGTTTCATCGGAACGTGCGTCGTTACCAGGAATCCAACCGAATCACTCAACTGGTAGTACAGCTGCCACCGAGATTGTAAGTATTTATTTTATACGAGTAATTCCAAACGCGGTATTCTCATATAATGAGACCAATTTACGCCGTTGCATAGCCGCAAATTAGCCAGCTAAATTAAGGTATAGTTTGTGGATGATTGCCTTGATTGAAGGAAATAACATGAATTTCAAGCAAAAAAAAAAGAAAAGCATTAGACTGACCACCATCGCAATGTGTATTGCAGAAGACTTATAGAATACGTAATCACACTAATCACCATCTTAGATACAAATTATGGATCTTGCAGTGAAAAGACATCCACTGCATCCTGGCTGGTCAAGAAAGCCACCCAGGTTGCATCAGCTCGTTACCACTTGTGCCGATTTCACTGTCCTCTTAAGGATGCATATCTTTCTGTAAATTATACGATTGCTCGCTTCTATGAGTATTTGAAAGTCGCACGATTTTTTTCTTTTGCTTTGTTTGGTTTTGGCTCAGTTCTCTTGTCATAGACAAATCGTGACTTTAACTCAGATAAGACAATCTTCAATAATAAACCGTTTTCTATGTACATATAGTAGTTAGTGTATGCAGCATTACAATGCTTTGGTTTTATCATTTTATTGTAATAAGACTTTTTTACTCATTGGCATAGGTGAATGTGTCTCCAAAAAGATTTACTTTTTTGTTGTCAAATATTTTGCTGTTCTTTTATCTGTTTTCTTGTCTTGGTTTGTGGAAAACATGTGATTTTCTTGAATGCAGCAGTCATTTAATTCAACGCTACTTGGAGACAATGGACACATTAAAACAAAAACAACAGAACAACCGGCACAAACAAACGGTTGTGACGTTTGATTAACTCAAAGTGGCATATTTTTATCATGTTACTCTATCGTTTCCGGAACGATATTTATGGAAATTTTGTGATAATCGCTTCACATTGTACGCCTACTAGACAACGATATCATGCATTGTAATGGAATGTATTATAGAACTGTGATATCTGCTTATCATTTGCCTGTGTAGTTTTGAATGTTGACATTTACGCGCCTTTTACTTATCGTTCTGTGAGGCTTTTTGTAGATCTGAAAAGGTCTCCTGAAAATGTAAATACCTAATAGGATAGTAACTGCAGAGTAAAATGTTTATACGAGTATGACCACCGAATTTTTCGACAACTTTCTTGGGCTGCTCATTCTTAAGTTTGTCAAGCATTTTATACTCTAATTCAGCCGATGTTCGAACCATGCAACTGTCTGTCTTAAAGCGACTGTCATTATTTTACTCTCAGGGCGGTATCGTTATTAATGGAATAATACATCGTTAGTTACATTTGGGGACTTTCAAACCATTCGATAGGAGGTTTTCTTTTGGATCATCTCATTTAAGTGTTTGCTTATGTTTTCACACTTGAATGATCCAATTTTTTTCCAACTTACGGCATTTTCTTCGAGTACCTAAACCGAATTTTTCGGCAACTTTCTTGGGCTGCTCTTTGTCAAGTTTGTCCAGCACTTAATATTCTGATTCAGCCGATGTTCGTTGAAATTTTTAACCAGCAATGAACTATGCAACTGTTTGTTGGTCTCATTATTAATGTAATAATACATCGTTAGTTACATTTGGGGACTTTCTAACTATTCTATAGGCCATTTTCTTTTGGACCACCTCACCTCATTAAAGCAAACAGGTTTTCGCACTTGAATGATCCAATTTTTTTCCATCTTTCGACATCTTCTCCGAGTCATGCCGCTGGAACCTCTATTGTTTTTTAAACCGAATTTTCCTTTCTTAAGTTTGTCCGATATCGAATACTAAATATTGGTACTCTCACGTTTAGTTACATCCGCTGACGTTTATTAAATTTTCATTGGGCTTGTAAGAATCAAATTTTGGGAATCGCCGATATCGTCAAGCCTTAGCCGGTGATTATTTTTGCCAAGCCAACTGAATAAGTTCGGGGAAATACCGGCCAAAAGGCTTTCCAAAGTGCACCACAGCAAGTTGAAGTACTCGTATATCGGAGTTCCCTAACTGTAGCAAAGCACCGCGTAGGTTCTTTCCTCTCCTGGGATTTGAAATGCCCTCCTGGTCTTCGTCCGCCTTCGACAGGGTTGGCTGCTTGATTCTTAATATGAGCTAATCTAGTTTAGGTAGTATTTAACTTAAAGGTTGTAACTTTGTTGTTACTCTTAAAGGCGTCGTAAGCACATCTTGGACTACAAACTTTTCAGACCAGTCATGGAAGCTATTATTTTTCGGAAAATGAAGATAGGTGTTCAGGGCCGCGGACTTTTTGACGTGCGTTGGCTCACAGAACATCCATCCATTCACGACTTTCTTATCCTTCGCTTGATTATAAAGTGAATCCTCGAACTCTCTCTTTCGATATCAGCTCGTCGAAGGTTTGAGTCGCCATTGTAAGATGATCTGCTCCAGGTATAGAGGAACTTAAGGTTAGTGTGACTACCAGCCAGTTTTTTTTCCTTCAGCTAGCTTATACCACCACTGGATTTTGAGTGACTACCTTTAAATTTTAGTGCCTATTTATTATGGTAGACCTTGAACGTAGCTTCATAAAATCATCTTCAAAATGAATGAATCAAAATCAGCGTTCCAATCTTAAGTCACAAATACTCGTAAGCAGTACAGGCCAACTAGTAAAGAGCGTAAAGCATTTTCAATAAACTGAAACTATCAGATCTGATGAAGGTGAGACATAACTAGATAGAGCCAGCTAAATAAATAGCGCAAAACTATAAATCAATGCTTTAAGCTTATAGACCAAGCTACGGATGTTGAATTACGTACTGATATGTGTACGACTGCAGCCCATCAAATTCAGAGCTTAATAGGAGAATTAGTCAGTAAAACTCGGATCACTACAATACAATACAATGACGAAAATTTCAGTGGGTGATGGTATCCCCATTACTTGCCGTGGTATGCAATGCAACACTTGAATCTTGATACACTTTTTCCAGTGATTTTCCAACTTTTTGATCCCGTCCGAAAAGTAATTTTCCGGAAGATCTGCAAAATACTCCTACCTGGCTTCGATGATTTCCTCGCGTGAGCTGAATTTTTTATTGATGAGCCATCTTTTGAGGTTTGGGAAGAGATAATAGTCCGAGGGAGCCAAATCGGGCGAATACGGTAGATGCGACAGCGATTGGAGTCGTAAGTCATTGATTTTAGCAGTGGTTGCGATGCTCTTATGCGCCGGCGCATTGTCTTGTAAAAATAAATTTTTTTTTCACTTCATGTGAGGCCGTTTTGCAGCGATTTCGGCCTTCAATCGCTCCAATAATGCACAGTAATACTCGCTGTTGATGGTTTTTCCTTTTTCGAGGTAGTCCACGAAGAGTATGCCATGACAATCCCAGAAAACCGACGGCATAACCTTTCCGACCCATTGAGCCTCCCTCGGCCGCTTCGGAGCACTCGCGCCGGCTTCAGTCCATTGCCGGGCACTTATTCTGTTCTCTAGTGTGTAATAGTGGATCCAGGTTTCATCAACAGTTACCAATCGACGCCATAAGTCCGCCCGACTCCGCATCAGCAAGTCCAAACACTCTTTCGAAGTGCTCTCGCGTTCGTGTTTTTGGCCAGGAGTGAGCATGCGCGGCACCCAGCGGCAGGATATTTTTTTCATATGCGGAATATTGCCCAAAAAAAAAAATGGCGTGTGCCCTCAGTACTAATCTTTGTGGTATCATGTATTTCATGTATTTTTTTGACATTGTCCTCTGTAACCGCATCGGAAGGCCTGCCGCTGCGGACTTGATCGGTAGTGGAGTTGCGGCCCCCACGAAACTCTCGAAACCAATATTTGACGGTGTAATCTGACGGAGCATTAGCCCCATAATATTTATCCAACTTTTCTTTTGTTTCCTTCGCCGTTTTGCCTCTCAAAAAATAATGTTTTATGAGAGAACGAAAAATCGTTTTTGTCCAAACTCAACATGATGCCAAACACGTCAACAACAATCAGCTGTCAAAACAAAACTAAAGACACTATCGCACTGAAATTTGGCATGTCTGCCTAAATATGAACGGACTTCAAGGCACTATAACCTTTTTTGCAGTAGCAGCGCATTCTGGCGGGCAAGGAAGTTACTTTTCACCCCATCTAGTACACCTGGACGCACATGGCAGCTTTTCCAATTTTGTAGGTCTGTACGGAGTCGTTGTCTGAGGAATATAGCTATGAATTTTGGTGGCTCAATGAAGAAGAGCAGACTTTTACGCGGTTACCTTCAAATTCGAATAGCCTGTTATAAGCTACAGTCGGCAATAGATTTTTCATAGATTAAAGAAGCACTTAAGTTAAAGAAAAAAATTAAAAAAATATTAATAAAATTGAAAATATCTTTTTTTTTAAATTCTTATATAATTAAATTAATTAAAAAAAGATTGTAAGGCTTCGCCGAACGGAAAAGATTAAATGTCAGACTTAGCTCAGAGTGTCAGCATATGGCCAATCCTAAGATTATTAAGTTTGTTTCGCATCGCGCTCACATATTTTTGCCTCCAAAATTGATAACAATTCTAAAACAGCATTATGATGTATTTTTGGACCTAGAAACTATCTTCTGATCATGATTTCAGTCTTATCAGTAAACACAATTTTCCTTGTTAAAAAAAAGTAAAAATAAACAATTCAAGACAGTTCGGATGAGTACCTAATCTTTAATGACATTTTAATTGCCAACTCCTATCGAGCATTACTGTTTCCGTGTAATTGTCCTGCTGATACAGAGATGAGTAAAAGGTAAGAGATAAGATAAGAATTTTCGTGTTAAAATCAATTTTAAAATTTACTGCAGATATGTGAAAAATTTGCTCTGAAGTAGAATGTGTTCATGAATAGCATTTTAATAAGAAAAATAAAACAACTAACAGGTGTCACATTCAGTGACCACTTTAAACCTGTCTCTCGCATTTCAGACAATAACAAATCAAATTTATTTCCATATAAATATATAAATTATCGAACCACCCATAATTAATTAAAACGCCCACCCGGCAAGACAAGTCACATGTTGTCAGTCACAAGTAATTCATAAATTTGTTGCAAATTCCATTTTCGATAAATGATATCGTTTAGATGGAAAATAAAAAAATTATAAAAATAATATTGTCCAAGGTCAGTATCTGCTTTCAACTCGCTCATGATGGGCAGAGTATACACCTAAGTATCTGGTCACTGTACGATAATTGTAGAAAAATCTATCCGTCTACACAGGTAATATATCCTAACTACTCGTACTCGTATAATGCGTCATTTCGAAAACAATATTTTGCATATTAAGATCGGCTTTGAACCGGAATCTCCCTAATTACTTTCTAGAGCTTAAATTGTTTACGTCACTGATTTATGTAAATTGAACAAGTTATTGGGTCTCGATAGGATAACAAATAATATGAGAAGCTCTTATCATTTACGGGTTACGATTAATAGATACTTGAGTCAAGTAATTTGTTTAGAAACCAGAATGTTATATTGTATTGAAGCCATAAAACTGCATTGGAATTAACGATAATAATTACCGGTCGGGTAGCTGTGAGTTTATTTCTCTCATAACAACAGGTGTAGGCTGTTATTATTAAAATTACATACTAACTCCCTCTATGCAACTATATAGTGTTTGTGAATTTTGATAGAGTTCTTGAAGTTGCCTTAGAACGGAATTAGTTCAGGAAAATGAAAGTTTATTTTGATGGATGGATCAAAGTAATGCCAACCCGGCGCATGATTGGAGGCTACCTAACTACCTTATGTTCACGTTAATAACCAATAAACTTCGCTGGCCATCTTTCTTCATATAAACGTTCCAAGATGGTAAAGATCCCCTTCCACTTATGAGGGCAACCTAAGGCGAAATCTTTCTCGGCAACTTTAACGTTATATTAAAATTCTTAAATACTATTAAGTTAGATAAATTTGCACAGATACCTATTGTTAGAAAGAGGTATGAGTCCATTACCAGAGATTGAATCATGTAGACTAGGGTTTGATTCCTCCTACCAGAGACGACCGCCCTTCGTACTTTCAACAGTGCTCTCTCTATGAGAACATGACCATTCATTATTAAAAGGCCAAGGTTGAAGAATTTAGTCAACAATCAGACTCATATTTTCTTTCTGATGCTCTTCTTGCTCAAAACTTCTGAAGATGCTGAAGATCTCAGGATTTAATCCATCTTTTCCAACCGGCCTTTATTCTAAGGGAAAATTTTAAATTCTGTCCTTTAATGTTTTCGATTAAATTAAGAACGTTTTTGGTTCTTTATTTTTGAAACCATCGTTTTAAAACTTTTACTAAAATTGTCATATCGCAATATACTTGATAGGGCATAAATTTAGGTGAAAGTTGATAAGCCGGACCGAATAATACTTCAAGAATTGTTCAATTCAACCAAATTAATCAGCCTTTGGTAGAATATTAGGTTGTTCAATAATTTCTGCGATTTTTTTAGGGTTAAAGTTAAACACACATTTTTAGTATAAAAGCTCATATTTATTCCATCAGATATTGTCCATCAATTCCAATGTTCTGGAAGAGACATAACCCCACTTTTGTAAAGGTCAGCATACTTCTGAATAGGTAATAATGTTTTCCAGGTACGTTTCGATCTCATCTTCAGAATTGAATTGCCCTCCGTCCATATTGGAGAGAGCGAAACAGATGATAGTGAGAAGACACAAGATCTGGAGAGTACGGTGGATGCTGCATAACTTCCTAGTCAAACGAATGCAGCTTTTGTGGTCTGGCATTGTCATGATTTAAAACAACACCTTTCCCTTTTCGCCAACTCTGACTGTTTTTCTTCCACTGCTTGTTTGAAAGTGTCTAGCTGAGAACAAAATTGAATGGCATTTATTGTCTGATTGCGTGGAAGCAACTCGAAGTAAAGGACACTTCCCAATGCTCCACATGACCTTTTTGGGATGGAAAGTTTATTTACCGAGCGGTTGCGTTCTTTTGCCAGGAGCTCCCAATGGCCTCTTACGCCGAGTGTTGTTGTAAACCACCCATTTTTGGTCTCCTGTAACCAGCCTTAAGCGAGTTCCATCTCAACAAAAACTCACGGACCATAATGAGATTCATAATGTTTCTTTCACTGATTTCGTGAGGAACCCAAACAACCACCTTTTAGACATTCTAAGCAGTCCTTGAGAAACGTTTGTATAGGCGATGTTAAACCGCTGAGCGATCTCCCGTGTCGTCAAATGCCTGTGGACGTTAACTGCAGCCAAAATTTGATTGTCGTCTGTGGTGAGAGGACTTCCAGAGCGAACAACATCAGCAAGGTATTTATATGTTTTCTGAACGAAAGCGTGTAAACTAAACCAACGCTAGCAAGTGTCTGCACTTGCAGCCGAATCTCCATACCCGCTGCAAATCTCCTTCTGCGCCTCTCTCGCTTTGACACATTTTTTAAACGAAAATATGCCTAAAATGCACCTTCTTATCCTCCATTTAAAAAAAAAAAAACTTATTGAGCACTTAAAACAAATCCGATCAAAACAAATTCTCATAACAATGTAAAGAATAACCTTCTCTATTGACATAAGCACAAAACGAATTATAGTCTTTACAGGATGGCTGTAATGGAATGAAAATGGTCTTGCTGCTTAATAGTTTTCCCAAAAATTGCATGAAACACAAATAATTTGGCATACAAAAAATGTGTCTAGAGAAAAACTGTCCACTGTTGGATTACTTGAAGAGCAACTTCACTGAAGCAATTGTTCTGCGAAAAAAGAATAGCGATTCAAATTGGTTTTGAATGTTCGCAATTTATAATGACTAGGAAATAAAGAGCTCAGAAAGAAGTTCAAATATTTTGCGATCAAGATAATTATCCCTTTGGCAACCAATGATAACCGAAAGTATGGTACGAGGGCGGGTCAATAAGTCCGTGACTTTTGGATTAAAACACAGATTTTTTGATAAAAAAATAATTTTATTTTTCAACGTAGTCTCCCTTGAGCTCTATACACTTTGTCCAACGCTTCTCCAATTTTTTTATCCCTTCCAAAAAAAATGATTTGTCGAGGTCCTCAAAATAGGCCTTTGTTTGCGAGATGACTTCATCATTGGAGTCAAATCTTTTTCCACCAAGCCATTTCTTCAGGTTTGGGAACAAGAAGTAGTCGCTCGGAGCCAAATCTGGAGAATAGGGTGGATGAGGGAGCAATTCATAGCCCAATTCATGGATTTTTGCCATGGCAACTGCACATGTGTTTGTGGTCGACTGTGCTTTCTCATGCCCAAGTGATCATTCAAAACTGAAACCACTGAACCATGCGAGATCCCTACGGCTTCCACAATCTGTCGCACTTTCAATCTTCGGTCGGCCAACACCATATCGTGAATTTTTTCGATTGTTTCGGGTGTAGAGACCTCAACTGGGCGTCCAGGACGTTCGGCATCTTCAGTGCTTGTACGGCCACAACGAAATTCGGTAAACCACTTTTTTACCATTGAAATCGATGGTGCAGAGTCCCCATAGTATTTATCAAGCTTAGCCTTGGTCTCGGTAATGGTTTTTTTTCGCAAGAAATAATGCTTTATAAGCACACGAAATTCACTTTTTTCCATTTTCTCCTCAAATTAGTGAGTAGTCTGATAAAAATAGCTGTCAAACACAAACTAACTGACGCAGCAAGTTTAAATTTTGACAGGAGTCAACTGACAGATGCCTGTTGACAGGAGCAGTGTTGCTGTTTCAGTAAAGAGGTCAGAAATTCAAAAAGTCACGGACTTATTGACCCGCCCTCGTATATGAGTACAATGGTCAAGAGTCTGTGCACGTAACTAATAAATATGTTTAAAGAACGAAGTAGCGATATATTTTTTGTAAAATACGTAGACCTGATCCATTAGTTGATCTGAAGAGAATCACCAGTGATAGCAGAAATTCGAATACGATTAAAAGCTGGCGTTATTGGGGCCCTATGCCTTGTTTATTACTTTTACCAAGCAATTTCAAATTCAAAATATCTTTAATTTAAAATTTCAATAACATTTTTTATTTGTTAATATATGGTGTAGTAAAAAGAAATCCATTATTTTTCTAACAGATGACTTTAGAACTATGTAGCTCGCTTTTTATACGTCCTAGTAGAGATACACTATAGTTGTTAGAAAGACGAGATTTCGTACTAAAAGAACATCTCTGACAGTTTTGTGATTGGCTGACTCAGTATTCTTTCAGCGTGCGTCAAAGATGAACACCAGCAAAGAGAAAATGCCATATTTTATAGTTTTTCTTTGATTAAGGTGAAAATGCAAACTAGGCGGCTGAAAATGTCAATAGTGTATAGGATCCTGGTACTTCAACAGCCTTTCATGTGCAGTTTTGGTTTCGTCGATTCCATTCCTGTAATTTCGATGTCAAAGATGCACCACGCTCTGTAAGGCCAATTTTCGTAAAATCATAGAAATGGTCGACCCTGACCGTCATCTTAGCACAGTTTCGATTGTCGTCATTAGGTAAACAAAAGTCCTTTGGAACCATTTGAACAAGGCTCGATACAAAAAGAAGCTCAGTGTATGGGTTCCACACGAAGTAACGAATAAACACCTCATGGACCGAATTTCCATCTGCGAATCGGGGGCCAAATCAGGATTGACGGCTTGGAAAGTTTTGCGGTGTGTTTGGTGGAATTGACAGGAAATCATCTACTATGAGTTGCTCTCCTACGCTAAAACTCGGGCTTGTTCTGTCAGAAATTGTACCGCCTTAAGAAAACACTCGTCCAGAAGCGACCAGCTTTGGCCAATAGGAGAGGTATTGTGTTCCATTAGGACAAGTGAAACGCCATATACTGCGGGAGCTTGGTTGGGAGGTTTTATGCATCTACCTCTTAGTCCGGACTTGACGCCAAGTGATTACCACCCGTTCCTGTCCATGGCGAACGATTTTGCTAGTGGAAAATTCGCCTCGATAGAGGCTTGTGAAAAACTACTGTCTCAGTTTTTCGCCAATAGAGACGTGAGCTTTTATAAGAGGGGCATAATGGAATAACCTTCAAAATGGCAATAAGTTGTTGAAAAAAACAGGGCAGTCCATGATTGTTTTTGAATTAAGAGAACATAAGTTCAGGAATTTGATAGCGGCCTGACTCTCGGAAAAGATGCGTTTATCAGCAGTTCGTTACCCACTAAGTTCCGGAGAAGGGGAACCGCTTTGCGGGCTTTGCGGGACTGACACTTCTTTTGACAGAGGACCCATCCAGTTTGCAGTTGTTAATCCTGCTCTTTAGCATGGAAATGACAGCGGCGTCGTGATTGCGGATGTGCTGACGTTCCTAAGACACCTTCTATGTCTAGGAAAGCTGCCATTGCATATTCTATAGAATGTAGGGATTGTGCGATGTAGCTAGTTAAAGAATGTTTCCAATAACTTTACTTTGCAGTAGGCATGTTGTCCGTGGATAAGGAGTTTAGGATTAAGACTATATGCATATCAGTCAAGCGTTCTAAAGTCTCTAGAAGGAAAGGTGATAGAATAATAGATCTTAGGTCCTTTGTGGCAACATAAGAACATTTTCCGCTTTTGGGAATAAAGACTACATTTAAATCTCTCCATGACAAAGGGATGTGGGATAGTTCTACGCAGTACTTCATGATATTTTCTAGGCGATGGCAAGATTATATCAGAGGATCTTTGTATTATACCGTCCGGCCCAGCAGACTTGTATGGTTTGAAGCAATGAGTGCCCAAAGCAGTTTGTCTCTTGTGATAAGACCAATAATTTTTGTCGCGGCTGCAGCAGTCCTGTTGAGATTGTTGCTGGCCGTGAAATTGGAGCTACCTGGAAAGTGAGTTCAGTGATTCATCAATTGAGATCGTCCAAGAGCCTCAAGCAGCCAGGCATCGGAGGACTTGTTGAGAGGATTTTTCTTAGGCTCGATACCTCAGAGGTTTCAGTAATTTTATCACGAAAGGCCTCCACAATTGACGATTTGCTGTCCTTAATTCTTTTCTATATGTTTTGAGGCATTCTTTGTATGAGTCCCAAGCTGACACTTTTTTTGAGGTTTTCGCTTGGTTGCAAAACTTCCAAGTAGACGCTCACCAGTATGGCATTTTCTTATGTATCTCTAGGTTTAATTAGAGGACAAGAGACGGTCAGTGGTTGGTTGAAAGCCCGGGTTAGAGCCTCGACTTTCGAATCAAGCTCATAAAAGGGTTAAAAGTTCAAGGGAGATGTTTTTTAAAAATATTTCCCCGTATACGCACCAGTCAGTTTTCCAATAGTTTCGAAATACCGTTTGGCGGTTGGGAGCATTCATTAAATTGCAATGGGTGTATGTGATCTAAAAAGGAGTGTTCAGACGATGTCATCCAGTTCGTTATTAAATGATTTTGTAATGAAGGTGAGCTGATTACCGGTGTTACAAACAATAAGGTTAGTACTAAAAGTGTAATCAAAGAGTGACTCATCTCTATCGTTGATGTTGGTACTGCCCCATATTGTGTGATGCGCGTCGCATCCAATGATGAGATCAGTTTTCTGTCTTCCCGCTTCCACTACTCCCCTCTCAGATTATCACTAGTGAGAGGATCCATTTGGTCGTGACCCATATATATATGCCGATACTATCCAGAAAGTATCTTTGGCTGTTTCCAACCTGACAACGGTTAAGTCGGTGCCGCTGAGGCTAGAAATGCATTCACACTACGTTTCACTAATATACAAGTTCTGATCCTACCTCAGTCTTAAGTATATAGCGGAACCTAGAAAGGTGTCCTAGGTCCACCTGCCTTGCTAGCTGCCTTGATTGCCTTCAGCAATCTATTCTTCTTCTTGAATTAGGAAACTGATGGCGTAACAAACTTCAAAAGATTACCACTGACATAAAATACGAAAGATAAAGAAATGCTTTATTTTGGAGAAGTTAACCTAATTTGTTTATGTAAATTCACCAGCTGTGACATTGCTTTCCATGTTTCTCTTTTCTAATATTTTTTCTCCTTTTTTGAAAAAATTATAAATCGCACATGCACCTTTTGAATTAAACCGATTCATCTCTTAATTGAGTCAATTGTGGGCTTCAATATCTTCGAATGTAGGTAAACATATTATTTTCACTATCTAAAATGTTGCTTCAGACAATTCTGTTATTTTGATAAACATGCGTCATGTTGTAAGTACACAAAATGTTAGAACAAACAACATACATATGTACATCCACGTGTGCAAACAAATCTTCTACGTCAGAGATCAACCAAATGTTGATATGCCTGCGCCAAAGATTAGAAAAGAAACCATAGGCGGACAGGTTCATTAAACTGACAACCTATTATCTACTAAATTTGAATATGTGATTAAGTCATAGGACACACCCACAAGTTTACTGGCTTCTTTTGGAAAGAAAAACAAAGAAAACAGATCTTGAGCATCTTTTTTGGTCAATTTTCTTGTATCTCTCATATCGGGGAGATACGAGTATGACCCCGTTTCTGGGCGACTGGTATTTATGTATCATCAGGTCGGAGGTAAAATGGATTTTACTAATCAGACCCAAAATTCGTTTAGGTATTGATTAATTTGGCCATAAAATTTGTTTCAAAATAGATTGAGTGCATTATACTCACTATAGATCCATAGATATATTCAATATCATATACGAATACAATTAGGGAAACCTGTAATCACTAAAGTTGATTAATATTTTCGTAGTATCCATTGAATGAGCATTACGATATGTAAGTCGACAAAGACGTATACGATACTACAATACATATATCGTGTATGGCAATAAAATATCATTTCCGGTGAGTATTCAACTTTTTTTACATAGGAATGTGTATTCGTGTGTGTATCTTTAATTCTTTAATTTCCTACACACTACCTACTCTGGAACAAACAATGGGAATTAGCGAAAATTTTGTTCCATTCGCTTATCGAATCAAGAACTATATAGTTTCCTGTTAAATCTTGTCACATGCGTATTTATAGGTCAAAATATACGTCAATTATCTATCATCAATAACATCATCGCCATCGATGCGGTGGTAGGTAATTCTTAATTGACTTATTCGGTAATAGATATCGACGACACAGCACAAATGTACAAAAGATAAAAGCCGAAAATGGAAATATCGTGTGCACGTTTAGATACAATGCGTACGTATCTAAGTTTAGTTACAGCAATCACTTAAAATGTGTACGCCGTTGGCATAAGAATCCTCATTTATACGACATTAACGACCATTTAGAAGTATTTCATACTAAAAACGAATAGCGAATTTGTTGAGATGAGGTTTCCGTTCTTTTCGGCTAATTAGTCGACATATGAATAGTCCCCAAATAGACAAACACAAAAGATTTACACTTTTTCCTAGCTGATATGCTAGGAAGTCTCACAAAATTTCAGACCTTCACACCGACTGAAGTAATTCTTCGCTCGATCTTCAGCTTCATCACCCGCGTTCACAGCAAAGCCTAAACAGATACATTTGTTAACCATTTATGTCGGTCATCTCCAAAATCTACCTCAAATTGAATATTTGATGGACTTACTAGGTCTGAAACGCCGTAATAAGGACAATTGGTTTTAGATATTCACGGCAGCAGGGACCTTGCATGCAATGTTAAATAAGTTAGCGCATTTATCGAGCATGCGTTTCTCTAGCATATCTTTTTGGGTTTGAGTTGAAAACTTTTCTGTCCGGGACGGTCGTATTCATGCCTTCAAGCCAAGCTATCCTATCTTTTCAGATGCAATTGGCATCACGGTACAGCCCTTAAAATTTGCTATAAAATCGTCACCTCTATTCACTATCAATGCAACCAGGTACTACTTATATATAAAAACTTGTTGGTCGCTTAAGAGGAGGCCTTATAACTGGATTGCCTCTTAGCCCAAAGAAGCAGTGATTAGAAAGAGTTATTAATTGCATTTTCCACGCTGGAGTTGTTGTCTGATTTTATTGCATAGCCGAGGTGATAAAGTGCTTTACTACCGCCCATCTCTTCTGCTTCTGTCAGGAACACTTCTCTACCGGTAGGTTAAATTCTTCCCATTCGGACATCTACATATCCGAGCAACTCAACAGACTTCCTGGCTTGTGAGTTTCGCAAAATTTTTCAGATACTTCTCCAAAACTGAAGCTCTCGGTTTTGTCATTACAAACCTTGATGGAGCAGTAAGCGAATCCTTCAATGCTTGTCTTGCATAGTCGAATAAGCTTCGCAGGGAAACCAAGGGTAGACATCGCTGTGTATAGCTCGCCTTTGTAAAGATGAAACGACTTGGATTTTTCCAATATACATCGAAATGTGTCCTATGGTGGCCTTTGCTGGCCTAAAATCAACCTGGTCTAACTATTGACGAAAGCTTTCACATAATACGGTAGATAAGATTGTAAATGCGATGTTAAGCAGACTTTTACGCCCCTAACTTGCGCAGTTCGGGGGATTCCCCATCCTTAAAAACGGACAAAAAATGCTGAGATTCCATTTATTTGCCTTACCGTCGTCGTCCCAGATCTTAGAGAGTAATTGATATAAACTACTTATTCAATAATCGCCTACTGCTCTTAACAGTTCACCTCCTAATTCATCAGGTCTAGCAGGTTTGTTGAACTTAAGATTGAAAATGGCTGTCCTGCCTTTACGTATCTTCGTCAAGTGAACAAAAATATTATCGGTGGAATGTTGTTTTTGATCACCATCTGTCTGTAGAAATAATCTTCCTAGATTTTCAGCACCGACTTTGATTGCAGATTTGTGTCCAGACATGTTGGTTTTATTTTTTTGTAAAACGTTCACACTTCATTCTTGCGGCAGCACCTTTTTAAGAGCGATCGAGCACTTAACGTGCTGTTTTAGTTTCCTTTCTTCCTGTTTCTGCTCGTAAAGCCTTTGAACCCCTTTTTGATGTTTTCTGCAAGGCTACTCTGTACATCTGTTGCCTTTCCAGGGTTGCCTGTCTCCTTCGTCATCGAACCAAGACTTACTAGTTTGGAACTAGCTGCATCATTTTAAACATGCCACTGTTCTTCCACATTTAATGCTGGCGCCTTCAGATATCCCGAAAGATGAAAAACGACTTAGTAGATGAGAAAAAGACATGGCTGATCGACTTTGAACTTTCTCACAATAGTTCAGTGGTTTTAGCCTGTTACAGGTATCTGCATACGCATGCTCGGAATGTTCGGTCATCCAAAATACTGAAGGAATGCCTTGCATCGATCGCAATGTCATAAATTTGACGGTTTGTTGATCAGGAGATAGCCAGGCACCCGTATGAATATAAGGGAGAGGAAACCATTTGTGGGCTTTGGGTTTTTTTGTTTTTTTTTATTCTCTCTTTTTACAAAAATTTTCGAAACTTACTAGATTACAGAATTGCTTTACACAAGAGAATAGTTAGTTAAATTAAGTATTTAACAATATAAATAGATTTAAATGTCACTTCAAAACTAAATTATTTATTGTGGGGTGAACAATAATTCAAACAAATAATTCGAAAAATAAAAAAATTAACGAGCAGGGAGCTTAAGAGCTGGTACAAAGAACTCAAAAAATCAAACAATGTAGGACAGCAAAACTTCAACATCAATATGATTAAAATCAAGGAGCCATATTTTAAATTTTTTTAAAAACGCGTTTAATGTTCTAATGCGTCGTTTGTCTACAGGGAGTCTATTGAACAATTTACAAGATACTATAGGTACACAAAAAAAGTTTCTAAAATGGGTGCGGCAACAGAACGGGAAATACTTCTTAAATTGTAAGTGTCAGAGATTGGGCTTTGCATATATCCATCCCTTATAAAAAAGATCTTTGAAACTTTTAAATAGTATAAATGCCTAACGGGCAGGATTTTTAAGTACCTAAACAGCTCCATCGAATGGGATAAGAAGTGGTTGGAGACTGGTGATGTATGTGTACATGTACTGTACTTCGCAAACCAGATTCGTAGAAGATCTACATCATGGTTTATGTCAGCAGCCAGATCCAAAGGGTTATTATTTGAACCATAGGCAATGCCAAGATCATCTGCAAAAGCAGTGACTTTTCCTACAAATTGTTGATCAAACAGAGAGTTGACGTAGATCAAAAACAAGATGGGGCCAAGGACAGACCCTTTCGGTACACCCAATGAAATTACTTTTTGGTCGCTAAGTTAGTAATCCACTCTTACTTTTTGTGTCCTGTCTTTAAGATAAGAAACAAACCAATTATACATAAAGCCCCGTAAGCCAGGAGCATAACGCTTGTCCAAATGAATGTTGTGACTGACCATGTCGAACGCCTTAGTGTGATATCCACGAAAAGACCGGCGCAATATTTTTTGCTATCAAGACCTTTGTTTATAAAGGAGAAAAAAGCCAGAAGAGCATCTTCAGTGGAAAGGCCCTCTCTAAACCCAAATTGTACTGGAAAAAGAAAGTTTAAACTATTCAAATAAC
This sequence comes from Volucella inflata, assembly GCA_928272305.1. Taxonomy (NCBI): domain Eukaryota; kingdom Metazoa; phylum Arthropoda; class Insecta; order Diptera; family Syrphidae; genus Volucella; species Volucella inflata. The sequence continues at coordinate 185,797,795 of OV743716.1, forward strand.
CACACATTCTCTTTTTAACAGCCTTTTCAAATACTTAAGATATTGAAGGTAACAAGGAAATCGGTCTTTAATTATTTTTATCCATTTTGTCATCTTTTTTAAAAAGTGGTACCACGTACGCACATTTTAATTTATCGGGAAAGTTTCTGGTATTAACACTTAAAACGTCAACAACATTATAGGCGATATTCTTAAGAGTAATGTTAGAAATGCCATCATTACCACAAGATTTCATGTTATAAAGAGATTTTATCATACTTAATAATTCGAACCCAGTAATTTGTTCAAAAAAGAAATTATTTCTGCAGTACGCTCTTTCCACTGTTCCAACACAATGTTGGCAATATTAAGGGCAATCACTATCAAACGACATTTGCCCAATTGTTGAAAAAAAGTCATTGAATGTATTGGCTATTGTACATGGATCAGTACTCGTAATTTCAAGACTTTCATTTTTCAGAATCTCGTCGTAAAACAAATTAGCCTGTGTCCTTCTCCGAAAGTTATGTCGGACAAGCTGTAGTCTCTGATTTTATTGTATTATGTACCTTCTTTCTTAGTTCAATATATATAGGTAATATGAAACGATAAGGGCGATTTTCACGTCGTAGAAGCAATCTTTGGTAATTATGTTCTTCCTTCTTCTTATATTGGTAAAATTAGACTGAATTACCGTCGAGAGTTTCCTATCAACCTTAAAGCTTAAGACTTCATTATCTAAATCAGCCGTTGTAGGCGAATCCGCATTTGAATTAACGCTACGACCGCTGTCTTTGTCGAGCTGATTTTCTATAGCAGTCTTCATAGTAGGTGCCAAAGGTTAACATCCTTATCTCGTCCCGATTTTCCCACCGCACTTCTTGGATAGTAGAGTTGTCTGTTTTGCAGCCCGTAAGATTCTGCGCTAACTGCACTGTTAGGTTTTCAAAATTTTACGTGCAAATCCGTAATTCTCTTAAGGCATTTGCTAGCGTTATCATCAGTAAATTCAGAGGCTATTAGATAGTTGTTTTTATCTCTTCTTTTTTTAATGGGTTTTCCAATAAGGACTTTACAACTTTTTTTTTAAAATAAAACGCAAACCATTTGAGATATTTCAAAAACTTTATTATCGGCTTGAAATACAATCAAAACATTTATGAATGGCACTCGACTTCGTTCATATGCCTACCGCGGGCACGTTTACAGCGGTCGATTCGTTAGACTCAATTTCCAATGACTCGGCCACACATATTTCGGCCGAAACGGCCGCTATTTTGCGTTCAATGTTGGTTTTGAGCTCTTCCAACTTCGTCGGCTTGTTGGCATAAGCCAATGACCTAACGTAGCCCCCCATATTTTGCTTATTGACGAACCCTTTGAGCCAAAAATTAGCTTCGTCACTGAAAATGACTTTGCGATGAAATTCACCATCTTGGCGCATCTTCTCCAGAACCCAATCGGAGAACGTACGTCGCTTCAAATGGTTCATCGGCTTCCACCTTGTATGGGTGTGAACCAAGATCATTACGCAAAATGCGCCATAATGTGGTCCGAGCGATGCCCAATTCTTGAGAACGCCGTGGAATTGACTGATTTGGATCGTTTGCTACGGACGCCTGAACGGCAGCGATGTTTTCGACACTTCGACCAATCCGTTGTCCCACTGACACGTCAACATCACACGACGAATATGTAGACTCAAATGTTTGCACTAAACTTGTTATTGCCTGTCTACTAGGGCGAGAATTACGACCGAAAATTGGAATTAACGCTCTTAAATTTGCAGACGTTGCTCGTTCGTGTACTTAACCATGATGAAAATGTTGAGTTTACTGAATAAATTGACAGTGACAGTTTGATGATTAGTGAAAGAGTGTGTTCACAAATTAAATTCAAAGTTGTCAATTCCCTATTGGAAAACCCGATATATTGCTTTATGAGTACTGTGGGACGAAGAGAGAGAAATAGTCAACACAGCTAGAGTCTTGATGGGAAAGTACAAACGAGTTTTATGAATAATTTTTTTATAAAGTATGAAGACTGCAGGAAATCATCCATCACGAAATGAACCATTGCATCCTATACTCGTTTTTGCTAATAAAAGTGCTCGCCTGCAAAAATTCCTTGAAGGAAGCGTTCGTCATTTGAAAATTACATCGGCACTGCTAAACTCTAATTTATAAAAAAACAAATATTAGGGCATAGACTTTACTTTTTACTAATTCAATTTTAAACTTAAAAATTATTTGCTGGGCAGTGGCTACCTTTTGTTTTTCGTGCTTACTTTGGATTTACCTTCACTCGTTGGTCTAATATACATATTTACATATTGAAAAAGTGCTGTGTTATGTAAATGAGCAGAGTGAATGAATAGAATTGTTTTTCTTTTTTACTATTTTATTCGATTCTTAATAGTTCCTTGACCTCCACAAGCCAAGAGGGACTCCGACGTATTTGGTTGCTTATCACGCAATGTTTTCTGATCTATAGCCACAGGACGTCCATTTAACATCAATTAACGTTGCCTTATCAAATACGGACAAAATACATTTCCGGCAAAATACCAATCCCGGTGTCAGGAAAATCAACACTTTGAGTTCACTTTTGTCAATTTAATTAATTAAAATTGATTCAAAACAAATAAAACAAATCATCAATACAATAACTGGATCTACATATCACTTGTACATCAATGAGTTTATTGAAAAGCATCGAATGATAAAGAGCCACCACATGTTGCGTCATTGCGTCTATTCATTGACTTTTGCGACACCTTTTCTATGATTCATGGTAATCATCTATGCAGATACAATATTTCGGCTTTTTTTAGTTATATACAAGAATAAAATAGATATTTTTTTTTTATCTTTATTTCTTTATGGACAATTAAATGTTTACGTGAATTTCGTGAAATTTTCTGCAGCTTGGTTAGCGGCTAAGTGGCGGGGAAGTAGAATTATATTAAACTTTCTGAAGGTTATTGGTCAAAGGGGCCGATTTTTTAGGACTCATGCCGAGTGTCTACGACTAATTATTATTTTAAGACGTTCCTGTCTACACAAATTGACTTATTGAGTTGAATTAAGTGTTGAAATAATTGCATCATGTTATAATAAACCATAGAAAGCAATTTACAGAAAATATTGCATCATTCGAGTGAATTATGAGCCTTACCAAAATGTAGTTGAAGTTGAAAAATATCAAAGGTGTGTAGTGTGGATATCGACTAGTAAGTCTTTCAGTTTGTTTGATGGTGATGCCACATAAATTGGCTTAGTTTCAGGTAGGCTTCTTAAACGAGCGACTTTAACATATTTTAAGCTGAGGTGAATAAGTTTTTTTCAAGACAAGTTAGAGATGGAAGATGAACCCATAATGGGTCAAAAGCAAAAGTATCTCAAACACTTTCCGGCCCTGTTACCCACATGGAGTCAATGATAGGCACTAGCTCTCCGGATACAAAGTGGTGAGTATGGTTTATTATCTGTCCACATACATACCCTTTTGTCCGAAGTAATGACACGCCAAAAAGATAAAACGACAACGGCGTTCATACCTGGGCATAGTATGTTCGGACTTTTAAAAGCTCACGTACAGCTGAATAACTGACAAGAGCCTCAGACTCCTAAGAAACTAATATGACCGCTATCCAAGAATTGTCAATGCACTTTGGCTGGAAAAACTATGGCATATACTATGGTCAGAAGAGGCTTCTATTTTGTTCTATTTGGGTGCGGATTTTTTGTAAGCAGCAAACAAGAAAAGAACAAACCGTATCAAGGTAATCCGATTTAAGTTAACAAAAAAATTGACGATGCTACCTATACAATAGAACGTTTCTTAGAGCTCCATGACATCCGACCAATGATCTACGAGTAAGTATGACGTTAATAAGTTTTAAGTGATTCCAAGTCTTGAATAAAGAAAATTACTTCAGTTAAGTAGAGCACTGCGGGTGGAAGTACGTACCTAGTGGAAGGTTTCCTCACCCAAATATTAATAGAACAACATGACGGCCACGAAATCATGCGCCGTTGTCCGAACATTTGGACTCAGACCATTATCTAGTTAGAGGTGCGTCTGTGAAAAGACCACAAGAATGGAGAAAGATTTTGACGAAATTTAACACTGAACCGATGGAAATGCAATAAACTGCCAGCACCATTATCAATTGCGTATTATCCGTCAACATCTTTTCTACGCCCTTACAAAATTAAGTGCTGAAGACTTGTGACATCGGCTGCAAAAACTTATCAGAAATATTGCCACTGATAAGCTGAATTTCATTGCCTAGTTTGATGGAAAAAAAGAAAATTGGCTTCTCCGGAAAAAAATAGAAAATGCATAAGAACAAGAGAGCGGTTGAGGGAACGAAAAAAACTACTCCATAAACCACGTACAGATGTCTTACTAACGGGAAGACAGAACGTGTCGTGCTAATTAAACCCGACCATCAACCTGTAGAGATTAATTTTCTTCGTTCATTCCGTGATGTTAAGGTTATGGGAAAATTACTTTTCCACACTGCTAAACAGTAGGCTGCCTTATTCGGCTGTTAACCAGATCCACATATGCTCACACGACTTAAATAAATATTAATATCCAAAATTGAGCATGACAAGGTCGCCGAATCTGTGTGGTTATCTAATGAACTTGTTAAGGTAGCATGATATGGCATAGTAGAGAACATTTACAAACTTATATCCACGAATTATTCAGAGGAATGTATGCGTCACGGGTGGAACCTCACCATCGATTCCCTGATCCTCGAAACTGCACCAACTGTAAAGATATAAGTCTCCTAATCATCGCATACAATATCAAGTATCATATGTCATGTTTACCGGACTTTGTGTCGTCTGAAACTATTTGCCAATGAATTGATTGTCTACAATAATGACTTAATACGGAAAACATAAAAAAAACCAACCTAATCCATGCTCATAATTTTTCTATCGATTTCCAGGACGCATTTGACAGAAAGTATACAGACAGGATACTAATATAATAACTCTGCGCAGGATCTGCAGAATGGCAATAAAAAAGGGTCACTATCGGTAAAGAGCAAATGAAATCTGAATTTGGGATAATGCAAGGTGAAGTCATATTATATCTTCCTCTTATCCTTCTATTAACCCTTTCCTCGTTGTACGAACTTATGCGTAACGAGTTTCCCATTTTTACTGCATCGCTGCTGCTCCGCTTATGGGGTTGGCTAATGTCCCAGACCACAGAACGCGTCTACATACTGCTCGATCCTGGATCGCTTCAGTGGGTAGCCCCAGGCGTTGTTGCGCATTTGCCATCTGAGAAATCCAGGAATTCTTTTTCCGACCTCGTTGTCTTACAGTTGGAGTGATAGTAGTTGATAGTGCATTTTTCACCGGACTTTTCGCAGATCTTCTTTGAACGTGGCAATACCAGCTTATTCTATTTGCCTCAGGCCGAATTCTTTATATGTAGACTTCCTCTTATACGCGTAGATCTAATGCAATCGCATTTAGTGACTCCACTAGACTTTTTTAAAAACACAGTATATATTGTCAATAGTGACGAATACCTTAAACCAAAAGCTTGGACTACCATCCATAACGAACGAAAAGAATGAGCACTTGCGGCACAACCACAGAGTTTTCCTTAAAGAAAATCCCGCTAAGGGAAAACTGAGGAAGCTCCGTTTAAGACCCCTATCATCTCAGCCGTGCTACATGGTTAATGGCATGAGCTTTTAACAATTGTGAACAAAATTTCTTAATACTTTTTCCAACACAAATAACCTGAGCTGGTCGGAGGCGTTCGAACTTATTCTAGCTTAAGTGGCTAGGTCATGACTTAGGCAGGTGATTTAACTTAAATCTTAAGACCACGACAGAATCTAAGAGTGTCCATTTCTGTTAATCTGACACATCTAGAATATTATCCCACGAGATTGTGTTCTGACTAAGCTTTTCTGATCCACAATTTGCGTAATCCTTTAGCGCATGCCTACCTTGATTTAGCTCCAGGAGAGCTTGTGATGTTATCTGAAATACGAGTAGTACGCTAAAGAGCGCTGTTCAATATCCATCTGTATAATGTTTTTTAAATGTGATATATCTCTCGCTAATTCAACTAACGCAGAAATATCATCCGTGATTATTGCAGCAATAAAATTTTTAAAATCGTGCTGTTTTTGTAGCTACCTATACAACCCCTTAAACGACGACTTAGTAAGTCAGTTTGCCACTGAACTGACTGTTGAATCGTGTTACCTGCCTGGTTATGATTGCAGTTTCTTACTCCCCTAAATACTCCGGGTACCGCTTTGTTTGCCATAAAAAAGGGTTATATATCTCCTTATGATGGCATAGCAATATGATCCGGCCAAAATTCAAACTTAATGGCAATTTTTTGAGTTTCTGATATAGTGTGAGTTACCCTTGCCTTATCCTAGACATCAAATTAAAATAGGAAGAAAAGGTTGCAGAGCATAATAAGAAGCTGTAATTATTCTTTACCGCCATGCAAAAGGGCCTTAGGGCCAAAGTGGATTTTAGAACTCAAAACCAAGCGCTGGATGGCCGTGGCTCAAGTGGTAGTGTATTGACTTCCCAATCGGAGGTTTCGGTGTTCAATCCCAACCGCGACCGAAAGGCATTCTTTTTTTCAGGCAACCAAAATCATGTGAGATGAATGGTTGTCTAAAATACAACAACAAGCCAATTTACACTAATAACTGGTCTCCTGTTGGATGCCACCCATGGAGCGAAATAACCACTGAGCCCAAAAAAAAGTTCTCTTTCTCTCTCTCTCTCTATCCCGTTTTCCTAAAAACTTAACACATGCTCCAGCATTTTAAGAGTATTCATACCCTTTTGATAGTGAAGTTCTTTAAAAAAAAAAAAAATTTTCGTAAGACTGGGTACACGAATGTTGCAAAAAGCTGCGACGGCGATGTCACAAGCATTTTCTGCGGGTAGTCATAGATAGACATTCTAGGATAACTGTAGGACAATTAGAATAGCATGACCACATAACCAACTCCAATAGATCAAGAGACCTCATTGACCCCTGGAGAAGAGGTATTTTACAAATCACACATAAATTTAACCACGAGACACTGGTGTGCCATTGGAGGAACAACTGAGTATTTCTCACAATCTATACCGCACTTACCTTTTTTGCAACTCATGAACCTTCGTGCGCATCAGAGCGCAATCCCTAGGCTTTAACCACTCCCGAAAGCTTAATGCTCTCTGTTTTTTTTTTATTTGCAGAGACCTTTGTAGAGGATTAACAGAAAAGTGAATTTAAGTTCTCACTGTGGTACTTTCAGAAATTATATGAGCTTTCTGCCTACGTTTATGAACATTAAACCTGCTCCCACTCTACAATTGCCGTGTCGATTTTCACCCTTTACATAGGCGCCTCTATGGCAAGCATCAACTACACTTAGTTTTCTGTAGCTAAGAACAAATTCTTTCACAGGTAGTCTTGAAATCGAAGACCACATGGCTATTTAATACGGGGATGACAAACTCATCTTTCGAAACTAAAATATGTTGTGGATGAGCTACTAGACTTCAACATCTAATGTAGATTGTGTCAGTTTGGCATGTGTTGCTAATTTTATTTAATTTTAATCTCTTAATTGAGCAGTCGGTCGAGGAGAGAAGCTTGGCTTTTCTAAAAATAGGATTTTTATAGTCTCAGGGTGGTAGTCTCATAAACCTGGTAAGTGCCTGCGCTTAATACACTGCAGCAATCATTTGACTTTTAGTGCACATTTTGTCTGATATCCTTTTATATCGCACTGAAGGTAGTACTACGACAATTTGACAGCAGTTAAATCAGTTGTTTTCAACCTTTCCTCTTTTACCAAGCAACCGCTTTATACGCGTTTCATTGTCACTAGGACACTACGGTGACAACTCTCATATTTATCCAAAATGTAAAGCTCGTATGAACTTCCTAGAGACCAACAATGCATAAATAATTTGAGCTTGATAGGCTTAGTTCGAAAAAGTACGATAAATAGAAAATTCCTATCTATCAAAGGGAAGCCCTAGATTGCGAAAATTCTCCCAATTCTTAAGCCTATAAGTTGGGAAATATTAAGAAGGCCAACAGCTCTATAAATAATTAAAACCAACAAAAAGTAAATTCACGAAATTGTCTTATGGAATGATGTTTACAAATTTGTGTACCTCATAAACATCAGTGTACTTGACAAATAAGTATTCATTAACTTGGCAAAAAAAAAGAAATAAAAACCCAAATTACGAGTACCCCAAACCGAATAACGATTTCTGTGAGATTTCTCTTGTTTATCTGCTTCGTGAAAAGTATGCAAAAACAATCAGAAGATTACGAATGAGGTCACCTAGTAGAATGAATTTTGGAAATTTGGAAATACACCAAACAGTTAACGAACTCATAGCGATAACACCACTCTTCAAGGATAGATTTCTTTCGTACTCATATTTCATAACAATTCAATGTCATGTTCATGGTTTCACAAAACGAACAAAAAAAAAAAAATAAACAAAAATGTCTGCAAAAACCCCAACCGCTGTAAATTGTCCATTATCTATAAAAATTCTCATTAACATGAACATAATTGATAAGCTGAGACCGCAGCCGGTCGATTTGTTTTATTCATATACTCGTATGTGTGCGTAAAATCGCCTCCTTTTAGCCTTAGAGCAGTACGTCATTCTCATGGATTAAGGTTATCGCTGTTTTATAACCGGATCATGTCTAAACACTTAATCATTCGATTCTAAATAAAATTTAAAACATCATCCCATCCACCAAAAATAGCTCCAACTAGAATATTGTATTGAATAGTTTCTGTGTTGGTGGGAAATTCTGGAACTCTGTAAAGTTTACACCTCAATGCCCACCTAATCAGTCTTTAATTTCAATCTTATTTCCGCTTTTACTTACTCGTAAATATTTATTTATTTAACTTTCTTGTGTACTTGTATCTTTCAGATTAGAAGGCTAAATTTCGATCCACCCAACTCTTGGAGAGTGATCGCAAAACATCTTAATTATTACAAATTTGGAGAGAAAAAAAAAATAAATAAACAGAAAAAGCGTTAAACAAGGGAACAAACATCGAAAACAGATAAAATGGAAACAGAATCACTTAACGACAGGTCTTCTTCACGTAAGAATTCAGCTGCTAATGGGAATGCTGATAAAGAATCCGGCGATGGAGGTGGAGAGGTCACATTGAAAGCCAAAATGAGCCTCCTTAATGGTGTGACTGTGATCGTTGGTTCAATTATCGGATCGGGCATATTCGTCTCACCGACAGGTGTCCTTATGCACACAGGTAGCGTCAATTTAGCGCTAATCGTGTGGGTTGCTTCCGGTCTTTTCTCAATGGTGAGTATTCATTTAAATAAAATTTCTGAATTTTTTTTTCTATTGAAGACAAGGCCGAGTTCTTTGAAAAATATCGTATCATACGTAGACAGAATTTTCGACACAACCCTATAAGAATCCCAAAGAAAGTTCTCACAATTTAAATTTGTTATTCTCATAGATAACAGTGACTTAATGTAAATGGAACTGACTGTTTGATAAAACTGTGGCGCTTCTTTTACTTTGTAATCAGCGATAGGTAAGGCCAATTCTGGTTAAACGAAAATTGAAGAACGGAAATTCGAATTCGATTGTATCTATCTTGACTTGGAACCGAAAGTCATTAATTGCTTACATCTTTCAAGAAGTCATACACACATTTAGTCACAGAGCGTATAATTGTTTGTTTTCGAACAAACAACAAGCACAAAATACCTGATTAATATACCGCCGACTTTTTATGGAGCCTTACGTATGCACTTCTCTATGCTACAATATAATATTTAAGTATCAAACCTTTCGCAGTCATCTAGACTATAAATGATGCATTCTCAGCTTACTGAATAGTTAAGTATAATACTTACTTAAATTGCCCTACAGACAGATCGGGACCTGGACTTTTACCAATAAACCTCTCCAATCAGCTTGATCTTTGGCTTGCTCCCTTCAGTTATGCATGCCGAGGTCGCACTCGGGGTAGAAGTTAAAGACTTATACTCAGAGCCTTTATTTCAATTTGCTCTAAATGACTCAGCCATCTTAGGCGACTATTGCGCACTTTTCTGACCAGATCGGTGTTACTATGCAGCCCAATGAATTCTCTGTTAACTATCCTCCTCAAAAATCCGTGAAGTGCAGTGAGAACCAGAAGGTTCTTCTATTCACTACAAGGTATGAAGGCTTCTTCAGACATACATATGTTTCTCTACCGAGTCATATCCTGCAGCCCTACATATCTCATCAGGTATCCTACCGGTCTAGCAACCTTATTTTTCTTATTGGGTATGTAACTTAATTCGTGCGGTTTTGTTTTCAAAATTTGAACGTTTATTTAAGAAAAACATGTTATTGTACATTATTATTCAAAATCTTGCCCATCTGAAGCTATGACTTTTTCCCATCTTTCTGGCAATTTGTGGATCCCATCCCAAAAGAACTGCGCCGGCTTGGCAGCCAAGAATGAATCAAGCCAATTTTTGATATTCTGCTCTGATCTGAACCGTATTTCAGTGAGAGCGTTCTGCATCGACCGGAACAAATGGTAGTCAGAAGGGGCAAGGTCTGGGCTATAAGGCGGGTGGGGTAAGACTTCCCATCCACTGTTTTCCAAATAGTTCTTGTGTTAAAGATTAATTGTGTTCGGTAGCGTTGTCCATTGATGGTTTCACCCGGTTTTAGCAGCTCATAATACAGCACACCCATCTGATCCCACCAAATACAGAGCATTACCTTCGCGCCATGGATATTCGGCTTTGCCGTTGATTTGGCTGGTTGGCCGGGTTTCACATATGATTTTTTGCGCTTGGGGTTGTCGTAATGGATCCATTTTTCATCACCAGTTACAATCCGATGCAAAAATGACTTTCTTTTGTGGCGTTCCAGCAGCATTTCGGACATGCAAAACCGCCTTTCGACGTCTCTCGGCTTGAGTTCATGTGGAACCCAATTTCCTTGCTTTTGAATATATCCAGCTGCTTTTAAACGTTTTGAAATGGCTGCTTGAGTGACACCCAAAGATTCTGCGAGCTCTTCTTGTGTTTGGCAACAATCTTCATAGAGTAATGCTTCCAGTTCTTCATCTTCAAACTTTTTTGGCTGCCCAGGACGTTCAACGTTTTCCAAGCCAAAATCACCACTTTTAAATCGTGCAAACCACTTTTGGTACATTCGCTCAGCTAGCGCATATTCACCATAAACTTCCACCAAAATACGATGACTTTCGGCAGCAGTTTTCTTCATAATAAAGTAATGAAGAAGAACTCCCCGCAAAAACACTTTTTCAGGCACAAAGTTCGACATATTTGAGTGAAAAAAAATTATTGTTGTTTACGCTTCAAATGAATGACATATACTGAAATGACGTACAATGACAGTAGCTTTCCAACGCATGTTCCAATGGAATAATACAAGTTACGCCATCTCTTAGCAAACCGCACGAATAAGTGTTAGACCCAATACATTAAGACAAAGCTTTCTTAACTTCAATTTGATCGGTGCTCAGCGAAAGTCTCGGCTTCGATCAAAAAAAAAAAAAACACTGTGGCGCTGGCAGACCGGTATGGGCCATGACCTAGCTTCTTGACACTCATTTGTGTTGCTCATGTTGTCATTTTTGTCACATCTGAGCGGGGCCTACGGTTTATCGCCGAATCCGAACGGCAATCCTTATAAGCTTTTTCATAGGCAGTTTTACTTTCGGGTTGTTTGCCATTGCCCGCCGAAAGGGTGATGACGTTTCGAAAAATTGTTGGCGATGCCAGGATCGAACCACGGCCCCTTGGCGCGCCATCGCCACCATCGCTTATGTTAAATTGTTTGTTTGAGACATTCCCGCCATTAACAGTCTGCGGAAGCGATTTCTTCAATTCCCCAGCAACAGCTAGCTATTTTAGTTTATTTGTTTGAGTTCTATTTAGGTCTCAATCCCAGTCCTGTTCTATGGCGCAGAGGAATTAATATTATTAAAAATGGATGATTAAGGTCCCCTTGCCCTAACACTTTATTGTATTTTAGTAAGACTGTCGAATGTTGTTCCTGGAGAAGTACTTTTCCAACTCCTCCTTGTCCTTGTACTCCATGTGCCTCGCAAAGCGCACGAACGGCACTAAACCTTTTATGCAAAGCCGCCTTAGAGGTGAATTGTTTCGCTACATTTCCTCTCCTACGCTCTTTACTCAACCAGCGGTTTTGTGTGTGTTGTCGGTAAGACAGGCTATTCATTTTTTGTATCTTGAACTACTTTATGACCTTATGACCTTAAATAAAAGGCACAAAAACACAATGGCTCTGCAAGAAGACGAAGAGGAAGGCTAAATAAATTCTATTTAGCATTTTCTCGGAAATAGACTTAAAAAAAAACATTGCTTTTAGCGGCTTGGATGATAAGGACAATATACCATTAAGCCTAGGGAACCTGCGTTACTGAATTAGTTTCACTGAATATTCGAAGAACTTGTCCGTAAACCTGACAGCAGAAATCTTATCGCACATTAGCGTGGATTAGGGGGCATTGCCATTATATAACGGAACCGCTAAAATTTCTATAATATTACCTTCCCATCTTTTGGCCATTTTGAAACCTGAAACTTTTAAGAAAACCTTACAATCATTTTTGTAAAGTTAAACTTTTTATAGTCCTTTTTTTTATTGCTTTACGATTGCAATTAGAAATCTTTTTCGATCTTTGTGGTCTTTTTACGAGGGGTTAGCTGATTTAGGACACTAGTGCAATGCGCCCGGAAGGGAATATTTTACAGGGCAAGAGGTTACCAACAAACCCAGGCTGCTATTATGTCCACTCGAAAGACAGGTAGACTCGTTAAATTACTTACAAGCCGATTTTGGTTGTTTTGTTTGCAAGAATCTTGACATATAACCTCGAACAGGGTAGAGACGTTTGTCGATTGAGCCCATGCCAAGACTATAGCTTAACCTTAACATCCCAATCATCACTTACACATTCGAAAACAAACTGTTGTTTCTGATTTAATTTATAAAAATTTTCGTACATCTATGCCATGTGGTAAGGCCGAATTACGACACATTACTGCAAAAATTAGGTTTCCAAAGTAATTCTCGATACTTTTTCCTGTCAAAAAAATGTTAAATTCTGCCAATTTGATTTTGAATTCGGCTTCTGTCATTGGTAGGCAGGCGTTTGACCTGAACCTCTCTGTCAGGCCGGCAATCAATCCTTTTTTAGAATTTTTGCAGCATAAATAAGTATAAACAAGAAGTAGCAAGCGTCTTGAAGCCATCACCATCGATATGAACTAAAATGGTGTGTGGATAACAATAATAAACTAATCCTAGATGAAGGGCTGTATAGCTGCACACATCTCCAGGACCTGGTTAACCAGATTATCTGTGAAAAGCATTTCCCCAACTTTCCTTTGGAATCCTCAATACTGAGTTCACCAATATAGTATATGGTGTACTCATATCATCAACATCTTTTTAGAGTTCCTAATGACCACTCACTAAAGTAATTTTATTTTGTCAACTAAACAATGTCAGAATACTATTCCATTTGTCCGGAAAATGTAATTACCTAATGTGAATACACTTAGGTACACACACAAATATTCTAACAAGTATCTTTGTTCATATGTATGAAGGAAGTTTAGTGTCGCCTTTCGTGTGCTCTAGAATTTATATTGGTCTGTACATCATCATAACAAAATCCATTTCCCTTGAAAGCTTGGTTGTCTGCCATTACGCCTTCTTAGTGTCACAATGATGTCAAGGCTTACGAATTTAAGGAAGAGAATTTGTAAGAACACAATGTTATCATCGAATTTGAAATGAATTTCATATCACACGGAAAATATTATAAAATGTACCATCATAGCTTCAAATGAATTATTTCATTCATCCGCGTCATCTTAATGTCGGAGATGTTTGTGAAATTTTACCAGCAAACAATTTAAACTTAAATACTATCAACGGAAGGACTTCCTTATGTTTTTAACGAATCATATCCATTTTACTCTAAACGGGTAGTTTTTAAGGATTTGACTTAAACAATTTATGTGTATGAGTAGCACAGTGGTCTGCTGGAGACACCGTCCTCGAAGGATGAGACGATCAATGAGAGTATGAGATACCTTTTCGTTTGCTCTGACCCATTTTTGAGTTGGGATTGATGTTCTGTATTCCGTACTTATTGAACCGAAAGTTCTGCAATTAACCCAAATGACTTGACATGGGAATGACAAATTCATTGAACTCTCTTGACCAAGTAGTACACCTCTGAATCACTCAATTTCTTTTGCAAAATTGGGCCGGACATTAACGCGAAGCATTCAGTAATTCTTAAAGCTGAATAAACTCTGACTTTTGATTCTCTGGCGTGTCTTCGCACAATGGTCTTCCTTTGTCATAGATATGGTGTGCCCTCTATCATCGGTTTGGCTTTAAACATAAACTTGTTCATTTTCTTGGTTACCATTTGTTATATATACCATTTGTGTATAGTCTGTGTCTTGTGTCATCTCTTCGCAGAACTTCCAATCATCTCTAGTCTTTCAAAACGTCTCTGTACACTAATTTTTTTTGCTGAATATATTTACTGACGTTCTTCGGACCATCTTCTATATGGCACCGGTGTTACTTGTTAGCAGTACTTGATTCTGTAGGCATACTCGTAGAGCAACAAGAGAAATGAGAAACATTTGAACACCGAAACGCTGACGATCTCGTGCTTTTGCAGCCATCTGACGTCAAACTTGCTACTAGTATGTTTGGTTCTTGGAATACATATTTGAGATATCCCCAACATTAGCTACAACAACAATATACACCCCGACCCACAACTACAACAAGGTAGTGCTGAGAGCAAAAATCGACTCCTAGACTTCTATCGTACTGAAAAGGTTACTTTCAGTGACCTCACTTCTACCAATCTGGTTGAATGTTGATTGGTCTGTAGGCTTCCACACTCCCTTGTGCATAGTAGTTAGTTTTCGACAAAGACTTCAAATAGCACCAGAACAGTGAAGATCAATTCCTTTCTGAGCCCAGTATATTCGAAAACAGTATCGCTCTCTGGGAGTTAAAAAGTCGGCGTTAACCCACTAAGTATTAATCGCCACAATACCTTTAGGGACTTCTGCAATAGCGCGTTCTTCTGACTAAATTACATTTTGTTACGGTTGTTGTTCCTGTCAACATTTGTAAAATGTTTACTTCCGTCTTGTCACTGTCATTTTCCTTTACATTTCTCACACATTACCCAACATTGCGCTGCAAACAGCGAGATTTTTCTTTGCAATTTTCACGATTTTTAAGCCATACCAAACCGATTTTATTTGCACTATCGTCTAAGTGGTTAACAGTAGAGCCCAAAAATTTCACAGTTTTTGACTTCGTCTCGGATCGTACAATACGAGTATGTTTGTTGGGAGTTGGGCTCGAGAAAACTTAAATCGAGATATTTAGTCCTCAAATGATTAATTCGTAACTAGCACCTTTCTCCGATTATTTAGAGCTGCCTTAAGTACTGCCATGGTGGAAGTGGTTAAACAATAGGAAATGTTGCCGACCTGTATAATCATACTCACATTTAAGCTTTTGATTTTACGACTTTGCCCACTGCCCATTAAACTATCGTTTTAACGTCATAGTATGTACACTTCGCGTATTATTCTAACAAATATATGTTCGCCTCGGGCACGTGTTAAGGTCCATCTACACGTTATAGTGGCCCATCGTGTAGAGGGGGTGATGGCGTATGGTTAGCTTATGCGTGGGTAATGGCCTGGGTTGACAATCAAATGGGTTTCTCATCCAAATAGTGGGCCAATGATGGCGGAACGCGTCTACACGTAGCCCACTACTCATTGAATAAATTGAATAAATTCATTGCCGCAGCGGCGATAGCTTCAACATCCATCTCCTGCAACGAAATCAAAACTGACCGTCGCCAACGTGTGGATGCGATACAACCATCGCACAGCCAACTCATCGACTAGATGGGCCATCATTGGCTTCTGCAAAGCCGCATTATTGCCAAGGAGTTTAACTGTACTACGCTATCGATTACCTTCTAAAATAAGTTTCACAGATTGGAAATTCAACTTCTTGTGTCGCCTTTAAACAGAGGAACCAGTGACAACTCCCTACAACACATCCGCTTGTGTATGTGTCCTTACCATATTTCATTTAATAGTTATCAAAGTTGGGCAAAAATAATCCTTTTTCTAATAATATTCCAAGTTTTGGTTCAGTTATCAGTTTATTGCCATTGTTAGGTGATACACAATCTTATCTCGTAGACGCTGGCATCTCTTTTCTTTTCTTTTGCTTCTTTATAACACATTTTGTACATTTTCATTAACAGGTTTAGTTAGCGGACCCTGTTTTTTAAAAAATTGCGCCACATGGTTTCTTAAACGTATTCTACGTTGCATTCATACATTTTCTAGCTCGAAACTTTTGCCCGTCATCATGCTGACGTTTTGCCTTCCGAAATATTGTTTATCTCTAGAAAGTCCCATATTGATAGCCCGTGGTAAATTTCTGGCGAGAGTAATTCGCTTTGTCTTAGAATGCCTGTTCAGTTGAAGTACCCTATGCGGTTTCTATTTAATAACTTCCACTCCCCTGTACTTTCGTATTTCCCTTCTTTTATCCTTATGACCCTTATATGCTTGAACGTGTAACCGCTTTAGCCCCATCGGTGTTCATAAACTTCAGTCTAATCATACATATTTGTTACACTGTAGGTAAGAGTAAGGGGCTAATACATAAAGCTTCCTTAATTCAACCAAAGGAACTATTTTTACAAAAATTATAGGAGTTGAGTTTGAATCAAATATTTGTAGTTTTAGTAATGAATAGTTCATGGTGTTCCTGTTTTAAATATGACTTCAGGCATATGGTTTTCTTGACTGTTATTGTCGGTTCAAATGAACTCCTCTTTCAGGCACCTAGCCTCAGCCTTATCAATACTGATACTTGGGTTCCAAGGCCCGATAACTCCAAAATAAACAATCGTCTGGCGTCAAATCACATGTCCCTAAAGTCGAATTAACTGTTCCATTTCTCGATGAAATTGTTCGTGTAGTCGAATCCTATGTAACGCATTGCGCGTTTATTGCGTATATTGCGCTAATCTTACTGGATCAAAGAAGGTAAAAAGTACTTTCTTAAGAAAAAGTACCCAATTTTCCAAGTCGAATTTCCCATTAAAACAAATTTCGCTTGAGATATTGTCAAAAGGTTTTTTTTTTAGTTTTTGGGTTGTTACATCTGTTATCTGTTTGAGCGCTATTTGTCAGGAGTTTTTGCGTGATAGCTTTGTAAACAAGTCGGTGTTTGTTGTGTCTTGCGAATTTCGCAGAACATTTCGCACATTTAGTTGAGCTTGCCTGAAATTTTGTGCGGAAACGTTGAAAATGTTAACCGTGGCCTACGGGGATTCGACAAGCATAACTGTGGATCGTTGCAGATCGTTGTTTGTGCATCAGGGAGATAGCAACCGATCTAAGTGTCTCGTTCGGATCGGTAGAGAGCGTTATGCAGGATATTTTGGGCATAAGACGAATTGTAGCGCCGCCTGTACCTAGAGTGCTGAATTTGTTGCTATCATTATAAATGTTATCGATGACATTATTACCGGTGACGAGACATAGGTCTATTAATGTGAAATCGAAACTAGCCAACAATCATCGAAATGGCGCTTCTCAGATGAGCCAAAACCCAAAAAACACGGCAGAGTCGATCCAAAATCAAGGCTTCGTTGACCGTTGGATTTGATTGCCGCGATGTGGTCCACCTCGAATTTCTTCCCCCCAACCCAGCCAGTAAATAATAAGTGCTTCGTGAGTATTAAAGCGTTTAAGGGAAAATGTGCATCGCAAGAGGCCAAAACTCGTGGTTTCTTTACAACGACAACGCACCAGCTCACACATCTCATCTTGTACGTGACTTTTTGATCAAAAACAATGTTCATACCGTTCCGCAAGCTTCGCATTCACCTGACACGACTCCTTGTGACTTTTTCCTATTCCCATGACTCAAGTTATTATTTCGCGGAATGCGTTTTTTAGTAGATAAAGGAGCAAATTTTGTTCTTGATCTTCCATTACAAGCCATGGTCTCGAAGATTTCGTTGCTGGACCAACTGAATCCTGTTGGGATGAGGGCTAAACTCTTTTCGCGAATTTCCCAGATAGTGGCCAGACCAAGGCCAAACTGTTGCGATCGACTCGTAATTTACAATTATGGTAGTAGAGCTTATGTGATATAAAATTTATCCATATCTCGACGGAAATCAAGCTAAGCTGGCCAGCTGTGAGGACCGATAAAATCGCATTAATTAGGGGCTCGTAGTCCAACCAATTCAATTCCTCCACAAAGTTTCAAAAAATGACTGAACTTCCTTCACAAGGTGAAGCCCAACCCCTGTTTGGTAATATTCTTCTGTCAGAACAGTAAATCACATTGTGTGATTTAGTGAAAATATTTCCAGATTTCTCGGAATCTGCTAAAATTAAATCACTCCTCATCGAATCTCTACGAAGAAATGACGTTCAAACGGAGAAAAAAAAAGTCCCGCTTCCTTAAATATCAACAGGTTTCTCTTTATGATTTCCAGAAACTGGTTTCCAGCGTTCGAAAAATAACTTCTCGTAAATGCGTCACAAAACCGTATTGAAAAATATTTTATCTGCTCCGCAGATTCAATGGATACCCGTGAAACCCCACAGTAGAAATTTCCCATACCCACTAGCAAGAAGAAAAAAACGAAAAAAACAAAAACAATTCTAATTAAATGCCAACAACCGATGCGTGTGCAGTATAGAGTGTGGACGCCATCCGCATTGCAATTTCCAAGTCAAACCTAAAGGCAGGCGTATTACTCGTATCTGTCAATGACAATATCGTTGCCGTCATTCTACTAGTATCACTCATATTGATGTCGATTCTAGTAATGTGCCTTGGCCGTGGCCGTGATCATTAAAAACACTCACCTACTTAAGATGTTGAGCATGTCACTCTGTGTTTATTGAGTTTTTGTTTTCTGTTTTTTTTTTTTTTTTTTTATATAAAATTCCATCTCAACGAAGAGAAACCAATAACCTCTGAATCTTTGTACGCAATAATTCTTTTTCTTGCCTCAGCATACCCATATGCCATGGCAAATGGCAAGACGTCATAGAATAGTTGAATGGGCGATGGTTTGTTGTGGTATTTGAGGGGTTGTGCATTTAACTACGAGTAGTTCCCTAGAAGGAGTTTGAAGAATTTCTACTTTCTGATGAAATCAATAGAAATTCTCTGTAGACCTTGAAGAGATCTCTTTCCGCTATCTCTGGTTTGAATTGAATTCCATTCAAAAGGGAAGATTTAGCGAAAAGAAAAAAATATATAAGCCTCCCTCAATCAACCAACAATAGGGTTGTACAACGTAAACTTATGAATGGAACAGTCTGGCACGCAGGTATTTGCATAAATTCCAATTCAAAATAATGAATAGGTTATGGTTACGTACATCTTACGATTTATACATGCACGAGAATGTGTCGAACCTGTTTGCACAGTGCACGTAGATACTATATGATAAGGATGCATAACGAATGCTTGTACGAGTACTTGTGTATATAAGTAAGGCAGCAGCCGGAGGAGGAGGCACCATCAACCGGAAATAAGCGACGTGTAGACAAGACACATTGTTCGATTACGTTCGGAAGCGGCACTTTTGTATTATGTTCTTCTATTAAGAAAATTTAATCAATTTACTCGAATTGGCGCACACCCACTTTGTGGCGTAGGTGTTCGCCCGTGATGGAGTGCCGATAATCGGCATGTTAGTATAGTAAAACGCAATGAGGTGGTGACAACGTGTTGATGGATTAATTCATAATGTAAATTGGTTTAGACATAGACAGAGCGGTTTGTGTGTTTCGAATTACAACGATTTTTGATCGCTTGCACTTTCGGTATTGGGAATTCAGCGAAACGCCGATGAGAGGGTAAACTTCTTAAAATGCTCCAAGGTCGGAGTTGCCAATTGTAATCCTTGAACTGGTTCTCTGTTCGTCAACAACAGACCAACTCGTTGATATCAACCTCATTCGTATGTCGTACTATCTGTTCGGATTTAAGGAAGGTAGGTGGATATCTGCCCGACAAACCATCTACTTCAGTATGATAATAAAAAAATCACAAGGTGATCAAACGTCTTGCCAATATCCAGCACACATCTAAAAAAAAGTATCCAAAAGCTGTTTAAAATTAGCATATTTGCTGCGTAGTGGCACATGGCTCCACAGTAGCTGAAACCCAAATTTACCGACAGCCGAAATTTCGAGAAGCAATAGAACTAGGTCTTAACTGCCTCTTTAGTTAATCAGCAAACAATCCCCTTTCACCTATACGAGTATACGCCACCTAAGGTAAGGTTTTCTCTACAAGTTTGTCCTATCGGCTCTAAATCAGCAACTCTTCGAGGCAAAGTGTTTTTATCCACTCAATCTTATTATGTAAATATATCTCCTGCTTCAAAGCCCGTCATACATTTTTTCGACTCGAAAGAGCTCATGCTTCTGGGCCATAGAGCACCCATCTATTATAAAGGCCTAATACTGATTCTTGGGATGACCTTTAATGCACGTTAATAAGGCAATCGAAAGACCTAGAAAAAGATTCTTAGAAGCTCGTTCGAGCAATGCCTACCAAGTTTATCGGCAATCTCATTAACCTTATCCTACTAGAACCCAGATATAGATGAATTTAGCCTTCCAACATCGTTCAGATAAAACTTACATTGTCGAGCTTGCTCGGAGATGGTATTGGGATAAGTAATAGCTTCAGCACAACCTCGCTGGCGCTACAGACACAAATACTTCACAATTAAATTCACTACCATTAGTATTGCATATGTCTCTGTTTGTCAGCTGGACACAAGTCTGAAATCTAACCTTGTCGTCTTGTCCTTGTCATCGAAACCACCGACGCGTCCTAGATTGGTTTTGGAGCCATCCTAACGACTTAACTACATTTCTTTCCAAACTTAATTTTTGGCCAAAGCCATTCCTTCCTAAAAGGAGAGCTGATTATATACTTTCGCAGGAACAAAAGTTGTAGTATCATTGCATCAGACCAAATGTGAAAGTGAAAAGTAAGTCCGTGTATAAACCGCGCTCTTTTCTTTTTAAACTAGAAATGGGTTTAAAGTACGGCTCGTGATGTTAATATTAAGGGAAAGTGCATCTGAAACAGGGCCGGACATCCCAAGGAAAGCCCCATGCAGCCGCTTATCTAGTATAAGCTCAGTAACATATTTTCTCGATAGCCCATTCTGAAAGAGCCTTAACACATCCAGAAAGCAGAAACTGTCTTAGAAGTTTCCGACGCGACATGTTGACTTTTATTTACTCGTACAAAAGCGCATGGTGATACCTTTTGTCTCTAAATGAGTAAGACCACTCAGCTTTCTTCATTTCATAAAAAAGAGAACGATTTCAATTTAGACAATTCCAAGTGCGCCAAGCGCAGACAGTCGCTAACAGGCAGCAAAAGAGCTACAATATCAATAAAAGCTAGTGAATGCTAGTTGTGCATCTTTTGACAGTTATACTGGAATTTCTGTCATTTTCGACGCGCAGTTTTTAGTTGACAGTCGTTTGAGTGAGTCGATGTGAGTGTTTTTTGTGAAAATGGAAAAAAGTGAGTATCGAGCTGTTATTAAATTCTTGTTTTTGAAAGGCAATATGCCTACGCAAATCAAAAATGAGTTGGACTCTGAGTGGGACTCTGCACCATCATTTACCACAGCGTAATTTTGGGCAGCTGAATTTAAACGTGGCCGTAAGAGCTTGGGAGATGATGAACGTTCGCACGTCCAAAAACTGCAACCACTGACGATAACATTGCTAAAGTTCACAAAATGGTGTTAGACGACCGCCAAATTAAAGTGAGAGAGATAATAGAGCTTATGAAGATGTCCAAAGAACGTGTTTTTTACAGGCATAAGAAAGCTGTCCGCGCGTTGGGTGCCGCGTTTGCTTACGTTAGACCAAAAACGTGTTCGAATGAACATTTCCAACGCTCTGTTGGCGCATTTTAGGCGCAATAAATCCGAGTTTTGGTGCCGTTTAATTACAGTAGATGAAACTTGGATACACCATTATACGCCCGAAACAAAAATTCAGTCGAAACAGTGGACTGCAAAGGGTGAGTCGGCTCCAAAAAAAAGCAAAAACTGTTTTTTCGGCTGGGAAAATGATGGCGACTGTTTTTTGGGATAGTAAAGGAGTTATCTCAATCGATTATCTTCAAAAAGGAAAAACCATTACAGGAGCAGACTACGCATCATTACTTGCCAAGCTGAAGGCAAAAATTGCGGAAAAACGGCCACATTTGCAGAAAAAGAAAATCCTGTGTGTGAACTCAGTAGTTGCCATGGCGAAAATCCATGAATTACGGTTTGAACTGCTTGACCATCCGCCTTATTCACCAGGTCTAGCTCCAAGCGACTTCTTTTTGTTCCCTCATCTAAAAACTGCGCTCGGAGGACAGAGATTTTCGTCACATGAGGAGGCAATCACCTTCGTGAACAATTATTTTGCAGAGAAAAACGCCAAGTATTATTTGGATGGGTTAGAGAGATGGGAGCATCGCTGTGAGAAGTGTGTAGAGTTACAAGGAGACTATGTAGAAAAAGAAAAAAAAATTTAAAAAAAAATTGTCTTTATCATTGTTAGGTAGAAAACTTTTCAGCCAACCCTCGTATATGCCCAAACGCATATGTTAGAACCATTGAGAACGTTAAACTATGCGTCGACCAGCGCGCATGATAGCAGTAAAGGCAGGATGATATCCCTGTTTTTCCCTACGATCATAACATACTCGTATATTGGCAGTCATCATGCCCAATCAAAGTCTTATTAACTAGCATTGCCCCACAAAACCATGACCCATGATCCATCTACACCCCACACTATCCTGTCAAATGTACCTTCTTTTCCGCCCACCAGATTTTGAAGGGCAGCTTAATAAAAACCTGCAGCATTAGTTGGCATTTTTTGTGCACATAACCCTCAACATGGTATTCTACACATAAGAAATCAATCTACAATACAATAATTTGTAAAACTTTGTAGTCATATCAGTGGGTTGTGCCACCCAGTTTGCAGTTCCGATTAAAGGAGCTAGAACCTCTTCCATCATTTGGCAATTGTGAGGACTAGAAGCCCGCACAAAACTCTATGTGGAAGGGACTCTTCAAAATCCAAATAAGTTTTGTTGTCTTTTCTTTTCTTTTTGCTTCGATCTGTAAAGATTTCAGTCTTCCTTCAAACAAGTCTTAATCTTAAGAGGTTTTCGCAGATTTTTACGTAATCCCTGCATAATTCCACCTTATAGCAAACTGGCGACCTGAAGGTGTTTTTCCTGGCATCGTTCGGGTTCTTAGTAGTTTCCTTTACATTCCGTTTGTTCTCAGTTTGGCCGAAGCATTGACGGACTAACCTAGATCCTGTTTAAAGCGGGTTCAATTTTTTGCAAATTTTTTAGTTTAAAAAAAGTTAAGTTTAAATTCGATGAACCTATTGTCTGATCAGGGGTCCTTCGATGGTACTTTCCAGTCGTTGATCTTATCACACTTACAACTTACAACGATTAGATATTGCACTAGTTACGTACAAGATAGCCTTTTTCAGAATATATTGTATTTTCTGCGCCGTCCCGTGTTTTCGCCAATATGTGTTCGATTAGCATTTAAAGCCAATCAAGGAGAAAATTAACACATCCAGTTGTCTACAAAAGATGGGCCCCTTACGAATTACTCCGGTAACGTCTTTTCAATAGCATAAACTGATAATAAACGTGGGTTGAACAATTGTTTGTCCTACGTGTAGCGGCATCAGAGTCGAGTAACTGATATACAAAGCGTTTGACTGTAGTTCAACGCACAGTAGTTGAACCCATTTTAGCGACTAGTCGATACATTAAATTTGTAAAGGTCCTACTTATAACCTGACCAGAGGCTTAGTTCTGGTGCCGTGCGAGTCAGGAGCCCCTAAGTTTCGGTTCCAGGATAAGTAATTGAGGTATGTCACCTTTTTAGAGTGTCATAGAGAGGAGAGGTTTCCGTCTGACTTGGTATTTCACAAAATGTAGCATATACTACATGGCGCCATGGCCTTAAGATTGACGTAGGTTTTAGGTGGTAGGCAAAACCATTTACCTTCAAGATCAGAGCAAAGATTGATGCAAAAATCTAGCCCATGTGTGATGGCACAACATACACTTGAGTCCTTCATGGCAGGTGCTCACGTAAAGAAAGCGACAAATGTCTTTCAACTTTCTGACAACAGAAAATACCAACCATCATAGAAGTCAAACTACACTTTCGAAAGTCACTTTGTTGTACTGAAACGTATCTTCACAGCAAAAAGTACACATCTGTGAGAGAGAAAAGAAAGCTTATCAGACTTTGAAGGATGATTAACCTTCATCCATCGAGCCGAAACAAAAATGGCAAAACTAGTGAGGAACTTGTATGTGCAGAAGTTTGAATACATTAGCAAAACGAATTGGCAAGGCTTGATTCCTCTTGGAAAATTTCACTGGACCAGGTGATCAAGATCCGACGTCTAACCTTCACGTCTTATCCTATGTATTCCACAATCTACGTAATTGCTGCTCCATCAAGTCTTTTTATGGTTGCAGTAGTTCATCAAAAGTAGAACCAGAAAATCTTGATTTCTTGCTAGAGATGCCGTCTATGGATTTGCGAAACACGTATAAGGTACAACAAATGTCTGTATGTGGTGTGTGTTAGACGGTCATTAGCAACTCAAATGTCATTCCATCAATCAACCAAAATAACCAAATTTATTCTCAAGTCTGAACGACTGGCTATGATGTCCGTTTAAAAGATTAACCTGACTAATATAGAATTCTTGATTTGCAATTTTAAACCTCATCAAAATAACAGTAAGGGAAAAACGCTTATATTTGAATATACCCCGTCCAATTTGGAAACGGTCCATGGAAATGTTGAAATCAGAATCTCATACCATATGTATGGGCTGCTTAATTTCAGAGGGCGTGTTGACTGACCAACACGTTTTCAACTCACGTGCCTTAAGTGTTTCGTATCGATTTAAATTATTCTTTCTTTTTGTATCTTCAACAGGTTGGTGCTTACTGTTATGCTGAGTTGGGAACAATGATTAAAAAATCCGGCGCCGATTATGCATACATCATGGAAACCTTTGGCCCATTCATGGCCTTCATAAGACTGTGGATTGAATGCATGATAGTGCGTCCATGCTCACAGGCAATTGTCGCTCTTACATTCAGTGTGTACGTTCTGAAGCCGTTTTTCCCCGAATGCCAACCCCCAGAGGATTCAGCAAGACTGTTGGCTGTTTGCTGTATTTGTAAGTATTGATTGAATGGAATTCAATGCGAATTAGAGAATTTTATTCTACTTTTTTGTAAACCCTACAAAGTATCTTGAACTATTACGTCAGCACATTGATAAATCAATCGATATTGTGACAGTACAGTAGTTTGAAATAATTTTTGCCAACAAACTTGCGGTTGGGATTAGCGAATAGTATGATATCCCTGGCCTGAATGCCACAGAAACGCTACTACTATTCAACCAGCAAATAACTATCATTTTTGTTTTTTTAATCAATTAACGAGAAAAAAAAAACAGAAAATCTTATAATCATCGTCGGTCAGGCGGTTGTATTGCACGCACTTATTGGATTCAATTCGCTAGCTCTACCAGGCGTTACCCTGGGCCACGTTCGTCGGACTTGGAAGGTCTTACTTACCAGATGGAAGTGTTATTCTATGGCACTGTTGCTTGCTGATTTCAGACCCTATTTTTTTTCAGTTATTTGCATCTTTGATTTGTGGTAATCAAACAATGGACACTATGTGTATATTGACACAAGCCACGTACGAGTACATACCTCGGACTCCATCAAACAAACAAACAGACAGACAAAGAGTCAGAATGAGGAATTACTGATGCAATTCTAAAGATTCAAGATTCGTGGA
The DNA here is from genome assembly GCA_928272305.1 of Volucella inflata. NCBI lineage: Eukaryota > Metazoa > Arthropoda > Insecta > Diptera > Syrphidae > Volucella > Volucella inflata. The sequence goes on from OV743716.1 coordinate 185,823,880, forward strand.
TTGTGTAAAATCGGGAAAAGTTTCATCATTCAATTTTATGTCGGGAACAGCGGATGGCTATTATTTTGTTGTTGTATTGGAAAACTGATATCGAACAAAGGGTAACGATTTACTGATTACTGATACATTTTCAATTACAATTATTCGAATGGCCTCCATTCGAAAATAATTACAAATCAAAAAAAAAGTGAAAAAACACAGAAAACTAAATCACGCTCCTCGTATTTGTCTAGAGAGGAGGTCTGAAATCTCTTACTAATGACTGATGTGATAAATTACAAAGAAGCCTTGGATTTATGTAACGTTTGAAAGGTAACCAACGTCAGGTGATTGAAAATGTTTAATTCATTCATTTAGATATGAAAAGTGTTAAGCATTTCCTGGAAATCAAACTGAAGATACTTAATTTGTAGGGATGCATAATTTTATGGCCAATGAACTGCAAAACACTTGAATTGATTGTACAAATTATGCGATGCAATTAGAAAGGCGTTGCTTTGGAATGCGGACTTAACAGTTTTTGAAAGTTAACGGAAGCCGACGATGGTCGTTCTAAGAAATCTATTCGACAACATAAAGAAATTTGTGAGAAACATTCATGTTAAAGTGCAGCGTTGCAATTTATATGAGACATTCAGGCCATCAAAGAACATCTAGATAACTCAAAAGAGAGACGATAAGATAGGGGTCCTAGCAAACAAGCTTCACCCATAGTAGACTGCTGACAGGATCCTTTGAAGAATAATTTACCCCTTGATGTTTGGTAGGTTTCCTAAAAGGTTAACTGCTCAATCGCTTAAGTAAAACACGTCATTAAGCGACAAGGCGATAAAGCGTGCAATATCGTAACACCGCCATGTGAGTTAACCCGCAATTATATTAGAATCCGCATCTATATTTTAATATGCTTATCTTCGTTGAAAGTTGGTTTTGGGAATATTTTTACGTGGTCCTCGAAAACTAGTTCTAACAGCTAATGCCTAAGCTTTTCAAAAAGCCAAAGTTGACCGGTTCTTCAAGGAAATTTGACTTTCCAATACAGCTGCAATAAAAAAAGAGACCTTAACCCTCCGATTAGCGAGAAGATCTCTAGGGACCTTTTGATTTTTTGAATGCTTACAAATATTTGAATACAAGTGCTAGAAGCTTGATGCTTACTGTATTCTATGAAAAAAAAAACAATGCTAAAGCGATTAAAACTTGTTCCGAAAAAATGCGTTTTCGATTTTTTTAATTTTAAAGACATTTACTAGGTGGGGTGAAAAGTAACCTCCTTGGGAATGAAAAAGTTTTTTTTAAATGTTTTTTTATTTTTTATTTTATAGTCCCCTTTTAGCTTGATACACTTATTCCAGCGATTTTCCAACTTCTTGATTCCGTCCGAAAAGTAGTTTTCCGGAAAGTCTGCAAAATACTCCTCCGTGGCGTCGATGATTTCCTCGCGTGAGCTGAATTTTTTATTGATGAGCCATCTTGTGAGGTTTGGGAAGAGATAAAAGTCCGAGGGAGCCAAATCGGGCGAATACGGTGGATGCGACAGCAATTGGAGCCGTAAGTCATTGATTTTAGCCGTGGTTGCGATGCTCTTATGCGCCGGCGCATTGTCTTGCAAAAACAAAATTTTTTTTCGCTTCATGTGAGACCGTTTTGAAGCGATTTCGGCCTTCAATCGCTCCAATAATGCACAGTAATACTCGCTGTTGATGGTTTTTCCTTTTTCGAGGTAGTCCACGAAGAGTATGCCATGACAATCCCAGAAAACCGACGACATAACCTTTCCGACCCATTGAGCCTCATTCTGTTCTCTGGTTTGTAATAGTGGATCCAGGTTTCATCAACAGTTACCAATCGACGCCAAAAGTCCGCCCGATTCCGCATCAGCAAGTCCAAAGACTCTTTCGAAGTGCTCTCGCGTTCGTGTTTTGCATGTGTGAGCATTCGCGGCACCCAGCGACAGAATAACTTTTTCATATGCAGAATATGGCGTGTGCGCTCGGTACTAATCTTTGTGGTATCTGCTAGCTCGCGCATCTTCACTTTCCGGTCAGCCAATACCATTTCATGTATTTTTTTGACATTGTCCTCTGTAACCGCATCGGAGGGCCTGCCGCTGCGTACTTGATCGGTAGTAGAGTTGCGGCCACCACGAAACTGTCAAAACCAATATTTGACGGTGTAATCTGACGGAGCATTAGCCCCATAATGTTTGTCCAACTTTTCTTTTGTTTCCTTCGATGTTTTGCCTCTCAAAAGATAATGTTTTATGAGAGAATGAAAATCGTTTTTGTCCATACTCAACATGATGCCAAACACGTTAATAACAATCAGCTGTCAAAACAAAAATAAATACAGTATCGTACTGAAATTTGGCATGTCTGCCTAAATATGAACGGACTTCAAGGCACCATAACTTTTTTTGCATTAGCAGCGCATTCTGGCGGCCAAGGTTAGGTTAGGTTACTTTTCTCCCCATCTAGTAGTACGATAATTTGCGACAAGGTACCTAGGTACCTGCGTGTATTATAGAGAAAAGATTTTGGAAAATAAGGAAGAAGGGTTAACAAAAATATATATATACAGAAGAATCGGATAAGAAAAAAATTATCGAGAAGGTGCTATTGATGTATATGATATCGAAAGCCAAGTTAATGTGGAAATGGATGATGATGAGTTCGATGAAGACCACGATGATGAAGGAGCTGCTACTACCATTGCTGCCCGTCATCAGGCTGAGATTGATGCTGCCCATTTTTTTTTTCCAAAAATGCCACAAAATGGTATAAAGATCTATCAACGAGTAGTCACATTCGTCTTCATTGTCGATTACATTAGAAGCAAGCCAGGGCCATTGAAAAACTTGGTTGATGATCCATTTACCATCTTTCGATCTCTAATCAAGCAAAGCCAAGCAGATAATATGGAATGAAGCAAATCTAACTAAGCAGAAACAAAATAAAGTGTTGACTCTAAAGGCGTTTAATGCTCTTTTTTTTGCTATCATTTTGTATGCTGTAATGTCTAAATCAAACAGCGAGCCTGCTAAGGAACTATGAAGCCTAACACATGCCTTAATATATGAAGCCGCTTTATCATATAATCGTTTCGTGTCTATCACAAAATTTTTTCGCTTTGATAATGCGACAAGAAGGCCGGAGAGATTACTCATTAGCAATACCGCTGCTATTGATGATATGTGGTTTATGTTGCAGGCTAATTTGGCAGCAACTTACAATCCGCACGATTCGATGACCGTAGACAAACAACTTCTTCCTTATCGCAGACGGGCACGTTTTACACAATACATTCCATCTAAGCCAGCCAAGTACGGAATAAAAGTATGGTGTTTGTGTGATTCGAAGGGTATGATTTATGGTGGAAAGATGCCGGAACAGGATCGCGAGATAAATAAAGCCAAAACATGGTATTTCGCTTGCAACATTCTACAATATGATTGATATCGCTGCATTCGCCTCAATCATAATGTACGATGAAATTAATCCAGTCCAAAAATCGGACAGCCGACGATCATTTTTGAAATTGTTGACGAGAAAACAACACAACATTTGATGTTGTGGTAAGTTTAACTGAAAGCAACGTAAAAAAAAATGAAGTAGCAACACCAACACTAGGACCTGTTCCTTCGTTTGTACCGCATTAATTCGAACGGAGTACAAAAGCCAGCGGAAAACCCGATCGTATTACTGTTGCTGCAATAATACGGTTTATGCTGAACACTCAGCACTTTTATATCGGTGCTAAATCTGCACTGCTGTACTAGCTACACAGATAAGATAAATATTTAATTGAAATATATTTAATGAAAATACCGTATATTTCTTGAAAAACTGTACACAAATCCTTGTAGGCCTCTATGGACCTTGTTCCTAATATATCGAAGCTGTCGAACTTGTCGCTGATCGGAGGGTTAAGAGGGTTTTTGTGGTTTAAGGATCCGTTTCTTGAAGTGAGTATTATTTTAGGCACTAACAACTAGGTAGATTGGTGCAGATTTTGAAAAGAACTCAGAGACTTCTACTCGAAAGTCTCACAACTTTTTCAATAGTTGACAGCCATTTATATAGAATTAATAGATCTTCGTGAGAAGTAAAACAATAGAAAAGCCTCGGTATTCCATTGAAACCGAGATATTAAAAAAGGATGTCAATGTGCCGTAATAGTCACACAGAACAACATCCATGATAAAGTGAAAGGAAACCTCATAACAGGGATGATGCTTTAGTGAAAAAATAGAACAAATAAGGTAAATTGCGCTAAATCCAGAAACCAAATTGTGAGGTTGGTTAAATATGTGGTCCTCAGAATCATTCTACAGAAATCCTATTTGGAATTGCTCTCTTAGTGAGCCCAGGAATTTGATATTTTTACATTTTAGTGATCCAACTATCCTCTTGAGTGATATTAAATCCTCTTCTTCTTGACTACCCTGAGGTTAGTGTTCTAAGCCTGAAGTATGTCCACTATCTTTTGGATCAAGTAACATAACATTACATAAGTAATGAATATGTAACATAAATCTTTGAGCTTATCCGGCATAATATTGAATCGGTCGTAATAATCGTGGATAAATTCAAGTCAATGAATGTTCCTGTGCCAGTGAAACAACGCACTGGTCGACGTACCGGAAATATCGAAACCGTAAGTCCTTCAGTTCAATATCAGTCGATATATTAATGTCTTTCACAGGAATTGGGATTCTCTCGGTCTAGATTTTGAGTGAAGATCTTAGACTACACCCTTATATTATTATCATCATATTATCATATTAACTCAAGAACTGCAAGAACTGAACCTTCTTCATCATTTGATGTGCCCAAATTTATCCGATTGGACTCTGCAAAGGAAGTCCTGAATTTCATCAAGAAATCATTGTCATTGAAGCTCATTTTTAGTCTAATGGCTTTGTCAATAAGCATTACTGAACAGCAATAAAGCCACATATGCTTCGAGGGACATTGATTTCATGCCGGGAGGTGTGATTGAACCGTATTTTTTCGTCGTAGAAATAATTACCATGTTATGGTTAATGGATTACGATTTCATGATAATTTAGAGGACAATTTCTGGCCAGAACTGGATGGACTTGTCATCATCAGTGATATGTGATTCCAATAAGATGGCGCTATGTGTCACACAGCTGTTTAAAAACGATCTATTGAAGCGTACCTTCGCTAATCGTGGTATTTCGTGCATTAGTCCGGTCGAATGGCCACCTCGGTCCTGCGATTTAACGTTGTTGGATTTCTTTTTATGGAATTGGGTTAAGTTGTTGTCTTATGCCAACCAGTCATCAACTTTAGAGGAGCTCAGGAACAACATCGACCGCAGAATATCGTGTTCCTGCCGATATGTGTGGAAGAGTGGTGGAAATTGACTCCAAATATTCGATCGCTGCAAACGTGCTCGCCGTTGTCATATAAACGAGATCGATTTCCATACTTAAACTTAACGTGCATACTACACCTGGAATAAATTTCAGTTCGATACCTCAATTATTGAAATTAAAAGGGTGAAACAATGGATTCATGGGAAAAGTAAAAAGGTTTAAAATTACAATTTGAGAAATTTATTTGTGCAAATAACACAAGATTAATGTTACACATTGGAGTGTCTGTGGGATATGATATTAGGTGTTGAGGTTGCCTGAAGGGAAACCTTAGCTCTCCCCCTGAATTGAGGCTTTAGCGCTGAAGCTGTATTTTCTTCTTACTATGAGTGTTATGACAATTTATGATTTCCGTATGATGGTTTTGTGGTTTCTCTTTTCAACAAGGTTTGAAGAGGCAATGCAACTTGTTTCGAGATCACTTTTCTAACAGTAGAACATCTTTTCTATCACTGCCAATAAATATTATATATACAGGTTGGTAAAAATCCAACTAAAGCATGCAAAAATTAACTATTTTCGGTATTTTTTTAACTTTATTAGAAAGATTGAATATTGCCATTAGTTATGGAACACAATTCTATTCATGAAGCTGTAGGGCGTCCTGTCAAGGCAATTTTCAAAAACCTTGTTGACTTTTTCTGGTTCCGTTCGCTTAAAGGGCTTAAATGGTTTCTGAATTGTCCGCATGATATCAAAAAGTCTAATGGAGTCAAATCGTAGCTCCGAAGCAACCGATTGACACCGCCAAAGTGGCTGGTAACACGATTTATGACCTCTGCGCACGAAAGATCAATTTTTTTTTAGGCTATGTGTCATGACATCATCATATTGAAGCCAAAGATCGTCCAAGTCCATGTCTTCAATTTCAGCTCACAAATATTCGATAATCATGGCTCTTGACCGAAATTGCGTTTGCAAAAACATTTTCGTAGTAAAATAGCCCAATGATACCAACAATCCAAAATCCGCAATCAACTGTCAGTCTCTGCGGCAGCCTTGGTTTCTCGACAATTATGTGCGGGTTTTCCGATTCCCGGATGCTGCAATTTTGTTTGTTAACAAACATCATATTACTGGGTTTCCCCCATTTTTGCCGCTTCTGTCCCAATACTTAGCTGTCATTGTGTGAATGTTTCGATGATTATGAACTCACGTAGCCTAAAATCGTTCTAATAGGGACCGTCCGACTGTGGGTAAATAGCTTCAGTTGAGAAAAGACAATATATCTGATCTTATATGCAATATTAGGAAGACTGAAATCCTTTATTTTTGGCGCAGTGGAGGTCCTCTCTTGTTCATTGAACAAATTTCTAAGTAAAATTGTCGAATATTGTTTCTGGAATAGCACCTTCTTATCTCGTAAAACCGACGCTTCTCAATTCAATTCAATTTCAATTTATTTATAAATCGTAGTACAAGTAAGATCATAAATCTTTTATAGTACATAAAGCTCGTGGAAAACAATTAGAATTTCAAATTAAACTTAGTTAAATGAGCACAATCAAGAAAAATTAATTAATTCAATTCAATACAAATTAAAATATTTAATAAAAATACATTATAATTGTAAAAATAATAAATACTAAAATAGGAAAAGTTGTGATAGGGAAAGGTAATTAACCCTAAGCAAAGAATGAAGAAGAGGGGATAAGAAGAGAATAGCAGAATAAGGAAGATCAAACTATAGAAATTTGAACTTTGAAGAACATGCATACATAGACTTATAGCTGTCCGAAATGTGCATTTACTGCACTTTTGAATTACTTCGCTCCTGCTATTTGCTTTAGACTGGTTGGTAGAGTGTTCCAGAGTCTAGTGGTGTGGACGAGAAAGAGGCGCGACGTGTTCAAATACTGAGATGATAGTGTTATTAAGTTTAATGTACGTTGCGAATGTGCAAATTGAAGTTTTGAAAATAGATACAATGGTGATTGGGTGTGTATTATCTTGTGCATAAAAACAAAACATCTCAATTCCCAAAAACTTATGAAAATGGGATATGTGAGCATGTCTTCTTATTCCGAAGGCATACCTTACCATATCATTGAACGCAACGAGTAATTTGTGCTGAGAATATGTATCTTGTTTACAGTAGACAGGGATGGCATATTCAAAACTGGCACAAGCAGAGTTTTAATCAATCTCAATTTGGTGTCAGTTGGAGTAAAAGAGGAAAAGTGGCGCTATAGTCCGGGTGGACCTGGGCCTCAGTCAACAAGCGTCTCCAGCCAGCTCGATCCCTGGCTACCTCCCTCCAGTTTCGCTGAGGTCCCCTTCCAATTGTGTGCGCCACCTGAGTCCTGGCCTTCATCTACTGCGCTGTCCCTCGGGAGCGGATTCGAAGACTTTTCGGACCGGAGCATTAGTGTCCATGCGCTCTACATGACCCAGCCATCTCAGTCTTTAGATCTTCACTCTTTTGGCTAGGTCCAAGTCGCTGTACAGTCCGTACAGTTCGTCGTTGTATCTCCTCTTCCACTCACCGTCAATGCAGACGAGAGAATTTTTCTCTCGAAGCAACCAAGAACAGCCTCATCCATTTTGGATAATGTCGATGCCTCAGCGCCATAGAGCAGGACCGGGATTATTAAGGTCTTATAAAGGGTGACTTTTGTTGTCCGAGAGAGGGCTTTGCTACTCAATTGCCTTCTTAACCCAAAGAAGCAGCGGTTGGCAAGAGTTATTCTTCGCTTGATCTCAGCGCTGGTGTCGTCGTCTGTATTTATAGCAGAGCCTAGGTAGACAAAGTTCTTAAATACCTCAAAGTTATATCTGTCGAGGGTGACGTTCTGCCCGAGACGTCGATGTTGGTTGTCCTATTTTTTGTCGTTTTTGCTTGACAGCATATACTTGGTCTTTCCCTCATTGAACGCTAAACCCATTTCCGCCACTTCCGTCTCAATACTCGCGAAAGCGCCACTGACATCACGCTGCTTTCTCCCGATTATGTCAATATCGTCGGCATATGCGAGTAGTTGGACGGACTTTTGAAAGATAGTGCCTCTTGTGTTTGTTCGTGAGTTTTGCACTTATCTTTCAAGTACGATGTTGAAAACATCGCATGACAGTGCATCGCCTTGGGTAAATCCTTTCTGGACATCAAAGGTCTCGGTGAGATCTTAACCGACCTTGATGGATCAGCTTGCATTCTCCATCGTCATCCTGCACAGACGGACGATTTTGGCAGAGATGCCGAAACTAGACATTGCTCTATATAGCTCGTCTCTATAGATGCTGTCATACGCGGCGTTAAAATCGATGAATAGGTGGTGGGTATCGGTCTGAAGCTCATGGGTCTTCTCTAAGATCTGCCGTAGTGTGAATATTTGGTCGATGGTAGACTTTCCTGGCCTGAAGCCACACTGATATGGACCCATCAGGTTGTTGACGAATGGCTTCAGGCGTTCACATAATACGGCAGATAAGATCTTATATGCGATGTTAAGGAAACTGATGGCTCTGTAGTTGGCGCAGTTCAGAGGGTCTCCTTTCTTGAGAATCGGACAAACGATGCTGCGGCTCCATTCATCGGGCATACTTTCGTCCGATCATATTTTACAGATGAGTTGGTGTATGCTCCTTACCAAGTCATCGCCTGCCGCTTTTAAGAGCTCGGCAGTCAGGCCATCCACTCCAGCAGCTTTGTTGAACTTCAGCTTAGATATAGCTATCTTCACTTCATCCAGGTCGGGTGAACGGAATTGTTGGTCATCATCGACCAGGTTGAAAGGTTGATTCTGTTTTCACCGTTATACAGTCTGCAGAAATGGTCTTTCCAAATCCTCAGCATCGACTGCAATTCTACTCGTACAACGATGTCTGATCGTTCGATTGTTTTATAGATTGTATGGCAAGACGTTTTATCGTGCTGAAACCAAAGATCGTCCAAGTGCATGTTTGTTATCTTATCCCCGAAGCGATTTTACAAGAGATAGTGTATTATAATCTGTCCATATCTAAAGGTGTTTCGAACGAAAGAATTTAAAAGAAAGTCGAAAATTGAATCCACTTCAAAATACTTTTTTCCATTGAAATTTTCTAGCTCACTATTTTTAATTTGTTCGACGGTGGCGCCCTAACAACTTACGTTTTTTTCTCAGTGGTAAACCAAATACCGGACAACCGCATGGGTAATTCCCTCGAAAACAGTGATGCTGATGCATTTTTTTTTTTTTTTTTTTCTCATAGTTTGCAATAATTGGTTCACCTCAAGGGTTTTTCCTTTACATTGGGCATTGTGGTTTTTCATTTTGTCTAGATATTATATAAAGAATATCAGAGAAAAAAGAACGGATTTCGTAAATTTTAATACCTCATAGCATTTCCTGTGCATTGAACTTCCCCATTCCAGATTAAAAACAGCATTACTCACCTACACTTTCTTTAAAAAAAAAGTCAATAATCCTAATATGGTTATTAGATCTGTTTAGTCCGCTTAAAATGTCTGCTAATTAAATCATCACCATTGCGTGCTGATCACCCCATTGCTACAAATTAACCGCAGCAATGACTTAATTAGGAAAACAAGGTAATATTTCCGAGACTTTAAAATGTAGTGTACGATATTCAATATGCTCCATCCCTCTATTTAAACTACAATTGGACTCATGTTATCGGAAATACCCGAATTTCGGTATCACAAACACAAGTCAATTTTTGCATATTTTCGACAATTTTCATTCTTTAGAAATCGCAGTTACTAATAATAATAAAAAAAAACACAGGTGCGCAATAACTTGTTTGCGTTCTCAGCTTTCGTAGTTATAATAAATTAGCCATGTCACACAAAAGGTAGACCGACATATCTTGAAAACCCGTCAATTGTTTTTGAAATTTGGTGCCAAATTGATCTCTGAAAGAGTTTGAAATCGATAACAAATTTAAAATAATGTTGTTTAATTTTTGACATATAATAATAATGTGTCATAAGGAATGTTATAACTTTTTCTTTTAACTTTGGTTAACCAATGATATATGAGATAACACCCGTACAACCGTGTGTACGTACAATGGCATGTTGACAAAAATAAAAAGTTTTTCGAAATTCGCGCCTAGGTGTCGGTACTAAATAATTTGTGAAGTCTACCTTTTTTAATGTCATTTTTGACATTTGTGAAGTATAGTAGACACATGTACAATTTTAGCCATAGATTGTTCACGTTAGAACAACGCATTGAGGGTAGTATTCAAACTTACGAATATGGTCGATCTTTTAAAAATACATATCGTAAGATACATGATTTTTTTTTATGTATAGTAGACAATCGCCCAGAGTTAACAATTCAAAGGCTACTGAACAAATTTGAAGATACTAGTTCTGTCGAGGATCGGAAAAAATTTGGTATACCAAAAACTAGGCGCTTTACTGAGAATATGTCCTGTAACACAAGGCGTCGCTAATGTACCTTGAACATCAATATCACTACGTTCTCAGGCATTAGCCATTCATCCATCGACTCCTTAGCGTATGTAAACATACATAAGGATATGCATTTGGATTCACACAAAAATTCAATTAACACATGAATTAAAATCAACAGATCATTACACTGTCCTACACACATTTTGGTTCTTAGGATTTAAGACCTTCTTCTTCTTATTCTTTTATTAACCCTTTCCTCGTTATACGAACTTATGCATAACGAGTTTCCCATTTTTACTGTACGCTGCTGCTCCGCTTATGGGGTGGGCTAATGTCGCAGACCGCCGAACGCGTTTACATACTGCTCCGTCCTGGATCGCTTCAGTGGTTAGCCCTAGACGTTGTTGCGCATTTGCCAACTGAGAAATCCAGGAATTCTTTTTCCGACCTCGTTTACTTACAGTTGGAGTGACCGTAGTTGATAGTGCCTTTTTAACCGGATTTTCCGCAGATCTTCTTTGAACGTGGCAATACCAGCTTATTATATTCGCCTCAAGCTGTTCGGTTACCGAATTCTCTATATGTAGACTTCCTCTTATACGCGTAGATCTAATTCGTTTAGTAGCTCCACTAGACATCCATAAAAATTTCATTTCCGCTTTCGTCATTTTATTTTTAAACGATTCGTACATTGTCCAGCACTGAGAACCGTACATAAGAGCTAGTCTAACAACCGTGGTGTAGAGTTTCCTCTTCAATTTAAGTGGAAATTTTCGGACGTAAAAGATTTCCGAATTTTCCCGCCATTTTATCCACCCCACACTCACTCTTTGGTTTACGTCGTCATCACATTTCGCTTTAATGTTAACTATTGATCCTAAGTATGTACATGGAGATACGAGGGCGGGTCAATAAGTCCGTGACTTTTGGATTAAAACACAGATTTTTTGATAAAAAAATAATTTTATTTTTCAACGTAGTCTCCCTTGAGCTCTATACACTTTGTCCAACGCTTCTCCAATTTTTTTATCCCTTCCAAAAAAAATGATTTGTCGAGGTCCTCAAAATAGGCCTTTGTTTGCGAGATGACTTCATCATTGGAGTCAAATCTTTTTCCACCAAGCCATTTCTTCAGGTTTGGGAACAAGAAGTAGTCGCTCGGAGCCAAATCTGGAGAATAGGGTGGATGAGGGAGCAATTCATAGCCCAATTCATGGATTTTTGCCATGGCAACTGCACATGTGTGCACCCTTGCATTGTCTTGGTGGAAAAGAACTTTTTTCTTGGCCAAATGAGGTCGTTTTTTTTTCAAATCGTCATTGAATCGGTCCAATAAGTTGGCATAATATTCCCCATTGATTGTTCTTCCCTTTTGAAGGTAGTCAATGTGGATTATCCCGCGTGCATCCCAAAAAACAGTCGCCATAACTTTATTGGCTGACAAACCCACACTTGGCCTTCTTTGGCGCCGATTCACCCTTAGAAACCCACTGTTTTGACTGTTGTCTGTACTCTGGTGTGTTGTGATGGATCCATGTTTCATCCACGGTTACAAAACGGCGCAAAAACTCCTCCATATTGCGATTAAACAACGCCAAACCTTCCTGTGAAGTTGTTACACGATTGCGTTTGTGGTCGACTGTGAGCAAACGCGGCACCCATCTTGCGGAAAGCTTTCTCATGCCCAAGTGATCATTCAAAATTGAAACCACTGAGCCATGCGAGATCCCTACGGCTTCCACAATCTCTCGCACTTTCAATCTTCGGTCGGCCAACACCATATCGTGAATTTTTTCGATTGTTTCGGGTGTAGAGACCTCAACTGGGCGTCCAGGACGTTCGGCATCTTCAGTGCTTGTACGGCCACAACGAAATTCAGTAAACCACTTTTTTACCATTGAAATCGATGGTGCAGAGTCCCCATAGTATTTATCAAGCTTAGCCTTGGTCTCGGTAATGGTTTTTTTTCGCAAGAAATAATGCTTAATAAGCACACGAAATTCACTTTTTTCCATTTTCTCCTCAAATTAGTGAGTAGTCTGATAAAAATAGCTGTCAAACACAAACTAACTGACGCAGCAAGTTTAAATTTTGACAGGAGTCAACTGACAGATGCCTGTTGACAGGAGCAGTGTTGCTGTTTCAGTAAAGAGGTCAGAAATTCAAAAAGTCACGGACTTATTGACCCGCCCTCGTAGTTCTTTTCGGAAGAACGCAACGGATACGCAAATGGGCACGTCAAATGCTCCGTCTTTGAACGACTTATTTTAAATCTGTTTCTCTCTAGCGCATTTTTCCATGAATCTAAGGCGTTCTGCAAATCTTCGACGTTATCGCTTAGCATAACTGCGTCGTCAGCGAAGAGAATTGGCATTACAATTGCTTCGCGCATGCAGTCTTTTAAAAGATAATCGAATACTACGTTAAAGAGGAAAGGGCTAAGTGAGCTTCCTTGGTGCACTCCGACATTAACTGGAAATTCTCTCGTTAGTCCAACAGAGCTTTTAACCGCAGTTTTCAGGTTTCCGTTCATGTCTTGTATTATTCTAACATATTTTTCCGGTACCTTCTGAGACCTCAGCGCGGCCCATATGAGATCCCTAGCACTCGATCGAATGCTTTCTCGAGGTCGATAAATATAGGTACTATGTGTAAATCCTAGGATTTAAGACCTGTTTTTAAATATATCTAATAAGGTGATTTCAAAAATGTTAACTGTTTTTTGAGATGGGCAAAAAATGAGATTTTTAAAAAATACGGCTCTATTTTAATATTATACGTGAGGGAATTGTCTTCTAAGGGATTTTCTAGAATGAAGTTGTCTTGGACAATCACGCATAACTCCCCAGCCATAGTCTGCCATCATACCTACCCATCTTCGTTGATACTTGTTCTCCATTGTTTTTATATCTTGATGGAAGCGTTCTCCTTGTTCTTCGCTAAGATCTCCTAGGTTATGCCGAAACTGATCTATATGACTATGGAGGAAGTGTACTTTTATGCTCATATTACAGCCAACATTTTTAAATGTAAGAAGCATTTCCTTAACTAACTCTTCATAATTTCTTGTAATTTCTGAGAAAATTTTGTTCAACCGCTATAAAAGATTTCAACGCAAGTCATTCTAATTCAGTCATGTTCAGAAATACCTTAAAATTAGCAGAGCATTTAATTAATTAACATTTTTTCATCACTTAATCCAGGAAATTTCTGAGAAATATAGTGAAAACACTGTCCAGAGCTTTCTCAAATTGCTTCATTAGCCCCAATTTTATGTGCAAGAGCGGAAGAATGATTCTTTCTCGGAGAACTAAATGCCCATGTATCACATTGCTTGCACCAACGCCCATACCATCTCTCACAGGCCAATTTTGTTGGATCCAGTGTCTTGATTTTGCTCTACTGTCGCAGAGACAATTAGAATATGGATATCTTGTGTAGCCAACTTGTTGACCAAACAAAAAATTAACCATCTTCAAATCGACACAGATCACCCATTTATGTTCGACATATTTTATTTTCTGCAATAGAACTGAAATTACTTCATATTCTTCTTTCATACAAGTAGATCGGGCAATTGGAATAGGGGGATGTTTATTGCCATTATATAAAAGGACAACCTTGAGACTTCTTTTACTGCTGTCAATAAAGAGACGCCAGTCTCTTGCTTGATAGGTCTCCAAGCCCATGAAAATCAGCAAGCCTCGTGATGTGTTTGTATATAGCACAAAATTTTCAGCAGAAGAAAAAAATTTCAATAAATTTTGTTCTCTCGTGCGATAGAAAGTAATTCGCAAACATTTTTTTCTTTTTACCTTGATGCTATCAGCTCAGCACATCTCTTTGCAGGAACTACCCGTGAGTCTCTGATCAGACATTAAGCTAATTTTGTGAAAATGTTTTAGGTTCGATGTTTCTATAGAGCATTCAAAGTCATCACTTACTTGAGAAGCACTAGATCCTTCAATTTCTTTCTCCTGACATTGTGGTAGCCTCATGAGATACTGGTATTGGAACGTCTTCTGAATGAGGAATTGGTCTTATTGCTGAACAAATATTAGAATATTTCCGTTTGTGGCAATTGCTTTTGTTGATGCCCACTATACTTGTCATACAGGAGTAACAGTCGTAACGATGATTTTTTTTGTTTTCGCCAAATCATCGGTACTCCAAATTTCAAAGATTTACCTGCATCTTTCTCCCATTGTCGCAAATTTTACATACACTATGAGACGCCCACGCTTAACCTTGATTGCAAATTTCAATATTGAAGTAAGCAAAATACAAGCGGATCACATTGTTTTTTTTTTTTATTAATTTTCGCTAATTTTTGAAAATATATTCTCCACAAATTTAACAAAACAAAAACAAAACATTAACAAAATCAGGGTTGATAACACACCGTCTTAACTTACTAGCCATTATGAAATATTTAGATTTATTTTATCAATGTTATTGTGAAATCGAATTAGGCTTAACACAAACTAAACCGCGTTGAAAGTGGTGATTCGATAAAGTTGAGGAGAGCGTGGGAAATAAAGACGTAACGTCTCTATAACAGTGCGCTTGCAGAAGCTTGAAACTCCGAGGCGTCAGCGCTGGGCGCGCAAGGCGATCTTTATATGCGCTGGTAGATAGTAAACTAGAGGTGACTTGATTAAAAGGAAAAAAAAAAACTAATAGATATTATGTGTATATTACAAACAAAGCTGCACCATTTTTTTATTTTTGTAGGCTTGTGTAATCAATGCAAAACTTTCGTTCTTTCATACTTAACGCAAAATCATCTTTAGCAATGAAGCTCATTTCATATTGGATAGATTGGTCATCATACAAAATTGTCGGATCCTACGAGAAGAAAAACCTTAAATAATTTCAGAAAAATCATTACATCCACAAAAATGTAATGTTTGGTGTGGTTTTAGGGCTGGCGAACTCATGGGTAAATTTTTCTTTGAAGATGCAAATGCAAGAACTGTTGCTGTCAATGGAAAAGGCTGTACGCAAAAGATTGATAATTTTTTTTGGCATTAAATTAAAGAACAATACACAGACAACCTTCACATTTTCAATAGGGGTAACACATCACCTGTATGGCATCACAACTGGTCAACAGGCCTAAGTGGGTTGGTCCCTTTCCAACATCCACTTCAATCTAACCTAACCTAACACAACACGTGGCAATATTGGCCTATTGCAATCTAAAATACAACATGTTTCAAAGTCGATTAATTTCACGTAATCGTGACATTGACTGACCGCCTAGAACATGCGATTTAACACCATAAGATTACTTTCCATGGAACGTAATTGTTGTACATAATGTGGTATGAGCGAGTCCCTGAAAACTTTGATTTTTTGTATGAGAACTTTTAGGCACGCACGTTGTAGACACATATAAATAAGAATCATATTTACATAAAAGTAAAAATACCAGAAGTAATCTAGGTATTTTCATATTTTGTTTAAAAAATAAAAACATCTAGGCTCGACTTTTGGAAGACCCTTTGTTTTATAAAGCACCCATAGCGTGCGGCCTCTCGATTGAGATTAGCAATTAGTCTTCTTACACTTTTTTGTATGGGCTGTGATCCCCATACTCCCTATTACAAGTGAATAAAAGGACATTTCCCTCTCAGCTTAGCGTTTATTATGAAATAGTTAGCTTTTCGGCATTTAATTTCCCAATTCGACGGTCCCCATCTGTTATACATTGATGTCACCTTCAACCGAACGAAGCAAAGTTGTGTTAAGCCTCCCAGAAAACCTAGGGTTCTTGTATTTATTGCTAAAATTTTTCCATTTGTTTTAGCTTTCATATTTCGTTCTAGTGGGTGATTTTTAAGCGTTTGGTTTTTACTGTAAAAAAAATAATATAGCAAAATGTCGAAAGTGTAAAAAAACAGAAAACACTTGTCATTTACTTTTTTATGATTAGTTAATATAATTGTTGACCGCAACTACGTTTTAAGTAGTCCATACGCAGAGTCAAGTTCTGAGTCACTTTTTAGAGCATACTGCCTGGCATCGTCCCTAATAACACGTGGAATGTTTTCTTCCAAGGCTGCAATTTACGCTAGCTATTCGGCACAGACGAGTGATTTGATGTATCTTCATAAAAAAACAAGTCTAAAGGCGTCGAATCTGGTTGGCCAATTCACCGGTCCAAAACGAAAAATAAATTTCCCACCGAACTGATTTCTGAATTGGTCCATCGACTCGCATGCTATATGACATGTAGCGCCATCTTCATCTTCTAAGTTCATCTGGTGCATTTTGGTCAAAAAAAAAAGCTCGAAATCATTGCACCATAACGGGCGCCATTAACAATAGGATTGTTCTCATGGTCTTCTTTGAAAAAATACGGACAGATTCCACTGGACAATAAACCGCACCAGACAGATCATTTTTTCGGGTGCATTGGGAGCTCTTGTATTGCCTAAACTTGCTTATCGGACTTAATATGCCAGACATAAGCTTTGTGTTGATTGTCTGATTGTGGCTGAATTGCTTGTTCAGTAGATCGATTATGACGACCGTAATATCGTCGAAATGAGCGGAAAACATTTTTCACAGAACACGCGTTTTGATAATTAAATTCAATCATTTGTAAGCGCTGTTTAGCTGTTAGTCTTTCCATGATAAATGGCAATGCTAACAAAGCATTGATGACTTTGACACATGTCACAAATCACCCGTGAACTGTCAAAAATAGAACACCCGTTACTTGATAAGAAGCCACATTTCGCCTTAAGTTTATTTTAACGATATAGAATTTTATCACAAGAATTATCTTGTCATACCACCATTGCTAAAATCACAATCTGGAAGTCTAATTGTCAACCACTGACCAGCTGAGGGCGTATATCGGCAGTTATGCGGCGAATGATGGCGCGCATCATCCCTGGTTTATCGGAGTAGACTAAAGTCTCTAGTCTTACCACAAAAAATAATGCAAAGGCGGTATATCGCACGATTTTAAACCTAATTCAAAGACTTGTGTTTCCAATAAAAAAAAATGATTGTGGCCCACGTTGTATAACATATTGTGCCATTTTGATTAAGCCACATGTCTTCCACATTAATACCATTTAATTGGAGAATTAAAAAGTCAGTATTCATGGATTTCACCCTTTTTGAAAGAACATGAACCAATGACACCATCAGCAGTGACTTTTTGAATGCAACTGTGTTTCGAATAATGGCGTATGGATTAACTTCAATTCAAGCGTGTGACGCTATGAATGGGTACACGTCACACGATGCACGATGCCTTCTCAATGCTGCGCTCCATAGAACCAACAGCTTCACTGTACGACATCTCTGCGGATGCGTTTTATCAATTGGAGCATGCATGTAGAATTTGGATGCACAGTTTTGCTCGAGCCATGAGAAACCCATGGTTTTGAAGATATGATTTCTGCACCGGCTGGATTTTAGGCCTCGATCTTTTCTCAAATTGTTGCAAAAAGTACGGACAACGGCCGACGGATCATAAAGTTTTGTTAAGAGGCTTGGACTATGTCCCACAAGGATGGCTAGGCTTGTAAGAGTCCAGACTCTCTGTGATTTAAACCTTAAATCGCAGGAACAGTCTTTCACAATTTAATTGATCTAATATGGAGTAGTAAATAAGTGCTGAATGCGGTGATCATAAGATCGAAAAGAAGTTTTAGACCGGCCGTAATCAATACCAAGGGTGGATCTGGTGTCGTCAACACAGGCTCCAACATTGGTATAACCGAAAGATGGTGAGCTATGGTTAGACGTATTCTGGCTCAACGTATGTATGGGCATCCCATGAACTCAAGTCTTAACGAAAGTTGTTAATGTAAAACTCTGACCTAATAGGAGTAGTTGTACCATTCTCCTAAAGCGTAATGAACCCAATTCTTCAGTTATCAAGAAATCGTTGTTCTTGGTTCTGTAACACTCATCAGTCACAGTGACAGTCTAACTGACTCTGTTCTTAATAAAATATGACTTTATCATATCTTCGCACTTTTTACGGAAACATATTCAAGTCTTTCATCAAAACTCGTTCTAATTTAATGTAAAATCTGCACCTATTGCGAGGATATTCTCGACTACAGAGGTATCTCAGTTCGCGTCATGGGTGCCACTATTCAGCGCCCAGTGCGAGTCGCCATTTACTGTGCTGACCGAGTTGGTGACGAGCTCAAGAGCCATTGAGCCAAAGTTTTCAAAAAATTACATCATAATACGGATATATTCTTATGCTTTACTAATGTAGTGCACGATGGTATCGGTATGAGAACATCTTCGGATAGTGTCAAAACTTTTGCGCCGCCTTATAGGCAAGTCCAAAACCTATCAAGACCAAAAGCCAAAAATGTCTCAAAAATTTATATATCTTATAGTTTTTTTTTTTTTTAATTAAGTCTTAATTTTTGTAATAAATTATTTTAATTTGTTTTCTTCAAGTGGTTCTTACGTTTGTCAATTGCTGGGATGTGAAGTGGGCTACATGGGTTCAGGATATCTTCACCTACGCCAAGCTTTTAGCTCTGTTTATCATTATTTTGACTGGCATGTATCAATTATCCCAGGGTAAGCAATTAAAAGTATATTTACAGAAATAAATTCTAATATTACTCGCCCACAGGCAAGACGGAATACTTCACATTCGATAATACAAATACTCAAGTGACATCCATTGCGTTGTCATTCTATTCAGGATTGTTCGCCTACAATGGATGGTAAGTTGTCTGGAAACCAGAAACCAATTACGAAGTCATCTTCTGCTTGTACTTCTCCATTAACTCATGTCACGCCACAAACTAATCCTATTAGAGATTTAATCAACAAGCAAGGCAACTTATTCTTTGTGAAACACTCATTCATTTTCCTTGCACTACCTACAGGAACTACTTGAATTTTATTATTGAGGAACTCAAGGATCCAGTGAAGAATCTACCAAAAGCCATTGCTATTTCCTGCACTCTTGTAACAGTCGTATACGTGCTGGCTAACGTTGCATTCTACACAACTTTGTCACCCGATGAGGTATATGGCTCTGAAGCTGTCGCTGTGACCTATGCTGACAGGATATTTGGAAAATTTGCATGGACAATTCCTGGTGAATAAAACTTTATGAAATATTTCTTTCAGTAGATTATAAGTTCCCTTATCCTTATAGTATTTGTGGCGCTTTCAACATTTGGTGCGGTCAATGGAATCCTCTTAACATCATCGCGTCTCTTCTACGCTGGAGCCTGTGAAGGACAAATGCCAGAGATTCTTACAATGATTCAAATACAACGATTTACTCCTACACCAGCTGTCCTTGTGATGGCATTACTTTCCATGTTGTATCTTACAAGTTCCAATATTTTTGCGTTGATTAATTATGTCGGATTTGCCACTTGGGTAAGTTGATTGCGAATACTCCTAGTTGTTCCCTAAGGAAATTACTTTCAAATTGAGGACTTAATACAATATTTTGTTTTCCTTTTTAGTTGAGTATCGGTGTATCAGTCCTTTGCCTGCCATGGTTGAGATGGGCTCAACCCAATCTACCACGTCCAATTCGTGTCCCCTTGGTGTTCCCTGTTATTTACTTGCTGGCTACACTTTTTGTCACCATTGTTCCAATGTACGCGAGTCCGGTAGAGACCGGCTATGGTATACTGATGATTCTCTCAAGTGTTCCAGTGTATTTGGTATTTATTGCGTGGAAAAATAAACCAATGTGGTTCCAGAAATCCATGGGTAAGTACTTTCGATAAGCACTAACCTAATCAATCCATTCCTACACAAACTTTTTTATTTTTGAAATTTATCATGTGTGTCCTTACTCACGAGGGTGATTTTCCAATGTGTTCTTCTAGGTGGATTCACGCAAGTTCTGCAAAAAATGATGATGGTTGTTCGACCTAAAACTTCTTCAAAGGTTTTTATTTTTGTATTTTTTATTTTATTTATTTTTTTTTTTTTATTTAAATATTTTTCTTATATTTTCTATTATAGTTTCGCATGATTTAGGGGAAAAAAAATATTTTTTATGCACTTAAGTTATAATAAAAATGTAAATTATTTGCACAGAGTAGAGGTATGATTTTGTGTCCTTGAATATGTTTAGTTTGATTTGAAATTGTATTTTTTCGATTTCTTTAATTTTAATTAAGTGTCCTTGTCATGTTTTATTTTAGAGAGTTTCAGTGGGTACTCGTTCTACGAGTTTTGATTTTTGTTCATGAACGGTCTAGGTGTATATATATATTTTTTTTAAATTCATTTTTATCTGAGTTTATTTACTATATTTTAATTGCTGGTCTTTTGATGTAACTTCACAATTTAAAAAAAAAAAACACTGTAAAAATATGTCGATAACAGCTGTATGCCTTATGCCCCACTTTGTTCTAGATGTTCCAAAAACTTATCTAGGAAATCGAATACGGAAAACCTTAGCCGGATTTAGGTGAAATTTCAAACTAAACGCAGATTGATCTCATGAAAATCGGCCAGAGCAAACAAGACCAACAATCTGCTGGAGATTAATACACTTGAAGCGACTGAGAATTTTCATTGGTCCTCGCTAGCATCGATGCTTCTGGGCTCTAGAGCAATATTACGATAAGAGGGCTCTTCAAATCAGTTTTCATGAGTGAGTGAGTGGGTCTTGTAAGATGTTTTTTATGATCGAGTGTATGCTACAAAATGTAAATTCTAACTCATTAGCTAAGGTTAGTGCCGCCATATGCCAAATTGCCTCTGAACTCTTGTCGGAGATCTTTTTCAAAGAGGAAATCTAATTCAGTCTAAGTCTAATGAGGTTTGGCGAAAGTCGTCAGGAAAAGCAACCAAATTCTTAATAAGCCCTAATAGTGAAACCCCAAAAAGGAACAGGCTTGTAGTATTTACTAGATTTCTAAGCTGCCACGTATAAACATAGGCCCCAGCCGATCTTATATACAGGTTCTTCCATCAACTAAGCATTCTTCATCTAAAACTCCATCTGCTTGTACTTTCAAGGTGTTCTCGAAAAAACGTATTTTTATTGTCTACTAGACAATTTCACATCTTTCCAGTGTCAACAACAGTCTAGGTGTAGTTCATGTTTTCATTTTATACACAGTGAGAGGGAATGTTCGATTTTTTGTCAACTCATGAGGAGAAAAATTATGTTTGGACAAGTCCGTGTCTCTAGAAAATTAAGTTAGTATTTCTGCTTCTGTTGTTCGCTAAAACTTTGAACTAGGTCTGTCTGTAGACCAACCCACGCTGCTACCGAACTACCGACTAAATTTACCCCCCCGAATTGAGCCGGTGGTATAAGTACTTATCGTTCTAACCCCTTCAATCCTACCAAATTGTTGAAGAGCTCTTAAAATTAGGAAAAGCTGTGAAAGATTCTTAGGAATCGCATACAAACCGCTTAGATGCTGCTTCGTGTCTTCTGGGATATCTTAAGGTTTTTTTTGTTTTGTGAATCAGCTAGGCCCAAATAGAACATAGGACGTCAATAAAACATGCACGCTATTGTTTTCGATCTTTTATAGTACAACGCACTTGCTTTTATATATCTAAATTTTCGCAGAGATATTAATTTCCCTTCGATTGTTCTTTTTTAAGTCTACTTAGAGTGTCTTACTTCATATTCCCATTGCATTTCATACTCCCCAATATTTTTGAAGTCTATTGATTCTTGAGCCTTTATGCAATGTAGTTAGCCGTTTAATTGCGGTAACAAAAGATCCTTTAGATATTTCTAAAACATTTATTTACTCGTACAAAGGCTTACAGCTTCGATGAATGTGACGGTATTGGTACCTTTCTAGTTAACCTGTTTTCACATTTGATCGGAACAGCTTTACATTGGTTTTTGACTTACAAACATTTAAACCTTATTTGTTGTTCATCTCCGATTTGTACCACGTTATTTTGAGACCATTCTTCATAGATGTAGAAAGCTGCTTGTTTTCTTGATTTGCTATCCGCACAGGGCTTTTGCTTTGCCCGTATTTGTTCGCTTTTGACTCCTAGTTGTGGCCCAACTGGTGCAGGTATGAGCACAAGCAAACGTTTTTGACGTAGACATGATGCCATTGTCCATTTCAGCCTCATGTTTCCTGTAGACAGGCACATCCAAATCACACCACTGATTACCACAATAAATACAACTCAACCCTCTTTTACACCACTGTAAACTTCAGATTCCTCTGCTAAGGGGGCTGCTATCCTCGCTAACAATTCAACACATTCACCGATCCGTCTCTAAGAGTCTGCTGTAAGTCAAGTGCTTTGACTTTTTTGCCTTCTACCAACAATGGTATCTATTTCAGACATTAAAACGTTGCTCTGGTTGCTGATGCTCTCAGAAGCAATGGTGCTGATTGTTTCCCTGTTTATGTCAAGGTGGTTCCTTACCTCTTGGAGATCACGAACTCTGTCGATGTTTTACCCAGATATCCTTAGTTAGTTACAGGGATTGCTGTTAACAAACGCAGTATGGAGACCTTGAAAGACTCATTAGTTGCCGGTCTCTCCTTTTTCCGATGTCAGATTCACATTTGAATGCAATATCTAAAGCGTTGGCTAAGAGTCAATTTGGTTCGATGAACATATATTCTATCGATCAATCGAGCCCAGATGATCCCGTAATAGTCGTTTTAGTAAAATACTGGCCCTCCAGACAACTGGCGGTTGACGTTGTAAAAACCAAGCAAACCTTCGTTGATTTCATTTTTTGTATCCCCAATGCCTTGTGGGCCGTTCAAATTTATGTGCGTGAAGTTGTATTTGCGTTATGACTTGAATTGAAAGCTGCACTCAGTATGATACAGAAATCGTTTTTGCTATCGTATTTTTGAGAAGTATTGCACTGGATTATTGATATGTTCCTGACCTTACCTTGAACGTTGCCCTCAATGTTATGTTACCATAAAGTAGATTTTAGCGAGTGATTTTCATTGGTTTTCGAGACTGCCAGTTTCGGAGAGTTGGATGTTGTCTTTTCACTGTCTAATTTTGCTTACTCCTAAGGTGTCCAATATGCACGGTCTGAAATAACGTTATAATTGTAGGAATCTAGAATTTTTCCATTGCCAAGGAGCGTCTTGACATTTTGGGATCCAATTTTTCTCCGTGGTCGACAGCCAATGGTCGTAAAGAAAATGTTTTTCATTATGCGAGGCGTAAGTTCCGGGTCGGAGCAATAAAAAGTTTTACTGTTGCTGTTTGCAACGTCGCAGACCAATCAATACTTGACCGACTTCACAATGAAACAAAGGATTAGCCACCTGCTCTTTTCAAATTTTACAACTTTTGAAACCAGGACTTTTAGTAATGGTCCGGGTGTTCATCTGCAAAGGCGGCATCTCTTTTTTTTTAGCGAACCAGCATTGATCGACCACACAGCTTCCAGTAGTCGTTAGCCACCGCTGTTAATAGTCGTTAGCCACCCCAAAGTCATAATTAATTTGTTTCCTCCAAAATTACAAAATAAAAGCGTAATTATTTTTAATGGTACATTGTAAATAAAAGTAGACGACAGTTAAATTTTTCTTAGACTAAATTTGTATATAGAATATGTTGTGCGTCCACGATCAATATGTACTCTTTTTTGAATAAGACTATTTGCTTTTCCTTCGGACACCTGCTTGCTAAACAATTGCAAACAATCGTACGCCAACTAGCAGACCAAATATTTATGTAAACTTTGTTTAAGAAGCAACTTTTTTTACTGTCCTATTCGTATACAAAAAAAAACGAAGTGTATAAACAGCACACGAAACAATTAAAATCTAACGCACGTGCACTTTTACTATTATGCTAGCAAATTTTATTCTAAACATTTTTTTTATAAAAAAAAAGAAAAATAAACGAAACAAAAATAAAAGATCTAATTTTTATTTGTTTCTTTCTATTTTCAGTAAGCATGACCATTTTCCTGCAAAAGATGCTCATGGTTCTAGGAAAGACCAAACCAGCTCAGGTGTAAACACAAAATAAAAAAAAACACTCATAATAAATATTTAATTTAGATTTTATTGATAACGTAAAACACAAAGATAAAAAAATTCATCACAATTTTGCATGCAAAAGAAATAAGGAAAAAAGCAAAACAAAAAACAATTCGTCAAACGTTCCATTGCTGTCCGTACAAAATAATGTTTTTCGAGAAATTTTATAATATTTTTATTTTTATCTTAAATATTTGTTTTTTAACTACTTTTAAAAATCCAACCTCAATGCTAAGCATTTGAATAACAAACAGAAAGATACATGAACTGTTGTAGTGCATATTTACGTTTTGTTTATTTTTTATTTTTTATTTTTTAATATTACAAGTATTTTTAATATCTCGAAATAATTTAAGTTTAAATTATGTATACGTGAAATATGTTTTTTTTTTCTGTTAAGTTAATGTTTATTTTAAAAATAGAAGGTGCGTTTTGAACACGAGATCATTTTCCATTGAGATATTACTTTATTTTATTATTTTATTATTTTAAACTTTTTTTTTTTATTTTGTAATAAATATTAATTTTGTCCCTAATTAATTTGATTGATTTTTTATTTAATTTTTTTTAATGTCCCGCAGTTAGAGCGAAAGAGATGAGAAGAGTGAATCTGTTAGCTAATATGTTGCAATGTTTTTTTAGAAAGCCCATTCAAAAAAGGTTTACTTTTGGCTTATTTTCTTGGCTTATTGATATGAAACACAATGACAGCACAGAGGCCTCGAATGTTATAACTGGCTCCGGTCAGCGCAGCTTTAAGAATTAAGATAATAATGAAATATATCACCGAACCTGGCCCATATTTGGACCATAATTTTGAGGTAGAAACTTTACTATGCGACACACAAACTTTTCTTTCTCGGTGTAGAACTGCGAAAAAACAATATTTACAGGCAAGAGATAGAATATATTTTTATATACTCGTACATATTGGATTTAGTGTGGCGTTGCTTGCATATAAAAATGCATCTAATTGATTTCATTAACCAGCTTTTTCCCAATGTCAGTGCAGTCTACAAAGCCTTGGGTTTTCATCCCTCATTCGAGCGACTCATAATCAGATCCACCGCATGTGAGAACTGTACTTATAACTACAGCTATGATTTCATCGCATTTTTCATAATCTATTTTTGTCCTATCGGTTTTGACTTTGTCATTTTTTACAACAACTGATACTCTTAGATTGGGCTACAGACACAACCATCGGCGTCTCCAGTAACCGCGGCATATAATTAATGGCTTCCAAATGCGCACTCTAAGTCGGGTGAGGTCTATATGGATGCTAAAGTCCATGCTCCTGCACCATAAAGCAGGAATGGGATGAGGAGATTTTTACATAGAGTCTCCTAAATGTTTCTTGACAAAAACGAGTACTCATTTGCCTTTTTAGATCAAAGCAACAGCGATTGTCAAGAGAAACTTTTCGTTTGATGTCTGATGAGATGTCAATACTAGATTTTGCAAAGTCCCTGACTACCTCAAAGTTCAAGCTGTCTTTTATGACTATCTGGAAGTAGTTGTACATATTTTTGATGTTGGCTTTGATGTTTTGACATGGCAGAACATTGCCTTTTCTAAGCCCTTTCTTTGACATCAATGGTCTTAAAGAGATTTTTTCCTACCTTTACGGAATAGTGAGCGTTCTCCTATGACATGCATCTGCATAGCTCATCTCTATAAATGTCGTCATATGCGTCGCTAAAGAATTGGCGCATATCAATTTGGATATCTTGGGTTTTTTTTCCAAAAATTACCGTCGTTTGAATTTTTGGTAGATTATGTGTTTACCGGGCCTGAACCTGTCAAGATAGGGAGCAATCAGATGGTTGATACGTGGCTGTAAGCATTTCAGATAAAATCTTATATGTGATTCTAAAAAGACTGATGTCCTTTCTTGCAAAACCAGACAAGAGGTCCTAAGGTGGCATTACTTAAGCATACTTTCTACTCTGGAAAATAGTTTGTGCATGCTCTCATCTCCAGCTGCCTT
Organism: Volucella inflata; assembly: GCA_928272305.1. NCBI lineage: Eukaryota > Metazoa > Arthropoda > Insecta > Diptera > Syrphidae > Volucella > Volucella inflata. The sequence continues at coordinate 185,850,624 of OV743716.1, forward strand.
AAGTATCTAAATAGGTATGCCGTCTTGCCCAGCAACTTTGTCATACTTAAACTTGGATATTACTCAAATTTGACAGCCCAAATTAAATGGTCTAAATTCTGTCTATCAGTGAGATTGGGTTTGTTGTCTTGAATGCGCACTTTTCATGTTCGTTCTCTTTCATACGAAGACGTTTCCCTAGTAGAGCCCTCATTCTTCTATGTAGTGCCGCTTCGAAAGTAAATTGTTTGCTTCAATTCTTATCAAAGCAGAGGTTTCGAGGAGTGAAATCCATGACAACTATTACGGCGTTTCTGATTATTTCTTGTTATCGATACCACTGGTCTTAAACACTTGAAATTGGTTGCATAGTTGTCGAGAAGTTGGTTAATAACGATCACCATTCAACGTTAGATCTCCTAACATTATTTCTTGATTGGTGTAGTGTCTGAAGCCGTAACTTGACTACAACGAGGTAGTGATCCCGGTCTATATTGGCCTCTTAGAACATTTAGTCATCTTTTTCACATAGGGAGTGCCTTACGTCGATTGCAACACGATCATACAATAAAATCTATGGCGCATCGGTATGACCGGAACATTAACAGGCTTATTTTTCAAGGAGGGTATTCAAGCCCACTTAAACCACATTAGTAAAAAATTGTTTTATGGAGTTTAAAATGTTTTAAGTAACCATTTTGTTTTATTGAATTTTTTTTACTATCATTTTTTTTCAAACTTTATTTACATTTTCCAAAAAACCGAAAAACTTTTTGATCTGATGTCATTTTAGCGACTTACTGCCACTTAGCATTTGTACTGATCTAAAAAAGGAACGAATATACTGTATGATATATGTATACCTGCATAACCATCCAAAATGTTTTATTAATAATATAATCATTCACACTGTAACTACGAAAATTGTAAAAAATTATAAAACCATATCAATAGAGACGTTCAAGGCTTTACTGTCTAATTCACAAAGCCTAGCTGCAATACAAAAATGTTCATTCGAAAATTCCAAATCCATTCTAAGATCTGTTATTCGACTATTCTGTTTTGTTATAATAATTTTAATATTCGAAAAAGAATATAAGGTTTTCAAAAAAGCCCAAAAAAAAACAATATAAACTGAGAAAGCATTGATATTTCGTATTTATGAATGTAGATGTAAACTTAAAATAAAAGAAAACAATTGAAGAATTTATGTAAAACACATTTAATGGGAATTCGTTGACAATAATTATGTTAGAACATATATTTGTATTAAAAGTATATATAAAACAAATAAATTTTCTGTAAGAAAAAAAACATATACATATACTGAACTGTTTAAATTTTATTTAGAATTATTATATATGTATGTATGTATAATTGTTATAGTATTATAATTTATGCAGAAACATAATAAATGAAAACGAAAATCATCGCTTGAATTTTTAAACAACTTGAACGAGCTTTATATTTTCTAGAAATTACTTGCCGAACATAGTGTGGGGTATATAACGGATCATTCTTATTCTATCAAGGCTGCTTTCGAAGAAGATATGATACTTACAGTGGTTATGAAAAGTTTGATTTCAAGAAATAAAAGATCTTCAAGTTTTAACGAGCTATTGCCCTTTTTAGGGCAGGTATGGATAATTCCAAAATTATTACCAAAGCACTAAATCCAGATATTAAAGCTTACGAAAAAGTTTTAGGTAGTGCTACACTAAATGTCCAATTGCCACCCAAGTCTGAATTAAGAAGCTCTCGACTGAACGTCAATAGAAGGACATGCATTTTCCCTTTTTTTTTAAAAGATAAAACGAGTTAAACGGCTGAAACTTTTATGGATAATTTCAAGTACATTTTCGGATGTAGTGGTAAAGGGACGCACCATTTGAGGTTTGCTTGAAAAGTTCTGTTCCGGAAATTTCGGCGACAATTGACGTTGAAATTTTTGAGCAAAGGAAGATCCTTACTCACTTACTTTGGATGGGGCTGCACTTCGCGTTGGACCTGAGCCTCAGTCAACAAGCGTCTCCTGTCAGCTCGATCCTTAAGCTGCCTTAGGTCCCTATTCATTTGCGTGCGCCACCCGAGTCTCGGTGTTCCTCTTCTGTGCTGTACCTCGGGGGCATTGGATCTTCACTCATCTGTCTAAGTCGACGTTCATACAGTTCGTAGTTGTATCTTCTTCTCCACTCACCGTAAATGCAGACGGGACCGAAGATCACTCGAAGAATTCTTCTCTAAAGATGCAGTCATACGCGGCCTTTAAATCGATGAATAGGTAGTGTATATCGATCTGACGCTCATGGATTGACTCCAACATTTACAAACACTTCAGAAGGTCACCTCGCTTGAAGATCGGAAAAACAATGGTGATGTTCCATTCATCGGGCATACTTTCGCCCGACCATATTTTAGAGATGAGTTAGTGTATGCTCTTTGACAAGTCATCTTCTGCCGTTTGAAAAGCTCGGCAGTCAGCCCATCCGCTCCAGTAGCTTTGTTGGTCTTGAGCTTAGATAAGGTCGGGTAGACGGAATTGTTGGTCTACATCGTCCAAGTTGAAAGATTCATTCTGCTTGACAGCAATATTAGGTTCTCACGCTCTTTCTTTTTCTTCCTGAGAAGCCGGTGTTCGTCTCTCCTCTTGCTTAGCTGCATGTGCTTGCCGGCATTCGTTATCAACCAGGGCTATGACGAGAGACTCGATCGGAGAAGGATTTGGCGATCTCTTGCGATTGTAGCTGTCCCAATGAAATCCCCACATGACACATGATCTTTTGCATAGCTCTGCAAAATCCCACGATCTTGGTGGCGTTACATCAACAGTTACATGTGGATTTCAACTTCCCCATATGCAACAGTTTTGATTGTTAACGTATCAACCGAGTGAAAAATGAACCAAACTTTGATTTTCAAGCAACCAATTGGCATATGTTCTACGCATTCCTGGTCAGCTCGATTTAATTCTGTAGATGTATTCGATGGCGATGGCGTGATAGTTAGCTCATTGGACTATCACGCAGAGAGTCTGGGTTCGATTCCAGACTGGGTCACCAACAATTTTTCAAATCGCCATCACCCTTTCGGCGGGCAATGGCAAACTCCCGAAAGTAAAAATGCCTACGAAAGAGAGCTTCTAAGAAGTGCCGTTCGGACTCGGCGATAAACCGTAGGCCCCGCTCAGATGTGACAAAAATGATAACATGAGCAGCACAAATGAGTGCTAGGCCATGGCCCATACCGGGCTGCCAGCGCCAGTGTTTTTTTTTTTTTTAGATGCAAATCCTAATGCTAGTATATTTTCGATAGATTTGGACCTTCTTCACGGCAGCAATATTTTCTGTAGAGCTTACATGACGCATCCATGGCCTTAACTCGTCTATAGCAGAGGCTGTCTCTTTGAATTTGTCTTCATCTCATTTTGACTCATTGCCACTGATCTTCGATGCTTGATGCTGCCGAAGTGGGCCTCTTGAGATATTAACAGAGACCCGATCGGAAAAGAATTCGGCGATTGTAGTTGTCTGGTGTCGAAATTTCCCACAGCATTAGCTTATCTAATACGACTACACGTATGAACATTGAATAAAAGTCGTTGTATTCAATAAATCCGTCAATAACTGAAAAGAGGTAGACGAATCACAAGTTTTGTGGATAAAAGCCATTTTGGTAAATAGGACTAACGCCATCAATAGTTCTTTGGTCGAAATATGTCCTGTCGAAGGCCTCTAAGGCGCTGCCAGCCTTCTAGCTGGGTAGCTTTCGAAAAGACATGGGCTTGTCACTGCGGAGGGTTCTTTGGATCATAGCTTATACGTCGGTTATCTGGTAGAATAAGCTTTCACGTCATTGTGATTTTTTACCAAACGCTTAGAATGGTTTGTCTGGTCGGCATGCCGGGCTCTGCTCTAAATGCTCTGATGAATTTCTCTCTCTCCTTGATATACATATGACACGGCCTGCACACTCAAATCCATCTTCCGTCTGAAGTGTAGTGGTATTTGGCGTTGACTGTCTTTTGACTCCAATGCACCGATACGAGTTCCATAGTTCATGTTACTGGAAAAAACCAAACCACTGTGCCCAAAAATGGTTTTCACTCGAATGAAGGCAGGTCTTCTCGGAAATATGGACAATCCTGGTGATAACCAAGCAGCGCCTTGCTGAACTCTCTTATAACTTCCCAGCTAGTTCGAGAGCGCCAGACTTCGTTTAGCGTGGTCAGAAGGCTTGCTTCACTAAGTTTTGTGTTGTCCCAGATTAGAAATGAAATTGACAAAACTCGCTAAGCAAGGCTCAATAAAACCCTCCAAGTTCTCCGCAGGGGCCAAACGAATACACCTCAACATCAGCAATTTCCTCCTGTCCTTCTTGGTCAGCACCTTACTGTGGTGGGTATAATGGAGACGCCTTATTTTGACGATACCCCGGAACAACACATCTGCCCATGCTCGCATCAGGCTATCAGGAAAAAGCCCAAAGAGCAGAACGACAAAGATGAAGCCCTCCCCTCTATTTCCAAAACCAAAAGAATGGCAGAATAAATACCGGAGCCTCGGTTGTATCGCTTCCGAACTTGAATGAGCTGCAACCGCTCTTCATTAACATCCTCAGCCGGGTTTGATAGTCAAAGGTTTCGTACACCGCGATTTACGCCAAAACCTGTGGGGAGCTAAAACTAAATACGAGTATATCAACAAGTATTTACTCTATTGGAAGTCCATTTTTATTTTATTTGCTCTCTATTAAAATCTACATGTCAAAATAATATACCTCATGACGGTATGAAAATATGAGAGAACAATAATGGCTTTCGGCTTGTACAAAAAGAAAAATGTCTGACAATTACATTGACAAGAGAAGAAGCGGGTGAGGGTTTAGAGATTACAAAAATAAAATTACAAACATTTAAAATGATAAATTCGAACAATGAATAGATATTTTTGTTGTGTTTTGATTGAATCAAATGATCACACGATAACATGAATCCGAAATGCTGTACAAGGCCACAATAGGAGTGTTATTCTTCTCGGACAATAATTTGACAATCTCATCGAAAATATTTGATATATAGCGTCTATGCTTAGGAAATCTACCAAAAATAAAAGGAGATTTGAATAAATTGATGAAATAACAAAAAATGAATGGCAAGCAAACCTTTCTATCACATTATTCACTTCTTGCTCAGTCTCTTTGTGTTCGACTTCTCGGGGATTTATAGCACCGGCTAATGCATTAATTGGTGACCGTTGCAGGTCCACCACAAGGACGGTGAAGTTTTCTTTTTTGCCAAATTGTAAGAGAGTCGTTGTCATTTGTTGTGTCACCTAAAGAAAGATGAATTAAAAATTGTTAAAGTAAAAAAGATAAACTTGTACTAACATGATTCTCATAGCGTCTACGGAAATTTGCTGTCATCCTTTCATGAGTCATAAACACAACTTGGACTTTGGGCAAATGGCTAATTAAAGCGCTACTGTTCTTAATACTGCTACTTGAGGCTGATAAACTTAATCCGGAGAAACTTTGCACTGTGTACTCCAACGAGTTGTGATCGTTCTTGAGTAGTTTTTGTATATATTCGACTAATTCGCAGTGAGTTACATGTCGCTCTTGAAACCGATCACGATCCCATGAACGTACACGTAATGAACCATTTTCTGCGACCAGAATTACATGAACCGCACCGAGTTCTTTGGCAAGATCTTGAGCTTCGTCTGCTCCAGTCGCTTCAACTATTCCGCTACGAATGCCGGCTGACCAAAGAATGCGCATTATGTATGTAACTTCCTTAAGTGGTGGCCTTGAACCAGTTACACAAACACCTACATCAATCGCTCGGCAATCTTCCTCACAATCAGACCCAACTGCAGCGACTAACTTGTCTAAAGAAAATGACAATCCGGCGCCACTGATACCACGATTGGGAATATTCACGTTGAAGCTCTGCGCCTGTTTCTGAAACTCTACTAACATTGTGTCGTAGCGCTCACCAACTGCCAAAACCGATGGTCTTGATGATCTATTTGGTTTCAGATTGGCAATCATTTGCCAAACAATACCACCCGAACTTGCACGTTCAAAACTTATAGGAAGACCCGCACACACATGAATGGGACACTAAAAGAAACAAAAAATCAGAACAGAACAGAAAATAGAAAGTGTTTATTAACTTACAGTGACACCAAGGTTCTTGGCAAGCATGACAATAGCTTCCAGTTCTCGAATTGCCGCTTTAGCTAGTGATGAAGCCTCTCCCTTACCACGGACTAGAGATCTTAAAGCTGATTCATCCGCATTGGTCCTTGGTCCACCGACAATAAAATCAGCTAATAGCAAATCAATTAGCGCACTTGCGCTAGTTTTAGACTTCTCCATGATGGCAGTGACAGCAGAATGAAAATAAAACTTCGACAGCCGTCCTTCGATGTAGTCGAGGATATTACCAAACAAATCCGCATACATCGTCTTTGGCACGTTGCAATAAATAAGTATGGAGCGCAACAGGTTTGTATGATTCATTCGAATGCAAATATTTCTCTCGCGCAAACGTGGAATCTCATTAGTAATCTCATAGGCCACAGAGAGAATTTCCGCATCAATCAAATGATTACCAGGCATGGGCGTAATAATGTCAAATGCGCACTCATAATTCTGCTTCGGATGAAAATTGAAAACTTTTTTCTCTCTGTACACGCGATCAACGGAATATCGCCGAATCATATTGACTCCACTCATGGCAATATGACGAGCGAACGGACAACGTAAATCGCTAGGCAGTATTACAACTCCACCGGAATGGGTCATCAGTTTGACAGGATTCAGCCAGGAATTGCTGTTTTTCGAGAATGGTGTGAGCAATGGTGTGTCCACCTCGATGGCACCATGCTTCCGAAACAAATTAACCACTTTTGACTGAAAATGCAAAGTAAATTAACGCAATAAATACAGAAATTCACATATAAGATACCTTAACGAACTCGATTAAGGGATTAAGCGACACTAATCCTAGATGGTAGGTGTGCTCTAAAACATCATCGCTCTCCTGTTGCAGACATCTAGCAACTAAATGTTTGTACGCCTTACTCTGAGGATTGGCTAGGGCATGCCGAAGCATTTCTTGTAGCTCGTTTGCTTCAAGCTGCGCAGGTGGTACCAGATCCGATGCTAGTAGCTCCTCAGCAGTGGGACGTTGGGACGGATCATGATTCAATAGCCAGCGGATTATCTAAGACCAAAGTGCTTGGCTAATACGAGTATATGATGATTTTGCAAAAAATTCCTTCTTCACCTACCTGTACGGTCTTTTCATACTTTGGATCTTTAAGCATACGTTCAGGGATTATTATTGATGGAGATCGTAATGATATTATAGTATTTGCACGTTCCATTCCAGTCCCAAATGGTGGTTGGCTCATCTCAAATAAAATAATACCCACCGTGTACATATCAACTTTTTGTCCATAAGTGGATTTCGATGCGTTTCCTGTCAACTCTGGAGCAACATAGAGGGTTGTTCCTACCTTCCCAGTACCAGTTCCCTCCTCAGTTGTCACCACATGAGAATGAGTTGTATGTTCTGACCAAAGGGCTCAAATTTACACATGACACACAGCAAATTATTTTGTTGAACTCACCTTGAACTTGCAATGCTAGAAAACTCGTTGTCGCCAATCCAAAGTCGCCAATTTTAATTTGATCATGAGAGTCTAAGAAAATGTTTACCGGCTTAAGATCACGATGAATTATTCCCTGCTGATGGATGTGAGATAAACCTTCTGAAATTTCTCGGAATAGACGCCAAAGCCGATCTGTATCTTCATACAGATTGTCATCGATGGCAGTTCTTTTCAACGAGGAAATTAAATTAAATGTTCTGACTAAGATATAAAAGTCAGTTTTAGACTTACCGCAGGGTACACTTTTCACAAAATTCCATTTGAATATACATCACCTGTGGTATTGGACGTGGGGATGGACTCTTTTCTACAGTCTCATCAGCAGACTCCTCGTCATCGTCGTACACAGCTACTTCGCCATTACTGTGTACAAATTCTATGCCTTCACTATCTGAATCATCTACAGTGGGCCTATGGCGAGTGTTACTTGTAAAAACATTACACTTTGTTGGATTGCAGAAAAATGAAATCAACTTACACGAAACCTTTCCAAATGCTGGATGAACTCTCTTCCGTTTCGGGAATGGATGGTGCTATGGCTTTTGTGCTTTTATCACTTGTCGACCAATCACCTGAGATTACTTTATCCTGAAATACGTATTCATTTTAAGAAAGACAACAAAATTATGACCAATTCACATACTAATTCTTCCATATCTGCATCAGTTGCACTCTCAATCCAACTGGTAAAATAACGAACAACATTTTCATGATTTAACCGCGATAGCAATTCAACTTCGCGTGTCATCTTTTTGTACAATTGACGGCTACGAGCCGGTAGAGGTATACGCTTGATAGCGTACTCACGATTATCTAAAATATTCCGAACCTAAAACGTTTTCAATATACATATAAGATTTTGTTCTTTATCCCTTTACCCGAAGCCCATATGTATATGCTTACCTTTAACACATCACCAAATGCGCCTTTTCCCAGATAGTTAAGTTCTTCGAATTCTGTTTTCAATCTCGAATGACTTGTGCTCAAAGTGGGTATAGTGAAGTAAGGCGCCAATGAGCGATCTTGATTAAATCCTGGAACAGCCAATGTGTCACGTTTGTTATTTATTCCAGAGCATTGTGCTTCGTTAAGTACTTTCTTCACGTTATTTGTCATAATTCCTGTTACCGCATTTTCCTTTTCGTCATGATATATCGCGGGCCTAAGAAAAGGATGTTCCAGTAACTCAGAGGCCGAAAGCGTTCTATCTGAATTACATCTAAATTTAGAAATAGACCATAAGAGTTGTTTACATAAATGCATGTGTTCATTTATCAATACTTGTCTATAAAATCTCTCATTTCATAAGTTAAGGTCGGCATCAGTGACTCCACCAATGCACCTAAAGCTGGTAAATCTCCTTTTGACGATTTTTGACCGCCGACCAAATCCAACAAGTTGGGAACCAGGGAAAAATCTGTACTTCTAATGGTTCCTGTGTTGTCCATAAACACTGTGGTATCAAATAAATGACTATGTGAAACACCCTTGTTGTGCAGAAATATTAATGCCTCTAGAACCCCTCTTGTGACCATTCTTGCACCATCAATACACCAGCCAAGACTCGATGAAATGCTAAATACACTATTGCCCAAGACAAAATCCTGCGCCAAAAACACCTGCAAGACTTCTTTGCGCTTCATGCATAAAACACACTCGTATGAGATGAGATTCTTGTGACTTAACTGTGTCAGATGTGCTACTTGTTTCTCAATTGCCGACACGATATCATCGATTTTATGACCACTGCATTTTGCTTCCACATTCCAAAAGCAACTACCCAAGCAACGTTGTTCGAGTTGACCATATTTTATATTCCATTCGGTGATATATAGTAACTGACCACTATCTACATCTAATCCCATATAAGCAACACATCCCTTTTGTGAGTGACCCAAGCAGCAACCACGTTTTATTTGTCTTCCAACGCGTTGAAAATAAAGTGTTTCACAGCTACGATGATCGAGACATTTATGTGCATACACTTGACCACGAAAATATGGTGAAGAATTCTCTGAACTCTCCGAGGACGATTGATTCCGATTCGATTCACTCATACTACGTCGTGGTTCACCACGTCGACGTGCCTCACTCTTATAAATCTCTTTTCGACGTTCAACTTCATCCATGCGATTTTGTCGTTCTAACGTTTCTTTTTGCATTTTCTGATTTAGCTCTTCTTGTTCTCTCTTCTGTTTTTCTTGGACCATTTCATCATAGAAACTGCCGCGAGGTGGTTTATTGTGTTTAAGTAAAAACGCTTGCACTGTTTGTGCTAACTCGTAGATCATAACTTCACCACGCAGCTCCATCGACTGCTGCTGTAGTAATTTAAGGAGTTCATCGATAAGATTATCTGAAATGCCTTTTGTTTCGTCCAAGAATAATTTCGGCGCCCTAAAGAGAAAAAATTAATATTACTTGCAGTTAAAGCTATAAACACATCATTGTCGTGTAAGAAATGTTTTTTTTTTTTTTTTTTAAACCGGCTGCACAATAATAGGGAATAGGGACAATAAGGAATAAATATTCCGCGTCTGAGAGAAATCAGTGAAGTTAAGCGCCTCTAAAATGATAGATGATAGTCAAATTGCCCAGGCAAGCAGAAAACCGCTAGTAGTTTTCAAAACACCACCTCTGCAACCTTTAAATCAAGAAGTATGGTATAGTAGGCTGCAGGATACTATTGTAAACAATTGAAAGGAAGCATCAATGATTTACTAATATACTCGTAAACCGGAGGCGTTCTTTTACTGATCAGAAAATCGCCAGTTGAACTGGCAAGATCAATGTTTATTGCCTCAGCAATAAAGTCAAAATTAATGTTCCTAATGAGACTTTTAAGGTATTTAGTTATTATTTAATTCTTTTGGTTCACCCAATAGTTACAAATCACCAACCGCAGAACAAAGAAATACTCGTTTTGGTGACAAGTGGAGCTGGCCATGGTCTGTACTTTTTCCAAAACAGTTGTTTGATAAACTTTTGCTTGAATTTTGACTCCTTTCTTACTCATTGATCCATTGATCTCCTTGCATGTTCCTTTTAGAAAGATGAGTAAATCCCTCAATGAAAAAATAGCTACGAGTATATATAGCTATAGTACCAGCTGTAAGGAGATTTTAAGGTTTGAGAAATGTTTTTCGATCCTACAAGACCAATCAACGAAAGAGGAAAATCAAACGGGGCAGGAATGGCTTCTTTCTTGAGCGTGTCAAGTTTAATACGACTAAAAACTGAAGCAAATAATTCTACAATCTTCCAAAGATGTACAAATATTTGGTTGTTCGTCGAAAATTGTTGATATCATTATTACATTTCAGCTGTCGGCTCCTCGGACAAAGCCAATCTGGTTCCTGCGCACTTTGCTGTCATCTCAACACTCCCAGAGTGTACTTTGTCTCTTAGGACTCCGAGATGGAAAATAGCATTTGTCCAGTCCGTCCCTGAATCTTCTGATCTCTGATAAATCATCAGTTAATAAGAAACACGAAAATTCTCAATAATCGGCAATACGGTTTTTGTAGAATGAGGTCCACCGGTGATTTGATGGCATATGTCACCAAAAAGTAAAACAAAAGCGTACATAAATTTGACGAAAGTAAGACAGTTGCACTTGATATTTCCAAGGGAATTCTTATACGATTGCACTAACTGACTTACTACTTGTTTTCTTCGGCATGTCGCTCGAGGTTTATTTGGTTCTTTACCTTTACCTACATATTGCTTTGTAGTGCATATACAGTTTTTGCATCGCATAGCCACCAGATCTTAATACCATACTTAGCGGGTTTCGAAGGTATATATACCGTAAATTTAGTCCTACCACGGAAAGGAAAGAGCTGGTCGTCGTCATATGGAATAAAATATTTACGGAAATTTCTGGTAAGCATTTGAAATAAGTCTCTTATTGGTGCCGATGATATTCAGCAAACAATAAAAGAGAGATCGTCCTACCGGTTAAGTGTCTTAACAGAAAGGCACTACCATATTTAATATAATAATAATATAATATAATATGACAGGCTACACCCCGGACTGTAGCGCCACCTAAAGTAAGTAAGTAAAGACAGGCTGCATACCCGGGTATGCACGTATGGTTCTTCTTCTTCTTCTTATCCTTTTATTAACCCTTTCCTCGTTATACGAACTTATGCGTAACGAGTTTCCCATTTTTACTGCATCGCTGCTGCTCCGCTTATGGGGTTGGCTAATATCGCTGACCGCAGAACGCGTCTACATAATGCTCGGTCCTGGATCGCTTCAGTGGTTAGCCCCAGGCGTTGTTACGCATTTGCCAACTGAGAAATCCAGGAATTCTTTTTCCGACCTCGTTTACTTACAGTTGGAGTGACCGTAGTTGATAGTGCCTTTTTAACCGGATTTTCCGCAGATCTTCTTTGAACGTGGCAATACCAGCTTATTCTCTTCGCCTCAAGCTGTTCGGTTACCGAATTCTTTATATGTAGACTTCCTCTTATACGCGTAGATCTAATGCAATCGCGTTTAGTTACTCCACTAGACATCCTTAACATTTTCATTTCCGCTGCCGTCATTTTGTTTTTGAACGCTTCGTACATTGTCCAGCACTGTGAACCGTATATAAGAGCTAGTCTAACAACCGTGGTGTAGAGTTTCCCCTTTAATTTAAGTGGAAATTTTCAGTCGCAAAAGATTCCCGATTTTCCCCGCCATTTCATCCATCCCACACTCACTCTGTGGTGAACGTCGTCGTCACATTTCGCTTCCATGGTAACGATTGATCCTAAGTACTTAAAGATAGTGCTTTTCGGAAGAACTATTCCGTCTAACATTATATCCGGAACAGGTCGCGACGGATGCGCAAATGGGCACGTCAAATGCTCCGTCTTTGAAAGACTTATTTTAAACCCGTTTCTCTCTAGCGCATTTCTCCATGAATCTAAAGCATTCTGTAAATCTTCGACGTTATCGCTAAGTATAACTGCGTCGTCAGCTAAGAGAATTGGTGTTACATTTGGTTCGCGCATGCAGTCTTTTAAAAGATAGTCGAATACTACGTTAAAGAAGAAAGGGCTAAGTACGCTTCCTTGGTGCACTCCGACATTAACTGGAAATTCTCTCGTTAGTCCAGCAGAGCTTTTAACCGCAGTTTTCACGTTTCCGTACATGTCTTGTATTATTCTAACATACGTTTCCGGTACGTTTTGAGACCTCAGCGCGGCCCATATGAGATCCCTAGGCACTCGATCAAATGCTTTCTCGAGGTCGATAAATACCATGTGTAAATCCTTAGACGAATCTCGGTGCTTTTCCATTATTATTCGTAGGCTTTGGATAGCGTCCACCGTCGATCTTCCTTCAACAAATCCACACTGGCTATTATCGAGCTTTATTATTTGCCGAAGACGTTATTTTATGACTCTTTCGACGATTTTCATTGTGTGTGACATAAGCTTGATTGAACGGTAGTTGTTGCATTCTCGAGTGTCGCCTTTTCCTTTGTATAATGAAACCAAGAAGCTACTTCTCCATTGATTCGGCATAGGTTATCCACATTTTAATTTATTTAAAAGTTTCGATAGCCAAACGCTGACGATCCCCTCCATCTTCGACCAAAACTCTGATGGAATGCTGTCTGGTCCCGCCGCTTTACCCGGCTTCATTTTTCCAATTGCTATACTTATTTCTTCGATTGAAAAGTCCGAAACTTCCTCCTCGAATAGACCAGCTGTCGGCACGATATCACGTGGAAACTGTTTGTTAAGCAACTCCTTGCAGTATTCAAGCCACCGATCACAAATTTCCTTTTCATTTGTTAGTAAACGACCGTCTGCGTTTTTGATGTATTTCGGCGAGGTTATTTCCATTGAATTTTTTCTCCTCTGTGCAGCGAGTTTAAAAAAATTTTCATTTTCGTACTGTACGACGTTTGAACTTCTTGGACAGCTTGTCTTCTATCCGCTGATCGTGAGGATATTAATTCCAACTCCTGGTACAGGTTTTCCGCTTCTGCCGCTCGAGTTCGAGCCAGGACTTTCTTTGCGATCTTTTTAAGTCGCTCGTATTCAAGAGCCAGTCGAGCTTTTTCGATATCGTCGCTCCGATCGCATTTTGTCCACGCTTGGAATGCACTCTTCTTGTCGGCCACAGCTCGTTTGGTTTCGTCATTCCAACACCATGTTTCTTTGCCGACGTAATGGTATTTTGATATAGTCCCCAGATAGGACTTTGCGAGTGTCATGCATTCGTCGTGCATGCTATTCCACATTTCTTGCGGGCTAAGTGAGTCTGCTATACCATTTATAAATCGATAAATTTTGCGCTTCGTTCCTTCGCTAGATTATACCACCGGATTTTTGGCTTTCCAAACGATGCCCGTGTTTTCGGTGGTTCAACTGTGAAAAATTCTGTAATGAGCAGACGGTGTTGGCTTACCAGCGAATCTCCAAGTATTACTTTACAGTCCTTAACACGGTTTCTCATTGACATTTGCAGAGGTGATAATCTATTTGCGTTTCGTGGCCTCTGCTGCTATAAGTTATAAGATGTCGTTGATGTTTAATAAACATTGTATTTAAGACGGTTAAGCCGTAAGTCCTACACGCTACAAGGATGTCTTCGCCAGCTGAATTTCTGGTTCCAAAGCCTTTACCTCCATGGCAGTCCTCGTAATCAACATTTCTTTCTCCGACGTGGCAATTTAAATCTCCGCCTACGAAGAGCATCTCATCGATAGGTTTATGCACGTATGGTTAGTGCGGTGTAACTGTGAAAAACTTCTAATCTTGTAGGTATTTATTTTTTTATTTACTTTAAATTAATTGGAATTTGTTGAGTTTCCATTTTAAGGAAGCTACTAGAAAATTTTAGCCCGGTCTGCTATGTTTATCACCATGATTTTTGCATTTGAAAATGCAAATGCACACCCAGGTATGTGGTGTTGGCATAAGGGTTAATTAATGATCTCTTATCTGTTTCTTCTAATCAAACACATATATGTATTTCTTCACTGACAACAGTACTCTCTGCTTGTCATAGCTAGTCTCATTAAATTCGGCACTTGCATCGTGGAAACTGAAAAACTTTCCATTCTTGATGATGAGTGTCAATGGCAACCTTCGTTAGAGTGACCACGTATTCGATATGACCAAAAATTGCTGCGAAATGTCTAGGTTTCCTTAAACAACGTTTTAGGCCTCAGTTAAAACACAATGCTCAATCTGGTTAGGTGCCCCTAAGATCTCTTTGCAATTGCTACATAGGATTGGAAACCTTGCGACAAAACTTATAGTAGATGACAATAATACACACTAAATTCACAGTTCACACAATCGAACATCGAAGTAATGTCTTCTGTCTTACCTTATTCTATTGCTTTTTTTACCAGTGCCTCTAACAAAATCCCAGTATCATTCCGTTGCTTCAAACCTTCAACCGTAACACCCATTTCACTATGAAGGCCCAGCAGTATATCCTTCAGCCAACTTTCCGACGTAGACTGATGCATCGTGATCTTTTCCTAAGCCGAAAAATTTCCTTCCTTTCTTTTCATCGCCCGCGATAGGAAATCGTTTTTTTTTCCACAAGTTAAGCAATATCGGGTTGTCGTTAAAAATACTGAATACCATCCGAACTGATTCGAGTCGAAGGTGGGGTAAAACAAGGTCGCCTCCTAAGTGCATTTCTTTTTCTCACTCTGTAGATGATTTCTCAACCTCATTACCTGTGGGTATTGTGTTCAATGGCGTCAGCATCAAGCTACCTACATATGTACGGTAATGCCATTGTCCTGCTTCCTGAGACGCAGGACTCGGAGTTGAACAGAGATATATTTAAGTGAAGAAAAGTGGTCTTGGAATAACAAAGATCTGGAGGGTGTCAGAGTACAAGTACTTTGGAGTTTAAAAAGCATCTGCTTCGCAACGTATCTAAGGCATTTATTGCGCAGTTCTTCAGTGAGTGACAAAGACTAAGTGATGACTTAAACGAGCGGCTGCGAAATGAGAATATTGTTAGTTGGAAAAGCTCTACGCACAGGCAGTTGGTCAAAATTCAGGCATCCAGAAGCACTTATAGAATTCTTCAACACGATCTTCAAAACAAAAATGATTTTCACGATCGCTACATCAACACGATTTCTTAATTATTTAATATTTCCCCACAGGAGTGAAGAAATCATGAATACGCTTTGTGTAACCAAAGGGTGGATGAAGATATTTTATTAGATTTTGTTGTATATAAGGCGAGCGAGTACGAAGGTCTTTAATTCCTCGTATTTTCGAACGTTTATATTGCACTGCAAGCCCGTGCTGCCTTCTATTGAACACATAAACGAAAATACGTACTACTGGGGACCTATAAAGTGTTGGGGTTTACATATCTGGTTGTCTTTAACCTCCACTATAGCTAAACCTTAAACCAAGGAGAAGTCAACGACATTCGGATGCTTAAAAGCCAGATGCAGTCATTCATCGGAAGTCTAACATTGCTATAAAATGACTGCCATGAAGGGAATACAATAATTGCTACAGAAAGTGCGTCTATTTTGGGGCAGATTAGTTGTTAATACACTCGCAAACGCATTGTAACAATCCGCTTCAAGGCTAAATTCGGCAAACATCAGCTTTATATGAGATCATATCCCCAGAGAAGAAACATATCTGTACGACACAATAGATGAAGTACATCTTTGATAATACGATCTAAAATCATAGCCCACATGATACCATGTCTCACACAATCTCCTCATCTACATATTCACAAGGGAATATGACAGTCACCTGATCACAAAACAGTCAACCTTGCATTACATTACAAATGTTTGAACATTCTGAGTAGCCAATGTAATCAGGCCACCACCTCTTTCCACAGCATTTAGTGCTCAAGTCAGTATCGTTGCCAGAAAGCCTTTTAAAATTCTACAGATTTGGGTGGAAAAAGGTATGCCTGATGAATTAAACTCCAATAGATACCTTTAACTCCGCGAAATATATACAGGCATTGGCCTCCATAACACCGCAAATGATTGAATGATCAAAACCACTTGTCAACAATCTACATGATTCTTATCAGTGGAGTTATTTCAAAAATCTATCTATATATATAAAAAAATGTTGTCAAAAACGTATGACGCCAATGATCTCAGTTGGCATTCGGTCATTTTCAATATACTTTCTTTTTTATGAAAAACATGGACGAGAAGAAGGTTTTAAGCTATGTGCTATGTTTGTTTGCATGTTTCGGTCATGTGATCGTTTTATTTCATTCTCACTGGTTGCGCGCCAATTCCTGATTTCGCTTTTGTTAGTTCAGCCGGTGTATTTCTTTTACATGAACTATTTTGTGTTTGTTCAATACACATCTTTTTACCGCTTTGTTAAAATTCATTTTTGTGTTGGGTAAAAAATTAAAACGATTTCTAAATAATACGTTTTGAATACAATAATATGGTACGTCCACGTAGTAATTTGGGCCTATCAACTCGGAAAGTTGCAGCTAGAAGAGTAGCCAGAACTGCTCAAACAGATCATAAACGAGCTGATGTTGATGCGGTTAATTGGCAGAGTAATGCCGATAATGCATTTACTTATGATTCAAATCTGAATTATGATTCTTTTGATGTGGCTTCAATTGGATTAATGACTGTTGTGTGCAGTCATTGCAAGGCATTAAAATTGTGCTCCTGGATTGTGTTGTGCAAGTGGTCAAGTGAAATTGCCCGAATTGAATCCACCATCAGAGCCATTGCGGTCATTGCTCATTAGTGGAACGCCCGAATCTAATCATTTTTTGAAAAACAATAGAATCGAACTCACGAGCAAACACAAGAGGCACTATCTTTCAAAAGTCCGTCCAACTACTCGCATACGCCCACGATATTGACATAATCGGGAGAAAGCAGCGTGATGTCTGTGGCGCTTTCGCGAGTATTGAGACGGAAGCGGCGAAAATGGGTTTAGCGTTCAATGACGGAAAGACCAAGTATATGCTGTCAAGCAAAAAGGACAACCAACACCGACGTCTCGGACAGAACGTCACCCTCGACAGATATAATTTTGAGGTTGTTAAGGACTTTGTCTACCTAGGCTCCGCTATAAATACAGACAACGACACCAGCGCTGAGATCAAGCGAAGAATAACTCTTGCCAACCGCTGCTTCTTTGGGTTAAGAAGGCAACTGAGTAGCAAAGCCCTCTCTCGGACAACAAAAGTCACCCTTTATAAGACCTTAATAATCCCGGTCCTGCTCTATGGCGCTGAGGCATCGACATTATCCAAAATGGATGAGGCTGTTCTTGGTTGCTTCGAGAGAAAAATTCTCTCGTCTGCATTGACGGTGAGTGGAAGAGGAGATACAACGACGAACTGTACGGACTGTACAGCGACTTGGACCTAGCCAGAAGAGTGAAGATCTAAAGACTGAGATGGCTGGGTCATGTAGAGCGCATGGACACTAATGCTCCGGTCCGAAAAGTCTTCGAATCCGCTCCCGAGGTACAGCGCAGTAGAGGAAGGCCAGGACTCAGGTGGCGCACGCAAGTGGAAGAGGACCTCAGCCAAATTAGCGTGCGAAACTGGAGGCAGCTAGCCAAGGATCGAGCTGGCTGGAGAAGCTTGTTGACTGAGGCCCAGGTCCACCCCGGACTGAAGCGTCACCTAAAGTAAGTAAGTAAGAGTACATAATAACATCACGTGAAGGATTGAAAAGGGTGGTATGCTCTGCTATTAGCGGGACCAGCAGAGAAGTCAGGCGATGCATTTGCAAGAACATCAAGCCAAACAGCAACGGTTGTGGCAGAGTCGATTTAGAACGAGAAATTGGCAAAGAACGCTTTGGAGCTGTATATCATGGTCGATGGCATTGTGATGTTGCTATAAAATGCATAAAGGGAGAGTTTTCAGTTGATGGAGGCATCGTTAAGGTTTTCACAGAAGGAGTTCTGAATTTAAAAGAAAAAAATGCCATGAGAATTTAATATTGCTCATAGGGGTGTGTTTTATGACTCCAAAACTAGCTATTATCACATCCATGTGCAAAGGAAACACCTTATATACTCACATTCAAGAGCTTCACGAAAAGTTTTCTAGTTAACTATAATTATTCACAAGTCCGTATCGATATCCACTAACTCTTTATCAATTTAAGACTCGTACATTACATCATTGATAGAGGCCAAACACGTCCGATTGTAAAGAATTACCACGTAAAATGCCGGCTACTCTTCAAGACCATTGATATCAAAAGAAAGACAAGGTGATGGGCTGTCATGTGACTTCTTTGACTTTGACAAAGTAAAAGCCAACAAAAGGCACAATTTTCAAAAGGCTTATGCAATTTCTTGCATATTATGATCACATTCATTGAGAGAGCCCGATATGTTGGCAGTATTGAAGCAGAGGCGTCAAAAATATCGGCCTTGCTGTGAGAGAGGCAAAGTCAAAGATATGCTGTTTGCAGTAAGATATGTACTATTTCGACGAATTGAAGAGAAAGCAACGCAAAGTTGATTTTTACACGGTACGAGACCACTCGTCCGAGTTTTCACTATTCTTTTTGGACTCGTGTTGTACTTCTACACTTTGTGATTATTCACAGCCGATTATTCATATTTTTTTCCTTCGATTGATTTTTGGTTCAATTTACATTGACGAGTTTCGGAGGAGCAACACTGGCTTGTTCTGGAAAATCTGCAAATCCCTCACACGCGTGAGGGATAAGAAATGAAGAGCAAATGAATATAACCGCTCCGATCCGAAGAACAGAGAAAGCTCTTGTAGTGTGCAAATAAGAGCATTTGGTCAAAGACCGCGCCATCTGGAAAGTTGGGCAAAAAACGCACTCATGCACACCCGGGACTGTAGCACCATAGAAATAACAATGTTTTCAGAAATTAGTTTCTCATGTTTTATTTTATTGCAATGACTCACCCACCAGACTCGATGGAACTTGATTTTACCTACGCCGCCATAATTCAACGGACATCAACGATAAACCCTGATGCAACATTAAGTCAGAATTAAAACATCACATGGTTTCGAAACTCACACTAAACCCTATTTTTTGCAGAAGAAAACTCGAATTTCATTTAAATTGGGCAGACCAATTTCATAACGTTTTAATATGACGTCAAATGCATGAACCGAACAACCTACCATACACAGAAATTTGAGTAAAACTTAAGATTTCACATAGTATTCCCTAAAGAGATGATCAATCCCAAAATCCACAACCTTTGCTTGGTTTTCCAATTGTTTCTCATCCATAACCTAAAATAACCTCATTCCGCGGTATTCAAATCCAAATGACCCTGAACTAAATACAAGAGCAAATCTAGATGCTCGCTTATTTAACTGTAAGCAATGAATAGCGGTCGTATCTTTTCATTAACATTTAAGCTAACGGACAACAGAATCGCCGAACAGTCCTCTTCTACCATCAAACAAAATTTTCCGGCAACTGCAGAACTAAAATTCGAAAATCACTTACACTTTCGGGTACTTCGATGGGCAGATAATATGCAACTTCGTCTTAACGTAAGCCTCTCCATTGCCGGAGGAGTCACGCAACGGTGTCAGGAGAATACGTATATCCAAGGGCTTCCAGCCGTTGCCATTCCTATCACGCATATCCTCCACATCGTGTCCATATATACTCTGTGTAGTAAAAACAACTCAATTAAAATCTACAGCAATTCATTGTCCAAATGCGGCACCATGGAACCAAATCCACCCACACTTACCTTAATCACTTCTAGTTCTGCGTTCTGACGATCACGAAATGATTCCTTCGTCGTGGTTGCCATTGTAAAGGCTCAATTGGGCGCTACAGGGCGCTTACCACCGTTTGCATAATTAACACAAATTCAATTCCAATTCAATGTCAATAAGTGAATATTTGTAAAGTAACTGTTTTGTCGTGGTTATAGGTGAAAAAAAAATCGCGGAAAAGTTTT
The DNA here is from genome assembly GCA_928272305.1 of Volucella inflata. NCBI lineage: Eukaryota > Metazoa > Arthropoda > Insecta > Diptera > Syrphidae > Volucella > Volucella inflata. Next base: position 185,871,220 of record OV743716.1, read on the forward strand.
TGTTTTGTTGATTTTGATAGGGAGCCGAACACAACTGCACGGTGTATGTTTAAAAAGTGTCAACTTCGCCGATAATTGCTGCCTCTAGTTGGTGAATGACAACCATTGTCAGATTGATAAGAGAAATTGTAGTAGATGGTTAAAGATTCTTTAAGGTGTTAATGTATGAGAGAAGGAATCTTATAAGCAGTCTTATTGGAACAGGAGATGACGTCCCTTGCAGAGAAATATGTATTAATTTTCTTGCGTTCGATTAGAGATTAATAGATTTATAACCTAAAATCAAATCAACTGAGAAATACTGAATTAAAATGTGTTTTTTTAAAAAAAGGATCTGAAAAATAAATAAACCACCCGGCATTTACTTGTTCTTAATCAAAAAAACATTTGAGAGGATTTTGGGCATATGACCTCTGACAATGACAGTTACAGAAGCGTATTGTATTTCTCTCTAACCACCACTTTTCTGACAATTTGAAATATAGAACGTTAAGCTTTCTTGCTTTTGAAGATTTTTCAGTATCATTTCACCAATGCGCTTACCTCCTTTTAGATCAGGTTTTCTTGCAACTCTATATGCGACATTATCATCCCAATTTCCTTGGCGGCTAACGACTAAGCCTAAGTATTTTAATTCTTCGCCCTGTGTATATGTCAGAAATTTGGTACGGTTGATTCATAACCTATCACCTTTTAGAACAGGCGAGGGACTGTCACACTCTATGTTATAATAGCGCTTTAATCACTTTCATCAACTAAAAGAAGATAAGTCGTCATATGCTGCTTTAATAGGAAATCTAGCACGACTTTGTACACTACGTTTCTTTACTCTGACATTAACTTCGATTCTTTCGGTTCTTCCGCTATGCATGAGCAATTTTTTCACATAGCAACGCTTAACTTGTTCATTCTTATTCAGATTTAAATGTTACCAGTTAGCAGATGTACCTACTCGTCTTCAATAAACGAATATTATAATTCAGCGATTGAAATTGAGCAAATTACACGGACCGGTCTCTGGCCTGCATCGGCGCTAGTCTGATCTGTCACTGATGATTGGTATTCAAATCATGAGCTACACTCTCAGAGCCAGTTTGAGCTTGAAAATAGTTTGTTTAAGATAAAACACACACTGAAGTATTTGTGATCTTGAGCGTTGGCCATCATTTAAAGTAAGTCTGTCTTTCGAAACTCATGCAATAACATAAGAACTTCTGTCAGTGCGAAAATAGGAAACCGAATCTCTCTGAGCACAGGAATAGTTACAGCTAGTATATGTCCCTGGAATCAATTGTATTCGTGTCTGACTACAAGGCTCCAAAATGTTCGACAATGCAAGGCTAATCTGGACACAGTCGAAGGGCTAAACACTCTGAACTCCGCGTGTGCCTTAGTTCGTAAAGGAATTAAGTGAAATGAGATTGCCTGTGGCAGTGGATGCCATAATTGGTAGTTGTTTCGTAAATGCTGTGCTTATGAACTAATTCCTTATCCGTTTGAGCATTACTCAGGGAAAATAGCTTTAAGGTCGTTCTTCGGAAAAATTTCCTTCATTCAAGATCTTGTTATAACACTTTCTCATAGGATTTTCATTATTACTGTGTCAGATCGTGTGAAACAAATACAATATCGGCAGGGTTTGATGTTACTTAGAACAACAGTTGACGGGCGACCGAAGGAATCGTACAAAATAGTACACGAGTACTATGTAAAAAAAAAAAAAAAAAACACTGTGGCGCTGGAAGCCCGGTATGGGCTATGACCTAGCTTCTTGACACTCATTTGTGTTGCTCATGTTGTCATATTTGTCACATCTGAGCGGGGCCTACGGTTTATCGCCGAGTCCGAACGGCACTCCTTAGAAGCTTTTTTGTAGGCAATTTTACTTTCGGGAGTTTGCCATTGCCCGCCAAAAGGGTGATGGCGATTTGAAAAATTGTTGGTGACCCACCCAGGAATCGAACCCAGACTGTCTGCTTGATAGTCCAATGAGCTAACTATCGCGCCATCGCCATCGCCAAGTACTATGTAGAACACAGAAAACAATTAGTTTTTAGCTATAACAGGCGTCAAAAGTGTTACAATATCGCAAAGACCAAGGAAAAGATAAAATCTACCCTGGAGCTACGTACAATTTCATTACATTTCTTATTAGGGTTCAATTTGGAAGTTGTATAAGATAAAACTGCGTCGATCATTGCAGATTCCAAAGATTCCAAAGTCTTTAGTATGATTAAGTGGCAACGGGCTTTGAAGTTTCCAAAAAAGGATTAAAAGTGCTGTATTTTTGCTCATTGCTTGATACTCCGCCTGAGAATGAATACGAATAGCGCCACACCTTAAATCAAAATTTTGATCTACGCTGACGATTTATATCGGTCTCCGTGCCGATGCATCAGTGACGAATTCGGAAGCTGAAGCAAACAAAGCAACTGTTTAGTCCATTTTGAACTTTAAATCGACATTGCAAAGCACAACCCGTGAAGAAAGCCCAGTATCTAAAAAGCAGAACCTGCGCTTCCACTCTAACTACGCACAAGCACGACTTTAGACAGTCAGTCTACATGAAACATTATCAATCAGACTAGCGCCCTAACATTATACGAATATTGCTGCAATATGCTCCATTCTTTGCCATCATCCATAAGAATGGCAACAGTCGCTTAATGGTCTTCGTGTGACCAGTTCCATTCGTCAGAAGAACAGTTGCTACACACCAAGATCAACGAATCGTTACAAATATGCCTGACAACATCACGAATACATTTTATTTATTCAGCTTCTATTCGCCATCCCATTAAGTCGATGACCTTTAAGACCTCCAGCCCATTAGATAAGAGTTCTAGCGAGCTAAAATAAGAAACTCAGTTCAAAGTAAAAGAAGGATTTATAAACCAAGAAAGAGACAAAGATAACCAAATCTCGCAATCATGGTTTAAATAGTTTTTTTTTTTTTTTTTTTTTTAATTTTCTAAAAAGTATCTTAACGTATCGACAACAATCTACTCTACGGAATAAACAAATAAATTAACATGACTACTCCTCGGCGGCGGTGGCTTTGTTGAAGTTTTTCACCACTGACGTGGCTGGCCCCTGGAGAACTTTCCTAGATATTCGCATGAATCCTGATACAGGATCCCGTCCGAAATACTTGACTTGAATCTCTTGGCCAACTTCTAAGTTCAATGCTGATGGGTGGGCTACCTAAGGGGTAGAAATTCAAATTCAAACAAAGGCTACACGGTCAAAAAAAGTTCATGTCAACCTTTCTCTGATCCAATTGTGAGTTGTGTAGTAGTGCTGGGGGCATACTCGGATACAGAGTTACCATAACGCCAGTATCTCTCAATTCAGTGATTGTTGCCGTATAGATACCACCAAATTCAAGATCTGGAATCTTTTCCTTTACCAGCAAACCGTCAATTATCTCTTTCGCCTCGTCTAGCGCCTCCTGAGATGGTGAGAATAGGGAGAACGTTACCTCATCTTCAGCTGTAATTTGCGTTCCAGTTTCGAGGTAGATGCGCTTCAAGTTGATCCCACTGGGTCCTATTAGGCGGCTTCTTTGCTGTGGTTCAATGGAGAGCTTTTCCGTCACTGGCCAGCATTCTTTTCGGAATTTTCTAGAAAACAAAACCAAATATGGACTCGTATGCTTATTGAGATGCTAAGACTTCTTACCTATGCTCACGAATAGTCTCACCCATGATGTCGAGAATCTTTGATTTAGCATCGGTGGCTTTTTGTAAAGATTCCATGACGACTTTCAACGGAATGCCAGGTATCTTTAAGTCCGCTTGGATAGCAGTGAATCCTCGACGAGTTCCGGCCACTTTCATGTCCATGTCGCCCATATAATCCTCAATTCCAAGGATATCTGTTAGTATTCTGTAGTCCTGCATGTGTTTTGTGTCGTCGTTTTCATATTTTGTGACCAATCCGATGGCAACTCCTGCTGCCGGTGCAAGGACAGGCACTCCAGCATCCATTAATGCCATGGAACCACCACACACGGTAGCCATAGAGCTAGAACCATTGGATTCCAGAACTTCTGATGTTAAACGAACGGTGAATGGAAAATCATTCGGCAGTGTCGGGAGAAGACCTCGTTCCGCTAAGGCACCGTGACCCAATTCTCGACGACCGGCCGGTCCAATACGTCCAACTTCACCTGTGGCATAGGGAGGAAATTCGTAGTGCAGCATGAAGTTCTTTGCTTTTATCCCTCTGGAAAAAAAAGGCCATCATAACTTATTCCGAAGGAATGATAAAAGGTTTCTTAATACATACGTTTCCAGAGCCGAAACGGTGTCCAATTTCAAGGCACTTTCTTGAGAATCCAAGGAAACAGTACAGAATACCTGAGTCTGACCGCGTTGAAACAGCGCCGAACCATGCAGTGGTTTATACAAATCAACCTGACAGCTGATGTTCCTCAAATCATCATACTCCCGACCGTCACAGCGTTGGTTTTCTTCAAAGATCAGCTCCCGAAAGATGGATTTACTAGTTTTGTTAAATAGTTCCCCAATTACCGAAGGCTCAACATCCGGAAAGCTGGACCAGACCCTGTCAACAACATTAGTGCGGACCTCATTGACTGCATTATCTCGCGACAACTTATCATGTTTCTCGTCGCGAAAAATTTCCCTTAACCGCATCTCCGACATACTGTTGACGGCTTCTGCTATTTCCGGGTCGGGTAAAGAGGCTGGTTCAAGGCTGCGCTTAGCCCTTCCAATAGTTCTCTGTAGCTTTTCGATTTCATTGATTATAAACTGAGCTTCACGTGTTCCTTGCTTTATGGCTTTCAGTAGGTCCTGCATAAGAACCACATTGCCCTTACCCTCCAGCATGACTACCAAGTTCTGCTTCGTAGCAGTTACCACTAAATCCAACTGAGAAGACTGCAACTCTCTCCTTGTTGGATTCACAATGACTTCTCCATCGCATAAGCCTAATCTACAAATACAGAGATTAGTTATTGAGACAAATTTTACTCCTCGACTTATTTAAATTACCTAACAGCACCAACAGGACCATTCCAAGGAATATCACTCAAACTTAATGCCATGGAGGCGGCGTTTATTGCGAGGATATCGGGAGAATACACCGCGTCCATAGCGAGCATATTGCAGACCAACTGCGTTTCAGTCTTAAACTCTGGCGGGAATAATGTCCTCACAGAGCGATCGATTAGACGGGCGCTCAAAATCTCCTTCTCTGAAGGACCCAACTCTCGGCGCATAAAATTCGTTGGAATCCGGCCAGATGCGGCACTTTTTAACCGATAATCCACAACTAGAGGCATGAATGAAGCCCCGGGTGTCTGTTTCGGTTTTGCTACAGCTGTAACCATGACGGAAGTATCGCCCATGGTACAGACACCAGTGCCATTAGAAAATCGAGCATATTTTCCAGAAGAGAGGCTTAGGTAACGACTGATGGGTAAAAACTTGTGTTGATTACCAAAACGTGGTTAGAGAGAGAACTTCAAACTTACCCATTGGAAAACTTAACTTCTACCTCAGGACAGTGATCAGAGTTTGAGTGGATGAATTTGCGGGGTGACGGCGATGCATTTTTAAAGCGAATAGAGAGGATTTTAAGATACTTTCGAGGAAAAATTACCGACGAAGTCGTGAGGAAATTTGACATATTTCACGGATAGACGAAGGCTCGGAGTTGATCACTTGACATGAGGCATGTCAGATTGAAATTTGACAAATAACTTTTACACTTTTTAAGATAAAGTCAGGGATGACTGAGGTCGACTTAAAAACAAACAAAACTCAAGTGGTGCAGCAGTAATGGTCAGGTATCCATACAATAATATTTGTCGATGCAGAATGATTTGATGAAAAAACAAATTTCCCTCACCCAAACGAACTGAAATGGCAATAGCTGACTTATATTAGCATTAAAAAGTCATCTCGTTGGAAATTGCCCAAGTTAACATGTTTTTGTTTTTTTAATTACATTTATTCTCCCATAAAGAGAAAGAAAAGCTGTCTTACAATCTCGCTGGCAGGCTTGTGTATTTGCTTATTGTTCAGCTCTCAAATCTGTATTGCAGAGCTATGCTGATAAGAGTTTTGTTTAGCTGTGTCCGAAACTTATTGAATTGCTTACACTATGAAATTCGAGAGACAACAGGTTTTGTATGCATAACACAACAGGTAAAATTGGCAGAAATCGACAAGCTGAGTACTGTTTTCATCCCAGCATCGATGGCTTCAGTCATCATTAAATTGGCGTTTTCTAGTACTCACATCGAATTGTTTCACTAAATCATCCAAACTGCCAAGTCGGAAAATGTGCCATTCTGAGGAACTTCTTTTTCTGTGTCGATGAGGTTTTTTCACGAATCGACTTGTTTCGAGGAGTGTTCATTGTTTCTTCGAATGCCTCTTCGTATGGTACTCCGAAGTCTAAGATTCGACTAGTCGGTCAATATCATTTATACAGAAAGCAGAAGTAAAACCAGGAAATATAGCCAGAGAAGGGTGCATATAGATTTCTGTATCCTACGTAGACACTGTTCAAACTTCTGTAGGATTAACTCTTCCTCTCTCTTGGGTCATACTTGCGTAACTTACTTAATGAAGATCTCATGTTCACTATAGAGACCTACATTCAAACAGGCAAACACAAACAAACACTGACAAAGAAGTAGCTCATTGTACGTCCCTACTATCGAATTTTCTCTGCATTCCCCAGTAAGATAAGTTAACGCTTCAGGGATGGAGTGATTTGAGTACCTGTACTCTGCTGCGACCAAAGGTCAGGTACTAAAATAGAAAGTCACAGCAAGTGGTGTAAAATACTAGGCTTGGATACATTGGTGCTTCGTGTCTCGTTACGATACAAGTAAGGAGTTACAGTCTTTCTTACTGATGATCAGGTGAGAGAATTACCAATTGAAGTCTTATTCGGGTTCTAAGAAACTATTTCTTTGGAAATGCAGCCCATGACAAATGATCGAAAGAGTTTAATCGGTGCATCTGGAGCAGAATCGGACACGATAGGGAAAGCTTCCCTGCAGCCGTAAGAATGAAACCGAATGGTCATTCTATCAGCTCCATTATATTGCCAGAAAGTCGTCCTCAACTTAAAGTTTCGACGTAATATGTTTGGTCCAGGACGAAACTGAAGAAACGAAAGAGTTCAGCTTTGAAATGATTGAAAGGAAACCTGGTGCTAATGCATATCAATATACCATCGCTAGGCATGATTCAACGGACCGTAAGACTACATTACCTGCGGAATCAGGGTTTTGTTTATTAGCATAGCTCTATTTTACAAAACTGTGACAACACATTGTTGTCTTTCTGAATTTCGCATCAAGTAAAACCTTTGAAAGTACCCTCAATGTTCATGAAAATGCCTAGCGCGTAGTTCTTTGTCGAGTTTGCCTTCATCCGCTCGTAACGGATTTCAAACAGTAACCTTCTGCGTTGCACTTAAATCTAAATTTACCCCTTCATGCTTTACAACATGAAGGAAATCAATTAGTGTGAATTTGAAGCTCTTAGAGAAGAAATAATCATTTTTTGAAACTTTTGGTGAGTCATCCGTCATCCGTCATCACAACCGAATACGTATATCAGTTATGACGGGTTGTTTTACTCAGGTCCCTTGCAGACTTATGATCGAAGCTAGTTGTGAGCCGCTCTGCTCAGCTTACGAAAGAAGTAACCCACAAGCATGAGACAGAAAGGCTTTCCTTCGATTCGTGCCTCTAGATTTTCTGACCATTTCCAGTCTGGTTGGAAGCTAACAAAGGCGCCACTATTTCAAATCGAAATTTTCTCTTACTTCGACCTTAAAAGATTTCAGCATTCCTTTGATCTCTCCTTCTCCTCCTTTTCCTCCTGACTTCTTTGGAATTTCTCACGAATCCTTAAATTTGGCATTAAAAAGGTGTTCCCAAGGAGATTTATTTTCCGTGGGATGGTATGTCAATAAACCCTTCAAGTTATGAACATCGTCCTCCTCCTTTGTGTCTTTCGGCATTTACGTAGATTTCGCGCGCTCCTCCTAAATATCGCTTTTAGTCCACTTTAACTAAGTAGACACGTTGAATTCGATTCTATTTAATGTTCTTATCCGCCAGTAAAGTTCTGATGATTATCACAGATTATCGTACAATACTTGTCGGATAGCGCACTAAGTAACTTGCTGTTTGGCTATCGAGACAAGTTTTGCTGAGAGACAACCAGGTTTGATAGTACTATGATGCCCAGAAGTTAATTGTGTTTTAAGTTGCATTTGCAAAATTATTCTGAGCATTGGTGTCATTCTGCATGAATCATACCAAAAATTTAGCTAAGCAAGTCGATTTCATATCATTTTCCATTCACTTCGTAGCTTGTGTCTAGAGGAAATAAATCTTAGTTCTAAATTTTAAAATCAGCTATTTTTATAAGGTAAAAGGGAATTGCAAAAAAAATGACAAGTTTTTGGCTGTTCGATCGCTCGTCATAAAATAGTTTGAAACTTCTTAAGCATTCCCTGCCACATGTGCGTTTTCTCGACACCCATTATGTTTAGCTTCACACCTTGTTTTCCATGACACGCAAGAATTCTAAAATATTCTCCCAATTTGTGATATGAAAACATGTTTTACACGCCCTCTTCCATTTTTACGAATATTGAACACAAACAAATAACTGTAATCATCACCTAGCCAGCAATATTTTTTTCCTAATATCCTAGCAATCGCATCACAAAAACTCACACTATCATCAAAACCTTACAACTTCGAAAAATAATTATTAACCAAAACAATTCGAATATTCTCTTGCACAAACCTGGTTTTTGGCACCACCTGCGCGCTGAATACTTTGACATTCAACAAACCAACACAATTGCACCACCAAAGCAACCGCTTCTACACAATTCAGCCGTAATAGCCGTCAAATAAACATGTAGTGGTCACCCAAAAAAAAAAAAAAAAAACTAACAAAAAAAATCTAATTCAGCTATCTCTTCAGAACTCGAACTCGAAGTCGAACCCGTCGACAAGAACAAGAGCTGCACAATACCTCCCCGAAAGAATCAAACTTCCAGCTATCGAGTGTGTGAAAATTTTTCATTTCGGTCTTCGCTAGCTGACGACGGCATTGCTGCGATTACATGCTCCAATTTTTGCGGTAGCCAGCCCAGTGTACCACTGAGGAAAACAGTGAAATTGCGAGCCTTTCTCCGCGACGATTGCATTTTCGTCGATCCAATCGCCAATCGATCCGATTTTCCGCACTAGAAGGTTTCAACGAAAAGTTTTCGGTCTCCGAGCTTTGGTCACATTTGTGCGATTTTCAAGAGTTGTTCGCGTTTATCTCTGGCGTGCATCCGAAGAGTTTTTTTTTTTTTTTTTTTGTTTTTTGTAAACTACCCGCAGTCCAACGAGAGAAAATTTCATCATAAACGTCTGCGGTCGACAAAACCTAACGAATTCAGTGCTTGTTTCTGTCGTTCTGGGAAATCCAATGAAAACGGCTGAGGATTGATTAAAATTGAAATTTAAAGAGAAGGAGAAGAAATTTATAAGTTTGCAAGTCTTCAACACCACACCCTGTGCGTGTGTACAGTGCAAAAAGTGTGTGCGAAGCAGTGAGTCTGAGTGGCCCCAAATCCAGTCAAAGTGAAAAAAAACCAAAAAAAATTCACCGAGTTTCCCAAAAATTCTTCTCATTGTCGTCGTAGTAGCTGCCGAAGTCGTCGGAGTCGTTGTCGTCGTCGTCGTCGTCGTCGTTTACATCATCGTCGTACGAAGCTGTGTGTGCAATTTGGGTTCTGTGCTCCAGAGTGTTGGTATTTGCAGAAAAACCCGACAGTAAAGTGTTAATAATTACCCGGAACCACGTCCTCTATCCTTAATACTATTAATTTCAGCTCCATACATTAATTATTGCATCCTTGGCGAGTCTCTTTGAGGAACGTCTCTTGTGAATTGAGTGTTTTCCAGTTGCAATCATCGACACCGTTTGTACTCGTACATCGTGTCCTGTGTGCTGTGTCTTATGCCCCTGCCCCCACATTGGCTCTATTGAACAAGGGGGTGTGTAAGTGTAAAAAAAGATCCATTACAAGCACCGAACATAGTGACAACAATCACCCACCCATCACTATCCATTGTCGTTGTCACAAGCCGGGAATTTGCCGCGTCCAAAGGTAAAATACTTTTTTATCTTTCCTTCTTCGTCGTGGTCGTGTCGTCGTGCGGTCGTCATTCTCACAGTGTCGCTGTCATTGTCATCTTCATAGTAAACGTTGTCGTGTTTGTTTTGCTGTTGTCCCTTAGAATTGATGAAATAAATGGTCCGGCACAGCCAGATGTGCATAGCTTGTCTCCTCTCTTAAACTAAGTGTTTGGCTTTTTTGTCTACCCGATACTGCTGTGTAGAGAACTTTTCCGGAAATTTACTCTGGGTATCCTGTAGCAACGCTGGATCAACGTAGATAGATATAGATACCGCTGAAAAAAAAAAACGTAAGTACTAACCATCTACCTACATATATACCCACCGTACGTAGTGTTCTTCTTCTTCAGACAGACGACCCTCTGTCTGTGTTATTACTTTTTCGAACGTGTGACTAGAAAATTCATTGACAAGTGTTCTTATTTGTTAGGAGAATTGAGGGGCGTTTTGATACCACCCCCATGGCTTCGTCCCCAGTGTCCAATTCCTACACGTCGTATCTGAAGTAATATCTGCATTTTGTGGAAGTTTTTCTTGTTGTTGTGCTTACCATAGACCTGGAATTGAGAATTAGTTGACTGCTGTACCCAAGAACATTTAAAAGATTCCGATATCCGTTTTGTTCCTTACTGATATCCTTGGACTGAATTTGATAAATCTAAAATAGAGCAAAGGTGCAATCTAAAGGGAGATTCAAATACAAATCTATTTTTTAAAATAAAATGAATAAAAATCAAGCAAACATTTCCAGGTTCCGTCTGCTGTCAACCCAATTTTCCAAGACCTTTTTGACTGTCTCTGGATCTAGTGAGATCAAATCGAAGTTCCGTGGCAGCCAATTGAAATCACCAAGGCGGCTGATAACACAATCACTGAAAATCGACTGTTGGATAGGGTGTGTGGCATGACGCGCCATTGTGCTGAAGCCAAAGATCGTTCCAGTTCATGTCTTCAATTTTGGTAATTATGACTCTGTAGCGCTCACCGTTGGCGTTTGCAGAAACACTTTCGAAGTAGAATGTGGCATGATGCCACCACTTCAAAATTAAGTGCTTAACTGTCATTCTTTCCGGATGCATTATCTTCTTGCCAATCATGTGTGAGTTGTTTGTTTGAAGAATTTCATGGCAGTGGTTGCCAAAAATTCAAAAAATCATTAAATTTGTACTGGCAATCGCTTGGTATCTTTGCCTTGGAATTATCATAATAATGGGACGCGTTTTGTCCTTTCTCTCAGTGCTTCAGAACTGTTGAGTTGCTTTGAATACCGCAGTTCGTATTCGTGCTGTAAGATAATAGTGCCCAAAGTCAAGTGGTTCCAAGAGTATGAGTATCACAGATCCACGTGGTATCTCATCCACTTCAGGACCGCCGTCATAGAAACTTTTTTTTTTTTTTTCTTCTCCGTGAGTAGGTAGAAACCTTCATAGGCACCATAAGGACGCGCTCATAAGAGCACCACGGCAGCAAACACCATAAGCACGAGCACCTACTGCCTACCACAGTGGCATAGCAGCGCCCACTATAAGCACGCGCTAATGGTAGTCTGAGATTCTTGCTCACTAAAAAAACCTCCCGTTTTCTATAAGACTACGACTAAGTTTCCTTAACAAATAGCTCAAGCTTCTGTAGTTTATCGCGTTTGGTAGGTAGCTTTTTAGCGAAGGCACCTACTTCTACCGTTATTTCATACGGTTTCTCCTTAAGGCGCTAAGTCGAACGGTCTCGTTCTTTGAAGTCGCCAAACAAAATTTGTCTCGTCCAATCAACGGATTATTTCCTGGTTGCAATGATGCACAAGACGAGTTCGAAGTTTACGAGCAAAGCTTGTTACTTCGTCTTTCACGGTTGCAATTCCCAGATCGCGGTGAATATCGCTACTCCTTATACACTATGGAGCATTTACGATTGCTCTTAGCGCTTTGTTCTGGAAAGTCTGTAGGACAGACATATTGTTTGGTTTGGTACAACCCCAAAGTTGTATACCATAAGTCCAGGAAGGTTTTAGCACTTGGTTATATACAAGCAGCTTTTTATATGTGCTTAGTTTAGAGTATCTTCCGATGAGCCAATTCATTCCTCCTCATTCTTCCTCGCCATCCGCGAACGTGACTACCCCAGGCTCTTCATCTAGAGGTATGTCTCTAGTTTACAGTAGAAATAGGTATGCCCGGAACGCTTTTTTTCGGAACGCCAGCTTGAATTTCCTTGAATTCTGAGTATTCAATCTCATATCTAACCCGAAACAGTATATTTTCAAGATAAAATTCGAGTATTCTATTCATATCTCCTGGTGAAATTTGTTGTAGCTTATATCGGGTTTTCCAATAGGGACTTGACAACTTTGAATTTAATTAGTGAACGCACTCTTTCACTAATCATCAAACTGTCACTGTCAATTTATTCAATTAACTCAACATTTTCATCATGGTAAAGTACACGAACGAGCAACGTCTGCAAATTATAAAAATTTTCTACCGAAATTCGGAGTCGGTGACTGCAACTTTAAGAGCGTTAATTCCAATTTTCGGTCGTAATTCTCGCCCTAGTAGACAGGCAATAACAAGTTTAGTGCAAACATTTGAGTCTACATATTCGTTGTGTGATGTTGCCGTGTCAGTGAGACAACGGGTTGGTCGAAGTGTCGAAAATATCGCTGCCGTTCAGGCGTCCGTAGCAAACGATCCAAATCAGTCAATTCCACGGCGTTCTCAAGAATTGTTCATCGCTCAGACCACATTATGGCGTATTTTGCGTAAGGATCTATGTTTACACCCATACAAGATCAAGCTGACTCAAGAATTGAAGCCTATGGACCATTTGAAGCAACGTACGTTCACCGTTTGGATCTGCAGAAGATGCGCCAAGATGGTGCATTTCATCGCAAAATCATCTTCAGAGGCGAAGCTCATTTTTGGCTCAATGGGTTCGTCAATAAGCAAAATATGCGTTATTGGCCGAGTGAAAATCCACATGTGCTTCATGAATCACCACTTCATCCACAAAAAATAACTGTTTGGTGCGGTTTGCATGCCGGTGGCGTTATTGGGCCATATTTTTTCGTCGAAGATAACGATCGTCACGTTACTGTGAATGGTCAGCGTTATCGCGCCATGATCACCGATTACTTTTTGGAAAATATAGACTTGGACGACATGTGGTTTCAACAGGATGGTGACACAAGCCACACAGCACACGTTTCAATCGATTTATTGAAGAGTAAGTATGGTGAGCGTGTTATCTCAAGAAATGGACCAGTCGATTGGCCGCCTCGTTCGTGCGATTTAACGCCGCTTGACTATTTTCTGTGGGGCTATGTTAAGTCATGGGTTTATGCCAACAAGCCGACGACGTTGGAAGAGCTCAGAGCCAGCATTGAATGCGAAATAGTGGCCGTTTCGGCCAAAATGTGTGGGTGAGTCGTTGAAAATTGGGTCCAACGAATCGACCGCTGCAAACGTGCCGGCGGTGGCATAAATGTTTTGATTGTACTTCAAGCCGATAGTTAAGTTTTTGCAATATCTCAAATGGTTTGCGTTTTATTTAAAAAAAAGTTGTAAAGTTCTTATTGGAAAACCCATTTCTTCAAGCCCTCGTGCCATACTTTGTCGAAGGCTTGCGATACATCGAGAAAAACGCTTGAACATATCTTTTTTGCCTCTGGCGCGGTTTCAATTACATTTGTTATACGATAGACCTGATCGTTTGTGGAATGTTTCACCCTTAAGCCGAACTGGTGATCCGGGATCAATCGTCTTTCCTTAGTTATCGGTTTTGAACGTTTAAGCAGGAGAATTTCGAAGACTTTTGAAATTATCGGCAGGAGCGAAATGGGTCTGTATGATTTTTTGTCGTTTGGGCTTTTCCCCGGTTTTGTAACCATTATGACTTGTGCGACTTTCCATTGGCTTGGAACGTATAAAAGTCTCATGGAAGCATTTATAATGTGGAGGAACTTGACAAACGCTTTTCGAGGCACCTCCTTTAGAATTTCACTTGTAATCAAATCGTATCCTGGAGCCTTATTATTTTTTAGGTTTTTTATTATTTGCTTTAGCTCAGACAGTGATACGGATTTTATATTGTCGTTGTCGGATACTGTTCTGGGATTAAGTTCTTGGGCCAATTGACGTCCTTCGAACGGTTTCCAAGTGGTCGGCAAACAATTTCGCTTTCTCTTTGTCTCCTTTTGCCCATTCGCCGCTGGCTGTTTTTATCGGTGGCAAGTGCATAACAGGTTTCTTAGTCGACTTCACGGCTTTCCAGAGCGAATAATTGGAACTCTTGTTCGCAGTCAAGCCTTCGAGGTAATTAGAAGTCTCACGGTTCTTATATTCACTTGCAGCATTTGGTTTAGCTTATTTGATGGGCGGTTCAAATAGAATGTATGCGAGGGCGCACTTGATTGTTGCCATCTCCTCCGTGCTTTCATTTTTTCTCATAGGAGGCCTTTTATTTCGGGCGCGTATATTTGTTTATATACGTTTTATTCCTCTTGTTCGAAAGGAATTGTTGTTCCACGCAGTTCTTTGGATGATTTCGATTTCGGTCCTTGCTCATAGGATTCTTCTAAAGTCGTGAGATATTTGGCGACCCCTTTTGTAATGAAAAAGTCGACTAGGTCAGGTATTTTATTTGTGTCAGTGGGCCAGTAGGTTGGCTTGCCCGTTGATAAGCAAATCGAAGCCACGTTTTATACTTGCTTGGTACAATAGCCTACTCTTCGTCGAAATGCATCTTGAAACCCAAAATGTATGCTTTGCGTTGGAATCTCAACCGAGAATAAAGTTTGACCCAAGTTGGTAGAAAAGGCGATCGAGGTCGTCGTCTTATATCTCGGAGGGAAATAACAAGAAACAGGATGTAATGTTATAGTCTATATGATTTATGTTTACGGAAACTGAACTTATTTGCATAGATTCAAGATCTATTGTCACGTTCTCGGCATGCTTAATGCAGTCTTTAATATAAAGTGAGGATCCACCCCTCGTGTTTTCTGAGGGATGATGCGCGTTATAACCAGAGTAACCTTTTGCCTTGGGTTTAACTCCCTTTTTTAAGTGGGTTTTCGAAATCAGGCAGACGTCAATATGGTCTTTCCATAGAAAAATTTCTAATTCGTCGATTTTTTTCAGAAGGCCATTTGAGTTCCATGTGATAGCGCTACATTTGAGTGGAATGTCACAGGTGGCTATCGTCAGAGCCCGCCAATAACGGCAGTGTTGCAAGACGCTATGGTGGTGGTTGGATAGAGGCTACGTTAGGACCAGAAGTGGTTCAGAAAGTGAGAGCTCGGATTCGACATGCTCTCCTCAAACCATATCTTATAAATGAGCTGGAACTGGTTGGGAACCATGTCATCTTCAGTTGCTTTGAATAACTTAACATGTACTACGCCTGTGGCAGCAGCTTTATTACACTGTGATTACTTAAATTCCGTCTAAGTCAGCGGAACGGAATTCCCTGTACTCTTCACCCAGAGTAAATGCCTAATTTTCATAGAAAGGCCTGCCTTTGTTTTGAAGAAAATGAAACAAGTAAAAGTCCGAAGATCTTTTGGCGGGTGGTCAAACTTGTGTGTTGTCTTTCATTGTCGTTATAGAACACAACTCTTATGATTACCAAGCTCTGGGCGTTGTGGATGATGGATTTGTTCGAACGGTGTCCAACTGAATGTTGATTGTTTGATTCCTTAGTCACACTCGCAGCCTTACCTTTCTCTGATGAATGTTTGCTTTCGATCTTGTTTAAAGAGCGCTTATCACGTTGGGACATTGAGATGTTTATACGCAACATCAAAGAAGCTTCTTGAGTTCTGATCAACCCAAAAATCGAGCTTGCGTACGTACCCAAGCTTCTCCAGTTGGTCATGAATGCTTGAATAATGGATCTTGAAGGTTTTGACTCGATCAACATCTTTATTTTGTCATCAACCTCGATGATGGGCCTTCCTGACCAACGAGTGTTCTTAAGATTAAAATCACTCACGCCAAATTTTGAACTGTTGACCCTGACATATCTGTAGAGCATCGTCACCATACAAAACAGTAAATTATGGCGAAACCACGATCAGTACATCTAAGTTTTATTTTAAAACGAATTTTGAACTGTCAGCTGTCATGTGGCGTGGCAATAATACAGAAGCTCTTAATCTAGTACTTTAAAACATGAATCAACGCCATCTGTTCAAAAAATGCGTAATAACTTTTCCAATACGAATTCGGACAGAATCTGAGTCATAAAATGGATGTAGTCGAACTTTTACGGATTGTTCCTACATCAATTGTGGATGCGGCGCTGGTGTCTTTCTGGACGTTCGATTTCACTCCTTGTTAGGAAAACTAGTCTGTCTTTAAGCGTAGGTATACGAAATCCTGATGCTGATTTAGTGAAGGATTTCATTGACAGCTCAGTTGGTTGTCGTGTAAGGATAAGAGCAGATGTCACGATTCTCTAAAATGCCGTGAGACAAAACGAATGCTTCTGGACGTCTGTTTAAGGTCAGCGATTTTCCTGCAGTCTTAGTGCAGTAGTAAGCTCTTTTACCATTTGACGTTGTGAATGCTGGTACTGTAGTTACTTTACAATTCCACTAAAAGGATCATACAGGACTTACAATAGACCAGTTGTTTGTTTGAGTACTTTTTACCGGAAACAGAAGGATTTTAATATTTTAATATGTGATTCTCAGAAAGGAAAATATAACTTTGTTTGAGCAAAATTCTTATAAGAAATATTTAGGAAATACTCCAGAGGACTAGACACGTGTAGGAACCATAACAATCAACGTACAGAAGATATCCCAAAGACTCACAAAGCTCTAAGGAGCTTACGCCTTTGCCAATTTCGGCGGATTCAATGATTTGAGCTTAAAAGGAACACGAAGAAGCGTCTTTTCCAAACCACATACTTTAGAGCTTAATGTTTTAAGATTTTTTCCTTCCGGGTCACATTAGTACGGCCATTCATATTTAAACAATTTAAACTCATGCCAATGTGAGCTTGAAATTCGTATGAAAAACAAAATGCCAGTCATCATGAGATACAAACATTTATCTATTATCTATTCAATTCAATTGAAAAGTTTTTGTTATTTTCAGTAAGAAAAATAGGCCGGCAAAGTTTTTATAATGACTACAAACCGACAAATGAGTTTTTCAATAAATAACCACAGGAAAGTGTTGACATTTTTTTGTGATGAAAGTCATTCGAATTTGACGGTAAACAACAGCAAAAAAAACTTCACACTTGCCCGAGCGATTATGAAATCCGGCAAAAATAAATGAACACAACAAAACCAATACTCCTACGTAATGGCATAAAGTAAACACAGAGATAAGGATTATCGCAATGACCTGATGTTCTATTCATATTGGAAAATAATTTTGATTAATCACTGCAGCTATAGTTTTATAAATAGCTGGAGGCGATTTGCAAAAATTCATTCGAATTTCATTCACAACTCCTTTTGAAAAACGATTCACCACAGAGCTAAAGTGCATTTCTACTTTGTACATGTTTTGGAAGCGAGTTGCACTTTCTAACACAATATTTCGACAGGGTTTCCATTCTTGCCAATAAGAAATCTTCAGTGATGCGCTTGTGTTGGGTAAGACATCTATGAAGGTCATTCACTGTCTGTACGCGAAATCGGTTTCTATGCCAAAAGGTTACTTGGAGTCCAAATTTCCACGTTCGAAGAAGCTCGATGGAGCTCGTACAAAGTTGTTATTCTGCTCATATTGTTCGGGATTCGTGAACTCTTAAATCTTAATAAACAGTCTTGGCGTGGCAATGTTTCTAAATTTAGATAGAAAATTCTCTGTTTGATTCGCTAACTAGAAATTGCTACAGTTTCTTAGGATAGTGTTCGCCGAATCTCCGATAGGTTGAGTAGAAGCTTTTTCTTTTTCTGTCAGAACAGAGTTCTCAGAACTAGTCCATTGTACTCATTGTAAGTTCATTTAAATGAAATTTCTCAGACCCTTTACAGTACTCCCTATGTCAACACCTAGTACCTGGACTCTGTTGGTCGGACATTCACAGAGAAAACGCTTTGCGATATCATTATCACTTTCACAGCAGGCGTCGCAGGATTTTGTGTTACTCATCCTTACCGCATTTAAGAGCTGAACGAAAGCGTAGTGTCCCGTGATGACGCAGTTTTTATTTCACATAGGGCCAGTAGGTAAACCGTCGGACAAGACCAATTCTCAATGGGTCCTAACGAATGACGCAGGCGGACTTAACGTAGGCTCAGTTTTCATTTTTCGTATAATGATTCCATTATGACCGCTGGAAAGACAGACGAAAGTTTGAAATGAAATCTAACGTTGTTATCGCCGCATCCTAAAGGGACATACAATATATAGATTTTGAAGCCGGCTACATTTCTTGCGTTGACGCTTACTCCGGTAGATTTTTAATTTTTTCTTGCCAAAATGAACTCCAAGAATCGTTTAAGCCGTCTCTTCTATAATTGCGCGTTGAGAGCGAATGATGATGTCTTCCGTCTTAACATCAGCCCTGCGCACTATCTGATTAGATTAAAGAAATCAGGTACACGTGTAGAGTTGTTTTGAGGAACGTCTAATAGTCCATGTATTTTCGAGTATAACACAGGACAGTTGGATCGGTTCAGTTGGAATATCGGATTCGATCGTCGGCTTGAAGATTTAAAAAGGATGATTGCTTTCATATCTGGTTTCAATGAACAGATAAAGATTCTCGATTAACAATTCCATGATTAGCCTTAGTTTTGAAAAATGGTCAATGATCGATCGGCCGTGTCGGAAGCTACACTGGACTGTTCCGATTAATGTGTCGCAGGAAAGATTAAGACATTTGCACGTGATGTTCCGTAGGAAAACAATCGCATCGGCAGCCTTATTATTCTTGCCGCTCGTTCTCTTACTTTCGTTTTTGGGTTATCGATTGAAGATGCATTCTTTTTCAATTTTGACTAGGTGGAGATTTCTTCTTTGGAAGAGAGTTGGACAGAGGAGTTGAGTGATGTATCCTCCTCCTCCTCATCCATGCAGCTTCTGCCAAGCCTTTTTGCATGTTTACCTTTGAGGCAATGTCCGGTGATGACACCTTTAATGGCGCTAAGATGTTTTCTATTTAGAAGAATTAAACCCATGGAGCGGTTCAGATCTAGCTTTGGCCAGATTTGTTTGGTCACTGAGCATGTCCATCCAACCGCCCATCTATGGTTTGTTCTTCTGTTAGCATCCAGCTTTATTTCTTGTTTGCACATTGTGATAGGTATACCTAGGTTTTCCTTTTCAGGTGTGACAGGTATAGTGGTTCCAATTTTGGCAAGTTCGTTGGCCCTGCAATTCCCTGGAATGTCTCTATGTCCCGGCACCCAGCAAAGGTGAATGTTAAACTGATCCGCCATCTCCATTAGAGATGTTCGGCAGTACAAGACTGTTCTTGAGTTTAGAGAGCATGAATTCAGGGATTTGATAGCGGCCTGACTATCGGAAAAGATGCGGATATCCATTGTAGATATTACATTTTTCTTCAGCCAGGATAGGGCTTCCTTAATAGCCAGAATTTCCGCCTGAGAGGCGGAAGGAGAGGCTAAGGTTAAGCTTATCAGCAAAAACACCACCACCAACCCCTCTGACAGTCTTTGAACCGTCGGTGTAAAAGTGGATTGAATGCTCATCCTCACACGAGGATCTGGAGATTTGGTGTAGTCGATGTTTTCTGGTAGGATTTCTAGTTCATTAAGAATATTTGCGTGGCCAGAATGTTTATTTGCCCAGTCGTGGGTGAAGTCCCTTTAAGGCGAATAGCTGCGTTGGCGGCAACTTGTCTGATATAAATGTCGAGGGGTGTAAGGTGAAACAGAGTGTCCAGAGCTGCGGAGGGGGTAGTGCTTAGAGCTCCGCTTATGCTCAGACATGCTGTTCTCTGGACTTTACTTAGCTTCCTGCAGTTCACTGTTCACTTTGTCTAAGGCCGTCCACAACGCAACCACCCCGAAAGTGAGTATCGGTCTTATGACCGAGATATATAGCCAATGGGTGATGCGAAGTTGGAAGTTTCTTACCGACGGCTTTTTTGCAAGAGAATAAAGCTAAAGTGAGGCGTTCTTTACTCTTTTGAATGTTAGGTTTCCAGCTTAGTTTCCTGTCGAAAATTAGACCCCGATATTTCGCTGAAGACCCAGCTGGTACCATTGATTGAGGGAGGGTCTATTTTCGGAATTTTGTATTTCTTAAAGAAGAGGACAAAATCGGTTTTATGGAGGTTTATTGCCAGTCTGCAGTAGCTGTAGTAGCTCTTTAATTCCGCGACCATTTCTTTTCCAAGAACTTGTATTATTTTTGAGAATTATTATCGGCTTGAGCTCCAGATACTTCAAAGTAGCATAGAAAAGGTGTATTTTTAACTTCTTTCTGAAGCCAATATTGCTGTCACTCGAAAAACCAAATCAACTAGTCAAATGTTCATGATGCAACGGCTCCTTTATGATTATGTGTAGATTTTCTGAGCCCAAGCGGTCAATTGAACCTTGTAAATCGATCCATTTCGCACTGCGAAAATATAATACAGAGTTTCTGTCAATTTTTTGAGCGCAAAAGTGCTGTCAAAATAACATACAACGCATATCCTTGCTGCTTTTTACCGAAGAGACGGGGAAGTTTCTTATTCTATTGTATAAAGGCAAAGACGACACGAGAATCTGTAACAATTATCGTCCCGTGCAGATAATGTCACATTGAATGGAAATTTATAAGATATTTCCAGAGACAATTGAGAGTACAATAAAATAAAATCTCACTATAGCCATATGGCTTTCTAAAAGGCGATTCAAGGATACTGAAAAACAGAACAGAACACATCTGTATCTATATGTATGAGTATATCTTGCCACCACAATCTTTTATGGCCGCAAATTGTGCTCGATTTCAGTTGTTTTCGATATGTGACCAAGATAAAAATGTCTGAAACCCAATCTACATAATTTCAAATAAAGATATTCGGGAATTTCCCTATGTACAATGAAATATAATCTGATTGTGGGAAAAAATTTGCATTGATCGCAATCGCCACAAATTTACCACCCGCTCGTTTCTGTTTGAACTTTAGAGCACCTCAAAGTGATGTCGATTTTTCTCGAAAAAAAAATTTGTTTAAGATGATTTGCATTTGAATTTTGGTGGTGACATAACATACAGAACCGCATCTTTTGAAATTCGGTAATAGCAGTCGTTACCTTATGTGTAGCCATTGATCAATTCTCACTGCGTGACTAAGTATTTGGAGTGGTTTTTGAAGAAGCATTTATTTATTTACCGATTTGCAATGATAACTCTTTTTGTTCTTTGTTGGTGAATTGAACTTTAGTGAGCTCTGTTTTCAGAGAGGCAGATGGCGATGCGTTCCGAATTATCTACCAGTCCACATTTCAGTACTTTGCCTACCCATAAAATATTTCAACGGTCAACTGTCTCAAATTAAATAAAACTAGCAAATTCAAAACATCGATAGATTCTTAAGTACAGACTTGCAGATATTAATCGGTATTCAAATGTAGGACACAATCCAATCGGATTGTGAAGCATTCGGTGAATGTAAATTATTCTCTTAGAAAGTGGCTTGAATTTTATGTGATAGAGTGGAAAACCCCAAACATATTGACGACATTGCTATATATTAGAAATTAATTGCAACAATTTCAAATCTTGAAAGTACTTCTTGGAATGATTCGTGTGGACTTGTCAATGCGGCACTAACTTGCGGATCATGCAGTAAATGCAATTGACACCAAGATGTTAGAACGGTGGGATCACATTATGAACTACATAATTGCTTTCAAAGAATCATTAAAGTTGTAAACAAAAGATTGTTGTAGGCTAAATATTATGTAAATAAGAAATAACGAGGGCTAGTAACTGTCGGATTTAGACCCAGCTCTCTTGCGCAGTAAACGGCCCGACCAATCTGTCACACTGACCCAAGAGGGAAGAATTGCGTTGTATCCCATGCATAAAACGAAAAAACCATACTCGGATACCCAAAAGATGGAATTTTTGGCAATTCAATTGACATGCACAGCACCTTTACTGAAACGAAAACATAAACTGTTTCATGCTCCAGAGTCTTTTCCCTGGTATCCTCCTTAGAACCGGCTCCTATCACTGAAGTTGGAAGTTAAGTTGATAACACAACCCCCTATAGATGGTATCTGGCATCGGACAGATGAGGCCATCAAACGCTGTTTCACCGAGCCAAAAAAAGCTATAGATAGATCAGCTGCTGGTAACTCTGAAGAAAATCGTTATTGCTGGCCTGAGACTTGTTTTTTTTATTTAGGTCACCGAATCCTTGGCGAACAGTAAGTATAGCCTGCACGTCAAAAATTGGAGAAGATAACCACTCGCAATGCCTAACAGAGGAGAAGACGCTATCAAGGATTTAAAGAACTTGTAGAGGGAGCCTATAAGCACTGTCGTAAGTATGAAGTACGGAGCACGGAGTGAACTCGGAGATCTTGATACAGAATAGGAAAAGAACGGTCTTTTAATGAATCCGGAGATGGACGTAGATTGATAAACTTTGCGATATGTTCGCGGCAAGCACGCGTTTCCCCGACCTTAGGATCCACAAGAGCACATGGCGATCTTCTGATCAAAATGCGGCAATCCAGAAAACACGCGCCCACTGTTCTAAACGCCTACACATGCCGAGGTGCCATCATTGTCTCTTACCTAGAACTTGACCTAAGAGTAACCACAGTACAGTTGCGGATATACAAGGTCATTAATTGCGTAGGTTCAAGTTGGTAACGCTGGCATTTGACACCTGCTAAACTCAGCTGTCATTTGAATTGTCATACTATTAGTTGAATGTTTGCCATTTACAATAATGGATCGCTTACAAATCGAACAACGCGTTAAAATTATTAAAACTTACTACAAAAGTTATGATTCAAGCGTAGCCACTTTTCGCGCATTACGCGATGATTATGGTCGTCATAATCGATCGACCACGCAAGCAATCGGTGAAATTGTGAAGAAATTTGAAAAGGGTGGAAGCGTTACTGATGTCGTAAGGCTTGTGCATCATCGTAATGCACGTTCAGTCGAAAATATTGCTGCTGTAAGTGCAAGTGTTGCTGATGATCAGAGTTTATCGATTTCCCGGCGTTCGCAGCAATTGAACGTGTCGTACACCTCACTATAGCGTATTTTGCAGTTTGATTTGCATGTCCATCCTTGTAAAGTTCAATTTACACAATAATTGAGTCCTGCTGACCACTCAAAACGCCGTAGATACGCTTCTTGAGTTTTGCATCAACAGACAATAAACACCGATTTTTCGAACAATATTTTCTTCAGTGATGGGCACATTTTTCACTCGGTGGGTATGTAAACAAACAAAATTGCCGCATATGGGGCTCAGAAAACCCACAACTGATACGAGGGCGGGTCAATAAGTCCGTGACTTTTTGAATTTCTGACCTCTTTACTGAAACAGCAACACTGCTCCTGTCAACAGGCATCTGTCAGTTGACTCCTGTCAAAATTTAAACTTGTTGCGTCAGTTAGTTTGTGTTTGACAGCTATTTTTATCAGACTACTCACTAATTTGAGGAGAAAATGGAAAAAAGTGAATTTCGTGTGCTTATTAAGCATTATTTCTTGCGAAAAAAAACCATTACCGAGGCCAAGGCTAAGCTTGATAAATACTATGGGGACTCTGCACCATCGATTTCAATGGTAAAAAAGTGGTTTACTGAATTTCGTTGTGGCCGTACAAGCACTGAAGATGCCGAACGTCCTGGACGCCCAGTTGAGGTCTCTACACCCGAAACAATCGAAAAAATTCACGATATGGTGTTGGCAGACCGAAGATTGAAAGTGCGAGAGATTGTGGAAGCCGTAGGGATCTCGCATGGCTCAGTGGTTTCAATTTTGAATGATCACTTGGGCATGAGAAAGCTTTCCGCAAGATGGGTGCCGCGTTTGCTCACAGTCGACCACAAACGCAATCGTGTAACAACTTCACAGGAAGGTTTGGCGTTGTTTAATCGCAATATGGAGGAGTTTTTGCGCCGTTTTGTAACCGTGGACGAAACATAGATCCATCACAACACACCAGAGAACAAACAACAGTCAAAACAGTGGGTTTCTAAGGGTGAATCGGCGCCAAAGAAGGCCAAGGTGGGTTTGTCAGCCAATAAAGTTATGGTGACTGTTTTTGGGATGCACGCGGGATAATCCACATTGACTACCTTCAAAAGGGAAGAACAATCAATGGGGAATATTATGCCAACTTATTGGACCGATTCAATGACGATTTGAAAAAAAAACGACCTCATTTGTCCAAGAAAAAAGTTCTTTTCCACCAAGACAATGCAAGGGTGCACACATGTGCAGTTGCCATGGCAAAAATCCATGAATTGGGCTATGAATTGCTCCCTCATCCACCCTATTCTCCAGATTTGGCTCCGAGCGACTACTTCTTGTTCCCAAACCTGAAGAAATGGCTTGGTGGAAAAAGATTTGACTCCAATGATGAAGTCATCTCGCAAACAAAGGCCTATTTTGAGGACCTCGACAAATCATTTTTTTTGGAAGGGATAAAAAAATTGGAGAAGCGTTGGACAAAGTGTATAGAGCTCAAGGGAGACTACGTTGAAAAATAAAATTATTTTTTTATGAAAAAATCTGTGTTTTAATCCAAAAGTCGCGGACTTATTGACCCGCCCTCGTAGAAGAGGTGCCGTTGCATCCAGGCAAAGTGACTGTTTGGTGTGCTCTATGGTCGAAAGGTGTCATTGGTCCCTATTTCTTCGAAGATGCTAATGGGCGGACGGTGACAGTCAATTCGGAGCGATATGGTCGAATGATAACCGATTTTTTTGGCCGGCGATTGAAGATCATGACTTGAACGATATGTGGTTCCAACGGGGGCAACAAGCCATACAATACGACCAATTATGGCTTTATTGTGTGAGAAATGTCCTAGTCGCGTAATTTCACGTTTTGGCGACGTCAATTGACCACCAAAGTAATGCGATTTGACACCGTTAGATTTTTTTCTGAGGGGCTACTCAAAAGACCGTGTTTACGCGAATAATCCCCGAACTCTAGACCCACATTACTCAAGTTATGGCCGAGATACCGCCCGAAATGTGCGAAAAAGTGGTTAAAAATTACCTCAAAAGAATCGAATAATGCGAATCTTCCCGAGGCGTCCATTTGAATGATATTGTTTTTCACACTCAATAGCAAAGTCCAAACTTTCTTTTGCCAGCTCCTTCCATCTGTGATGCACTCCAAGTTGGTGGAGATCCCCTTCCACTTGTTTGCACTACCGTCCTCTGTTACGTAGTCCCCGGGGCTCGGACTTAAAGATTATTAGGGTCGGAGCTGTGGTGTCCATTCGCTCTACATGGCCAAGCCGATGTCGCTATGCAGCTTGACCAAAACTAACACGTAGTATTTTCTTCTCGAAACGGCCAAGAGCATCTTCATCCTTTTTCAATAGTGTCCATGTCTATGCGGTGTAAAGGAAGACAGGGATGATCAAGGTCTTGTATAAAGCCAGTTTGGTCTTGTGAGAGAGGGCTCTGCTACTCAATTGCCTCCTGAGCCCGAAAAAACAGCGATTGGCAAGAGTTATTCTACGTCTTATTTTCGTGCTCTTATCGTTGTTACTTGCAACTGCAGACCCAAAGTGATGTTGGTGGACGAGCTCTATCATTAGTCAACGGCAGCTTGCATACCCCCGAAGTGAGATACTGACGCCCTTTGTCCTCGGGGATAAACTAAGGAACTGTCCCTCCAGGTTGGGGATTGTGCGTAATGGTAAACAAAAAGTGGTTCAGAGACAACCATTGCCGGAAAAATACTTAAAGAAGCTTTGACGTTATTCGGGTACAATCACGTGAGATCGCTAGAGCGTTTGCCCACTTCATTTTCTTAATCCCCAGCATCAAGTGTGTGACGCAAGGAGGACAGCAGAAATGCTACCTTTTTCTCGACCACAACTAAGTAGCCTTTGGTTTGGCGATAAGCGCCGGCCAAACAAGATGTATATCGCGAAATTTTGCACGCGAGTTAAGAGTTGCAATTGATAAGTATCAGCAGTACAGAAAATCCGAACACAAACTTTTCCGAGGTCGAAGACATATCGATGCTACTGTAAGATCTAAGTAAGGGAATGTTACCCGAAGTTAAAATGGACCTGTCATGGCAATAAGACTAGAACCGACGCTGATAGGGGACCTCGGTGCTTTGTACAGTACTTCTAGAAGTATTTTCGTCAGTGAACTGAATTTGTCTGTGAGCGTTCTTCGCGTACCGGCTGAGTAACGTTTTCGATCTTCAATGCGGCCGTGAGCAGGTGTCCAGTGTGTCGGTTTTAAGCTCTGAGTCCTAAATCTTTTTTGATAATGCAAGACATGGATTTTTGCGAAATTTGCATTTCCCGCGTCAAGATTTTCTGTTTTCGCAGCGGTTTTCGGTCGATTCTTTTCTTCACGGCTTTGATCGCTTTCGGAGCTCTCACAGTGCGCGGACGGCCGGATCTTTGACGATCTCGTACTCCACCAGTATCCTCAAACAACTTCACATCACGATTTTGTGATTCCAAGCGGTCGCAACGTCCTAAAGATATCGGCTTCTTCCATGTTGCATTTAAGTAGGCCAACTACATCAATACGATTTTCGATGTCGCCCCATGATTGTAAGCAATTAATGTCAAAAACTACTTTTTACGTCACAATGAAGCCTAAATATCAGCTGTCAAATCGCAATCAATACGAAATGGATGCGCCCAGTGTTGCATTCGTAATGAGTGAGTTCAGTTGTGTACCAGTATTTATGACTTGATTAGGTATAAAGCGGAGCTAGGTTTAATAATGTTTCCATGCGCACAATAGCGTTCGACACCGATGTTTAAGTCAGAGAGCATGGGCAAGTATAATTTTGAGTTGAACTCCAGTAACAGTATAATGGCAGGGAACAAGCGGAGGAAAGACTTTGTGAACTTCTGTTTTCTGAGCTAAGAAGCAAAGCAAAAAACGCTAAAAGAAAACTCATCTAGCATGTCTTGAACAGTCTGAAGGAATAAAGCGATGGCTTACTTACGCCTTGAACTTCTCCGTGTGGTCTTCGTTCCCTATGTTGTATTGATGAGAAGGTACATCAATTAACTTCATCAGTTGTAGAGCGACATGGACTTTGTTTGAATGTTTCATATACTGCGGGGACATATTCATATAGAGCGCATAGACACCATGCCGAAGGATAGTTTAATTTGCCCCAGTGGTGTTTTAATGTATAGGGAGGCTTTAGAGAATGTGAAGCACGCAATCAACTCGATGTGCGCAACTGAGGTAGTTAGATTGATCTGCTTAAAAGGTATTGTCGGTTGATGCTTACGACATTCTAGGTCTATAAGTTGTCATCAAAAGTAGGCTATTGTCATAGCAGAGGGTATTATTCAGTTTCTGGGACTCAGTTTTTCTGGTTCAATAAAATCTTCATTTAATTACACTAGTACTCGTATACATCTATTTTGGCAACCACAAGGAGTTTAATAACACAACGTCCCTCCGTTTCTACAAATTCACATCTGCCGAACTCAGCAGCGCAGATGTTTTGGTTAAGTCAGCGTTATGCTTGTGGGTTCGACCCAATAAATTTGAATTTCTTGAAATTGATGAGAGTATCGCACTGAAATTCTAGTAGTCGATTACGAAGATTTACTATTCAAGCACATTGTGCCCATAATGTCTACCACTTCACCTCCATTATTGTTCTCAGGAGCATCCAGTGCTGTCATGTGCTGGGTATCTTAAGGTTCATTCTCAGACATGTAGTCTTGGCGGCTCATACTATCCACTTCCATCTATTCAAATATTTCACATCTTATCATCACTTCTTCAAATAAAACCAAAATTAACTACGACTTCTCATAAATAAATGATTACCCGCCCATGCTTCGCAGTAGCTCCATCTGTAGGCATGTGGTTGTTAAATGTCAACACATGTGCTCACTTGAGATGTCTTTATTTGCGTGGTTCTGTAATCAACAGGAATATGTACGTACCTATACGTCATCAGATATAAGTGGATACTCAAAAGTTTTATCAAGCAATTTCTTTTTGCTTTATCAGCAGACACTTAATCCAAAGTCATGAATCTACCAGCAAAGTCTCTAAAGTCAGCAGTTTAATCCCAATTTGGATTACTCGTATATAACTCTGCCATAAATAAGGACAACGCATAACAATTTTTTGGTTTTTTTTTGTTTTTAATCTTTTTCCAAATTCACTGTCATTTGTACAAGTTTAAATATAATCATGCGCGCATTGTTTTTTTTTTTGTTTTGTAAATATGAATATACAATGAATTTTTGACTATACGCGACGCATTCCAAAAGATTTCGACTTCGTATCAGTTCGCAGAATTCCAGAATTCCGTATCGCTCAATACACCCCCGCTAATGTTGAGGTTCACATTCGTACGCAGATATTTTGCAATCTGCAGTCGGAATGTGCAGCTTCACTTTTATGCTTCCTTTCGAAAGATTATTATCGACAAATATGTGGCCTTTATCATTTGACATCCCGCCATTAATTACAACTACGTAGGCCGTCAGTTGGTGGTTGGTTGGTTGACGGTCGTCGGCATTCAGACGAGGAATCAAGGAATTCCAATCTCTCAACATTTGTAACTTTTGCAGTTGCTGTTGCTTTTGCCGTTACTGTTGGCGTTGGAACATCGTGTCCGTTGCTCATTTGTCTGTTTTTTGCGCGCCCAACCCATTCTCAGATTTTGTGCTCATCATTACCATCAACAGAGCTGCTTCGCGCAGAATCTTAAATGAGCAACCCCGGTAGTTGTATCTTTAAAAACTTCCAATGCAACTTAAACTACTAAAACAAACGATCTAACAATCCACAGGGGCCATCTGTTGTATTGATTACAGTTTCATTGCAATAGCTGCGCTGCCCGGGGGGCGTTTCCAGTTTAATTAAAAAAAGAAATGGAAACGTCACGTTCCTCCGCTTGATATTAGCTATTGGGAATCCGAATCCGAATTGAAATTGGAGTACGAATCCCCACCTATGAAGGTGGATGCTGTCCAATGTTGTTCAGTCCAAATACGGATGCCAAAATCAGAAGTAGACCTACTTACCGTCATATGAGTTGTACTACTAGTACTACCACTTTAGATAGACTCGTTTTTTGGATTAACAAAAAAATGTATCTCGGGAATTGAACTCGACTTTTGGCACCAAGAAGAGAGAGGATAGTAATAAAAGTTGTCCCCAACATATCGTTCGTATCATTGACCCACATGGCTGACGAACATTATTTTTGTTTTTTCCTGACCAACGAACCAAAGGAAATAAATTGTGTTCTCTTTGTGTCGATGTCTGTTTTGTTAAACTGTCTTTTGCCAGTTGATTTGTAAAGTTACATTTCGTTTCGACTTCGGCGTTGGTCTTGGATTGGATGTACTCGTAAGTCTCGCGATACAATTGATTTCATGTGGGTTTCGGTTTTTATTTGCTTGTTTAAGTTTACAGATACTCGGTACATGATAGTGTTTTAACATGGGATGCTGTGATGTGTTAAGATGTTGAGACGCTGTGATGCGGAGGCGGTTTTCATGGCGAAGTGATTTTGCGTAAGATCTTGGCTGCAGATAAGGCGAGTTTTGAGAAGCGTCGTTGTTCTCGGGTTCTTGATGAGGAGGTCAATGGAATTGTTTTCAGGATGTTGCCTTCTTTTAAATTGTTTTTTTTTTTTTTTTTTTTTTTTAAATACAAACGAGCATTTAAGTACCTAAGTACTCGGTACTTTGGTGCGTTTGCTCTTAGTGAAACAATATCAATGAGAGGAGATCTTAAGGGTTTCACAGTTAGTCTGATTTATTGTTAAGAAACAAACAAATGTTCAAACGTTTTTTCGTTCGATGAAGTCGCTCTAGAGTACTCGTCATGTTTTGGCCTTTTTCGAAAATCTCCACAGAGTCAAATCCAATAAACTTTTTCTTGTTATTGCCCAGTTGTTTTGCCAAACCGAATTATCACCAGTTTCGTAGAATGAATCTCATTTATCATGTTATCATAGTCATGTTGTCTCGTGTGTTGCCGATAACGATAACAATAAATAAACACCTCTACGAGTACATCGCTGGGAGCAAGCGAATATGTCGTTGTATCGACATCTAGCCAAACGTCTAAAAGATATTACTTTTTATATTTATCATATATCTGCTCTACGCACTATCGGCCTGTCACATGACAGCATATTTACAATTTGTTTCCACAACCAGCTATCGTTGTAGAACTCCTGACGATAAATGATGCCTTAGGTTATGTATTCCTAAAGTCGGTGAATTGGTTGGGCGTTTTGAGTTGAAAAGTTTGTCTTTTTTCAAAGATTGGCCTCAGTGTAAAAATATGTTCGATTGTCGGTCCGCCCGCAGTAATTGTGTATTTGTATTTCAAGAATAGAATCACACCAGAAGGCGTTTTTTTAAAGAGGTTTTGTAACCTCTTATGGGAGCATACGAAAAGGGAGAACCTAGGTTTTCATTGACTAAAAGTGAGCTATGCCCTATTATGTTCGCATCATTCCACTAAGCAGCTGCTAGGAGTGCTCTTTGAATAGTGATCGTCCTCAGTCATCTACCATTCTATGTAGAATCACCCAGTTGATTCGAATTTCGTTTGCTTTTTCTCAGATTCTCGTAGATCCTCATGTAGGCCCTGACCACGTACTTATCTTTTAGACAAGTTCAGCAGGTGATAGAAAACAGTTATCCACGAATTGCTGCCACAATCTTTCAGCTGCAAGTAAGTTAAGATCTGTGTTTGCTGTCGCGCCGTTTCGAGGTCGGATGTTGGGACCTGACACACCTGAATCCACTAGTTTGTACTAGTGCCTTTGCGCTATTTAAGGCCAACTTGGTTTGATCGGTCTTGATATGAGCGACGAAAATTTTTCAACACCATCATGAACAACTGGATTTGGTAGGGATACCAAAACTAGAAATGCCGTGGTATAGCTTGTCTCTATGCCGGCTGCCATATGTGGCTTTCCGGGTCTTTTCTGGGATCTGCCATAGTGTGACATATCTCACAAATAAGCTTGTGTGGGTTTCCAACCAGGTCATCTTCAGCTGCTTGCAAAAGCTTAGAAGGCAGTCTCTCTGTGCCAGCAGTTGTGTTAGACTTAAGCTTCCATCCTGCTTCCTTTGATTGTTCTACGTTAGGGATGCGGAGTTTGCTGTGATCTTTATTCAGAATAAATAGTTCATTTTGCCTAGCTGTAGGATTTTCACCATCATCGACGTTATAAAGTCAAACGGAGCTGCGTTTCCATATTTTTAGCACCGAATACGACTCTACTATCGGGATTTCCAATAGGGACTTGACAACTTTGAATTTAATTTGTGAACGCACTCTTTCACTAATCATCGAACTGTCACTATCAATTTATTCAGTAAACTCAACATTCTCATCATGATAAAGTACACGAATGAGCAACGTCTGCAAATTATACAAATTTTCTACCAAAATTCGGAGTCGGCGACTGCAACTCGGTCGTAATTCTAGCCCTAGTAGAAAGGCAATAAAAAGTTTAGTGCAAACATTTGAGTCTACATATTCGTTGTGTGATGTTGCCGTGTCAGTGAGACAACGGGTTGGTCGAAGTGTCGAAAATATCGCTGCCCTTCAGGCGTCCGTAGCAAACGATCCAAATCAGTCAATTCCACGGCGTTCTCAAGAATTGTTCATCGCTCAGACCACATTATGGCGTATTTTGCGTAAGGATCTTGGTTTACACCCATACAAGATCAAGCTGACTCACGAATTGAAGCCGATGAACCATTTGAAGCGACGTACGTTCTCCGATTGGGTTCTGGAGAAGATGCGCCAAGATGGTGAATTTCATCGCAAAATCATCTTGGGCGCTTCGTTCGTGCGATTTAACGCCGCTTGACTATTTTCTTTGGGGCTACGTTAAGTTATTGGTTTATGCCAACAAGCCGACGACGTTGGAAGAGCTCAAAGCCAACATTGAGCGCGAAATAGCGCCCGTTTCGGCCGAAATGTGTGGCCGAGTCATAGAAAATTGGGTCCAATGAACGAAGTCGAGTTTCATTCATAAATGTTTTGATTGTACTTCAAGCCGATAATAAAGTTTTTGAAATATCTCAAATGGCTTGCGTTTTATTTGTAAAGTCCTTATTGGAAAACCCTTTACAAGTTGTCCATGTTTTATGTTTGTAACTTTAGTATGTTCGTGTTCTTTTTTTTTTATGCGTCATTCCCACAGCGACAAGTCTGAGCATCTGGAAGAGACATTTCTTGTGATTGTAGCTTTTGCAGGCTCTGTTTTCCGATAACGAGCCGTGTGCTTAGATCTCCTATCACAATTTTGTCATCATAGGTGAGTAACCAGGATACTTTTTTTTTTTTTTCTTTTGTCACTCCACTTGGGAGCATGGGGCTTCCACTTGGCATCACTATCTCACTCGGTTGGTTGAAGTTACGTTTACACTGTTCCAAGTGAGGTTGAGTTTTCCTAGTTCCAGAGCATCGATCGTCATCAGGTGTTCTTGGGACGGCCTCTGGATCTCTTGCCTTGAGGGTTCAACTTTAAAGCCATTCTGGTAATGATGTCAGCTTTTTTCCTGATGATATGTCCGATCCATTTCCATTTGCGTAACTTAATCTGTATCGCAATTGGTTCCTCTCTTGTCATTTCCAACAGATCCGCGTTCCCGATGATGTTTGGCCAAAATATGTATGTACGTTCGGTCTTGGAGGTCAGAGTTCGTCTTCGATGGTATCTCTATCCTTTAAGGGGATGAACGCATGACAGCTTATTTTACTAATTTTCGCATTGATGGGGATTATTATGACGCGTTCGTTCCACATTCAAATAAGCGTTTTTTTCGCTGTAGTACATTTGGGGTTTTTTTCATTCCAATTTTGCCAGGCCCATATTAGTTGTCTTGAACTGTTTACTTATTGGCGTGATAGGGAAGAAGAAACACCTGTCCTTGAGGCCCAGGTAAGAGTGTCCGGTGCCAGTTGCTTTCTCAAGATCCGGGCTCAAAATACGTCCAAGTAGCTGTCGGTGTACACCGTGTATTAGATTCTTTCGTCGTTGCCTTGGTGTGAAGGCACCGTTCTAGTCTTGCGTCTGCCATGACGTCCACCAGGGCTTGGTTACCATACCTTCAGTCAGAGCTACTAGCTTCCCCTGACTGACAGCCTCTGAAAAGTCGGCGCTAGTGTTTTCATAAAACCATAGACTACCAGAACTGGACGGAAATTGGCTCCGAATTGTTGACAGAGGTATGACACGACAATAAAAGGAGTTTGAACAACGTATTAAGAACTTTACACGTTGAAGAAATGTTAAATTCCTTTAAAAAGCTAATTTTGTTGGAAATATACCGCTCGTACCTTTGTTCATTTCTGCCCTGTTTATGTAATTCTGGGAGGATTGACAGTACTGTTCTCTTATCCCTTCGGACTTTGTACTCTTCTTCATGGAGCTATTTATGATGAAGAAATATTTTCATTTTCTCTTCACAAACTAACCGACGACAAAAAAATCATCAAAAATCTATTCGATGCCTAGTCAGCATAATTATTTACGGGCCATCAGTATCCGTTGTGGAGCCATCAGTAAGTACACAAATAGAAGCACACAGCTATTTAGTTCTTCGTTCGACTTAAATTCGTGTACAGGTGGTTGTGTAGGAGTGTAGGAGTTATCGCCTAATCGCCCCTTCTTCTGTCACAGGTTGCAGAGACTCGGAGAGCCTAGATAAAGAGTTTCCTTTCACTTATTTCGCGAAATGACTCCGTGACAACCGTTGCCAACTCTTATATGTATGATTATGTATGTAGATTCAACGTACTTTTCAACATGTCCTTTTTTCTATTTCCTCTCTGTTTCTATCTAATAGGACGCGCATAAAAAGCCCGACACAACGACTATCTAACTCTATCGCGGTTGCACACAAAATTATAATGAAATAGTTAACTCGGCTACTGGTTCTGAAAATGAAGGTTTATACGGATGTCTACGGCCCAATTTTGATTCAAAAAGACACAAACACACAAAAAGTTTACCCTTCTTTTGTCCTTGTAGGTGAGGCGCACAAACAGTATACTACTTCTATTCCATTGGTACTCGTACATCACCATTTCAAGTCAAGGTGAAGTGAGTCCTTTATGGGGAAAACTTGTGAACTTGTTCTTCTTGTTCGGCAATGTTTTTCTCAGTTCCAGTTTGCTGGTGGCAACATTTTTTTTTTCTCTGAACTGTAATGATCCTCTTCTACTTCGTTTTTGTAGCCTATTCGTTACGCTTGGCTTAAATTGTTACGAGTATATCCCCACGATGAAAGGAATCGGAAAGAAGAAAAAGATAGATTGCTACTGTCGCTAAGGTAACATAATTTCAGTGTAGGTCTGTAGTAGGTAGAACACACGCAGACACTTAATTAAATTCGTAGCAGGCTTTACGGAGATACTTCTGCTCTGCGACTACTACATATGTACGTGCCTACGTCCATGCAACAAGGCGGGCTCTGCCGTCCTAGATTTGATGAGATACGAATAACTTTCGACGTTTTTCGCTTTGGACTTCTTCTTAAAGATGAGTTTGTGTTGTTGTTTTTGTTATTAAAGGAACTTAATTATTTATTTTATATTTTTCGAAAAGGAATTGATAACAAAGTTTGTCTGTGGTTCGGTTGTCCTTAGCATTTCGAGTGTAGCGAGGGTAGCGAGGGTAGTTACTTGTTTTACAGAACTTTGGTTCTTTCAAGAATGTCCATAATAAGTTTACATCTATGTGTTCGTTTAGGAGGTGTAGGTTTCCAATTTTTATTTCCTTTTTTTGGTTGAAGTTTTCTTTTTCAATTGATTGAGGGCTGTTGGTGGTAATGATGGTGATGGAATGCTGGAACAGGCAACATCAGGGAGATTTCCATTTCCTTTTAGGATGGTAAAACATGGTAATGGGATTTTCAGGTAGGCCGCACTGAACTTTTGATCACTGCCCTGAGATTAGGTTTTCCCTGGAAAAAGTAATTATTATCCGCTTGAATGGCTTTGTTTCTATGCGCTGTCAACAAAAGGAAGTCTTAGCCAGTGGCAGTTATAGTAAAAAATAATTTATTTTTGTTTCCTCTCGGATTATGTAATGGGAAACGCACGCATCGGCAGATAACACGAAATTCGATGTGCTTAACGTTTATGGGGAAAATAAATTCTCTAATTGATAGACTAATTGCCAATGCATTGCCTACTAAATGGCATGCATTAATTACTTAAGCATATGATAAACGGGAAAGTCTAATTAATAATTATGAGGCATAAAATCATTGCTTCAGTGTTTTAGATTCATTTAACACTCTTTGAGTTGCAAGCCAAATCCGATTTTTACCTCGATGACTGGTATTCCGGTCACAAAATCTGTCCAAGAGGCCAACACATCTTTTATCCTTTTTATATGACATTTATTAGCCTTGCTTAACAAGATGAGTAGTCACCTCGGTGATATAGTACCTACAATGCGCCAGAGACTTAAGTTTGAAACAACATATTGAGTGACGATTAGATGATCCTGAAACGTATAGTGATCTTATGAGACAACACGAAGTCCTAATGTATGATCAAGCTCCCGCACATCAACGTTGAATACTACGACAGACCCGCACCATAAATAGAAGTCCATTATCTGGCATTTCTTAAGCATGGCGGAGTGCATTATCTGCGGTCGAATAGAAATATTCGTGTCAGTGCTCTACAGATTCCGGCGGTGAGCAATATTTTGCTTTCGCGAAATATTTCAAACTATAAAGTACGCATAATGATGTACAAGAGTTTCGAAGAAGTGGACTTGTTGTGGCAACGTTATGTCGATACAGCAATTAACTGGCTAAATATCAGAGACAGGACCTGCTATTCTCATTGTATCTGCGATGGTATCATATTTTTATGAAACGAAACAAAAGAAGAACCGAGTTAACATCTTCTTGATAGCTTAACTCATTGATAAGATTGTAAGAGTTTCACAAATAAGTGATCGATCAAGAGTGCTACTTAACAACATATTTCGGGGATAGACAAGAACTCCAGATAGATTGCTACCCATGCTAGAGCAACACGAAACGGCAATCAAAATTAGATTTTAAATAAAGCCAGCCACTAACAAGTTATTAGCGATCTTTGCTGACAGAATTTTGCGTGGAGTAATCGTAAAGAAACAATGGAAACCGGCGTCAGTCGAGAAAATAAACTAGCATAACTCAAGTAATAAAAGAGGTCAGCTCTGGGCTTTGTAATTGGGGCAATGGTTCGTAAATGCCCTAAACCAAGACGAAGAACTAAGCGCATTGATTGGATGTGAAACAACTCGGAGATTCGGTGGTTCAAGTGACTGGTTCCAGATAAATAAAATTACGCACTGGGGGAGCGATGAAACGAAAATCACTATTAGAAACAAAAGGCAAACGGATAATAAGTTCAGCGGAAATAGCGAAACCAATAAGAAGGAGCTAGAAAAAGGACGTTCCACGGAAGGGCACGTGTCATGGAGGCATCTGGAAACAGGAGAAGTACACTCAAAATTGAGGCCGACAAAAAAACAGTATTTTAACGATGAAGTACACATTTGAATGCTCACAATGTTAAAAAAAATGATGAGAAGCACTTGAATGGGTTTGCTTGTTTCACTGTATGTTATAAAGGCAAAGGCGACACGAGAAATCGGAACAACTAACGATTACTAGACAGTTGGCAATGCAAATTATTCAGTTCTACCACCTCGATCAAAAAATTCCCGTAATAACCACCGTGTGGCACAACAATGGGAGCGTTCCGATTTGAGTTCTGTTGGTACATCTGTTGTTGATATTCTCTCTAAATCTTAGCATCATAGCTTGAGATTTGCAAAAGTTACATATCCAAGAGTACATCTATCTATGTTTGTGTTGGCGATTTTTTTTTTACAATTTTAGAAATGAATTTAAATTTGCAACAGCGAACTTGTATTAAATTTTGCGTAAAAAACAAATTTAATGGTGCGCGAACGTTGGAAATGTTGAAAAAGTGCTTCGGCAGCGATTCTCTATAGAAAACGGTCGTTTACCAGTGACACGAGCGGTTCGTGTGGTCAATCGAAGATGATGAACGCAGTGGCAGACCATCGAAATCGAAAACCGACGAAAACATTGATGAAGTAAAAGAAATGTTGGACAATAGAAGCAAATTAACCATCAGAGAGATAGCGGAGGACTTGAACATTGCCTGTGGATCCGTCCAAGACATTTTGGTTAATGATTTGGGTTTCCGTCGTGTAGTAGCAAAGTTGGTGCCGAAAGACCTCAATTTCATGCAAAAAAGAGACCGTGTTGACTTCGCAAAAGAAATGATTTGCGAGGCTGAATCCGATCCCACGTTCATCAAAAGGATCATTTCTGAAGACGAGAAGTGGGTTTATGAGTACGACAAGAAATCCAGACATCAGGCAAGTGAATGGCGTTCACCAAATGAGCCGAAACAAAACAAAAAGCACGTCGTTTTCAGTCAAAAAAGAAGGCAATGCTAATGGAAAAGCACCGAGATTCGTCTAAGGATTTACACATGGTATTTATCGACCTCGAGAAAGCATTCGATCGAGTGCCTAGGGATCTCATATGGGCCGCGCTGAGGTCTCAAAACGTACCGGAAACGTATGTTAGAATAATACAAGACAGGTACGGAAACGTGAAAACTTCGGTTAAAAACTCTGCTGGACTAACGAGAGAATTTCCAGTTAATGTCGGAGTGCATCAAGGAAGCGTACTAAGCCCTTTCCTCTTTAACGTAGTACTCGACTATCTTTTAAAAGACTGCATGCGCGAAGCAAATGTAACGCCAATTTTCTTCGCTGACGACGCAGTTATACTTAGCGATAA
Source organism: Volucella inflata (assembly GCA_928272305.1). Taxonomy (NCBI): domain Eukaryota; kingdom Metazoa; phylum Arthropoda; class Insecta; order Diptera; family Syrphidae; genus Volucella; species Volucella inflata. The sequence goes on from OV743716.1 coordinate 185,909,403, forward strand.
CGTCGAAGATTTACAGAACGCCTTAGATTCATGGAGAAATGCGCTAGAGAGAAACGGGTTTGAAATAAGTCGTCCAAAGACGGAGCATTTGACGTGCCCATTTGCGCATCCGTTGCGACCTGTTCCGGATATAATGTTAGACGGAATAGTTTTTCCGAAAAGCACTATCTTTAAGTACTTAGGATCAATCGTTAACATGGAAGCGAAATGTGACGACGACTGTTTTCATGGATTAAAACGGTGTAGTGCATCATGATTTTTTTGCCAGAAGGCCAGACAGTAAACAAAGAGTTCTATTTGGGCCTTGTGAGACGTTTGCATGAAGCATTTGGCCGAAAGAGACCAGAATTGTGGACAGAAAATTCGTGGATTTTGCACCATGATAACGCACCGTCGCACAGTGCCATCATTATTTGTAACTTTTTGACGAAAAATGCAACAAATACCATCCAACAGCCACCGAATTCACCTGATTTGGCTCCCTGTGACTTCTTTCTGTTCAATCGAGTTAAAAAACCACTACGGGAACGCGTTTCAGCAGCCGAGAGGAAGTAACGGAAAATCGCAGGAAGCACTGGTGGACATACCGAAAACCGAATATAAAAAATGTTTCGAGTATTGGATCAAGCGCTGGCATAAGTGTGTTGCAGTCGATGGGGATTACTTTGAAGGGGACAATATAGATTTAGATGAATTAACTTGTATTTTTAATTTTCTGAATTGGCAATGCAATACCATTCAGTTCTATGTCGGTCAATGTACCTCTGTGGAAGGCAAACCGATCTTGAATTGAAGACCTAACATACAAGAAAGAACCTAATGCTTGAATCGCAATTAGGAAAGCAAAAGTCCAGCAATCAACCCTTTTGGTATCCTGAATATATGTAGGTGCCTTCAAGGAAACAAAGAGAACTTCATGCCCCAAAACACTTCAAAAAAAGCTTTCTATTCAGCATTTACTTGAGGTCACTCCATACACAGTACATTATAGAGTGACAAATCGATCCTCTTTAAGATGATAGATAACACTATCTTAGTATCCACATCCGCGTACCGTGTGTAGGCGGAAATAATTTCAATAAAAATTATTTTATCTTAGTCAAGGAAATCTTGTTATCTGATAGGGATATCCGTTATTTTTCGAACCGCCAGGCTGTAATTAAATTCTTTAAATTAGTCCTTACATACTCTGAAGTAGCATTAGATTGTCGTTAATTTTAAAAGCGATGACGAAGCAGTTAGAAATCAACCCTTGCTTCGTGACCCAGCATTTGGCACTTAAGGAAGTTAACATCGTAATATGGAACAATACTACGCAACTAACTAGGCAACTTTCGTCAAAAGCGGACAAGTGGTTCTACAGACGAAAATGGTTTGGCCACAACTGAGCCCGACATGCTCTTAGAGTTCGATTCCTTTCAACAGTCGGCATATGAGCGCTATAAAATGGTCATCATCATCATCTAATAGAAAAGTATGCAAAAGGCTTGGCTATACTTGAACAATATCCGCCGAAGCTGGATGGACGATCAATAGAAGACTTAACCCTCTCAGTCCATATCCTGTCTTAATGAAAAATAAGAAAATTTTTTCTATGACCTTTTTACCGTTGATATCTTAACGATTCCTTGGAAATAGACATTCGAAGTCCCTTATGCTTCATCAATGCTTTTCCTGGTGAAATAAGTGTAGAGAAAGCCTTAGATTCACGTGGTGTCGAAGCTTTTATTGTAGAAACGAAACTTCAGCTGTTTCCTAAGGCATGCGGTTTGGCATTTGCTCTTCCCACCTCACCTTCCCCGACAAAAATCGATGATGGTAATGAGGGGAGAGTAAGTAAGGGTTTTTTTTTTTTATCAGAGCTGCTAGGTACTCAACTGTCCTTCTTCATGAATTAGTTAACTTAATCCCGCCGAACGATGCTATTCTACATGGCCTATGAGTATTTACCACAAACTTTTGCTGAAAATTATCCGGTATGTGTTGGTTTTTGAGAGAGAAATACTTCACTTCACGAGAAACAATTCATTATTCATTCGCCCGGCCTAAGAATGGTAGTGGTAACGATAGCTTAAGGCAATCAATTCGATTCCTTTCAAGATATTTGACACCTTACAATAAGTTATTGTATTAACACTGTGACAGTTTAAGAAACACCCTGAAGGCTCTACATTTTAACGAAACGCCACTAATAAAGTGTATTTGCAGCAAGTCTTTCATAAATCACTGGAGTTACTCTCTCCAGAATCTCGCTGACAGCACTATTTAGATTTCCAATGTTTAGCTCTCCGTCGCACGTCGCCTTGTTGGGTCCGTATGAATTATTAACGACGAAAAACCATCGCCCGTTTATCCAAATTTATGGTAACACTTTGGTATTACCACATCTACCATGAATTTGCCTCCAAGTTAACCGCCCAAACCAACCAAAGCCGCCTATTGTTTCGTGTACGCTATAAAACACCTGAAATGTCTGCGACCTTCCCACACAGAACATTATCACCTTGGCACAACGAATTGCGTAGCACGCAAAAATTCCAAAAAGGAGATAATCCTCCTAACTGCTGCAACGAAATCACTAACGAGATTACCCACCAAAAACAAAAAAACACACCTGAATCTGCCTTCCGGGTGGCCTTCTCCCAGTACATGACACAGAGCAGCATTCAGAACATACCACCAGAGACCGATGCGGACTCGAAATGGGAATCAGAATTGGAGTTGGAGTCAAAGTAAAAGTCATAGTCATAGTTAGAACCATAGCCGGCACTCAGGGCTAAGCTTGATTACGGAATTTTTATGGTTTACGTATTCGCCATAACGTTTCGGCCATAAAATTCACATATATTTCGCATTAAGCCGCGACATAGACGAGCGAGCTTAACGAAAGAAAGAGACTGTTTAGCTGGGAATGGTTAGGGGTTAAGGAGGATCACCACCAGTCCTGCATTGGAATTTGGCTTGCGTTGCCGGTGGAGACTCCATGAAGGTTTTGATTACAATCAAAATGTTTAACCAAACCCAGTGTCGTGGGCTTTCTGCCTTTCCAAACATAATCAACTCGTCGTTTGTTTTGTTTTCACCAAGAAGTTTGATTCCCAAAGAAAGGAGCAACAAGGAGGGAATCTCAAATTCAAATTGTGTGCGTATATCGTTCTCGATATACATACGAGTACTCGTACATATGTCAGACGTCTTGTGTCACAAAAAGAAAAATACTCGTAAAACTCGAAATCGCACACATCAGGTGCCTGCTATGGGCGAATAGACTCCTTTACAGCAACTCGAAGTATTGAAACAAATTACTGGTCCTTGAGTTTAAACCTGCAAGTACGTACTGTTGATTATAAAGAAAAGGAATTTCGAAAAAAAAAAACATAATTAATTGACTCTGATAGAAACAGTCGTGTTACAGTATGTGCGTTTGGTTTTGGTGGGGAAAAAAAACGCTTTCCTCCTACCAAAGGTATTAAAATTTAATTAAAATCCATCCTGGGGGAGCGAAATTCATTACTCACATAGACCCGACGAGCAGTATAGATGCCACGTGGGTGGTGTGTGTGTTTTTTTTTTTTTTTTTTTTTGTTTATGTATTGAAAATGCCTATGAAGCAGCACATAATACTAATCAAATTAATAGGTCCTTAATGAAATACACCGAGTCTCTGGATCGGCGACAAGCAGGAGGCGAGAGAATGTTTCAATTATGCGATATGGTTATGAGGCGAATTACTAATTCCCAGATCATTTCGAAAAGCCCTGACTGAGCTGCACTCGACTGCTAATATTTTAAGTTTCAAATTTAAAGCAAGTATCGAATATTTAACAGGATCGATTCAAATTTACAGATAATATAAAATTGAGTAATAATTTTGGTCCTGGATGCATTGAAATTGTGAAATTATTTCATGGTTGCTTACGCAATTAAATTCTAGTTGCAAGAACAACTTTTTATGGAGGGACTGTGTTGCTCTGTGCTGTGAGGCAGCGGCTTATAGTTCCTTCTACTGCTTTGGCGCGTTAACATTTGAGACGACAGCCCAGTAATGGATAAAGAAATGAACTTATACACATGGCTACACTACCAAGTCGGACACTTGTTGTGCACAGCGGAGGTGTGATATCGGGGCAAATGGAAACATTTGTGTCAGACCTCGACGGTTTTCAGGGGCGACCAATATGATGAAAAAACAGGCAAAAGTTTCGAACTAGAAAATCTAATTCGCAAAGTAAAATCGATATAGCATCTGTTTACCATGTCAAAAACAGGGTCCGATGCGAAAAGACCGTTATTTCGAAATACAACAAAATAAGAACAGAGTTGCCATCATCTTTACAGTCGCATGCCATTACCATGGTGAGATGATTGCACTATTTATGGAACAAAGAACGGCACTTACCATTTATGCAGGAATAATGAGAAACGGCGAGTAAATATTTTAAACTGACCTAAGGCGAACAAAAAGTAAGCTTTCACAGACTTTTGCTGACAGATTTTATCGTGAGAACAAACAGAGGGCAACCATCGAGAACCCTAATCAATAGAAATAATAAGCTGCCACAATTTAAATAGAGAAAGTGGCTAGTGCCTTTAATATGTGAGGAACAACTAAGCACAATATAAAACATCACTCAATGAGTCTCCAGTCTGAGACATGGATGGTGGCACCACTGTTGACAGATACATATGATATCTGGAGAGTACTAACTTTCGAATGTCAAATGTGTCACATTTCATATCATTCCAACTATTAGTTTGCAAGTTACAGTGGATTAAGTTAATCAACTTTTGCTATTTTCAAAACAATGGATTAGAAAGAGTTTCGTGTGTTGGTTATACATTATTTTTTGATTGGAAAAAATACTGCTGAAGCCAAACAGTGGCTTGATAAACGTTATAGAAACTCTGCATCAGTGAAATCAACTATTTTTGAATGGCATGATGAACTTAAACGTGATGCTGAACGTTCGGGTTGCCCCAAAAACAGCAGTTATATCGAAAAACATAAAATGAGTCTACAAATTAGTTGTGGAAGGCCGCAAAGTGAAGTTGCGTGAGAAAGCTGACTACTAAGGTAGTGTGCACACGTGTACGCCGCGTAAGTATCATGCGTAAGTTACTGTCGAAGTGGGTGCCGCGTTTGCTCACATCCGACCAAAATCAAAGACGCGTCGTCGATTCAGAGCGCTGTTTGGAGCTGCTCAAGCGAGATAAGAAGGATTTCTTACGTCCGTATGTCACAATGGATGAATCACTTTACACCCGAATCAAAAAGATCTTCAGCTGTTATGGCATCCGTATATTAGGACGCTATGTGTGCTATTTTGTTTAAATGTAAGACTACCAATAGCGAATATTACATGTCATTACTGGATCGATTGAGTGTAGAGATCAAGAATAAATAGAATACGTCGGCACATGCAAAAGAAGAAAAGTGCCGTACAAGTCGATGAAAACGATAGTTAAAATGGTTGCTTCGAATTGATTGCCCACCCACCGTAATCTCCAAATTTGGCTCCCAGCGACTACTGGTTTTTTGCAGACCTCAAAATGTTCCCCCGGGAAAGAGGTTCGGCTCAAATGAAGAAGTATTTGCCGAAACTTGAGGCCTATTTTGAGAGAAAAGACAAATCTTTCTACATAAAAGGCATCGAAAGTGTTATCCTTTGTTGTTTGAGACGATTCACGATTTGTCCAATAATATTATGACGAAAATTAAATACAGGATAGCCGGAAAGGTCCAAGTTATAGTGGGTGTATTACATGAGTTTAAATGTCGTGCAAGAAACATTAGAGAATTCCGAACGGTTGCTTTCGCCGACGATAGCATTTTAATTATTAAAAACGTTTCAACGAGTCAACTAGCATTTATTAAAGAAGATAACGGGCTATGAATTCGCCGTACTTAGATCGAAGATTGCGTTGCCGTTTTTCAAATCCAGCTTCTGAGAAATTCGAAAATTAAAAATGCTTTGGCTCTGTTGTTAACCTCCGAGGAATTTACGACGACGATGTCCTATATAGAGTTAGCGCGGGGTGGCTAACATAGCGCTTTAACCTTGCTGTTTTTTGTGACAGAAAACTGTCGTCACCTTAAAGGTTTGGTATATATGTGCATCATAATGTTAATGTTGGTTTTCGAATTATATGAAAAAAAAATGACGATGGAAATGTTACGAATTTTAGCGGGCGTTCAATCGCGAAAGTATCCACATAAAGAAACCAATAGTGGACAATCTTTAGGCTGAGCGAATTGCTGGCTTTTCCATGTTCAACGATGGTCGTCGGGAAATCTGGTCCAAAAACGAAAAGGGGCTCTAAAACAAAAGAAAATATCTGAATAAGTCAAATGCAAAAAAATCAGCGAACCCAAGGCAATCCCACAAGTGGTGCCGATGCAATGTAGATATGTGGTAGAAACAGTAACATTAAATGTAGCAAATAAAAGAAGAAGGAAAGAAGAAAACATATCTTAATATCTTTTGTCATAATTTGTACGAGTATATTTTAATGCATGCTCGTAACATGTATCTCAGCTGCAAACTTTCCTGATAAAAATTTTCAGTACAAAATTTAAATGAATACCTAAAGAGAATATTTTCTTTCTTTCGGCTTATTCGAAATATCAATTTACCAAGTGTTAGTAGTGCCTATTCCAGCATAGTTTGTGTTCTCAGCAACGACCCACAAATGACCCACTTACTGCACACCAGAATATGTCCAGAGCAGATGTCTCACATTAGGTCGTTGATTGCGCACCAGTCAGATCTCAGAGCTAACTACAGCTGTCATGGTTAATTTACTTTAAGAAATAAGACATGATTTGACAAGGTTTATATTTCATTTCTTTGTTTGATCGTGAGGGCTTTTCACAAAGTAAATCGTTAAATTCTTACAATTTCGGTTTGAGTGAAAGAGTTGTAGCACTGTTAAATAGTTTTCTTTTGGATGGATCGAAAAGCGTTGTTTCGAGTGCAAATTGCTCATCTTTACTTTAATGCAAACAAGGTGTGCCACAGGGCTGATTACTGGGACCGATTTGCTTTGGCATGTTCGTAAGTGGCCAGCTGTCAGTGTGAACAATTCTTCAGAATAACCACACTGACACAAATGACATTCAATTCCATCTTGCGAAATCATACTCAAATCTTAATGAACTCGGTCTCACCAACGATGATTTGGAATGCTTCTTTTGTTGGTCGGTAGCAACTGGCTTGTTACTACTAGGTGGGGTAAAAAGTAACATCCTTAAGTATTTTTAAATGTTTTTATTATTTAATTCAATAGGTTGATACATTTATTCCAGCGATTTTCCAACTTCTTGATCCCTCCGTGGCGTAGATAATTTCCTCGTGAGCTGAATTTTTTATTGATGAGTCATCTTTTGAGGTTTGGGAAGAGATAATAGTCCGATGGAGCCAAATCGGGCGAATACGGTGGATGCGACAGCAATTGGAGCCGTAAGTCATTGATTTTAGCCGTGGTTGCGATGCTCTCATGCGCCGGCGCATTGTCTTGCAACAACAAAATTTTTTTTCGCTTCTTGTGAGGCCGTTTTACAGCGATTTCGGCCTTCAATCGCTCCAATAATGCACAATAATACTCGCTGTTGATGGTTTTTCCTTTTTCGAGGTAGTTCACGAAGAGTATTCCATGACAGTCCCAGAAAACCAACACCATAACCTTTCAGACCCATTGACCCTCCCTCGGCCGCTTCAGAGCACTCGTGCCGGCTTCAGTCCATTGCCGGGCACTCATTCTGTTCTCTGGTGTGTAATAGTGGATCCAGGTTTCATCAACAGGTACCAATCGACGCCAAAAGTCCGCCTGATTCCGCATCAGCATGTCCATACACTCTTTCGAAGTGCTCTCGCGTTCATGTTTTTGGTCAGGAGAGAGCATGCGCGGCACCCAGCGGCAGGATAACTTTTTCATACGCAGAATAATGCCCAAAAAAATGGCGTTTGCGCTCATTACTAATCTTTATGGTATATGCTAGCTCGCGCACCTTCACTTTCCGGTCAGCCAACACCATGTCATGTATTTTTTTGACATTGTCCTCTGTAACCGCATCGGAGGGCCTGCCGCTGCGGACTTGATCGGTAGTGGAGTTGCGGCCATCACGAAACTCTCGAAACCAATATTTGACGGTGTAATCTGACGGAGCATTAGCCCCATAACATTTATCTAACTTTTCTTTTGTTTCCTTCGCCGTTTTGCCTCAACAACACGCCAAACACGTCAACAACAATCAGCTGTCAAAACAAAACTAAAGACAGTATCGCACTGAAATTTGGCGTTTCTGCCTAAATATGAACGGTCTTCAAGGCACCATAACTTCAAAGCACTTTGTTTTGCAGAAGCAGCGCATTCTGGCGGTCAAGGAGGTTACTTATCACCCCACCTAGTAAGTCTAGCACAATCTGTTTAATTTGAAATACTAAAACTATATCGTTAGCAACTATCGCTGGCTCTACTTTAAATCGAAATCTATTTGGTTGCAATCCCAACAACGTGGCCATTGATCGTATCTACGGATGCTTTCGTAAATAGTGCCTTAGTGCTCATTTTACTCCGCTGAATACACGACGAAAGCTGTTCACAATTTCAATCTTACCTAACTAACTTTTAAGTGGTTTGTTAATTCGTTCCGCTTTCGTGAAATCTGTCGTTGCCTATTCGAGCAAAATATCCGAGGAAATTCTAGTGCGTGGGAATTATTGTTCGTCTTTTATTTCTTCGTTGTTGTGCCGCATTCTTAATTGTATAGGCTCTTTCGTCGACGTCGTTCGTTCAACAATGGTCAAAGTTCCGATAGGCAGAATTAACCAAATTATCTGGACATTGCAACATTTGAAAATTATAACAAACATTTTTAATTTCTTATCAATAGGTTTATACTTGTGAATTTATTTATATTTTTCTTTTCTTTTACAGGTAAGTGTCTCTTGGAACTGCAAAAGTCAAATCCAAATCTAGAAGTGCACTTCAGATTCAAGGAAATAGGTGATATAAGCTTCTTTATTTAATAAGCATTTTTGGAGAAAATTTATAAATGTTCTACCTCTGAAGGTATTAACGGCAGCGGGGAATAACTTGACAGAGAGCATTCGTTATCTCATTTTCAAGATTTAGTCGGGAGAAAGCACGCCTGAAAAATGGAACCTTGGCTCCGTTGCCCCGAATCACCAGAAAGGAAACATATCACATCGCATATAAGATTTAATTAACCATCTTGTGTAAAGGCCTCTATCAGTGCGGTTTAAAGCTCGTTAAGTCCATAATCGTTCAAATATTCACTCTACGGCAGATCCTGGTTAAAACTTAAGCATTACAGATCGACTCCCATCATCTCTTTATGATCGTACAGGACCAAGTTCAGTTTTGTTATCCCTGCCAAATTAAAAGGTTATTCAGAATGACGATGGAGAACGCTTGCTGTTGCCGAGACTTTTGATGTAAAAAAGTCAATACGCTGTCATATGATTTCTTTAACAACATAGGAACATCCCTGTGAAAATTGAATGAAGTGATCCAATAGATGAGCCACAATTTTCAAAGAGTCTACATACGATAATATACGATGATGACACTGATATTTTTGATGGAACACAACTGCCACTGTTACGTTCGCAAAGATTTTTTGACGGAAGCATCAAAACTGTGTTCGGATTGAATAAGTACCAACACTAGGATCTGCTTCCAAAACTAACGGACTCAAAATATCGACCAATCGGACTTTGAGGTGCCACCTCTAATAATGACACTTTATTAGAACTGCTATTTTATTTAAAGCAAACGACTAATAGGACTAATTGGTTTCCAGTTCTGCTCTCCGTAGAAGTATGGACATAAACGAAGCTGTTCTTGGTTGTTTTAAATACGAAATTTTTCAAATTAATTCTAGTCCCATTTTACTCTTGTAATTGGTGACACGGAACGGAACTGATTAGAAAGATGCGCATCAAATACAGAACTAGAACAGCCTTCGATTCCTACCTGTAGGGACAACATACCATATTATAAAAAGATATCGTTTTAGGTTATCTGTACAAATTAAAGGGGGCCTCCAGCAACTTAGAGTGGGCTAAGAGGTAATTGACGAAGGATAGCACTAATAAGAGCGTTTTATCATTTGAACCTTCCCATAGTCAGGCTCTTTGTTTTCTCTCTTTCCTAGAAAATAGCTATTCAACATGGCGAGAGAAGATGGCGAGATAGACTCAGAAATGCCACACTCTTCGGTAAAACAATAAAGTTCTCAAAGGAAGTCAAATATCTAGGAACTACACTGAATGAAAAACTTACGTGGAACACTCACCTCTCTAAAGCTATCGATAATGCCAGGACCTCATTATTGACTAGCAAAAGTCTAGTCTACATGACACTGTGGATGTATACGGCAATAACGAGACCTAAATTCACGTATGCTGTAGTCGTCTGGTGGCATAAAGAAACGCAGAGGTCAACACAGGTTCAACTCAACAAAATACAGAGACAAGCCTGTGTCTGTGCAGTGAAAACCGCGCCAACCGCAGCTCCGTATTTCAGGAAGAAATTCACGCAATAGAGCTTTGCTTTCGGAAGAATATAAACAGAAATATAATAAACAAAAACATTTACATTCTCTCCGAGAGCAAAGCGGCCCTACTTGCAATTTACGCCTTTGAAGTAAAATCAAAACTGTTCTGGGACTGCCATCAACTCCTACATCTAATGGCCACCAAAAACAATAGACACACCTGATTCCGGTGTCAGGACATAGTGGATATAAAAGCAATGAAAAAGCAGACGCACTAGCCGGAAAAGGATCCGCATCCCAAATCATGATGCCAAGCCCATTCTGTAGGCTGTCGATGAACACCATAAAAGAAAGTGTTAATATCTGGCTAGAGGAAAAGAAGCTACATTTCTGGAGGGAAAGTGAAGGAAACAGACAAGCCAAGAATTTTATGCAGCTTCCACAAAAAAAAAACGAAACAACTACAACGATTAAGTAGAAGTCAAATTAGACTGATCAAGGGTTTTCTCATAGGGCATTGCTGTGTGAAAAAATGTCTGATGACCATAGGCATAGCACAAGACAATACATGCAGACTGTGCAACCAGGACATGGAAAAAGCAGATCACATACTATGTGACTGCAATGATTTAATCAAAACACGTAATCGTTACCTACGTTTACTCTACCTCGAAGCGTCGGACATAGCTGCCAGCTTAGCTAAAGACTTAGCCGTCGTACTCACAAACTGCGGTATCATAGATGAGCTTTAAAATGGAGTGTAACACAATAGGCCCATGTGTCGCCTTAGTTTTGAAGTAATGTGGACCGATGATTCCACAAGCCCATAAACCGCATCAAACCATTGTTTTGTATGGATATAATGGGAGCTGTTGAACCTCTTTAGGTCCAAATATGGCTAATTTGCCAGAAATGAGTCTAATCGTTGAAAAAAATTTTTATCAAAAGCAGTGGATCCTCTTTAAGTTTTTCAAGAGCTCAGTTCTTGCAAACAAAATCAAAAAACAAACACTGTGGCGCTGGCAACCCGGTATGGGCCATGCCCTAGTTTCTTGACACTCATTTATGTTGCTCATGTTGTCATTTTTGTCACATATGAGCGGGGCCTACGGTTTATCGCCGAATCCGAACGGCACTTCGTAGAAGCTTTTTCATAGGCAATTTTACTTTCGAGAGTCTTGCCATTGCCCGCCAAAAGGGTGATGACGATTCGAAAAATTATTGGCGATGCCGGGAATCGAACCACGGACCCTATGCGTGATAGTTCAATGAGCTAATCATCGCGACATCGCCACCAGTTCTTGCACGAATTGAATTTTGTGTGTCTCAAAACCAAGACCCTCACGTAAAATATGATAATAAGCCGAGCTAAGAGCGGAGTCGCATCGATTCATTACGGTCATTTCGTCTATATTTCACTATATTGTCATCGCAGCTACTTTTGTATTGTTGCATATTATCTAATAATAAAGATTGGGTGTCAAATTTACCAATGGAATGCAAACTATGAGTTCTGTAGGCCGATTATGTAGAGCATGAGTTTCTATATGCGCACGAAACAAATTCCTCGTAGAATTTGTAAATGCTGTGCCAGGCTTAAAATCACTAAACGATACAAACAAACGTCAAACAATATTTAACAAAAATACCATATATTTGTGGCACGACGCATGAGAGATCTCTTAGGCAATCTCCACTGGAATAAGTACCTCTAAAAGAACCACCATATAGATAGAATTTATAAGTGTCAAACCTCTGCAATGACCCAGCCTTATTTTTGAGGGTATTCCATAAAATACCAAAAATTGTTCAAAACTATAGATAAAATCGGTTGTGTCCTACTTTTCTGCCTTCTTGTTTATCTATTTTCTCATCTGTATGTTTTTATTTTTTTCTAAAAAAATAAAACAATTTTATATTTGCTTCTGACCTGTCATTGGCATTCCAATAACATTTGGTCCTTTTGGTTAGAATCAATAGCCTGGCGTAAAGCGCGTGCAAACATCATAAATGCAAAATAATCCTCACAGATATCCCTCGGCAATTTACGACTTATTTGTGGATGAATTTCACATCCATAGGCACTCCTATCCCAACCCATCATCAGAGTCATGTCATCGCAATGTGTATGCGTCCCTTGTAGGACAAAAAAGAAAAATAAATAAATAAATACATTTATCGTTCCATCGCACACTCATTTTTTTTTTTTTTTTTTTTTTTTTTTTTTTTTTTTTTTTTTTTTTTTTTAAATTTCCGGTCCAAATGTGTTGACTGACTCATTGCCATAGCTGTTGGTGTCGTGTCATCTTAATTTACATAAAATGTTTAGGACCCAGCTTATACATTTGTCCCGGCAGACCGACCTGAGTTATCAAACCCCCGAGTGGAGATCGACCTTTTAATCTCTGCATTCCGAATTACTCGTATCTGACATGTGTCAGAAATTCTCATTTAACTCATTTGGCTTTTAAATCAAGATTCAAATAATAATCGGAGGAAAACGGCGTTAATGAATAGGTATGTCGGGAATGAAAATGGTAATAACGTCCCTAAAATGCAAAGTTGAATGTTTTATATGTAAGTAACCTACCTACCCCAGATTGTATCTGCTCGATTTTTTTTATCTGCCAACAACCTTTCAGACAGACTATTTGATTTGTTACTCAGTTAAAAGGATACCGAGTTGTTTTTGTGTATTTGTAGAAGGAAACTTTTCTCTTATCTTCTGGGTTGAGAGCATGCCCTGTGTCCTTTAGACTGGATTAATTCTTTCGTGTTAATTTGACAGTATTGTGCGATAGAAAGGTATTTAGTTTTCTTAAGCCATGTATTCATGTCAATGGGGACGTCAAAACCATTTAAGAAGTTCGACTATGTCCACGGGACTCCATTACCACGAAGCCAGAGACTCGGATTTATCAGGGTCCGTGCATTTCGTCCGTTCCATGATGATGGGACAAATTAGCAAGTTACTTGGAGAAGACTAGAATCTGTGTATATCGTGAAGAAAAGCTGGCTTAGATTTCGAAGAAAGCCTCATAAATAATAGGGGTTTTTGCAACGGTCGAAATAACCGGTGAAATTTGGTTAAAGTCCTCATAAAAACAAAACAGCCAGACTGGAAACATTTACCTAGCTTGTGTTCGGGGGCCCATTTCCCATGTAACCTTATCTTAATCGGCTCACAATAAGCTTCTATAACTGCATCTGCAAGCGAGCTTAGTAATAAAGGGTGTCCCATAGCTTACGCACGAAAATACAGATTTTTAATTAGAAAGCTTAATAAATCAATAAATCATAGAGTATTGGGGCTATATATGGAATATCACATCGGATAAATGGCCGCCACGGCTTTGCTGGCAAATACGTAGTCTTTTATTGAATTTTTCTATGACCATTTCGCATAAATGTGGCCGAATTTCATTAATACAGCTCCCAATTTCCTATTTCAAGGCGTTGGTGGTCATGGACTTGTTCGCATAGATCTTTGACTTCAAAAACCCCAAAGAAAAAGTCCAATGGCGTTAAATACCAAGATCTGGATGGCCAAATCTGATCACAAAAATGGCCGGTTACACGATAAGGAAATGACTCATGCAGTAATTGAGTAATTGCATGTGGCACCGGCTTGTTGAAACCACATGTTGCTCACATCCATATGTTGTAATTTAGACACTTAAATCTGGATTATCAGGTCACTATAACGAACACCATAAATTGTTACTGTCTGACCAGCCGCATTTTCGAAGAACAATGGTCCGATAATGCCTTCAGCCCAAAATCCACACCAAACAGTCACGCGTTGTGGATGCATTTGTTTCTCAACAATTACTCGTAGGTTTTCTGAACCCCAAATGTGACAATTTGGACGATTATGGAAGCAATCAAGATGCAAATGAGCAAATCAGCATCCACTTGTTGTTGTTTCAAAATCCATTCAACGAACTCTCTTCGCGCTACATGTTCAGTAGTATTCAGTGCTTGAGTCAATTGAACTTTGTAATTGTTTCAAGTCTTTCGTGAGAATTCGCTGTACAGAGGTTCTCGAAATGCCCAATTCTTGACAACGGTGCCGAATTGATGTTCCTGGACTGTCAGAAATACTCTCACGAACTGACATTTTTACTTTTAAATTCATTTTTATTACTTCTTTCAATATTAGCTTATATTCTAGACAAAAATGCTTAAATCTAATTTCACAATGACTGTTACTTATTCTAGCTTACTGGCTCTTACCGAACTCTCTAAACTTAACAATGTCAATATATTTTGCCTTTCGGCCTTAAAACTATCTTACGACTAATGGTCTTATCTATCAATACAATCGAAATATTTCTAAGAAAAGTTCTGGAAAAAACTTAGATACTATATCATTTTTTAATTTTTGTATAAAACTTAAAGCTATGCCCTATTCTAATTAACCTACCTAAGCTACTTAGTATAACCTTAATATAATCGGGGTGGTGAGCACTCGTAGACTCTCACTCCGGGTGGTCACCATCTCGATTGCGATTTCGGGCGCCTGGCAGTCCTTAACATCGTGCACAAGCACCGCCCAGACTTAACTGATTCCATGAAGCATCAGTCACTTCTTAGCAGTGCCGCCCCATGTTAACGAGCGAGGCCTTTCCACGAGATCCCCCTAACTATCCTAAATCTAACTTAAAACTAGGAGAAGTGTGTTACCTCAGTAACGTACCGACCTAGGAAAGCATGACTACCCTCCCTACTTCCTTAAGCCACCAGAATTCGGTAAACTGTTTTTCGGCATCGACCCGATCCCTTTCCGCAATCGCGGGACTAAAACGGAGGAGCTCCTGAGCATTAGCGACATACCCGTCGTAGATGAGCCGCTTGTCCTTCGCACCGCGGTGGCGGTGGTATATTACCGGGATACCATCCCTACTTTGCACTAAACCTTTAGCATCTATATGAAGAAAAGCCTCCGGCGGGATAAAGCCCGATAGAAGTGAGCTCTCATGGTACATGTCATTGGGGTAATAAGCCCCAAAGATCAGGCTGTTGTCGCTGGTCATTGCCCTTGCAACGTGCCTTCGAATCACCTTAATCAGGAAATTGTCAATCCTATTCAGATGAGCCCCATCGTAAAGGGCTTTGTTGGGATAGTATTTCTTGTACTCTGATTCTGGTGTTCTATACAAACCCAGGCAGGTCCTGAGACACTGCCTTTCAAACACCCGAATCTTTTCCATCTGAGACGGCGCTACATTAAACCACACAGGGCAACCATACGCGATGACTGGCCTAATTAGGGCCACATAGCATATGACCTTCACCCTGGAAACAAGTTGACTGCTGTGAAACAGCCTTCTTGTCAGGGCTAAGGCCTTCTTGGCCCCAGCGAGACAAACATCTATATGTTTGTCAAAATACAGATATTTATCGAGCCAGATACCAAGGTATCTAACTACGCTTCTCACCGCTAATGGCATCCCGTGTTGTCCAATGATGGCCAAATTTCGCCAGTTATGTCTGGTATCCCTAGAAGCACATCGCAATGGAGTCCTAAACAAGATTGTTTCTGACTTTTGGAAATTGATTTTTAATTTCCAATCATCGCAATACTCCTTAATATGATCGAAATCACGCTGCAGAAGAGCATTGATGACTTCGATTTTTGGGCCTGATCTGTACGCCACTAAATCGTCTGCGTACGCTATAGAGTGATTGAGTGAACCTACTAGATCACTTGTGTAAATGTTAAACAGGATCGGAGAAATCACCGCCCCCTGTTGTAAGCCGTTTTTAATATCAAAGACTTTGCTCGAAGTGACGTTGCCACATTTGACAACGAACTTCTTTCCCATAAGCATGTTATCAATCATATACAGCAGAGGTTTCGGCATACCCCTCCTAGTTAACTTATAGAAAAGCCCCTCTAGCCATACGGTGTCGAAAGCCTTTTCAAAGTAAACCAGGCAGGCACCCGTACACTGGTTCTTACACTTATTCCATTGTATGTCGGAGATCAGCTTTGACGCAGCATGAATAGTGTCATGCTTCGCCCTAAAACCAAACTGATTTTCCGGAATTATATTATTTTCCTCAACCCACCTTAACAGCGCTCTATTAACCACTTTCTCGAATACCTTGCTTATATTCGGAAGTAAACTGATTGACCGAAGATTAGCCGGGTTTGTTCTAACCTTATCCCTTTTCGGGACAGGATGTACCACTGCTATTTTCCAATGTGTCGGATAATGTGCATTATTCAGCGCATTGTTAAATAGCGTAGTAAAAATATCCACTGCTTCCAAGGGTAGGTGTCTTAATACGACGTTTGGAATACCGTCTACTCCTGACGACTTTTTGTTTTTCAGAGACTCGAAGATGCACAGAAGTTCATCTTTTCGCACGAACAAATTCGAGGAAGCTCGCTCATTGGCGACGATGATATTTGCAGCGTTTTCTTCACTGAATACGGTAAAACCGTGATTCTCGGATCGCCAATTTTGAAGCTCGTTGCGTAAATAATAGTGACTTACGTAGGCCCTGTTATCAATGTCGTGATTACGGTGAACCGGATTGTTCACCGTATACACGGCTTCGAAAAAAGCGCCCAGCAAATCCACTTTCTCCTGTGGGTCTTCGACCACGAAAAAACCATCGCCTGAGTCGGCACTTTCTGGACTTATACCAACCGTTAGTAGTGTCTGTCTGTTCTCTGTCGTCTGTGGAATTCGAACACATTGAATGTTGTTGTGATCTTTCCGCCTGAACAATTTATTTATCTGCGGGAACATATTCGGACTACTAGATTTTATAGCCCGAATCTTATTGCCCCAGTGCAGACTTACAGCTTTACTGTAATTTTGTTTTATTAATTGTTTAAGGTTTTTGATCATTGACTTCAATGTTCTTATTTCCGGGTTTTGTCTGTCAGTAAACTGTCTGTACAGTTCCTTCAGTCTCGTGAGCAGTCTACTTTTGTATGCGTACAGTGCGTTTATTGTTGGAGTTCTGTACTTTTTGGTCTGGTCTTCGTCGGAGCATTCTACCCGAGGAATAGTCTGCTCCATTGTGCGTTTAATAATGTCTTGCATAGTCAGTAAATCAAAATCGATTTCGTCGTTGGTCAAGTTTCTGTTAGTCGGAGGATCAATTCCATTCAAATGCAAATTCCGCTTTAAGATTCGGGAGAAGCGCGACCATCGTACCCTACGGTAATCGTATGAGTACAATTGATCGTACTGCTCCAGAAGCGTTTGTTCATTTGGGATCCGTATTGTGGCTGCGAGTCCGTAGTGATCACTATCGTACTCGAACGCTCGCAAACAGTTCCGTGTGTTCAGATCCACGTCTGTCAGTTCTAGTCTATTGTCTATAAGAGCCAAGTCCAAAAAGGAACCAGCTGATGGAAAGGATGGAATGTTCGTCGCGTACAACTCAAGTTTGTACTCAATCATATATTGACTCCACCAGTAGTGTAACTGGTTACCCCTAGTGTTCGGCGGATTATTTCCCCATGCCGCATGTCTAGCGTTCAGATCTCCGGCCAGACAGTAATAATTTTCTTCCGATTGAAGCTGAAGGCATCGAAAAAGTATTTCGAGCTCAGTTATAAATTGAATGGGATTTGGTACTTCAGGTGCGTAAAGCGACACCACATACAGTCGCCTTCGACTATGAAGAGGAATGCATATGATGCAGGCTTCCAACACCCGGAACCTCAGTAAATCTCCGCTGTATATGACCCTATGGCGTATGCCCTTGCGTAATAAGATACCAACTCCACCCCCTTGTAAGGAGTGAGGTCGGTCCCTTCTATATGTATTGTAGCCACTGTAGCCAATTTTGTGATTCTGGTTAAGCTTAGTTTCGCTTACCAAAAGCACATCTGGCCGTTCACTTAACAACAGGTTTTGCAGATTAGTTCTCCTTTCGTTTCTGATTAGTGAGTTAACATTTAACGCAAGGATCTTTAAGTTGACCTCATTCAACGTAGCATACATTATATCGGCGTGCCAGACTTGTCAAACAGTGTCGAATAGATGACGTCAATTCGAGCCGCTTGTTCATTTAATTGTTTCTGGAAGTGATCGATTTTTCCGTGTAGGGACAGAAGAATCGCTTTCAAATCCAAATCTGTTTCCGGCGCTTTTTCGGCTACCTTTGACATATTTTTTGCTGTTATTGCGGCCTTACCCGATCCAGATACCATTTGGGCAAAGGATATACTGGGTGCCACAAAATTAGAGAAAGCACGACTCTTTTGACGCTTCTCTTCTTCGATGAACTGTTTTCGAGCCTGGACTTTCTTTTTCAGCTCCTGGAACCTTGGACAACCTCTGAAATTGGCAGGATGCCCTGAGTTCCTACAGAGTACACAGAAGAGTTGATCCCTATCCACTACTCTATCGCTACCTAAAGGACATTCTCCATATTTGTGGTCCTTATCGCACTTCACGCACCTAAATTGCATATTGCAATTAGCTGCGGCGTGTCCGAACCTCTGGCAGCGCATACATTGCAGTACGCGATCTGCCCTCTTTAATTTTTCCCAACTTACAGCATGATAGTACAGGAATTTGATTTTACGCAGACTATCGATTTTGCTGTTGGGGGCTAGTTGCACTAAGAAGAATGGTAATTTGCGGTTACCATCCCTTGCCGCGGCCGTAGTAAACGGCTTGACACCTACGAACTTGAGGTCGTCGCTTTCAAACCTTCTAAGCTCTTCTTCGAGCTCATCCGTTTTAACTGCTGGATCGATGCCTTTTAACAGCACCGACTGAAGCTTTTCACTTTTAGGGGTATACGTATAAAACTCAGTGTCAGCTTTTCCCAGGGCGTTACGTACTTTTTTATATTCTTCCATGTTACTACACATAATAATATGCTTATTTGCACTTAATCTTTTCACATAGAAATTCTTAGTTACTAACTTACATAATCTAATACTATCATGAATTTCGAAATTACTTACATTAATTGGGGGCACTTTTTCTCTCCCCTTGTTGCCAGGATGTTGTTTTTGTTGCTGCTGCTGTTGATTTTGTTGCTGCTGTTGTTGTTGTTGCTGTGGCTGCTGTTGCTGCTGCTTAATTTGTTGTTGTTTTTGTAACTGCTGCGGTAACTGTTGTTGTTGTTGTGATTGTCTTTGACCTCTTTGCGTTTGTTTCTTTTGTTGTAATCGTTGTTCTTGTTGCTGTTGTAGTTGCTGATGATGATTTTGTCTTGTCGGCGATTTTTGTTTTTTCTCCATCGGCAACTCTTTCATTGTTTGTATTTGCTGCTGCTGTTGTTTCTGTTGTTGCTTTTGCCGGCGCAACTTTTCTCTTTTTTCCAGAAGCTCCTTTATAAGCTTGTCAAGCTGAGCCTCTTCGTCTTCTTCCTCTTCTGCAGAGGTATCCGTGTCTGACAATACTTTGAAGGAGTTCCCCTCTCCGATGTACCGGCATTCACCCCCTTCAGACTCGTACGAAAACTCCTTTCCGGCCGCTTCGATGCTTTCATCATCTTTACTTTTTTTTTGTTGCGGACAGGTTCGATGACACCTTGTTTTTTCTCCGCCGCTTCTCTATTTTCGAACTATCGTCCGACTTTTGCATTTCTGCTGCAGCTTTTGTTGTTGTTGCTTGCTGTTGCTGCATTTCACATGCCCTTGTTGTCATGCGGGACCTCCGGCTGACCGGTATCCATCACTCCTCTGCACCTCTATCACTTTTGTTAATCAATGTTGTGATCAATTAAGTGAGAAAACGAAAAAAAGATCCACTCGAATTTTGTACTGGACTCGAACCCAGGATCCTCCACGTCTCGAGTCAACCACTCCACCACTGAGCTAAACTGCCTTTTGCCACAAGTTTGCTTATACTTTTCCACTACTAGTTTTGCACTTTTATGCACACTACTAACAAGTCGACCGTTCTCGATAAGAGCTAGGAAACGACTCGCTCACGAACTGACTGTTGAACGACTTGTGACAGGAAACCCAGAGTGTTTAGGGTCACTAATTGATCCAGTCTTCCTGAATTTTTCAATTATTCTCTTCATAGTTGATGGTTTTAAATCAATATGACGGCCATATTTTGTACGAAAATTGCGGACTGTAGCTGACAAACCTTCATTATTTTAAAATATTGCTCAACAATGAAAATGCTTTGTTCTTTCGTATAGCACTCCATTTTTACGAGTACTTACCCCGAAATGTCAGCTGTCACATTGTTATCTTTTTTCCGTTGTCATAGCTGTACTATTAAATGGCGCAAAATTAAAATTGTTCGTGAATTATGGGACACCCTATATATAGTATGTCCCTTCGTAACTGGTATCTGGTATTGATTGTGATAATGAACGTGGTCTTCAAATTCGCTGTGCTTAAAGTCGCCGGCATTGCTGTCATACGACTATATCCGGATACAAAACGATACACATATGTAGACCAACTCATTCCAATTTGGAGGATTACCTGGGGTCCAACGCCTGATGAATAGTAAGAGAATCCTTGATACCGAAAATCGCCAAAAATGACTATACGGTCACGTTCGACTTATCAGTTTTACTTTCCATGTTGAAGAGCATGAAGTGAAGAGTCAAGCGAGATACCTACCAAAGCAAAAGATCCTGCGAAAATACGCTTCTTTGAAATTGAGGGTTCTTTTGTGAATGAGAGCAAGGCTGAAGAATAGAACCCTGTTTGCGGATGCTGACTTGTCACCATTGGTATGGTGTCCAATATGTTGGTCGACTCACTGTCTAATGTTGTTTTATACGTGAATGATGATTGGCTTGAGCTTTTTCTTCTTGGCCAAATGCTGCTGTTTTTTTTTTCAAGTCGTCGTGGTGGTGCTATAGAACGTCAATTGTGTTTAATGTGAACACCTATCGTGGAGACTTAAGCTCACGGGATGCCCATGCATTCATGGGATCAAAGATACGCCTTGCCATCGCAACATCAATTAAAGATTAAACCAAAGCGGAACTGCGTTGAGGGCACAGCTCCACCCTTGGTACCCAGCATTTATAGCCATTCCATTTCAGGTATTGAGCCCTATTAGGGTCACTCTCCCTGTAATTAAGGTTTAATCCACAGTCACCGTGACGCTCGCACAAGGGGGTCTACCTCCAAAAGTAAGGCTCGGACCGAGGTCTGGGGGCTCCTAACTCCCATGGTACCGTGTTTTAAGTCCTGGTATGGACTACCGGTGGTCTTGCCACTCAACAAGACCTATGACCGGCAGCTTGAAACTGGACAAATTTAAAGCAACCATCAGTGGCGAAAGGTCTGATGATGTTTATGATAAGTCCAATTTTACTATACCTCCGCTTTTTATTAGACAACGTCATTGATGGACGAATCCTTGATAATTGGGTGGGGGCACAGGTTGTGCTACAGCTAAGTTTAGTTACCCGGGTCCTTAGCTTACTGCCCGTTGAGCACTCCAAGTCGGATGACGGACCGTTCTGCATGTACCAGCCATCTTAGGCGGCAGCTACGCAATGTTTTCGATGTACAGCTCGTATAGTTTGTCGTTGAATCTTCTCCTCCATAGCACGTCAACGTAAACGATACTGAATATTTTTAGAAAAAATTTTCTCGAAAAGACATCTTCATCCGCTTTCAATAGAGTCCATGTTTTAACCGGCCCAATAATCTGAAAAAATCTACACGGCTGGCTGCTTTTCCCCTTTGAAGTTAATCGATTTGGATGCTTAATCTCTGGTTTGTCCACCAAATCTTGTCGAGATTGCGAAGGATACAAAGTACGAGTAGAATCGTGGATGTGGCGCTGGTGTGTATCATATTTTTTTGGGGACATACTCGTACAACATTCCCCGCTCATCCTTTGGAGACCTTGAATCTGTCTTTTGTAAAGAAACTGTGTAAGGGTGAGTCAAGCAGCGCCTAATGCCTTGCCTCCCAACATTTCCAAGCTAGTTCGAGAAAACAAGTTTTTTTTTCAGACAGTCGGGGACTGAATTTCCCGCAGCCTCTAGGAGAAAATCGGCGGCTTTCCTGCTATGCCTCACTAGGAAAGACGGCATAAGTGACAAACTATCTTGCTCAGAACACTGCTTTTGGCAGTACTCGCCGCTAATGTGGTGGATTGTGGCATTTTATAACTCACCTTCAACGAGGATTGAGAAATTCCATTAATTGAAACAGACAGGAGTACAAAGGGCCAGTTCATTGTTTAGATGGTCTGGTTTAACAGACAAAACAAAATTCTATTTGCTCGTATATACTCGTATACTTGTATTTACAGGACGAAAGGTATCATCAGCTTTATTTTATTTATTTTACAAAAAAAAAAGCTGGCGGGGCAAAAAAATCCAAATGCCGCTTATTTGGATAAATAAATAAATATATAAAAGTATCTTAAGCCAATCGAGACAATATGAGAAGATTTGTGAGTTTTATGTCTGCATTTTGAAAACACTACGCAGATACAGTGAGACTTTTGGAATCTACTCGACGAGTAATAAATTTAGAAATAAATGCGCCACAGACACTGTTGTTTTCTTTCTGAGGAGGAAATTTGCTTTATTGTTATTAATGATCAGGATTGGAGATACATTTAATAATGTAAACGGTCATCTAATAAATAATACCGCCAAACAGTTTAGCCAGTTGACGTGCTTAGCCATGAATATTAGAATTTTTCTTCATAGATAATCCTCCATCCTTGGATTAGGGTCAGACTTTCTCCGACTCATCCTATCATACGAGTATATGTATGTAGTTGTTGTCTCTTGTTTTAATTAAATGTTTTTTTTCTTTCCCTATGTTAGACAGTGTCGTCCATGGAAGGCCGAAAGGGAAAAGTTTCCTTACAAAATCCTTAAATCCCTTATAACCAGCAAGTGATGGTTATACAATTCGATTTCATTTTAGATGCCAAAAAGTAATTTATAACAATGTCGCAGCACACATACATACTTATGTATTCTCTGGAACAGGTATTAGAAAAAGTTTAAGAGTGTTTCTTTTGAGTCTTTTTACAAGTTAACGGCCTAAAGTGTGAGGTTCAACTTAAGCATTCATTTATAGATTGATCGAGAAGCTGAAATTTTGAAGCGGCTGCTGCTGGCAGTTTCGATTGAGCCATGGTGTATCAAAGAAGACAAGTGACATGGCAAGTGACATAATGGATGGAGGGTGGCAATTGACAGTCGTACTCCGTTTTTTGGTCGATAAATGCCTATATATTGAGGCCAGATAAGGTTGATTAAGTATTTTTCACATCGCTTGAAGAATCTTAAAGTTTTCCTAACATTTTTGGCGTCACGGAATGATGACATATTCAAACATACGATTTTATCGACGGCACGTATATCGGGATATGCTTTCGGTTCCGCGTGATCTAAAATCAGCTTGAAATGAGCTGCGGCTTGCGCAGCCAGGCACGGATATAAAAGCAGAGAGTCACCAACGGAGTATACTGGTTTAGAACTAGCAGACAAGAGACTTTGTCTTAGCCGGCGTCACAGTTGAGGATGAACTTAAGCTCGCTCAGTCTTTTGAAGAAATATGAGTAAGCGCTTAACTGATAAAGTAGCTAAAATGCCAGCAACAAAAACAACAACGCCGAGTTTGTTTCGGATATTTCACATTTCATCGGATCCTATTGTGACCTCGGTCCCAGGCGGGACTCAATGAATTCAGCCATTCGATTGTATTCAGTGGTTACTTGCATTCTCGAACTTCAAAAGCTGGAAATCGTAAAAGGATTCGGAAAGTTCTGAAAGCAGGTTGGTTGTCGGTACAGGTGCAGTACCAGTTCTTTACAGTATCGTATAGTTTGTTACCATCAGTATTGCATATATCTCCTTTCAAAATGCAGACACAATATTTCCCAAGATGGAGTGAAATCTAACGAGCTGGTCCTCCAAAAATACACCAGCGCCGCATCCTATGTTCGTTTTGGAGCCATCTGGCTTGACTATCGTGGCTCAGACTCGAGTCTAGACCAGTCTTGGGCACATGGTAAGTCGATTTTGTATTTCTGCAGCAGCACGAGTTTTAAAGTCAATGGGTCAGATCGCGCCAGACACAAAAGACACCCGTCGCGCAAGGTTATCAAGATTGCAGTGAGTATTTAACCAAAAGTCTTTTTCTTTAAAGGTAAGACGGCTTTAAGAGTGTAGCCTATGATGGCCCATGGTATCAAGGAGAGGAAGATTCATCAATGCACCTAGAGCGGAATCAGGCGTGCTGGAAAGAACCCCATGCAACCGAGGAAGACCGTTCTTTGGAGTCTGATAAAAGCAGTGATGGCGTTTTTTTTGTGAGACCTTATTCCATAAGAGAACCGACGCATAGTTGGCCTTATTATAGCCTAATAGATCCAAATGACCCTTTTCTGCCACAGGCCAATGTCTTACCGGCAGCTCCTTTCCGCTGCCAGAAGGCCGACAGCGTTTTCAATTATGACTCCTTAATATTGTACTTACATTCCTTGGGGAATCGGACTGTGATACGTTTATGCTTTAGATGAGTCAGACTAGTAAGCGTTTTTCTTTTCGTAAAAACAGCAACCTCAGGTTTGAGAGGGTAGACTGAAAGTTCATTTCTTGTGCACCAATCGACTTTGATGAACTAACAAGAATTCTCCATTCCCACGACCGACCTTGATGGAGCTATAAAAATTTGCCATCCTGACTACTTTGGCAGGGATTTAAAAACCAGACATTGTGTTGGATAGCTCGTCTCTATACATGCTGCCACATGTGGGCAAATAGATGGTCTTTTCCAAGATCTGCCGTAGTGTGAATATTTGACTGAGTGTACTTTGGTAGCTTGAAACAGCACTGATGATCACGGCGAAGGATGAGGAGGCGTTGTCGGTCTTACGTGATATCTACTTTCGTACCCTGGCTTCAACAGGTTATGATCGAGATGACGCACGTTCGGTATTCAGACATTGGATTGTCTGGTTACCTCCCTTTACGTGTTATACAAATCTGAATCTTTTTGCCTGTCGTTATTCTATGCGGACTGTATTTTCCGATGACCTGCTCAAAGTGTCAGCTTTACCCAACTTTGCGTCAAGACCTCCTCATTGCACTGTTCATATGTTCGGTTCAGGGGGTCAAAGAATTTTATGCTGTCACCTCATCCAGTGTAATAATAAGAACACAAATCTGGCTTATGTTTCTGAATTTGTAATTTATGAGGCGTTTTCTTATAAACATTAGGTTTTTGCCCTAAGTCTCCTTCGTATAGCAAATATAGGACCTTCTATCATAAAGTGTGGGCCATCTGGTGGTATATTTTCAAATCAAATGCCATTTTAATACTGATAGCTCTTATGCACTCAAAAATCTGACAAAAACTCAGTATTGCATTTTCGCGGTAACGAATGGATCGATTTACGTTCAAACAACGCTGGGAAATATTGCAAAATTACTTCCAAAGTGTATGCTGTGTTGCCGAAACTGATTTTGAAGCTAAATTTCGAAAGCAACTGCACCTTGTGCACACAGTAGAAAGTTCGTGAGACTGGTTTTCTGACTGATAACCGAACATATTTCTAAACATGGGAACACAAAGATCTCGGATTATTCGTTTATAAGCAAAATTAGCACCCGCTTTGTTATCGCTTCTTAATTTAGGCTTTGGAGCCGCAAGAAATTGACGACAATTTTGCTCAAAAAAATCATCTTTTCAGATGAGGCGCATTTCAATTACGGTGGCTGCTCAGCAAATCCACACTAAGTCATTGAGCAGTCAATTCTGATCTGATGACTGTTTGGTGTGGCTTTTGTGTTGGCGGTGTTCCATTTTTCTTTCAAGACGACAATGGAAGAGCGCTGCCGAGGCATGATCAACGAGTTTTAATGGCCAGCAATTGAGAATTTGGACTTGGACGAGCTATGGTTCCAGAAAAACCGTTCGATTCAAATGCTTAACATTTTTTTTTTATCATGTGAACAGTTTTGGTACTCAGTCATGGCACTGATGACCTGTTTCTTGGTTTTCTTAGGTGTCCTTCGTTTGCTTTAGCCGTAGTCGTTGTTCTGTTAAACTCTGATATTTACAAAAATCTTATAAAATTATATAAGAAACATGCAGGTCTTTGTGTAGTTTACAGAGTTTATCTTTGCTTCAAAGACCCGGATTGTTAGAATTCGTGGAAGGGGCATAACAACTTTGAAATTGGTCTCTTATTTTGTGTAAACTATGACAAAAAAAGGCGCAAAGTAAAGTTTTTATGCGGCAATACCACCACAAGGTGTCTACTTTGGCCTACAAATTAATAGACTTTTGACTAATTCACAAGACTCATATACCTAGCTGAAATTTGGTATTCCAACAGTGGCACTGGCACGACTTAGCGAAAAGTCACTTAATTAATTGCTCCGCAAAAATTGATTAATTCTTGGATTTGTTCATAAGCGCCAAGCACGCACTGCACAAATGTTTGACGGGAGTTCATTGTTAATTAAAGCAAAAGTTTCATATGCCACCAGCCACCGTGCTAAGGTAAACTACGTATTCGAGTATCTCAATGTGGTTCCGAAATCAAAGAAAAAAATATATATATTGCAAAGATATAAAGAAAAAGTTGTTTATTTCGATTTGGATTGAGTCTTGACGTCTTGTACATAATTAGGGCTGATTGGTGTTGATTACGTGATATAATGTTTCGTTTATTCGTTTAAGGTCTGGTTTTTGGCGTACCGACGAATACATCATATATTCCCATATAGAATTTCGGCCATTCGAGTCAAACTTTTTGTAATTTTGAAGGTCACGGGTCATGGACAACATTGATGACATGAGACAGTTACATAGTCTACTCGGATAAAGGTACTCGTGTAAGATTGTTGTCGCAGTACCTTATATTTTGTGGGTGCATTCATCTAAGATTTTGGTGTGCGATACTGTGTGAAAAGCAGAAAGATCTATTGCATCATCTTTGTATTCTTTTTTTTGTTGTTATGCATTTTCGTTTGTTTTACAAAAGACACATTCTTGGGTTTTGGCGACCATCAACAGGAAACCATCCATTTCTGTCTAAAGCTTCCTTCCCTAGCGAAAATCTGCTGCAGCCGTTGTTCATGTAATGTTACTACTTCGCTTCTTCTTCTATGCTATCATAGGCAGCTCGATTGATGTTTAAATTTGAGCTGAAAACACGCTGCCAGAGAGCTCACAGTAACATAACTGTGATGGATATATAAAACTGCCGCTTCATAATCCATTATGCTTAAGACAGCATCGATTACGACTTACTTACTTAGATCCTACTACAGTTACGAATGCATCTGGGCCTCATCCAATAAATCTCTTTAGGTAGCGGGGTCTTTGGCGAACTGCCTTCATTTGGGTTGCCTCTAAGATTACTGAATTTCCCTTATACCTTACTTATGTGCGTCAATTAGATTGTCTATTGCTCTATACATATATAAATTTCGCTCGCCGTTTTATTTATTATGTCCGAAGTTTGCAAATCGGACCAAAAATCACTCAAAAAATCTTCGGTTTAAACGGCCAAGGATATCTTGAAGCCCCTCCGATAGCGTCCATGGCTCTTATCCTCCAGTACCGGTCGGGTCTGATAACCACGAGGTCCTTATATGAGTCCCATAAACAGAGCCATAGGAAACGGAAAGAAACAGCTGTTTAATCAGGAGCAAAGTGAAGGGTTAGAGTCCTTGACTACCACAGAGTCTTGTGGTTGCAAATGCAAACTCTCTTTAAAATGCAACACGGCTATCAATTCAATCGACCAGAAAGAATACGCACTGAACATTTCCATTGACATTGAGGGTGCTTTCGACAAGGCATCTGTAACTCGGCCACATAATACTAGTTGGACGAATCAATTGACTGCGTTTATATACATACATACATATAATGTCGAAGGTTGACATGGGTTGCCGACAATGTGACTTTCTGTCTTCGCTGCTATGGTCGACTTACATCTTTATTGTACTGATCTTGTCTATGCTCAGGCATATGTAGACAATGTAGATGTACTGTCTGTTAAATTATATGTAGCGCTTGTGTGCTGTAAATCGCAAGTAGAAATGAACTTTCGGCCAATACCTAAAACCTGAGGTTGTTCCCTTACAAGAAGATGGAGGAATGTAACTGACCTGATTTATCTAATGGAGTAAAGTAGCAAAGACATCACAATCCGTTTCGTTAACGGACCTAGGTATTTAGATTTTCGTATCTTGGATAGCAAACTGCTTAAAACATTTTACGTTGAAAAACTCCAAGACTCTGCCGACTATCTGGCATTGTACTCGTAAATTTGTCGGTGTAACTTTTCGGGCTTGTCGGGCTTGTCGGGCTTGTCTCCGAGAAGCATCCTTTACTCGTATATGTCCTGATGATAAGGTCATATCAGGTCATATACTCGTAAGGACAAACCTTCACGAGAATACATCATTGCTGCCTTAATCAGGCTCCAAAGATGGTATATCTCGGCTACATGGGGCACATACCACATATTATCAGTCTACGCAAGTAGTTGTACAGATTTTTGGAAAGTCGTGTCCAAGGGGTTTATAACAAGTTTCGTACAATCATATGATGTTCAAGAAGTCATTTGACAACTTGTTTATAACCCTTTTTACACACCAATCATCTCGGTAATATTGCTTCAGATCTTAACAGAGCAACAAGGGTTCTTGCTGCCTGAGCTACTCGTGGCGGAAGATTTAAGAGTCTTAATATTTTGTGACTTGCGAAACTGGGGCTAAAGTCACTCTTTTTTGGTACACTTTCTGTCGACCGAATCCTGGAAATGAGTTTCTGTCCGTTCCCTACGGAGCCAACTATTGCTAACTGAACCCGAGTAGCGTTCTTCTAGTTACACTCAGATAATTCAAGCTTTAATTAATTTGTCGGACAAAAGTCTTAGTTTTCGTTGCGCAAGCTGAACAGAGTGCAGGAGTAATCCTTTTATATATTTATCGTCAGCTGTGACTCTATTACAAAATTTGCTTCCTTATCTTAATAGGTGTCTGTTTGCATGTTATTGGCTTGACACAATTTTTTTTATTTTCAATTGTCATCCATTTCTTAGCTCTGATTTATCTCCGAAAAGCCGAGGATCTTCTCACCTCATTGCACGTAGATCACAAGTTTTAACACATATGATTGTCTGCACTCCTCATTGAACCAGGTTAGGCGCGTGAAATCCAACACATGAGCTGTGGCATTTCTGACGGCTTGTTAGGCCTTGATGCACGTCGAGTAGGACTTATCGATGTATATGTGCGGTTTGTTACGATTCCACCTATTAAGTGTTAAATTTCCTCATGATATTGCTCCTTTGCTGCGGCATCACTGATGTCATTGGCTGAATCTGAATGAACATACAGTCCGTTTGATAAGATCGTATAGGGCAAAACTCGTTAAATGAGTGTTCAATTTTTGTCAGAGACGGAAGTATTTTAAAATGAGTGTCGCGTTTGCATCACGTTATGAAGCAGTATTCTTGTGCACGCATCCAAAAGGAGCGAAAATGTCATACGGAGCAGCTGCTAAATACATGAAAAAGTCCAAAGCATTCGTTAGCAAGTGGGTGCACCGTTATTCCCAAATTAAAAATGTGGATGATTTGCCGGATCGTGGGTCAACGCCAAAAACAACAAAAAACCAGGACAAAATTATTCTACGCGTGTTTGAAAAAAATCCTCTTCTATCGTTACGGTGATGGCGATGGCGCGATAGTTAGCTCATTGGACTATCACGCAGAGAGTCTAGGTTCGTTTCCTGGCTGGGTCACCAACAATTTTTCAAAATCGCCATCCCCTTTCGGCGGGCAATGGCAAACTCCCGAAAGTAAAATTGCCTACGAAAAAGCTTCTAAAGAGTGCCGTTCGGACTCGGCGATAAACCGTAGGCCCCACTCAGATGTGACAAAAATAACAACATGAGCAACACAAATGAGTGTCAAGAAGCTAGGCCATGGCCCATACCGGGCTGCCAGCGCCACAGTGTTTTTTTTTTTTTTTATCGTTACGTGGAGGACAAGAGATTTTACATAAAAGGGGTCTAAATGTGTGTTGTGATACGATACGAAGACGTTTACTAGCCAATAATGTAAAATTTCGAAGCACATTAAAAAACCACTACTTTCAAAAAAAAAAAAAAAAAAAAAAAAACGTAGAAAAACGACTCAAAAAAAACAATTATCACGAAAAATACGAGTTCTATGGAAATCTTTGTCTCAAGATTATGCTATAAGATTAGTAGAAAGCATGCCTCGAAGACTCCAAGCAATTATTGATAATGGATGATGTTGGAAAAGATATTATTTGAAAAGCATTCAAGTAAATAAACAAAATAAACCAGTACAATTGATTTTTTTCCATTATTATAAGTTCTTCTTTAATTTTTGCCGTA
Source organism: Volucella inflata (assembly GCA_928272305.1). Lineage (NCBI taxonomy): Eukaryota > Metazoa > Arthropoda > Insecta > Diptera > Syrphidae > Volucella > Volucella inflata. Next base: position 185,940,257 of record OV743716.1, read on the forward strand.
TACGATCTTATCAAACGGACTGTATTATACTAAAGGAATGCAGTCAAACCAATTAGACTAACTTGGTACTGAACGTAGTGTAGCATATACCATACATATATACTTGCGTCCACTCGAAGATTGATCGTTTTTTTTTTTGCATTTTTGGTTTTTAAAGAGTTTCTTGTGACATTCTGGCGATTTCGTTGCGTATATTGGTCTAAAATTTGTCGATGGAATCAGATTTGTTGGCATAACCCCTGTTTTTCAAATAACTCACAAGAACAAATCGGACGGAGTCAAATCAGGCGATCGTGGTGGCCAGTCGAAATCAGCTTCTCTTCAGAGTGTTTCACGAGCAGTATGGTCATCCTGTTGAAACCAGTAGTTTCCCATACCAATTTCGTCCAGTTCAGTCGCCAACTGGTGGTAACATTCGTTCGCCTATTTCTATTTCGTTCGTCTATTTCCTCTAAAGAAGAAGAACAAATGTCATTCTGGTGCTTACCAGTCCAAAATGAGACAAAAATTGCTCACCGAGCTCATTTCTCAGTTGGTCCATCGGTTCGCGTGTTGTGTGGCATGTAGTGCTGTTTGCTGGAACCACATGTTGTGACTCTTCCTCTGAAAATTCGACACTGTGGAAGTTCGTTCGACCTCAATTCTTGTACGAGATGTATTTTGTAAGGTTTAGACCAAGATCCTTGCCCAAACTCTTCCATGTAGTCGAGTAACACAATCCCAATTTCCGCGAACGGCGACGAAACGGCAAGGGCCTTCGCTTGCTCGTCCACTTCGTCAACTTAGCTTCGATCGTCAACAGTAAATCTATCGTTTTCGACAGATTTGAGTTGCACATAAGAAATATGATAAGCCGACTGTGGTGGAATCAAGTGGGATGAGATCATTACCCGCTGGTAAGCACGAGAAGTTTAAATGATAGTCGTAGTCAGAGCACTGGGCTAGATCTTGTTGGTACACCATCACTTAAACCAATAAAGCGACAGCGCCTCGTTTAGGACTGCTCAGCAATGGAATTTTTTGGGCGAAAATGTTCATCAGCTCATCGGATGACCACTGTCCCGCCCATCGGCAAATCTATGTGTTCGCATGCACGAAGTCGTATATTCTTTCCGACACTTCGACTTACTGGTGTGATGAAGTGTAAAGACGGTAATATCCTATGTGGTTCTCGTGGCATCTGGAAATGACAAAACTACCTAAAGAAACGAAGTTTTACGCTGTTTGTGTCCTTTTTTAAGGCAAAAGGCCTGAGAAAATGATCATCAGTCAATTTATATCAATTTTTGAGCTTCCTTACATCTGTTAGTGTCGTAGTAAACCTGTTTAAGGCTCCAATTAAGGCTACTAAGGACAACTCAAAGTATGGTTAAATGGTTCGACTATTCGCCTACATAGTACATACATCTACCAACATTCTGGCTTCCAATTTACTCGTACATTTAAATGACTGTTTTAGCAAAGTTTTGAGAACATGGGACACTTGATTTATCTGATAAATTCAAATGGCTTTTGCCGAGAACGTCAAAAGATACAGAGTTTGAGTGGATCAAGGTCCTGAACAAACTGAATGTCAGTGGAATTTCGAATTCTTATAAGTGATTGATAAAATGCCTCTTAAAGTCTTGTTTAACCAATCAAATGCCACATTACTGAATGTCACCTTACATTTTCTATCCATTAAGCTGTGTATCTGGGTACAGATTGTTTGCAATTAAAACAACAGCCGTCGAAGGGTGTTCATTGCACTGTATTCACCTTATTTGTAAAACAATTAGTAAGACAATTCCACAGCCTGAGAGATCTTATTTGTCCGTTAATTACGTTTAAAGTGTGTCAAAGCAATTAAGCATTGTGGTGTGCTGATAGAGGTTCAAATACGACTCTACATGGAAACACTTCCTTCGAAATACTTAGGCTTAGTTACTTTTATGAAAGGAATGTAACTGAAATTGCGTCTAAAGTCCATTTAAAGTGGTGACTTATTCATAATTAAAAAAAATATACCACCCACAGTGCGTTTGATTAATACAAAACCAGCAACACTTATCCAAGGGTAATTACGCGAATTTTTTTTCTATCTCACATCGTATTGCTTTCATTGCTGTTTGATTTATATATGTTAAAACCTTTTGACTTGTTGAATTAATTTATACTCGTAGTCTGTGCATTCATCGACGTCAAACTAACAAAGTCAATGCACCTTTTGAATGAATTTGCAAATTCTTATCAGACGTCCAGACGAGTTGCGCAACCACATCCGTTCAAAAAAAATTGCCGTTCCGGTGAAGGATATCCCCTTTCTCAGTTTTATTTATTTTTTAATATTATTTCTTTCTCCCCTTCCTTCTCCTTTGTGCGATTTTGAAATCTTGAAAATGCTCTTCATCCGCTTTGCTCGTTAAAATAAAGTCCAAGCTCAGCAGGAATACTGACAATATAAACACACAACGCCCTAGGTAAGGAAGCTAGGGAATCAAAATATTTAATCATAACTCCACGGAAAAAAAAAGGATAAATGTAAAGCAAACAGGGTTGCCACTTTGTGAGATTTTTCAGGTGAAACATGTTTTCAATCGTTCGCCCAAACATTGTTGCAATCATTGCAGGTGCTGCTAGAAGTGTTGTAGTAAATTCTTGTTCTTTATGCTTCGTTAAAAATTAGCCGTCCAGTTCGGCCGCAGGTTTTCAAAATCAAAGTCTTCCACTAGTTGTGTCCCTTTGGGGTGAAATCGACTCTATGGGTTCTATGAGACGGAGCGTTGTGTTTAGCCGCTCTACAAGTTCCAGCAGTGGCTGTATTTGGACTTGTGTGGCACGCCCGATATATATATAGTCCATAAGATTCCACTCTCCTCCTCCATTCCGTCTATATAGAAGAGACTGACAATTTTTTATTTCTAAAAACAGCCTTGGAGAGCCTCATTCTGAAGCAGTACTGAGCAGGCCGATATGCGTGTTGTATGAAGTCATTACCTTCTCAGTCCAAAGAAACACCTATTGGCAATTGTAATTGATCAGCAACTTTGGCGCGCTGTTGTCATCGAATTTCTTTTTTTGTAGAGTAGAAAGTGGAGTCCAGGGGCAATCGTCGTGACCAATACCTCATAGGATGAACTTGGCTTCATCGTCTTTTCTTGTTGTTGGGTGTAAGCCCGCATGTAATGCTGATTGGTTGAAAATGTTGCCTTTGTACGAATTGTTATGAGCGTGATCATCCATCAGAAACTCCAGTTACGTGCATGAACTTGGTTGCGGTCCAACTCAACTTTAAAGCATCACGTATGACAAGGTATTTTGTTAAAACATTATCTTTTCGAGTTAGGAAGATTTTTCGGGACGAAATTGGATTTGCAATTGAATCCGCCGTTTATAAAATCTATGCCTTCGCGCTTCACGAAATAATTTGTTGTAATAATGGCGCTTTTTGAGGCTTGAAAGGGGGGACTTTAAAGTTGTTATTACTTCACTGAAATGGCGATTGATTAGAGCGATTCATCTTTATCAATGCTATTGCATGCGAGCTTGAAATCGATGACTGGTAATCCACCTTTGTTGTTACGCCGATTACTTAAAACTCCTTACAGATGCTCATCATCGTTAAGGCCTTCCTATTTCGTTCCCATTTTTCTCCGTTCATCATTTTATTGCTTTTCTGGTAGAAGTTTCACCATTTTTCAATAGAATCTCATCTTAGTCTCTTCTCTTCTTCAACCTTTCAACCGGTTGTAGACCTTCTGTTTTAGGCGTGTCCATTTTAGTTGCCAGAGCACTCGTTGCTGTGATGGATGTTAAGTCTACCACGTCAGATGTGATATCTAGTTTGTTGCTTGTTTTGCAATTTCGCCACTGGTCCTTTGAGCTTGATGTTTCCAGTATAGGACTTATCGAGAGGTTTTGAAAAAGCTAATTTGAAAAATTTGTTCCAGACTCATGTGACTGTATCCCGTTCGACGCCAACAAATTGTTCACAACAATTCTTCAATGTTTTCGAACTTAATACACTTTGATTCTTTCGTATTTTCGCTACAAGATAGTGAAGATCTAAGTCAATGTAAAATGACTTGGATGATCAACACGTTTGACGATGCTTTGATATATAGAGATCGAGGATCTTCTACGCGAGGCGATATAACGTTGTGCCTAGAATATTTCTCCTATAGTTAGATGGGAGCCCCTTACAATTATTATTGATTATTGATTACTCGTATCACTTTAACGTCACTTGTTTGGTAGACACATTCCACCACTCTTCTCAAATGGCAGAGAAATCTGCATGGTAGCAATCTAGGTTGAACAGTTGTTCTTTCTTTATTTGCTGAAGTCTTCATTCATATACTGGATACTGGATAGGGTAACATAGCCTCCATTACCCTTTACGATAATATGAGTACTGCTGATGGTTTCTCACCATCTTAATCTCTATTTTGATTCTGATAATTAGTTATAGTAAAATGTTGATTAAGCTTCCCGTAAATAGGAGGCAATATCGGGCCCGCGTAAAAATGGTTTAGTAACTGCTCCCGCCCCTGGTTTCAACGACATTGCTGCTATCGTGTCCCAGCATCTGAAGCATTTTTTAATCAAACTTTTTAAGCTTGAAAATCTGCTTGACCACTATCAGCTCCGCCACCTGATTAATGGAAATCAATTGACGCATTTCCTACCAAAATGGGTCGCATTCGAGTGACATTGATGAATCAGATTCGATAGAATTTCCAAAACATTTCAGCCGCAAAAAAATTGGCAATTTTATCATTGATAGACCAGGTGGTAGGTCTGTTGTTGTTTCAAAGGGCTAGAGCTTTGGAGTATTCAGATGATGTCTGATACATCTACGAAGGTTAACTGCATTTGTTTTTGAAATACTTTTTTTACTAAATAAAAAAAAAATGATTTTGAGCGATGAATCCGCCAAGTGGCTGCCGTCATTCTTGATACACATTTGTGTCCGTTTTATCGCATTTTTCATGACTCCGCAAAATTTCCGGTGATAGCTGTTCACATTCCTGTTGAATGTTCTCCCTAAGGGCTACGATGTTGGCATAAACCCGCGACTTCAAGAAGTCTCAATGAAAGAAGTTTGGGATGGTTAAATAGGGCGATCTTGCTGGCCATGCCAAATCGCCAAAACGCAAGATGACCTGACCAGGAAACGCTTCCTTCACAATATTCATTGCGGCTCGTGCTGTGTGTACAATTGCACTGTCTGATTAAAACCGCATGTTCACCAAGCCCTGCTCATCCAATTCCGGCAGTAAGTAGTCGTTTATCATGGCCCTGTAGCGCTCGCCAGTAACAGTGACCGTATTGCCGATGGCGTCCTTAAAAAGAACGGCCCAACACACGCGGATTTTCAGTGCCCCAAAAATGAAGATTTTGCTTATTGACGTAACCGCTTAAGTGGAAATGCGCCTCGTCGCTCATGATATTTTCGACACAAAATCGTCCTCTTCGTTGTTGAGATTGAGCATGGCTTGACAGCAGATACGGACAGGCGCTTCATTGCCTGTCTGTTTGTATTCTGCAGCTGTCTACTTCACAAATTTCAAATATGATTGACGTACGACGCTATTTGCAAAAATTATAACATCTTCCGAAAGGGTGATTAATTTTGCGCCACGTTGTATAACGAGGAAATTGGAAATCACTTTGATTTATTTTATGCAAAGTACTATACATACACATGTCTCCTTTGATGCTTAAGGGTTATTCCATCGCCACCGTCGTAGATCCTCAGATGATCTTCTATATAAAGCATACCATTGCTGACAGGGATAGGATCGATGTTTTGTTGTCTAGGAAAAAGAGGAAGGGACGATGGGCGCTTTGACTGCTGTAACATATTCCCCCAGTTCCAAATAAGATTTAGGGGTCCTAGTGGGAATTCGTGAAGAGGTCATTAACAAAAGAGGGCTTCGATTAAGTAGCGGCTATGTCTATTTTTGACATTGATCACGATTTGGGAAAATGGCAACGTAAGGTCAACCATTTTTAGTTGCTGATGCCACGCTTCGCATCTGAGAAAAATGTGTCTGCCTGCATTATTAATTCAGTTTATATATGCATCTGATCCAACGTCGGTCTGGCTAAGATAATAGTGTAACGAATCACGCCGTAGTAAATAGAGTCCGTGCCTATTTATTTGGAAGTGCATCCATCAGTATAGAGTTTGCAACTGACACTAATCGACAGGCCTCCCATATTAAGCAACAGTTGTGAAAGCGTCATTATTACTTTTGTCAGCTTATCCGTCGACGTGCTAACGAAGATATGTCCAGAATCAACCCATCCGAAGTACCAAACCGCATTTACACTAAAGTTCTCCTCAAACCATCGCTGTCTGGTAAGAACAACTGCCTTCGTTTTATGGACACCGAGGTTTGTGACCAGAACATCATTACCACAATATATAAATGTACAAATCTATTATTGCAAATCTTAGTGGAAAGCGATGAAAGCGACTTTGTGAGGCGGCAGGCATCCTCTTTCTTGAAATAGACTAGACCCAAAATTGACTTCAAAGTGGCAACTCTGACGACCAATGATGGCAAAAAATAAAAACATATTCTACTACATCTCTGTATTCGTACAACTGCAATTCCGGTCTTCTCGAAGCGGGTGGCGTCTGAATAATTCTCTCATTCTGGATCCTACTTTGTAAATGGCAAGCTACTGCTCTCAGAATAATAATGACAAAGATGATCATTCCAATTCGAAGTATGTATCATACTTCCTCCTGGTGTTAGATGTGCCATTCTATTGTCACTGCCACTGCCACAGTCACTGTCTCAGTCACTGTCATTGCCACTATAATGTTTTGCATTCTTCATTTATGAGTGAGGTTACGAGTATGTGTTCGCATCCCAATATTGCTTCTACCTACGTCAGCCTTTTGATCATGGAGCCAAAGAAGAAAATACGAAAATACGAAAATAAGAGATTAAGGGTAATATTTGTCTGCTGTTGGGTATACACTATGGTGAGCTCATAGGTGAAGGCATATCATAATCCAAGCACCTCATAATGCCAATGAAAATTGTTATAATGCCTGCTTAAAATGCTAAAGATACTCAAATACGGATACTCCGATGTGTAGTCAGATATGTACTCGTACTTCGATACGAATAGTGGTTCTGAACTCGTCGTACTCGTTGTGCTTGTTGTACTCGTTGTACTCGTCTATGTAACATAACGACATGACAGACAGAACTTTTATCGCACGGGTATATTCAAATCCGCCCACTGGCATTGTCTGTACGTTCCAAGTACAAACGGTTTTCATGAATGGCACAGCCACTGTGTATTGTGAGGATTGGAGTTCGGATGGTTCGTTGGTGGTAACCTCATTGTTGGGGTTGTTGTGGTAATATTTGTACATTTTTCTTCGTTTTTTTCAACGATGCTTTGTCGTTGATTGCTGAAACGTGGAGAACGTATGACCATGGCCATGTATCTGATATCTGAACATTATTTTCAGTAACACCAGACATTTGTATAGAAAATTTCATGTTCTCGTATCTCCATTGGGCGGTTGGAATGATTGGAACATAATTTGTGGGGAACTTTATGCAATTTAACTTGGTAACCAAATGTGGATCTGGTTTTAAGGGCTACCAGTTTTTTTGTTTTTTTTATTTTTTATTTTTTCGTGAGGGCGAACTTCATAGTGATTAGTGAAACAATCGAGCAGACTGACACACTGGACACTGATGGCAGTTAGACTGTTTTTGTTCGATTTTTCATCACATTAATGGAAGCATGTCTGGCTGAAGGTTTTTCAGTAAATTGTTTCCATTCATATTGGGAGTTATTATGTTGAATGAGGTTCAGCTAAATACCAAAAGAATTAGCCCTAATTGCTTTGGGCACCATATAGACAATCGGTTTAATTTTGCGAACTACAATTCATTTATTCATGTCAAATGTTATTTTTTTGAAATTATTTTGATGTAGTCAATAAATTATCAAACTTAACAGACAGTCGGGGAGTCGGCAAAGTTTGTCTTTCGAAGGTCTTTGGCCCATTAAAAAATGACTGATGCTCATACTCTTGTTACTTACTTTTGGCAACAAGTCCCTTCTATCCATCATACCTGCTGCTACTAAAGGTTGAACTTTTTATTTTCTGATAAGGAAGTCCCATTCATGTCTCCTGGGGTTGACACAAAAACGAAGATTTTGTAATCAATCTGAGAGACTCCTAAGATCACTTTGCATTCAGCTGAGTATTCTTGCAGGTGTTTGCATATGAGAAGTTGGTTTATTAGCTGCCTCATGGGCGGATCTACTCTAAGATCTTATCCTGTTTCTGTTTCTGCGTTGGTAATGTTGAATGCATACATAATGTCAAGGAAGTGCGTCGTATCATATGTTTTCCTTGTAAAGACACACTGTTAAGATTTGCAAGGCGGTTCCTACTACAAGTTCTTACTTTGTGGTATGCATATTGAGGTATCGACAGCCGGATAAAAATTAAGTGTAGTCCTTTACTGTGTTTCCTTTATCGTTGGATATAAGAAAGGTGTGAATGACCTCTTGTCAATCAGTAGAAAAGGCAGGTTCCTCGCATTTATAGCAAGTTCTTCCACTTTTTTTAATACTTAAAGAGGATGAACCCTTAGAGAGACGGAGATGTTTCTGAATGAACTGCACTATTATCGCTACGATCAGAAGACTTTTCTCAACTACCAATTTGAGATTAAGATCCTCCTTGGAAAAAGGTATTTTTGTAATTTGCAGTATTCACATTAGGCAGTCCAGAGAGCCGTAGCTTGATGACAGGATGTCATTTTCCGCTGTTTCTGTTTGAATGTGGGATAAGGTTAATAACACAGCTAAACCCAGCAAACATCCCTTACACCAGAAAAGGGAATTTCAAATTTTCAAGTTCTTTCACCGTAGAAAATATATTCGGGTACCCCGAAGCTACTACTTGACCTGGTGAAATGTCCCATTGAAAAAGCGTCAAAAGTTGTATAGACCCACCTTAGTCTCATAGGCAAGCATCGAACTAATCTGCATCTCACTATTGCATACGCTTCTTGTGTGGTATAAAAGGCTTATCAAGTAAACAACCGCTCTGCCCGTCGAAAGAAGACAAGCCGGCCTGATCGTTACCAATAGTGTGCTGGTCATCTCTCTAAGCAGTTATGAAATTCAATCGACACACGATACTTAAAAAATGCCAAACCAGAAGCAGCCATCATTTTCAGTCAGAGTTCCAGTCACGGTAGGACATTCTTAGGGGTCGGAATATTGTCAAAAAAACATCATTCCAACCTCAATTTCAATTTCGTGAACAATGTCGCACGGCGCCAAATCAGGTGAATACGGCAGATAATGTAACACACACACTTGATGTCAAGCCAAATCTTTTGTTCAACTGACGAACAAAGAGTTATGTATGACTCGGTGGATTATCGTGCAACAGAGACCAACATTGTTTTGCCCAAATCCTCGTAAAGAATGGTTCGAATAGTCTCTTTGTTGATGTTTAAGGACTCTTCCATCCTTCTTATTGAAGCATTGCGGTCCTCTGCAACAAAATTAAGTACTTTTGGTTGATTTCAGGCGCTTGAACTGAAATTGGTCTTCCTGTTTTTTTTTTATTATCCCCCAGCGTCTCTCTGCCGCCCAAAAAATGTTTATGCCACTCGAAAGCAATTGTTCTACTCAAACAATCATCACGTTGCACTTGTTGCATCAATCGGAATGTTTCTGATGCATTTTTACCAAGTTTTGCGTGGAATTTATAGACCACTCTTTGCTTCATGTTAAAACTTCAACATCAAAAGAAAAGGTGTTCTGGAAAAATAATTTTTATAATTTTTAAATGTCAACCAAATGTCATGAAATTTTGACAGATAGTAGAGAAAGATTAAGGCTTTAAGGCCAAGGCCCATAGAATCCGTTGCGTCGACGTTATCGACTGATAGCTGGATAACAAACAAAGGATATGACGGGACGGAAGGATAAAGTAGATTTACTTTCTACTTTTCAATCCGTTGGCAGTTCACACATTCACACATTGAGGACCATACTTTCACATATTGAGGCTCACTCATTCACAAATTGAGAGTAAGCGTTTTCATTGGTGGAGGCATTGAGAGAATGAAGAGAAATTTCCATAGATACAAAACAAACACTCTCAGCAATAACAAAACCTCACCGGCTTTATTCTGTCAACGTACGTATGCGACGGATTCTACGGGACTGTCATTTCCGTCAAATACGTAAACGTTAATCTATCGGACGCAACGGATTTTATGGGCCGGAGCCTTTAGAACGCATGTTCGGAAAAATATTGATAGCGCTCTTAGTTACTAAGATATGGCTTGTGTCCGGGGTATTATTTGCCACACTGTGTAATTGAGATATCGGGCTGAAATTTATTCAAGGTTGAGTATACATGTTATGTTTTAATATTGAAATCGATCTCGTTCATATGACCACCGCGAGCACGTTTACAATGATCGATTATGCGGAGCCAATTTCCACAACATCCACTCATATCGGTAGGATATACGTTAATAATTTCGCGTTCGATATTGTCCCTGAGTCCGTTTTACATCGTTGCCTTATCTTAATCTTAATCCAACGTGGTTAAATCACATAGACCATGGCCATTCGACCGAACCATTTCTCAAAAACACGCTTAACGAGCTTTCCCATAAGAAAATGAGTTGTTTGATGAGCTGTGTACTACATATCATTTACGATGTCAAGTTCATCCAATTCTGGCCAACAATTGTCTTCTAACATGGCACGATAAGGAGCTCCATTTACCGTAACATGACGATCGGTTTCATGGATCCACGCCACACGGTCACTTGTTGAGGAATTTAATGGAGTCTCTTAATGCACATGTGGGCTTGTTGCTGTACAATAATTTTTCGATGAAATTCAAGATTTTCTTCAAACTTTTCCAGCGAACTATCGGAGAAGTTTCAAGGCTTATTGGGTTAACTTGAACTGGTAAGGGTGTAGGCTAAGATCTTTATGCAAAATTCGCCACAATGTGAATTGAGAGTTTCGCAATTTGTTTGAGCAGCATGGATCGACTGATTTGGCTCATTGTTAACTGAAGTACTTACTACTGCGATATTTTCGGTATTTCGATTTGTGTTGTCTTATTGGCGAAGGAACATTCAATAGTGAATATGTTGACTCGAATTATTACTACCGGAAATCGGAGTAAGAGCTCTTTAGGTTGAGACCACCGACTCAGAATTTCAGATGAATTTTTAAAAATTTCCAAACATTGCTGGTTCGTGGACTTCACCATGATAAAGATGTAAATCTTGACTGACGTTTTTACATTGTCAGATCATAGAAAAAGTTTAAGGATGCATTTGTAAAATATTAAAATAGAAGATTGTTATGTCCTTATTGAAAAATCCTTTATCTTCCCAGCAAAGGTTTATGCTACCGAGCTCTGTGTCACAGAAAGCATCAGAGAAACCAAGATGAACAAGCGGTCATCAATTGGTCAATGATATTTACTATTTTGCCAAAGTGGGTCCCAGTACACTTGATAAATATATGTACGTTTGTTTTAGTGGAATAGTACGCTGTGGTTTCGTCGCTCAAATACGGCAAGCCATGTTGATTATAATGCGATACCATAAAGTATTTAAAAAACCTACGCTTTCCGAGCTGTCAACGAGTGCGGATGTTTAAAGCAGTACTGCCCTGTGAGGGGGTATGATCCAATGACTCTACAAGAGAAAACGGCTGCTAGAGCCACTACCGACTGTGTTGTTCCCCATTCTTTTCCAAACCAATACATCGTCGTCGGTAGCTTGATCCAAATCAAGGATTAATGAAGAACTTCCAAATTCTGCGGTGATATTGATCTTGCCAGAAGGATTCTCTTGGAGCAAATAAAGTGGCTAACTCAAGGAGATTGGATGGTCACCACTAATATTTGAATCCATACCAGTGAAAAGACGTGTAAATAGGGAACGTTGCTCGTCCTTAAATAAATCCATTTACTGGAGGCAGTCAACTGAATGTCGAGTTTGGACCCATGACTACCTTCATAAATAACGTATACTGGCACCAACGTTGAACTCTAGTTTTGACCCATTAGTACACCAAGTCAGACCTTATGCATTCAAAAGGGTCTACCTCAGTTTTACAGTTTGGAACATCCGAGATTAAACTCAACTAAAAAAATTTGTCTGTCAAAGAAGAGTGTTTGGAGCGAGAAGTCAGATTTCGTTCTTTGAGAGTTTAAAGGCATAGGTCTCCTTATTTTGACCAGCTCTCTTGATTGTTTGTCGTGGATCACAGATTTTGTACTGTTTCTAGTTGAGAGAGATACGAAGCTAGGCATCTGAACACTTCTCGACTCTTTGTATATTTATTTAGTGTGCCTTTTAACTACCAGTAGATGCTTGTGCCACAAGTGAGATTTGTTTTTCTTCACCCTGCAGTAGATCGGAAAGAAAGAAGGGATGTCTACACTTAAAACGTTCACTGGAGTGCCTAAGTCTTGGATAAGAACTGTTGGCTACCAATTTTAATTAAACCTATTGAAAATGAAATGAGGGCCTTGTATGAATCAAAGGTTTTGAGAAAAACAAAAACTGTCTGGCCAGTTCAGTAACGAATTCTCCATTCCAACCAAATGATTTTTCACAACATATTCAACAAAAATTAAAAAAAAAAACGCAATGAAAACTCTTTAAATAATTACAACTGGATGAGTGGTGTTGAGTCTGCAACATCCCTCCGTATGGACGGCGAAAATGGATGGGGAACGAACAAATGAAATCCATCTCCGCCATAGGGTTTTTCGAAAAGACGTACGAGTATACTCGTATGTTTATTGTTTATACGTTCTTATGTAAATATTCGTGTGGATATACTCGTACATATTCAAATATTCAGCAACATTGCATCCATACGGTCGATGGTATCAAAGTGAATGGCCTGCCTACTGTCTTCTCTTTAAACAACGTCGCGTTCCTGTTGCAATTCATTAATCTTTCAGGCTTTTTCGAAGCCCATTTTTGAAAAGTAAAAAGCATTACCATCTGCAGACATACTTGTGTACTGGTACCCTTCTCTCTCGCCCCCACTTAAATCCGTTTGCTTGCCTCTTTCAAGGGCTCATATCCCTCGAAATGCATTTGCTTTAGCTTCTCTATTACTTCAAATCTTTATTCATGTTGCAGACATACTCGTTTATACAAACAAATGTATGAGCACAGATATATATACACACTTCTATGCATTACAAAAAAAAAAAAAAATTAAAAATGGCCGACTTAAAAACTTCCCTCAAAGGATACAGAATCCATTCGTATCCATATGGAGGAAAGGAAGCAACAAAAATTAAATTCAAATAAAAAAAAAAAAGTGAAAACTGTGCTCTTCTATTTGCGGTGAACCCTTAAGGCTTGAGTACCCTTTCAGTTGTATATCCGCCAGCAGCAGGACCTGTTATAGTAGACCAATTAGTGACAGGCATAAATAATTCACAAAACGGAATGCACAAGCGTAAAACCAAGGTTCAGTGTGAATTCGGAGCAAAAAATGAAGAAAAAAAAAACACACCCTCTTCCACTACACCACATCATCAGTTCTTTGGCTGGGCAATCCTTTTTTTGCCTTTGCAATGCAAGTCAGCAATTTTTTCAAAGAACTTTGAGCTAGTCCATAAGTCTTTGGAGCTGTTTGGTTAAAGATTTTAAAGCGAATACGGTTTGGATATATTTTTTTTAATTAGAAATTAATATTTCACAAACTCTTAGGGGTGGTAGATATCCATGGTGTGTGTTTGTGGCATGAACAGTGGCAAGCTATTACAGATTTAGATAAGTGACACATAACCCCAAGCCAGGATGGTCCGGTTGGTGGCAAAGGAGTTAAGAGTTTAAGGTTTTAAGAGGCTTAAACGACACATAACGACATACACCAGACTATTCGTATCAACATATTCATTTATTGGCACTCAGAGGTTTGACGAAATAGCCATTCTTGGGCTGCAAAGAATATTTTAGTGCTCTGGGAGGTGGATTCTATCGTCCCACTGCAGGTTCTATTATTTCATTTATCAAAATGTGTTCGGGTGTGTTGGAAATGATTTTTATGACCGTGGGCCGTTGGCCGTTACGCCTACCATCCAGAAGACGATATCGGATTTGTGTTTTTTTTTTTTTATTCTATCGTATCCATCTGCCACATCTGAAAAGCTCATTTTAATGTGTACAATGAGGTCGTAGTCATAGATGAGGGCTGTAGCAGATTTTAAGAGGGTCGAACTCTTATCAAGGGACAGCACACTATAGGCAATGTTACGAGCTACTAGGGCAATAGAAAGTTTGTTTGAATGGACAAAAGGATGCTTATTGGCTACGCGGCAAGAGAGATAGAGGGGCACTCATGTACATATACACACACACACACATTGGGATAGACAACAAATAAGGGCTGTGGGGGCGATATTGCCTGAATATCAATGATTGTTTGACCAGGACTACTAGGGGTACGTTTGAACCTTCTTAAGTACATTTTATGTTGTAGTGTTTTTTTTTTCTTTTTGTTCGGTTTATCTGGAGTCTTTGGTATATATGCTCGAGATCCCTTTCAGGTATGGATATTTGCGAAAGGGCTATACCAAAAGCTTTGGGGATAATTGAAAAAAAAAGGGAAAAAACTCTCTCATAGGTAAGGGAAAGATATACATACATCTATCAGCTTGACGAATAGGGTTTTTGTGCAGATACAAATGTTTGTATGGATATCTGAGTATAGAGACAACATCAGCCATGCATACAAATAGGAAAATGTCCACAGTTGTGGGGGGAAAGAACAATGGACATCGATCAGGAGTGAGAATGGATATGGGATTAACACAATGTGTCTTACATTTCTAATGATATTCGTCCAGATTGTCTGAATGGAAATTAATGGACAGGATACGTTGATTTGTTGGAGTAAGCCAACGGATTATTTATTTTTCTTCCCCATTCTGTTCTTTTTACCATAAGTTTAGGGGCAGAATCCCTTTTTTCTAATTAGCGTCGTAGAATTTTTGGAATTCAAGTGTAATGAACTCGAAAGGGAAGTACACAATTTTGAGATTTTTATTTGAGAGGTTGAAGGTTTCTTGATTTAATAGAGGTATCGATGGAGGTCGTTTAATTTGGGATGGATGTTTTTTTTTTTTGAATTATTTGGAAACCAAAGGATCTTATCTTCGCGGAGCTTTGTAATAATTTCAAATTTCAACGTGCATTCAGTGTACCCTACACTAAAACCCTGTCAGTGGTATTAGCTAACCAGAAACAGGATGTACGGTGGATTAATTTTCGCTAAGAAATCAATAAAGCCACTGTCAGGATCAGTTGAGGTCAATATAGATTTTTTATAACTAGCGGACCATTGGCAGAAATCATATTCCCGAATAGGGAAGTGGTTTCAGAAGTGGGCTCAAGAGCCCCGCTCGATTCACCTTTCGGATTTGCACATTGAACTTTCGGCCACGTACAGCCGTAGAACTTGCAGAGCGAAGGAAGAAACAGCAGCAGAGTCTTGAATCTTTGACATGTGGACGAATGCATTACAAAAATCTAAGTCATCCTGATATACTCTCGCGATCCAATTGGCTTATAAGTTGATGACCACCTGTTCACCTGCTGCATCAGCTCGAAATTGATGACAATTTTGCCCAAAAAATCATCTTTTCAAATGGGGCACATTTCTATTTCGGGGGCTACATTAAGCCAAATCCTCACGTAGTGATAGGGAAGTCAATGCATCCTGGTCAGAAATTGAGGATTTTGATTTGAGTAAGCGATGGCTTTAGCAAGATTACGTGTCACACAAGCTGCCCAAAAATCGATTTGTTGTACACTAAGTAGTGCAGTTTTGCACAATTGTAAAATCATTCGTTTTCCTGATATTGCTAAGCCGCCACGAAGCTTTGATTCGATACCGTTGGCCTTTTTTTTCTGTAGGTTGCCATAAGGCATCGATGCTATGCGAACGATCCAAAGGCGATCCAGGCACTGGATAACTATATTGGTTGAGGCAGAAACCATCGAAAATTCATTGAAAAATTGAGTTGACTGCAAAACCATTCGAAGCAATCACTCGAATGCTATAATTTATTCCACAATTAGTCGGAAGGTTTACGCTTTTCTAAAAAGTAACGATTGTCGAGAAACTTTGAAAAAGTTTTTTTTTTATAGTCCTTTTAAAAGGATGCCACTGGATGGCCTAGGGAATGTTTTCGAATCTATAAGAAAGATACGATATTTTTGGACAACATTATGAGGAGATTTAATGTCGAAGGAATGCAATTACATACTAGAAACTGCTAAGATCTATGACGGTGATGTGTACCTCAACTAATCGTCCCCTTAAGACATGCGTTCGGTGCTGAAAATCAGTGACATCGATTCCACCAAGCCGTCAGAAAGGTCGCAATTGACACCTGAGTTTTATCCGAACCCTTTCGTTTGATGACGAGCAACCAATCGTAAAGAAAAACCTACAAACCGCCTATGAAACATGACTTCTTAGAAGGCCGAATGTCCTTCATGTGCTTTATGAGCAAAAGAGAACATAAGAGCAATCGAGGTTTCCGAAACGATGAAAAAGTATTCCATGAGAAGTAAGCGATCGAAGAAGTGACAAAATAAAGCCAATAAGATCTAAGAAGCCTACAACGAGCATACAAGTGTTAGAGAGCGTACATCACTTCATTTCTAACAATTGGTGGATACATGGAATCCCGTATCCACAAAAACAGAATTGCTACTAAAGAAGCATCAGTCTTTTAACCCTCTGTCAATGAACTGAATTGGTCTCTATCGGTGAGCTTTCAGACCTTCAAATCCTGTAGAAATCTTCAACATTACATAGCCATGTTAAGTTTTCAGATCCTTGCCAAATACGTCATTTTTTTAAAAATCGTTTTAACGATGTGATATACTATCACTAGCAAGCACTTGCAAGCTAACTCCGGAGATATATCATTGGTGGTATTGAGAAGGTTGGGAGAATCACATAGAAACTTTGATAGATCAGAAAAACAAATGCTTTCCGGCGTCTCTATGGGATAAGTGGCAACCCTGCACACTCCTCAACAGAAAAGGCTGTAGGCTACTTACTGATGTCGTAACGGGGTACTAAGCAAAGCATGTAAGTGTATTACATATAGCTTACATAACATCCAGTGAGCCTTACTGTGAGTGTCTTTAAGTGTCTGTCATGCAGGTAATGTGAGCAATTTGTCTCTATTTGTCTCATATTTTTACGACGAACATACAAGGACTGGGTCACTTAATTCGTGCGGTTTTTTTTTTCAAAATTTGAACGTTTATTTAAGAAAAACATATACAATAGTATTATTCAAAATATTGCCCATCTGAAGCTATGACTTTTCCCCATCTTTCTGGCAATTTGTGGATCCCATCCCAAAAGAACTGCGCCGGCTTGGCAGCCAAGAATGAATCAAGCCAATTTTTGATATTTTGCTCTGATGTGAACCGTATTTAAGTGAAGGCCTTCTGCATCGACCGGAACAAATGGTAGTCAGAAGGGGGAAGGTCTGGGCTATAAGGAGGGTGGGGTAAGACTTCCCATCCACTGTTTTCCAAATAGTTCTAAAGCGGAATAGCAACGTGGGGCCGAGCGTTGTCATGATGGAAAATTATTGCCTCGTGTCTGGTCGCAAATTCACATATGATTTTTTGCGCTTGGGGTTGTCGTAATGGATCCATTTTTCATCACCAGTAACAATCCGATGCAAAAATGACTTCCTTTTGTGGCGATCCAGCAGCATTTCGGACATGCAAAACCGCCTTTCGACGTCTCTGGCTTGAGTTCATGTGGAACCCAATTTCATTGCTTTTGAATATATCCAGCTGCTTTTAAACGTTTTGAAATGGCTGCTTGAGTGGCACCCAAAGATTCTGCGAGCTCTTCTTGTGTTTGGCAACAATCTTGATAGAGTAATGCTTCCAGTTCTTCGTCTTCAAACTTTTTTGACTGCCCAGGACGTTCATCGTCTTCCAAGCCAAAATTACCACTTTTAAATCGTGCAAACCACCTTGGCACGTTCGCTCAGCTAGCGCATGTTCACCATAAACTTCCACCAAAATACGATGACTTTCGGCAGCAGTTTTCTTCATATTAAAGGTAATGAAGAAGAACTCCCTGCAAAAACACTTTTTCACGCACAAAGTTCGACATATTTGAGTGAACAAAATTATTGTTGTTTACGCTTCAAATGAATGACATATACTGAAATGACGTACAATGACAGTAGCTTTCCAACGCATGTTCCAATGGAATAATACAAGTTACGCCATCTCCTAGCAAACCGCACGAATTAAGTTATAGACTAAATATCTGCTGATTAAAGATCAATTAACCATTAGCCGATCCTATCGAACGTACTGTGTTAACGTCTTAAACCCTTCTGCTACACACTAATCGGCACGTACCAGTGTGGCTTCCGGTCCGGCAGATCGACTATAGACCAAATTTCAGACTGAGGCAAATCCTGGAAAAGACCAACGAATTTCAAGTCGAAACACACCACATATTCATCGAATTCAAAGCCGCGTATGATAGCATACATCGTCAGGAACTCTATATGGCGATGGCTGAATTCGGAATCCCGGCAAAACTGATTCAGCTGTGTCGCGTAACGCTGGAAAGCACGCGCTGCAACGTGCAGTTTGGAAGTATTTCCTCCGAACTATTTCAAACATGCGCCGGATTTCGGCAAGGAGATGCGCTATCATGCGACTTCTTCAATCTTGTACCGGAGCAGATAGTGCGCAGGGCAGGTGTCAACACGGAAGGTACTATCTTCAACAGGTTCGTTCAGCTGGTGGGGTATGCGGACAATACTGACATCATCGGTCGCTCCTAGCGTGCCGTGATAGAAGCGTTCACGGCGATTGAAGAACAGTTGAAATTCTTTGGCCTTGAAGTAAATGAGGACAAGACTTTGTACATGCTATCAACAAACAATCAAGCATCTGTCCACCGCCTGGGACAAAACGTCACTATTGATAGCAAAAATTTCGAGGTAGTTAGGGAGTTCACCTACCTCGGAGTAAACTCGTGAACTCCACGAATGACACCCTAGTGGAGATCCGGCGAAGAATTACCCTAGGAAACCGTGCCTACTTCTGCTTGGCCAAACAATTGGGTTCAAAACTCGCTTGGTCTGGAGAACTGGAAGCAGCGTGTCCGGGATCGTAGAGGTTGGAAGGCTGCAGTGTCTCAGGCAGAGACTCTACACGGGTCGGGAGCCCGATAAGTAAGTAAGTAAGAACCATTAGCCGTAGACTAAAGTTATCAACGGCAATGCGGACAGGTTTTCGTTATGCAGATGACATTAGTTGGAAATTTGTCGTTATTGAGTCGGGGAGAATGAAAATGATTATAAAAGCTAAAGAAAATATAACCTTTCCTCGGCTAGAGTGATTTTGATGACTAAGACAACGCAAAACATATGGACAATTGGCGAGAACAGTTGACCAAGCAATTGCGTTTCCAATTTAGTTTAGAATCCGCGCAACATCTCAACAGAGCTGAAAGTGTTGCTGTACCGATGTTGTTAAAACAAATTACGGCTGGCCTTACCTAATTTGCTTTCAAGTCGGAGTTACTTGGTCCTGTATTACTTAGAAAGACACACTTCTATTAACTGTTGCCAATACAGGAGAAGAAGAAAGCGTTAGTTGACGGAGGAAAGTGTATTTTTGCCATTCGATGACTAATATTGCCTAAAACCACATTTAAAACATGCAAATAGGCACATTTCTGCCCCCCAAATCTATCTGACTATTCTTTCAGTTAACTTTTCAACTTCTCGTTTAATTTTTAGTCTTCGTTATGCCGTGTCCGTCATCAAAACAAATGTCTTCCAACGAACCTTAGATTTTTCCTTTTCTCGTTTTGTTTTTTTGTCACATCCTGTTTTCAATTTACAGAAAAAAGGAGGCAAACTAATTACATGCCAACAGGTACAGTTTTTTTTTTTTTTTTTATGTTAAATGACATAGTGCTGATAAGTTAATTTGAAAACAGCATGTGTCCATGTTTCAAAAGATACTTCTCTCCCAGGCCTGGGCTTAATTGAAAATAGTATTTTGTCTTACTTCTTCGTTGTGACAAAGTGTAGCGAAATAAAACAAAATGACTAGGTCCTTTCGTCCTCCATTAAACATGCCTTTAAGTTTGGGGAGCTACTTGACACTGGTGATATTAATGAGGAAAACACGTTTTAAGGGCCTTCTTAATTACATGCTCTTCATGTTGGCGCTTTAAGGAATGGTGTAACCTTAAGGAAGATACTTGGGCCATAAAAGATGTTCTTGTGAGACAACCGTGTCCATTAACTCGGTGACAAGAAACTAATATCAAAAGAGAATTTTGACAGAGAATACTCGGAGTGGTTGGTTGGTTTTTGTTGAATGTGACTTCAGGTCACGATAAGGTAGTTCCAGGAAATTACTCACAAAAGAAGTACACAATGAGATACATGTGAAAAGGCAAAGGAAAGTGAAATTAATGAAATTACCTTATTTCTTCTATGCACTACTATGTGTCCGTAATCATCTGTTTCCATATGTGTTCTTTCTTAAGACTTCTCTTACCATTGGTATACATTAAGTATGTTTGCTTTCTTTGATCCAACTTCATGATAGATTTATACCAAAAGTCAATATGGATGGTTTGACGTAAGTCAATTTTTTTTCCGGCATGCCTAACGTATTTCTGTTGGAAAGAGGGGATGAAGAGCTAGAGATTCATCCTTTTTATGAGAACTTGTGTAGTCTGGCAGGGCTCGACCACATAAAACTTGATTGCGTCAAGCGTACTTTTATGAAATAGCTTACAAAGCGAACTCCTTAATTCTCGGATTGATCGTTTTTTTGTTTGCAAAATTCAACCGCAGACCTGTAATTTCGACAGTTCTATGTTCCAGCGTCGAGTGAGGGACAACAAATGTAAAGGCTCATGAAATTCTTTACTATGAGACCATCGTGCCTTGTAACACAACCAGGTCCTGAATGCGAGAAAGGAAAGTACGTATAAAGAATCAATTCGCAACCTAACCAAGATGTCAATAAAGACAGTTCAGTGGACATATATTTTGGCCTGACAAACTAAAAGCTGCATATCCGCGACATTGACAAATTTAAATGGGTACAAGGAAACCCTATTTTTTCCATCGAAATATAGTACTCAGGCAAGCAAATTTGTCAGTAATTCGAGTAAGGGTTGCGTTTCTTTTAAAAACTGAAGGGTTATGCCACTTATGGTTGAGTTCATCTAAGAAAATTATCGAATGTCAATTTCCGAGGACCCAAGTAGTCACAACGCGGGATCTGATCTGTATAAGTCTTTTGGCCTTGGCCACGAAATTTATCAGCGAACTGGTTACCCAGACCTCAGCGTAATTCGGGACACAGACAAAATTTACTCTTCCTCGAAGAGGCGTCTTATTCTTGAATTAGTTTATATTATAGATCTGAAGCTCATGGGTCTTCTCCAAGATCTGCCGTAGTGTGAATATCTGGTCGTTGGTGGACTTTCCTGGCCTGAAGCCACACTGATATGGACCTATCAGGTTGTTGACGAACGGCTTCAGGCGTTCACACAATACGGCGGATAAGATCTTATATGCGATGTTAAGGAGACTGATGCCTCTGTAGTTGGCGCAGTTCAGAGGGTCTCTTTTCTTGAGAATTGGACAAACAATGCTGAGGTTCCATTCATCGGTCATACTTTCGTCCGACCATATTTTACAGATGAGTTGGTGCATGCTCCTTACCAAGTCATCGCCTGCCGCTTTGAAGAGCTCGGCAGTCAGGCCATCCGCTCTAGCAGCTTTGTTGGACTGAAGCTTCGATATGGCTATCTTCACTTCATCCAGGTCGGGTGGACGGAATTGTTGGTCATCATCGTCCAGGTTGAAAGGTTGATTCTGCCTGACAGCGGTATTTGGTCCGTCATCGCCATTATACAGTCTGCAGAAATGATTTTTCCAAATCCTCAGCATCGACTGCGATTCTACTACGATGTTCCCTTGTTCATCTCTACAGGCTTCGGTTCGGGGTTTGTTTCTGCGGCATGTTATTTTTACCTTTTGGTAAAACTTCCAAACCTCATTCCTGGAGTAGCATCTCCCAATTTCCTCGATCGCGCCCTTCTCATGCTCTTTCTTCTTCCTCCTGAGAAGCCGGTGCTCGTCTCTCCTCATCCGCTCATAGAGCTCATGAGCAGCTCTGGTCTTTCTAAGCAGCGCCGCGTTATATGCATCTTGCTTAGCTGCATGTGCTTGCCGGCATTCATCATCGAACCAGGGGTTTCGTTGTGGTGGACGAGTGAAACCCAGCACATCAGAAGCGGCATCTCTGATGGCGTTTTGGCAGTGTTTCCAATGGTCTTCGATGCTTGATGCTGGCGGCATTGGACCTCTTAAGAGATTAAGAGACACTCGATCGGAGAAGGACTTGGCGATCTCTTGCGATTGTAGCCGTCTGACGTCGAATTTTCTCACAGCATTAGTTTGTCTTGGCGTAGTTTGGAATATCCGCAACCGTACCTTGGCAACAACAAGATAATAGTCCGAGTCGATGTTGGCTCCTCGGAACGTACGGACATCCATAATGCTGGAGGAGTGTCTTGCGTCAATCGCAATGTGATCAATCTGGTTGACTGTTGATTGATCAGGAGTTCTCCAAGTCCCCCTGTGTATGTCGAGATATGGGAACCGCGTACTAGCCACGACAATATTTCGCCCCGCCGCAAAGTCGATTAGCCTGAATCCGTTATCGGAGGTGGTGTTGTGCAGGCTATATTTTCCGATTGTTCAACCAAAGATACCCTCTCTTCCTAGCTTTGCATTAAAATCACCGAGGACAATTTTAATATCATAGCTAGGGCATTGCTCGTAGGTCTTGTTAAGGAGCTCGTAGAAGGCATCCTTGGTGTCGTCATCTTTCTCCTCTGTGGGGGCATGCGCGCATATAAGGCTTATGTTGGCGAATTTAGCCTTGATGCGGATTGCTACGAGGCACTCGCTCACATGCCGGAAGCTGAGGACTTCTTGTCTTAGTCTGCCTCCGACAACAAATCCGCATCCAAATAAGCGCTGCTTTTGCCGTAGTAGATGTTGCAGTTTTTCATCTTCTTTTTGTCCGGCCCATCCCATCGCATTTCTTGGATGGCGGTTATGTCTGCTTTGCAGCAGTCTAGGGCCTCCGCTAGTTGCTCGGCTGCACGTGGTCTATTAAGGGATCTAACATTCCACGTGCATATCCGAAGCTCATTGTCCTTAAATCGTTTGCGTGGGTTGTCAACAGTAGATCCGTCCATATCCGAGCCTTGTTGATGCTTCGTAACTTATGTTTTTTTTAAATGGCCGGGCAGTTACCCCGGCGGCACAACCCCCAACCTGGAGGTATTATGATTGAGTTCATCAAAGAAAATTGTCGAATGCCAACTACCGAGGACCCAATGAGTCAATTACCGAGGATTGTATGTGTCTCTAGGCCTTGGCCACGAAATTTATCAGCGAACTGGTTACCCAGACCTCAGCGTAATTAGAGACACAGACATAATTTACTCTTCCTCGAAAAAGCGTTGTATTCTTGAATTAGCTTAGGGATGCCGAGAAAATTGAGAGAACCCTCAGTTGCTGATCACCCTGCACATGTTATAAATAACATTGTTCGATTCCTTGTGTGTAGCCCTTACTTACTTATTTTAAGTGGCGCTACAGTCCGGGGTGGACCTGGTAGGTGTGTATCGATCTGAAGCGGTCAGCCTTCCAGCAAGATTCTTTTCACTCTCTTTAGTAGAAAGAAAGCCAGATTTGTATTTCTTACGTTTTGGCGAGTGAGAGGTAATCTCTACGCTGAGTAATTTTCAGAGGTTCGGCATGTATTTAACGTACACGTACCATTGCCAGGTCAGGGCAAGTAATAAAGATGATCTTCAAAGCTGGAAGCAGTTGACTTTCAGGTTTTTGAAGAATTACTTGAAATATGAATGCCATTGGTGAGAGACGGATTGGATGCCGATCTAGCGCATTTAATGGCCAGATTGATACCAGGTACTATGTGACATAATTGCAGTTCCCGTGTTTTGGGCTGGTTGTGAACGGATTTTGATCTGGTTACCTGAGATGTGGGCTTCGTTACGGATATACGCGTATTTTGAGCTATTATTTCACCTAAGGATCCTAATAAGGGATTTTTGTGATTCTCTTCAGGTCCAAAAGGTTCGTTGCAGGCCATGTAAGCCCCGAATGAATAGTATTTTGTTTCAGTCAAACTCTAATTTTGCTATGACTACCATATACCTTGTCCATTGTAAACATGTTTTGATGAGTTGACTGGCAGAAGCAACCTTCGAATGATTGAGTTTTGACTAGCTTAATGGCAGCATTGTCTTAATTTGTACATTTGACTTCTATTACTGAGAGTAACGTCTATTGAATTTGACGCTTTAAGGCAATCATCCAAATATGTAATCAGAGGAATCCGAGTTTGACGAAATAATGTGTTCATGTTGGTTTCCTTACTTGACTATATAGTAAGGGCGACAGAGGGAAAACGAAAGTATTTACAGAATTCGACACATCCTCGAATGCCGGCTGCATATCGTTCCCCAAGTTCGATCGATTCAGCAACCGCGGTAGGCCTAATTTCTTTGGATTCGGGGATCTCTCTAGTATCTACTTTATGCTAGATTATGGCCGAGAACCCGTAACTGATGAGTCCATTCGTTCCAGCTAGTGGTTCAAAAGACTCCTCTCTTTGATCTGCACATCTAGAGTCTCCTTTGTTTCCTTAAGCTTTCTTATTTTCGAATGATGTGTTAGAAGTGGAAATTTGCTAATTACTGTGCACTTAGTCAGACTGAGTATAGACACCGCTCTAATGACACCTACATCAAGCCCATCGGTGAGGGTTCTTAAGAAACTGGGAAAGGGATAACAACTTTGATAGAAAGCTAACTGAGGGCCACTGGTCATAAGGGCAACACCAATGTTTCCTGTGTGGCTATCATGTGCCACCAACTACTTAAGTTAACTGGAAAAGACCGAGTTAAGAAGTATACGCTGGTGTCGGAGCTTTTTCCATTTATCTTCAACAATTTTCGTGACTGCGTCTAAAGTACATAATATCGTTGAGGGTTTTGCATAAATTTACAACAAAAATCTCCATCAAATGCTTTCGTTGAATTAAAATTCCTGTGCGATGGTATGGCTGTAGAGTCATTATTGTTTTCTTATGAAATCTCAGTAATTCTAAGGGTCATCCACATACCGGCATCGGGCATTTAGAATGCACGATTAACATTGATTTATGAAATTAAAGTGGCACACATCTATTCGCCAAGTTTATCTGGCTTTTATGTTGCGCAATTGCTTGGGAGCTTAATTTTATTTTATGTCAAGCTCGTTTCGAGAAACACATCTCGGTTAAATGGTATGAAAAATTGGCGATATCCTTCCGATGGGAATTCATATACACCTACGACTGACTAGTCTCAGTATATCGTTGTACATTTATGTGTTTGCCTGTAATGATAGCATCATAAATGAAAATGTATAAAAATGATGGCATAAACCTAAATGTGTCGGAGAAAACAGATAAAATAAGAAGTAGCAGATCTAAGCGGGTAAGGAAGGACGAAAAAGGAAAGACAAATCCTGGAACCATTACAAAAATATATTTCCACTCTGTGAATGGCGGTCGATGGTGGTGGTTCCATGTTGGCTAGTATCATACAACCATTCGAGTGTTTACATAATTCAAAACTGAACTAACGCCTCCACCACCCCCTAATAGAGTCCTGTATCTCTATCCCTTCATCGGAGTTCTAGGACAATGCGACTGCAGTTGATTCTAATCGCAGAACTGAAAGTAAAGTTGTATGCATGGCTCAAACTCAAAAGACGACTGCTCATGAAGTAGTCGGTTCAGCTGGTGGCCCATTGTGTGAAGTTGGCATGCATTGTGTTCGTGTGTTCCCTTACATAACTGTTGTCTGGACGTAGTCGTACATAGAACCACAAACTAAAGGATGAAAATAAATTTAAGGAAACAATCCGAAATGAATAAATAAAAATCACAGAGCACAAAGCAAAGAACGAGAAAACATCGTTTCCCTGAGCTGGGTAAACTTTTTTCTATGCTTCATGCTTGTACTTCAATCTCCTTTATCATTTTTATCGAAAAAGTTGTTTTTTTGTTTTGTTTTTTGTTTTCCCCTTAAAGTACGAGTAAAGTAAACCTTACTTCTATTGTTTCTCTATTCTTTTGCTTCCGTATTTTTGCCTCGTCCCGATTTTATTTATAAAAATGTCACGCCCTTAAGCAGATTCAGAAAACAATTACTTTTAAGAGAAGAAAGCTGCGAGTGAATACTCATAGATGGAGTGGGGCGAAAAAGTGTATAATGGCGCATTTTTCGTCCTTTGGGGCAAACGAAGTAGAAATAAAAAGAAATCGCAGTAGAAAGAAAAAAAATTTACTAAACCGTATGCGTAAAGTGTAGGAGGTAAATTTATGCCTTTGTTGGCTTTTACTTATATTCGCATTTAGATACGGATATATGCTGTAAAAGGCTTGCATATGCTTAAGGCGGTATAGAATTCTACTTAAGGGTATATTACATACTACACAGGCATATATGTACTCGTATGTAGGTGTTCCTCCTTGTGCGTTACTTTAAGTCATTTGCATGCTTTCAAAGGCACTCCAGGCCATGTGCGTGTGACATATTTACATCTTTTATCATCTGTAAATTAATTTAGCATACATTATTGCACATTCAAGTGTATACCTATACATACATACAAGAGATTTTCCTTGATTCCTAATACACGTGTTGAATACTGGATGTTTATTTTTTTTCTGTTTTCTTTTTAGGTAAGTGGCAACGTAATACCTTGGGGTAACACATCCTTTACAGACGTAAGTAGTCAAAGTGAATTATATGTACGGGTATTTCTAAAAATTGTTAGGACAGAGAAGGACTGGGGTTTTCATTTGAAAAAAAAAAGAAAGAGACGGGCCGGTCTATTTGAATGTGCCTACTATTTGTTGGTGCCTACCAACTCCTGAATCTACAAAGGACTTTGTCTCAAACACAGCTACATTTCATCATCTTTAAGTTTGAGAGTCCTGTTTGCTTGTATTTGCAGCGCGTTATAAGTAGACGTGGTATCTTCTTTGCTGTTTTGCCTCTTTAAGATTGAGACTCGGGAGTCTTGACTGCAACAAAATGAAGAAAAGGCGACAACGCCTTCTGCGGGCTCAGCTATCTCCATTTCATCCAAAGTGGTGTCAAATCGCTCTCAACTGTTTTGAGACACTTTTGTTTAAGACGAAAAGAGGTACAACTTGGCTTGATAAGCGGATTCTATAAAATGCCATACTGTGCGATGAAATTGTCTCTGTGTCTTAAGATGATTCAATGCCCCTCCACATTTGACTTGTTAATGGCTAATTAGACAAAGAACAAGTCCATTGCACTCTTTGAAGATTCCTTTTGGAGAATTGTGAAATTTTTAGTATCAATCGCTTCAGTGATAAAGTTGCTGCATTGCTTGTACCATATCATTGGCGAGTATCTCCAAGCGACCCATATTTGCAGAGTGCGGAAGCTGTGCCGTCATTAGAAATAAAAGAAGCTCCACAGGATGTTGTGGTATTATGCTTTTACGCCGTTATGACGCCAGTTAACAGTCAGAGTTGTTTATATTGAACTATTGGAGGAATGTCGCTCACATTTAAGGGACGAAGGGAAACACTTCTTTAATATACTGGAATTCGGCAGTTTGACTTACAAGAAATCCAACATTCAATAGAAACCGACGATTAACGTCGCAAGTTCATTAGAGACATAATTTCCTGAGATTCCTGTGTTTTGGAACCCATAAAAGACTCTGTAAACTCCTGCAGTATCGTACTACAATGGAAATGGTGATATTATTCAGAAAGGTCTTACTAGAGGTTTTTCTATCACTACTTACTGGGAGATTTCGCTTGTTCCACTTATGTTTCAAAATATAGTTTGTTGCTACAAGCATTGCGCGAATCTCTGCTAAGAAGATGACCAAAACTATTTTCAAAAAGAATTTCATCTCGCAACAACATCTTGAATGGAAGATGACTTTGCGAGTGTGAGTGACAGGAGCAGAGAGATTCATCGGTGCTTCTAGGGAAAAGCCGATTACTGGCTATTATCAATGCCGTGCTCAAAGGGACTCTCTTCGGTGTGGCAGAGTTTGGCATCAGCTTTTGGGATCGACGACTCTCTTCTATCAAAAGTCTGATATTCACAAAATAAATGCTGGTGTGCCTCAGGGCTCCGTTCTGTCTCCGAAACTCTTTTTAATTTTCATTAATGATCTCTTGTCTGCTACTTCTAATCCAATTTACTCCTTTGCTGATGACAGTACTCTCTACTTTTCATATTCGTCCCCGGACTCACGTCCCTGCTCTTGGCCTGTAGAACAGGAACGGCAGCGTATGTTAAGCTCATTAAATTCCGATATAAACAGCATAACCAATTGGGGAACAACAGGAAGAATTTAATACTTCCAAAACACAATGCTGTCTGCTATCGCTTAAGTGAAATTCGAATACCCAGCCATTATTCATGAACTTGCATCGTTAAAACCGAAAAACTTTCCATTCTCGGTACTTACGTTGGAATGACCACATATTCGAAGTCGCCAAAAATGCCGCGAAATGTCTCGGTTTCCTTAAGCGATGTAAGAAATATTTCACCCCCTTTGACCTGGCTTGAATATATAAGGCTTTCATCCGCCCAAAATTGGAGTACAATGCTCACATCTGGTCAGGTGCTCCCAATACTTCTTTGCGCCTACAAGATAGGATTCAAAATCGTGCGATAAAACTATGCATTAGGTGATGCCAATATCACACAGTCGATTGACACTCTCGACCACCGACGTAATGTATGCTGTTTCACCTTGTTCTATCGCTATATTTCCTTAAGCGCGCGCTAATTATAAAAAACAAATGGTAGCAAGCCTAAATCATTCTGCACCTTAAAAAACGGTATTTTAGCGCAAGTTTCATCTTTTTATGCACCATATTGCCGATAATTAATATTTTGTAAGGCGAGCACAAGTACTTTTCGGTAATGCTGGATGTTTGAACTATTATACGATGTCCCGATAGCAAAGTCACTCATAGCTTAGTTTTTAATATACGAAGACAATAATGAAATGACTCTTCAGAGAGTATTAGGTGCCTCGATGCTTCTTTTGTCTTTGCTGCCTTTTTTATGCAGCAATGCGTCAAGTACAGATTTTTCATCTTCTAGTCCCCCGGCGATGGCGCGATAGTTAGCTCATTGGACTGTCACGCAGAGAGTTTGGGTTCGACTCCTGGCTTGGTCACCAAAAATTTTTCAAATCGCCATCAGCCTTTCGGCGGGCAGTGCGGGCAAACTCCCGAAAATAAAATTGCAAAAAAGCTTCGAAGGAGTGCCGTTCGGACTCGGCGATAAACCGTAGGCCCCGCTCAGATGTGACCAAAATGATAACATGAACAACACAAATGAGTGTCAAGAAGCTAGGCCATGGCCCATACCGGGCTGCCAACGCCACTGGATTTTATTGTTTTTTTAGTTCCCCGACTGTCAGCATCTTGAAATGGGATGCTTTGCGCAGTAAATCAATCTTAGAAAAAGCAATAGCTTCATTTCATAAAGGCTTCATACTAGCCATGCCTTGTAAAATGGTAAAGTGTAAAAGGATGTTAAATCGAGAACGGCAGTGATGCTTACTGTCAGGACTGTTGCTTTTGGTGCTCGTCAATGATATAGGTCCTAATGGACGGCATCGGAAAGGAAGAAGCTTTAACTAGGAGAAGTAATACTTCCAGCCCAAAACCAAAGCCGGATTTAATTAACGAGTAGCATAAATACTATCAAGTCTAAGACCTTCTAAAAACACGTCTTAAAATCATTTTG
This sequence comes from Volucella inflata, assembly GCA_928272305.1. Classification (NCBI taxonomy): domain Eukaryota; kingdom Metazoa; phylum Arthropoda; class Insecta; order Diptera; family Syrphidae; genus Volucella; species Volucella inflata. The sequence goes on from OV743716.1 coordinate 185,970,266, forward strand.
ATGTGTTGTTGGCCCAATCATATTTCCAACGAACAAGTTTGTTAGAGAACCAGCCAAAGCCTATGAAAAGTTTCCGACCGTAACGTAAAGATAGCGGCACTCGTCAATAAAAGCTAGTGAATGCTAGTTGTGCATCTTTTGACAGTTACTTAGTTACTGAAGTTTTAATCATTTTGGACGCGCAGTTTCAATGCGCTGTTGGCGCAATAAATCCAAGTTTTGGCGCCGATTAATTACTGTAGATTAAACTACCGAAACAAAAATTTAAAACAGTGGACTGCAAAGGGTGAGCCGGCTCTAAAAAAAGCAAAAACTTGGCTGGGACAGTGATGGCGACTGTTCTTTGGGATGGTAAAGGAGTTATCTTAATCGATTATCTTCAAAAGGGAAAAACCATTACAGGAGCATACTACGCATTATAACTTGCCAAGCTGACGGCAGAAATTGCGGAAAACGGCCATATTTGCAGAAAGCGAAAATCCTGTTTCACCAAGCCACACACCTCACACCTCATCGGTTGCCATGGCGAAAATCCATGAATTACGGTTTGACCTGCTTGACTATCCGCCTTATTCAACTTCTTTTTGGTAACTCATCTAAAAACTGCGCTCGGAGGACAGAGATTTTCGTCAAATGAGGAGGCAATCACCTTTGTGAATAATTATTTTGCAGAGAAAAACGCCAAGTTCTATTTTGACGGGTTAGAGAGATGGGAGCATCGCTGGGAGAAGTGTGTAGAGTTACAAGGAGACTATGTAGAAAATGAAAAAAAATTTTGAGAATAAATGTCTTGTATCATTGTTAGTTCGAAAAATTTTCAGCCAACCATACACGAAGTAGAAAATGGCTGGGGACTTGACACATCTACGCCGCGAAGATAATTCGCTATAAGAAATGTGCTATGCAGTGGCATCCGCTCTCCAAGCCCGGTATATAACTCGAAAAGTTAATATGGTGTCTGTACCTTAACAATAAACATACCTAGGTTTATGCTTTAAGATTTATTAGCACGTTAGCCACCTTCCATACCTAGTTGTCGAAACAGTGCTAATTTTGAAAAAAAGCAAATATCGAGCCGAATAAATGCACCAACTGCAGCTGGTGTACGCAAGCTTGTGAAGAAAGTTCAAGATAATTAATGATAAAACATATTCCCTGGTTTGTTCTGTGCACTCGACGGAGAAGATTGCAGCTGTTGCGGACAATGTGCGCCTAAATCTGAGAACCTTAACGCGGCAATGATCCCAGTAACTGATGAGGCGCATTTCTATCTTGGAGGTGACGTTAAGCTCAGAAAATCCACACGTAGTCATCGAGAAGTGGAGTGGCGGCATTATTAATCCATTTTTCGTGCAAGACGACAATAAAAGAAACGTTACAGTTCAATGGAGAGCGCTACCGAGGCATAAATTTCGATTTTTTATGGCCAGAAATTGAGCATTTTAACTTCAGCGAGCTTTGGTTTCAGCAAGATGTGCTTACGTGTCACACAAGCCGTCCAACAATTGATTTATTGTACACTTAGTTGTATTACAGCACACATTTTTGTAATCAGTCGTTCTGGTGATGTTGCTTGGCCGCCCTGAAGCTGCAATCTACAGTCGTTTGACTTTTTTTCTGCAATTTGAGCAATCCCGAGACGATTTAGGCACCCGAAAATAATATTGGTGAAATAGGGGCCGAAACAATCGAAAATGTGTTGGAAAATTGGATTGACAAGGTGGCCGACTGGCAAACCAGGCGAGGCAGTCATTTAAATGAAATAATATTCTAATATTAGTCGGAAGGCTAACTCTTTCCAATAAAGCAGCAATCGTTGAAAAATATTGAACAGTTGGTTTTTTTTTATAGCCTTTCTAAAAAGATACCAACAGATGGGTATATTCTTTCAAAAATTCATCACCCCAGCCATCAATCATGACATTTACAAAAGAAACACGTTTCACGACAATTGCCCATCAGTTATATTTCATTTCTATTTATCCATTATTGCAAAAGTCAATCGGAATGGATCCCACTTTTGCCAAATCAATTAACCTACCCCCTTTACCAATACCTGCGTGTCATAGAATTTTGTTTAAATTGCTATTTTTCTTCGTGACTTAAATCGGTAATACAAGTACTTCGCGCCTTAATGGCAATTGCACAAGTACAAGTATCTATCATCAATAATAAATTTTCGCTCCTTACCTTGGCAGCATTACCATCATTCCATGTCATAGAGCTCATCGTTTGTAGGTGTGCAATAAAATGTAATGCAAAGACGACAGAAATTTCCTGGCAACAATAGCCGTAACTGTGTATACAAAAATCATTCATCGATCGATTTGTGAAAACTACTTTCAAAACGGTTAACAAAAAGCTGCTGTAAGCATCTTACTAAAGGGCTGAAGAAGGATAAGGAAATAACTATTGCTGGGTATTTATATCTACAATCCTTGTCAGGATCTTATTTGTATTCAGTGCAAGTTTACATCTGAAACTTGAATTTACAGAGAAAACTAAATGAGAACTGAACTGAGGGTGGTCGTTCTCGCATGTACTCGTAGATGGTACTGAGAAACTCTGTTATGTAAGGAGAAAATTTGAAAATCGCTTTAACGAGTAATCCCTTTGGTTCTATTAAAGGTTGGGCATTGCCATGTTTCAGGGATTCTTGTTTGCAATTTTAATGGTGAACATGTTTATTTTATGTAGCTTTGAAGAAGAGAATCTTATGATGAGTTATCACTGTTGGTACAAACCTAGGCCTACGGTAAACTTTCTACCTTTTCACGCGATATTGGACTTCATCTTTGGGACTTTCTATGTCAGAGACCTCTGTAAGCTGTATTTTATATGGCGATAGCCACGTGGTATGCCTTTGCCATAGGGATGGCATGAATGACTTTATTATCGGCCTGAAGTACAATCAAAAAATTTATGAATGGAACTCGACTTCGTTCATGTGGCCCCCGCGGGCACGTCAGCAGCAGTCGATCCCAATTTTCAACGACTCGGCCACACATTTCGTCCGAAACGGCCGCTATTCGCGTTCAATGTTGGGTCTGAGCTCTTCCAAGGTCGTCGGCTTGTTGGCATAAACCAATGACTTAACATAGCCCGACAGAAAATAGTCAAGCGGCGTTGAATCGCACGAACAAGGCGGCCAATCGACTGGCCCATTTGTTGAGATAACACGCTCACCATACTTACTCTTCAATAAATCGATAATAACGTGTGCTGTGTGGCTTGTGTCACCATCCTGTTGAAACCATATGTCGTCCATGCCCATATCTTCCAATTCGGGCCAAAAATTCGCCATAATGTGGTCTGAGCGATACCCAATTCTTGAGAACGCCATGGAATTGACTGATTTGGATCGTTTGCTACGGATGCCTGAACGGCGAGAATTACGACCGAAACGATCTTAAAGATGCAGTCACCGACTCCGAATTTCGGTAGAAAACTCGTTCGTGTACTTGACAGTGAAAGTTTGATGATTAGTTAAAGAGTGCGTTCACAAATTAAATTCAAAGTTGTCAAGTCCCTATTGGAAAACCCGATAACACTGCAAGACGGACCTAATATACCACAAAGTCACTAAATAATCTTGTTTAGAACTCCATTGAGATGGGCTTCTAGGGATACCAGACATACTCCGAACTGGCGAAATTTGACCATCATTGGACAGCACGGACTCCCATTAGCGGTGAGAAAGTAGTGAGATGCCTTGGTATCCGACTCTATAAGTATCTGTATTTTGACGAACATATAGAGGTTTATCTCGCTGGGGCCCTTCATGGCTAGAAGGCTGCTAACTTGTCTCCATGGTGAAGGTTAGACGGCCTGTGTAGCGCCGAATCAGATGGAAAAGCTTCGGTTTTTTTGAAAGGCAGTATTTTGGACCAGTCTGTGTTTGTATAGAACACGAGAATCAGAGTACAAAAAAAGGTGATTCAAAGGCATGTTGATAGGGCAATGACTAACGAAAATAGTCAGATCTTTAGGGCTGTTTACCCAAATGAAATGTATCATAAAAGCTCACTACTATCGGCCCTTATTCCGCCAGAGGCTCTTCTCCATGTTGATGCTAAAGATTTAGTGCAAAGTAGGGGCGATATCTCGGTAATCTACCACCACCACCACGAAGTCCACGAACTGTTTGCCATTGTCGTTTCGATTTCCGATGTCATAAGCTCATAGACCATGCTTGAGCAAGATGCCCATGTTTATTTGTTTTTGTATCCTCTTAAGTGTCATGGATTGTACAACAAATTGTATTCGAATTATGTTTTGTTCTCTTACAATTTCGCTGCATTTGATTTTCCATTGGCTTTGATGATTATCGAGTCCAGATAGCCTTAGTTTTTGACGAATTTCACTTATATCATATTGCCTCGACTACAAGCCCACAATCATCCTTCTCACCACCTGCGTACTTATATGTTTTTTTACATATAAAGTATTGGGTGTCATGAGTAGAAGAATGATCAACCGACGAAGCCTTTTTCCTTTACAAAAAGCTCAATGTGGCCTCAAATACAGTCTATGTGTGTTTTTAAAGATTTCTTTAAAATGAGAAATAGTGTGGGACAATTAGTTGACCCTTGAGGTATGCCAACTGTTGTTTTTATACTCTTAAATTCGCGATAGGCTGTATTGCTCAATATCAAAGGATCCTTGAATGTGTTGCAAGTAACTAAAACAAGCACAAGGTACATCGTTGCAAGAATTTGTTGAGTCAAGAAATTAAAATAAACCTGGCAACACTGTAAATGTGGTGATCCCCAATAGAGCGTGGGAAGATGTGAAAGCAAATATCTAAATGTATGAATAGAAATACATTACATTATATATCCTTTGGTGGGTTATTCCGTTGGCAGCTGAAAACCTTGAAAGAATCTCCTAAATTTCTCTCTCTCTCTCTCTCTCTCTCTCTTTTTCCCCATTCTGAAGGTAAGGAATAGAATAATTTTAGATATGCGAATATACGTGGGAGTCTGCAATAAAACAAAAGTAAGGTTCCATCGTTTTCATCCTTCCGAATCTATAACTTGGTATTTTTATATGTATTTGGTTTACCTAGTAATCTATGTTTGTGAATTCTGGGACAACTTTTAGCTTAATACGCTTATGGATTCGATTCTTGAATTCCATATTTTTCACATGTATTTTGTATCTCACCCTCTAGCTGGATGTTAAGTGTTATTAAAGTTTGTATCCTTGAAATCTTCTCAATTGGAATTTTCTGGAAGAACGAGTATTGCTGTGGAAAATTCGAAAATAGTTGACATTCGACACAAGTCAGGAGGTATGTTGTTAGGAGGATTGGATTGTTGGATTTTAGTATGTACGTATACACTTGCATATGAGTACATTTGGAATGAAGAAACGAGAAGTGGCTTTTAGTGAGGAGTAGGGCTGTAGATATCTGCTGATTTTGGTAGATTATAACAAATTAATGGTTAGTTTTGAGGCTGAAATTGAAACGGGATTTACTTTTTCATTTTTTTAGCGATGGGGCGTTAAAATTTTAAAGTTTCAAAACTGAGTGGTGTCTTACGAAACAAACTCATTTATATGCAGACAATTTTCGGAATAGTTTGTTTATCAACTTTCTATCTTTCATAAGTATATTAGTATACTCTTTCCAGCCGTCAAAGTTCCTTCATTGTTATCGCTGCAATCTGTTTTACAGCTTACCATATTTCACTCGATGTTAGCATATGGTTCACAATGGTCTCGGGAGTGGGTATTTCTTCAATCCTTTCCTCTAGATCTCCACGCTCTATACGATAGCGTGGACACTGCACAATTGTTTTGTGTTATTGGGCATCCTCTCTGACCTATCCACAGTTTAAGGGACTAATCTAAAACTGTTCAGTGTTAAGCTCAAAAGCAGCCATGTCCGGTTAGAAGCTGGCTGAGATAGGAATCCACTTTTCCATTCGTCCATTTTTGGTCCATCATAAGTTCTTTGTAGTTCGCTAGCCAAGATATCCGCTGCTAGCATTCCCGCTATAACACATATTATATCGTCCGACGTCGTCCGATAAGCACAGCCCATATTGATGCTGATGCTGCTTACATTACTATGGACTGCATCACACTTGATAGAATTAGTCTCTTGCTGTCATTATTGTGGATAAATCCTGATCCGAGCAGCTTAGTTATCGAGCCGAGCGTCGACTGGCTTCGACGATATATTTGAATTGTCTACCCTGATTGTGATTGTTTCTCTTTTTGATGCGATTGGTTATTATAGCAGCTTCCATTTTATGTTTGGCCAGCTCTGACACCGTCATTTTTACATGCTTGTTGGTTGAGGTCCAAGTTCACTTCGGACTGTAGTGCCAGCTCAGTTAGTGTGTTGTAGAGTCCAAGCTATGACTTGTTAAGCCTATTGTGAGCAGCATATTTTGGTTCATGTCATGTTTTTAATTACCATATTTGCCCAATCTTGAATAAGCGTCGTCGTCGTACTTCGTAACGAGTAACAGTTGCTAAAATATAAACAGTGTGGCAAATAATATCGCGGACACGAGCCATATCCCTTGAATAAGAAATATATAGGAACATAAGGCTTGAATCTTTCTCTAAGATCTGTCATAATATTTGGTTGACATTTATTAATTATAAAAATTATTTTTCCAGGGGTCATTAAATTCCACGCGAAACTTAGTAAACATGCATCATAAACAATCCGATGGATGCAAAAAGTTTAACGCGATGATTGTTTGAGTAGAAAAGTTGTTTTCGTGTGGCATAAACGTTTTCTGGACGGCACAGAGACGCTGGAGGATGACAAACACACAGGAAGACCAATTTCAGTTCGGACTCTTGAAATGATTCAATGATCTCTGAGAATAATGGAAGAGGCCTTAAACATAAACAAAGAGACTATACGAACCATTGTTCGCGAAGATTTTGACAAAATAAAATTGGTCTCTGTTGTACGATAATCAACCGAGTTACACAGCACTCGTTGTTCGTCAATTTTTGGCTAGAAATCGAGTGTATGTGGTAAATCATCCGCCGTTCTCACCTGATTGGGCATCATGCGACTTTTCTTTATTCCCGAAATTGAAATTGAATTATTTGCCACACTCTGTATATCGTAGTACTCGTATATGTCGATGTTTTTCATCCGCTTTTAGTCCCGCCCACCCCATCGCTTTTCTTGGATTCCAATGATATCTGCTTTATAGCAGTATTAGACCTCCGCGAACTTGCTAGGGTTGTTATCGCTGAACTGTTTTCCCTTTGTTTTTTTGTTTTGTTTTGTGGAACAAACTGGAGGTCCATCTTCTAAATAAAACTCCTGGACAAAGTGTCCGGCTTAGTGTTCCGAGGTTTCTTGCGCCGCCATCTATTCCCCAAGGTTTCGACACAACGTGGGGTCCGAATACGTCGAAGTAGCTCTTGAGGCAGGTGTACACCAAGTAGCTCAAAATGACAACAGACTCCTCCATCTAAAATGTTGTTTCAGCAATACAATTTTAGTACAGGAAGCATTACCAGCATTTTGAAATGGATATGGCGTGCGCCTCTTCCAACGGCTCTACGAGCTGTCGAGAATTCGTATGGAGAGGTAACTTTAGAGAGCGCATTTCTTTAACTTGTAACTCGCAATTCGATTCGATTCGATTTCCGAACTCAGCTAACACAATGTGAAACGTTATCGGTCCTGTTTTAATTTTCTCAGCATACGACCTGGCAGTTAAGAACTTTGATACACCAGGGCATACGAGATAACTCACATTTTCCACCATCTGAAGTGAACAGCACAACTCCTGCGAAAGTGATTTTCTCCAAGTTGATGAATCTAACACCGTCGCTTGGCAAGATTGTTCATAGGTTTACATCCTCTAGTATCAAGAAAAGGAACTGCTTTGACATGTCCGCGTTCGGAATTTTTGGTCAGCGAAGGTCGCCTTAATCCTTGTTTCGAAATATTTTATTTTTGTTCGGCAGCATACCCTTTCCGGGTTGATGGTGCTTACAGCTCGATTCTTATTATTTCAAAACAAACTACAGAAATTCTTTTTTAACAATTTGCTTAACATTTTTGGATCCCGACTTTATTGTGATTCAGTAGACTTTGTTGTCTATCAGTAGGCTATACAATATTTTTGTCTCATTAGCAGTCTACTTTTACGTCAATGAAGTGTGGCAATTGTTGCTTTTTGGGACATCTTTTGGCTTATTTTACAATAGTTCTTCATAGGCTTCTTAGCTTCACCTAAATTTTGGGAATTCTAGATATTGTGAGTTTAGCTTTGTTAAATCGGGTGGCTGTAAACTAAATCGCATTATTGTATTCTCTCCGGGTTGTCCAATCGATGCTAGGAAAACTATGGCCGAATTTTAGCTTATACCACCCTTGCAGCATGAATAGCTTATATTTTCGTCTTTTGATATTCTTCGACTTGTCCTCTTTTCAACAAAGAATTCGATTTAATTGAACGGATGAGTGGGTGCCAGGGTTTTGTCTTCTTTTTTTATTCTATTCCCCATTTTCATACTACGCATCTTACAAAATTCATTGGACTGTAAAGCTCCGAAAATATTCTCCAAGAGGATGCCTAACTTTACTTGAATTAAAGAAAGAAACGTTTTTGTTTCTCCTCATTGTTGATGTTCGAAAAGTACTTACACTGAATCGTTTATTAAAAAAAAAAAAAAAAAAATTAATAAATAATAATAAGAATAGGAACAGGAATCGAAGAGGAAAGGAAAAGTTTCTCAGTTTTGCATTCATGGCGATTGGGATTCATTCAGGTAGGGATTGCGTCTTCCTCGGCCCGGCCGTGTGTTCATGTTGTTTTCACAAAGAGGCGGCTGTTGGAAGTTGAACTTGTGTACTTCGACTTTTTTTTTGTCTTCTGTTGCTTTTTGTTATGGGTTTTTTATATTTTACTTTTTTTTTTTTTACTTAGGGATACTTTGTGAATACTTTCGGATGAAGTTGCCTTTTGTAATGAAGGAATTTGTTTATAGAAATTTTTCGGATTTTTATTTTAACATTGACTTCAATTGTGAAAATGATTTGTTTAATTAGGCATAAGCACTTACAAAATGATTTGAATAAAAAACTTAAGTTTTGAATAAATTAAATTAAAACTGAGAGACAGTATTTGTTTCGTTCTTTCGAAAGTGACTTTCTTTTACCTTAACGAACAGCTCGTGACTTAACGGGCTCTCCTTCTTTTCTTGTCTGTTTTGGGGCTCAGAAAGATTGCAGTGATGTTTAACCTCTTCAGTATCGAATAAAAACTAAATAAATGATTTTGCCAAAAAAAATAATATAATTTTAATTTTACATCTACTATCGGGTTTTCCAATAGGGACTTGACAACTTTGAATTTAATTTGTGAACGCACTCTTTCACTAGTCATCAAACTGTCACTGTCAATTTATTCTATTCAGTAAACTCAACATTTTCATCATGATAAAGTACACGAATGAGCAACGTCTGCAAATTATACAAATTTTCTACCGAAATTCGGAGTCGGTGACTGCAACTTTAAGAGCGTTAATTCCAATTTTCGGTCGTAAATCTCGCCCTAGTGGACAGGCAATAACAAGTTTAGTGGACAAATTTGAGTCTACATATTCGTTGTGCGATTTTACCGTGTCAGTGAGACAACGGGCTGGCCGAAGTGTCGAAAATATCGCTGAGGTTTAGGCGTCCGTAGCAAACGATCCAAATCAATCAATTCCACGGCGTTCTCAAGAATTGGGCATCGCTCAGACCAGATTATGGCGTATTTTGCGTAAGGATCTTGGTTTACACCCATACAAGATGAAGTTGACTCAAGAATTGAAGCGGATGAACCATATGAAGCGACGTACGTTCTCCGATTGGGTTCTGTAGAAGATGCGCCAAGATGGTGAATTTCATCGCAAAATCATCTTGGCCGCTTCGTTCGTGCGATTTAACGCCGCTTGACTATTTTCTTTGGGGCTACGTTAAGTCATTGGTTTATGCCAACAAGCCGACGACGTTGGAAGAGCTCAAAGCTAAAATTGAAGTTGAATTGAATTGAGTCGTTGAAAATTGGGTCCAACGAATCGACCGCTGCCAACGTGCCCGCGGTGGCCATATGAACGAAGTCGAGTTCCATTCATAAATGTTTTGATTGTACTTCAAGCCGATAATAAAGTTTTTGAAATATCTCAAATGGTTTGCGTTTTATTTAAAAAAAAAAAAGTTATCAAGTCCTTATTGGAAAACCCTTTGTAAGCTGACGATGGCAGGCTGCGCCAACGAAAGCCTTGATTTTTGCTCCTTCGACCAGCGCTGACATATACCTTCGGGCTGAGCTCCAACATATGATGAGAGAAGAAGCACACCTTTATTGTCTTTCCATTTAATCACGGTTATTTTTTTATCTTCTCTCACCCACTCCTCCCACTCACCCATTTTCATGTCCTTATCTTCCTTTAGTTTTTGAATAACTGTTCTAATGCGGTTTTTCGTAACAGTTCCAGTTTGGTACAAGTGTTTTTCCTTAAGAGCTTCCACATATTTTACACTGGTAAAGAAACGGCCGATTTAGAGACACAACCTTCTTGTCTAATAACGCTGGTTAGGAGTTTGAAGCACCTAGTCCAAGATCTTTCATGTCTTTTTCTGGAACAGATCCCTTACCAGTGTAAATTTGGAAGCTAAGCACCAAACCGTCACTAGCAGCAAGTATAAAATTTGTTTACCCCGAGCGGGTTGGGTTTTGCGGGCATATACTGGTGAAAAACGCATCGTCCCGAAAACGAAATCATCTGTTCATCAACAGCAGTATAAAAGGGTATTGGAAGGGACTTACATTTTTGTAAAATCGGCTCCACAAACGGTCTTGTTTCACAAAAGCGATTCCTCGACATACAGTTAGTAACTTTTTCAATCCGAAAATCATTTGACCAATACGTTTGTAGTTGAGGAAATCCCAAAGTTCCCATAAACACATGTACTATATCCCAGTCAAATGTTTGAAATCCGTTATAGTTCGTAACTCGAGCGGTTTCTTCCCTAAAGGATAAAGGTAAATATTTGAAGAATGTACGAGGACGGGTCAATAAGTCCGTGACTTTTGGATTAAAACACAGATTTTTTGATAAAAAAATAATTTTATTTTTCAACGTAGTCTCCCTTGAGCTCTATACACTTTGTCCAACGCTTCTCCAATTTTTTTATCCCTTCCAAAAAAATGATTTGTCGAGGTCCTCAAAATAGGCCTTTGTTTGCGAGATGACTTCATCATTGGAGTCAAATCTTTTCCCACCAAGCCATTTCTTCAGGTTTGGGAACAAGAAGTAGTCGCTCGGAGCCAAATCTGGAGAATAGGGTGGATGAGGGAGCAATTCATAGCCCAATTCATGGATTTTTGCCATGGAAACTGCACATGTGTTTGTGGTCGACTGTGAGCAAACGCGGCACCCATCTTGCGGAAAGTTTTCTCATGCCCAAGTGATCATTCAAAATTGAAACCACTGAGCCATGCGAGATCCCTACGGCTTCCACAATCTCTCGCACTTTCAATCTTCGGTTGGCCAACACCATATCGTGAATTTTTTCGATTGTTTCGGGTGTAGAGACCTCAACTGGGCGTCCAGGACGTTCGGCATCTTCAGTGCTTGTACGGCCACAACGAAATTCAGTAAACCACTTTTTTACCATTGAAATCGATAGTGCAGAGTCCCCATAGTATTTATCAAGCTTAGCCTTGGTCTCGGTAATGGTTTTTTTTCGCAAGAAATAATGCTTAATAAGCACACGAAATTCACTTTTTTCCATTTTCTCCTCAAATTAGTGAGTAGTCTGATAAAAATAGCTGTCAAACACAAACTAACTGACGCAGCAAGTTTAAATTTTGACAGGAGTCAACTGACAGATGCTTGCCTGACAGGAGCAGTGTTGCTGTTTCAGTAAAGAGGTCAGAAATTCAAAAAGTCACGGACTTATTGACCCGCCCTCGTATCTAATATACTTTCAGACATACACTTTTTTCCATAATTCCTGTTTGTATACCCTCTTTTCGTACCCGTTTCGTTTTCCGATTCTGCACCTTGAGCAACTAGCACCATATCTCCATCACCTTCACAGTGCTCTACATTTACATCTGAAGGATCGTCCAACCTAAAAGTCCCGAAGGACTATACTCCAGATGGTACTCATAATAGCGACAACATTTCTGGCATTCATCCTAAATCAGCGCCTAGGAGCTCAAAAAAACCCCTCGCCGACTAAGGTGCTGATCCAGGAGTAATTAAATCACTCGATTCCAATGATGCCTAGGGCTCTTCCTACGTTGAATAGATTGTTGACACGACACGATGGGGAGACTGTCTGCGAGGTGTTGTTTTTGACGGCTTGCCCGAGAAACCAAAGGAGTTGGTAGGCAGCACATAATTCTTATATCTCAACATTAACGAAAAGACTTCGCTCTGCCTTGCCTAGCCAACCATTACCCAGATTGATCATGTTGCGATTGACGCCAAACACTGCTTCAGCATTCTGGATACCCGAGCTTTCTGAAGAGCGATCATCGACTTGAATCATTAACGTGTTGCGGTTTTTACGAGCAGAAAAAAGGGAGAAAAGAACACAGGCTTTTAAAAAAAACGTGCTGACAATATTGAAGACTACTTCTGCAGGCTGTTGATGGTTGTGATGCTCAAAATCCCGCCATGGGGCGGATGAACCATTCCTATTGACGAAGACTACAGAGAATTCCGTCTTCCTGACCTAGACGAAATTAAGGTACAGTATCAAGTGCAGACTGACTCCCTATTTAATTCTTCAATGCAGCGAGTTGGTAACATGCCCCAGCTTATCTGTGAGATGAAGTCAGAAGAAAGCATCATGAAATCGCAGTATCGTTTGTTCGATCCACAAGAAAGGATGCCCTTTTGAGTACGTTAGCCACGAGTATCACAGCCACTTCAGGCTAAGAAAATGAATCATCAATCAAATGTTCACACAACGGCAGATTTTGGAACTGTCGACTTCGAGGCCCGATATAACAGCATGCATATGAATGAACTATTGTTCATGGGGCAATGACAATTAGAACTTCGAGGTAGTTGATATCTTCGTCTTTTTTGGCTCCGCATCAACAATATTAGCTCAGATAAAAGACCAGAATTACTTTTGCCAATTGGTGTTTCATTGGTCTCAGGAGGCGGCCATAGAGTAGGAGACCTCTCGTATGATCAACCCAAAATTGTCGAAAACGAATGAAGAAGCACTTCCGAGGAAAGATATTGTGAGTTTCTTCGATTGTACAACGACATCAGTCTAGTCTAGCGTGATGCCTGCGCTATGTTGGACGATTGAATACAATAGCTACGGCCCAAAGAATCTTCGAACCTAATTCCGTGATAGGGGCCAGCAGATGAGGAGAATATCGAAGGTGGAACACACAAGTGGGTTGAGACTTTAACCAATTGGAGGTACTTGAGGCAACTCGCAGAAGATCGACAATATGAATATCAGAAACACGAAAGGAACTTCCTTCATAAGGAGTTTATTCTACTACATTTGTGGAAAAGTTTTCCTTTTCCACGTCGTGGAGGTTGTATTACAGGAGATTCCTATGGTTTTAGGGAACAGCCTTCCCGAATCTCAAATGAATTGTACCAAATTCTTGTCTCTCTCTTGCAGCAGTTTCTCTTTCATTAGGTATTTCTGGATATTTTATAAGCCCACGTCCCCTACGAAAGTAATGACAAACCATAACGAGTATTCTGTGGTAGCTGGGCTTTTATTTACACCTTAGGTCAACGGTTTGTGTTTAATTGATCGTTAAATTTGTAGAAAAAAAAAAAAAAAACAAAATCACCCCCCGTAACATCCCTTCGTACTGTTTTGTGGCTGTAAACTATTTACTAGGCCTGACGACAGCGTGGAAAATCAAAGCATACCGCGCAAAACAAAGAACAACAAACCGAAACCCATAAATCCATATACCCATACATATGTGTTCATATCCGTTGGTCGTAGCTATATCCGTAGTTGTATCCGTAAGCCCAAAGTCATGTCATTGTGTACAAAAGCAAACAAAGTAATAAATTTTATCATCAAAATTCCATCCATTAAGGGAATGCAAATTGTTTGTTAATTAAAACGCGGCTACAAAGCATTAAGCAATGATTAGAGGTACGTTACAAGCATTACGATCATAATAATTACCCTCAAGCCCTACAAGTTTGTATATGTACCTATAGAATACTTCATGCAGCTATTCGGAGCGTTTGCCATTCCTACGCGTGCTAGTCTGACCCCACCGACCTTATATGACCGACCACAAGCTGAGGGCAAAGAATCACCAGCACAAACGCTATTGCCATTGCCATTACCGTTGCCAGTGCCACAGTCATTGGCAGTGGTTACTGCCGTCACTAATTAAAAGCGATTAGTGTGAGATGCAGCTCTGTCATTTATTTTCTTCTCCGCTCTACACCTCCCTCGAGAAAGAAATTAAAATTGATGATCTGGTTGCGTGTGCCAGTGTTGTGGTGGCAGTGGAGCTCAGTTCCAATCACTGGTCGTTCCCAACCAATCTTCCACCCACAACTCCCTTAAGATATTGTCTTGCATTATTTTTGCTTATGACTAATATCGAGGGAATCAATAAAATTTCAGTGATCAAACATCTTTATTAAGATAATGAGAGTAAGTCATCGGTCATTTCTGTACATAATGGAATGGTGGTCACGCTGGCTTTACACCGCGAATTTACGAATTAAGCTTCCAATTAGAACAATTTGAGTGTTGTTCAAAGACTCCAGGATGGGGAAGAGACACTTGCATTCGGCAATGAGGACAGCAGTCAACAAAGACGACGACGACGACGACGATGGCAACGAATACAAAGGCTAGAACGATACAATTTTAAGGACGAAAAGGACGAGAAAACTCCATAAATAAATTAGTTCCTCATGGCTGTAATTTTAATTGCGAAAGTGTGTTCGATCGGGGGTAGAATATATTGTTTCACTGGGAATACCACTCAGTAAAACGGGTGAAATGGCGACCTATGTGCCAGAGGTTGGACTTCCGTTGTCTCTTTATGACCCAAATTGTAGTGCTCATCCCTACTAAGTTCTCTCATTTAAGGAATATAAATTCTTAAACGTTTCGGTATGGACAGTTTAATGGCGTTACAAGTAGATTAATGGAATTTGTAATGGTAAAGCTAACACTGAGATTTTAGTCTGTTGCCCTGGATCGGCAGCGGTTGCAGCGGATATAAAATGCGGGGGTGGATGAATTGTAATTATTGTGTACGTGTACTGTTTAAAAATTTAAATTATAAAGTACAGCAAGTACTAGTGTAAGTAAGGGGTTTGTAAGTGTGGATGAACTTCTTGGTTGCGGCTTTACCTCAGCTTGTTTCGAGGGTATACGAGCACAAAGAAGCGTCCGCCATTATGAGCACAGCCTGTATAACTCGAGTGAATAATTGAATAAGCACCCTTTATCATTGAGTAATTTGTTCGTATTTCGAAGGATTAAATCGCAAAAGCAAGGCCATTAAACATTTACAGATACATATACATATAATACTCGTATCTGATTTGTTATTCTGACTGAGCAGGTTGTTGGAGCTGAAATTATCTTCAGATCAACAGGTTCAGAAGACAACATCGACAATGTATTGAAACACCGACACTACTTCTGGTTGAGTCAATGTCGCTGTATAGTACAGTCCCTACCGTTCGACGAAAAATTGTCCCCTCAAAACCGCCAAGAGCACTCTCATCTTCTTCTTACCCTTTTATTAACCCTTTCCTCGTTATACGAACTTATATATAACGAGTTTCCCATTTTTACTGCATCGCTGCTGCTCCGCTTATGGGGTTGGCTAATGTCGCAGGCCGCAGAATGCGTCTACATACTGCTCGGTCCTGGATCGCTTTATTCCATTTCCGACCTCGTTTTCTTACAGTTGGAGTGATTGTAGTTGATAGTGCCTTTTTCACCAGATTTTCCGCAGATCTTCTTTGAACGTGGCGATACCAGCTTATTCGGTTACCGAATTCTCTATAAGTAGACTTCCTCTTATACGCGTAGATCTAATGCAATCGCGTTTAGTGACTCCACTAGACATCCATAACAATTTCATTTCCCTTTTGGTCATTTTGTTTTTAAACGTTTCGTACATTGTCCAGCACCGAGAACCGTACATAAGAGCTGGTCTAACAACCATGGTGTAGAGTTTCCCCTTCAATTTAAGTGGAAATTTTCGGTAAGAAAAGATTCCCGAATTTTCCCGCCATTTCGTCCACCCCACACTCACTCTGTGGTTTACGTCGTCGTCACATTTCTCTTTCATGTTAACGATTGATCCTTAGTACTTAAAGGTAGTGCTTTTCGGAAGAACTATTCCGTCTAACATTATGTCCGGAACAGGTCGCAACGGATGCACAAAGGGGCACGTCAAATGCTCCGTCCTTGAACGACTTACGAGTATTTTAAACCCGTCGTCTGCGAAGAGAATTGGCGTTACATTTGCTTCGCGCATGCAGTCTTTTAAAAGATAGTCGAATACTACGTTAAAGAGGAAAGGGCTAAGTACGCTTCCTTGGTGCACTCCAGCAGAACTTTTAACCGCAGTTTTCACGTTTCCGTACATGTCTTGTATTATTCTAACAAACGTTTCTGGTACCTTTTGAGACCCCAGAGCGGCCCATATAAGATTCCTAGGCACTCGATCGAATGCCTTCTCGAGGTCAATGTATAAATCCTTAGACGAGTCTCGGTGCTTTTCCATTTTTATTCGTACGCTTTGGATAGCGTTCCTTGTTCCTTCAAAAAATCCACAATGGCTATTATCGAGCTTTATTATTTGCTGAAGACGTTCGTTTAAGACTCTATCGACGATTTTCATCGTGTGTGACACCAGTTTGATTGAACGGTTGTTGTTGCATTCTCGAGTGTCGCCTTTTTCTTTGTATAATGGAACCAAGAAGCTACTTCTCCATTGATTCGGCATAGGTTGTCCACATTTTAATTTGTTCAAAAGTTTCGATAGCCATTCGCTGCCGAATCCCTCCATCTTCGACCAAAACTCTGGTAGAATGCTGTCTGGTCCCGCCGCTTTCCCCCCGCTTCATTTTTCCAACAGACCAACTGTCGGTACGATATTGCGTGGAAACTGTTTGTTAAGCAACTCCTTGCAGTATTCAAGCCACCGGTCACAAATTTCCTTTTCATTTGTTGGTAAGCGATCGTCTGGATTTTTGACGTATTTCGGCGAGGTTATTTCCATCGAATTTTTCGTCGTTGTGCATCGAGCTTAAAAATATTTTGCACTTTAGTATTGTACGACGTTTGAACTTCTTGTATAGCTTGTCTTCTATCTGCCGATCGTGAGGATATTTGTTCCAACTCCTGGTACAGGTTTTCCGCTGCTGCCGCTCGAGTTCGAGCCAGGACTTTCTTTGCGACCTTTTTAAGACGCTCGTATTCAAGAGCCAGTCGAGCTTTTTCGATATCGTCGATCCGATCACAGTTTTTCCACGCTTGAAATATATTCTTCTTGTCAGCCACAGCTCGTTTGGTTTCGTCATTCCCACCCCATATTTCTTTGTCCACGTGATGGTATCCCGATATAGTTCCTAGAAGGGAGTTTGCGAGTGTTATGCATTCCTCGTGCATGCTGTTCCACATTTCTTGCGGGTTAAGTGAGTCTGCGATACCGTTTATATTTCGAAGTGCTTCTTTTGCCAGTACGATAAATCCTGCGCCTCGTTCCTTCGATAGATTATACCACCGGATTTTTTACCTTCCAAACGATGCCCGTGTTTTCTGTGTTTCGCTGTGAAAAATTCTGTAATGAGCAGACGGTGTTGGCTTACTAGTTTCTCATCGACATTTTGTAGAGGTGAAAATCTATTTGCGTTTCGTGGCCTCCGCTACTATAGATGATAAAATGTCGTTGGTGTTTCGTAAACATTGTTATTAAGATGGCTAAGTCATCAGCCCTACACTCTACAAGGATGTCCTCGCCAGCTAAGATTTTGGTTCCAAAGCCGAAGAGCATCTCATCTATTTTTGACAGTCTCATGTCTCATGTCTCTGCGACATACAATATATAAAGTCACTTTTGTTGTTCGACAGATGGCTTTGCTAGTCAATTGTCAATTATCCCAAAGAAGCAGTGATTTTATATCTGTCGAAGGTGACGTTCTGTCCGAGACGCCAGTATTGAGTGTCCTTTTCCTTGACAGCATATACTGGGTCTTGCTCTCGTTGACCGCTTAACCCATTTTCGCCGCTTCTGTTTCAATATCGCGTAAGCCCCACTGACATCACGCTGCTTTCTTCCGAAATTTTTGGAGGGCGAATAAACGAGAAGATATAATTCCTAGAAACCACATTGAAAAATAAAGACGGATAGATTTTTTTATGTCCTCTTATCTTAGTAATAGATCGCAGGATGTTTTCCAGAATTAATTGAAAACCATCTCGCCTTCTACTCGTAGTTTGTGCAGGCGTGCCTCAAGGTTCTGCCTTAGGACCCCTTTTATTTATGTGCTTACCAATTGATATCTCTCAATGTACATATCTGCTGAAAGTGTTCATGTATATATACCATTTTCAAAACTCATATATTTTTAATATTTAAAAATATAATCCGCCGATACTAAACAAACTATCAGGTGTTAACTGATCTTATTAATTATCGTTCCAGTTTGTTATTAAAGGGGGTTATCGACCGGTTGTTAGGATCGTAGATATCAGAGTGCCTGGTGTAGAAAACTGATATCATGCCCATGATCGAAGAAGGCTGTTGTATTAGAATCTGTGCCCAGATCGAAAGCCCGCTAAGTAAAAATATTTGTTGAGCACGGCGGTGGTTCCTTGACTCGACGTAGGTATTTGATGTTAAACTTTTGAATAAAAATGTAAGCTGTGTGTGAGAGTCGCTTAACGCTCACTACGATGTGACGACTGACTGCTTATCAAACTCATACTAAGCGTGACCTATACCCCCGTTTAATTCTCTCGACCCCCAAAAAACAGATATTTGACACTATAGAACGAATATGTATGTATGTCTACTGTTAAGATAATCAACACTCCAACCCTATGCAAATTGTTGATGATAAATCACTTTCTTGGAATTCAAAACGTAACCTCTCCCCATCCCCAATCAACTTATACTCATGAAGAGTAAAAAAAAAAAACCAAAAAACAATCATTGGCTTTGTAAAGTAATTCTAATGGATTACACATGCCATTGAGTGCTCATAATACCGTTAGTAATTAATTTCCCATCAAAACTAAGAATTTTTATCGATTTATGCCCAAGAACACAGCATTTCGTCACCTAAGGAGGTATGAGGGGATTCGGTCTCCGGCAAAGTCTATGCTCTACACATCTGCTTCAAATTAACCTCATTTGCCGTGCAAACGCCGCAACCTTCATCGCCAACAGCGGTACCGATACCAAGATACCACTACCAATCCAATTCCAATCAATCGATATATGTAGTGGGCCTGAGAGGGGTGAGTTAAAAGTGGCATGTACCTTAACTTGCCAACGATTAATTAAACCCAAATCGATCAAATGAAACCAAAAAGAAAAAAAAAATCCACCACACTAGCAAAGAGGGAATGAATAAAACCAAACGAACACGAAACAGCAGAACTCAATGCCAATCAGAATAAAGCACAAAAAGAGTCAAAAAAGAAGCCGAAAACAAACAAAAAAAAGGAAATCAATTTTGATTCGAATCCCACCATGTCAGCAGTTCGGTACGCTGCACATGAGTCGATGAGTATTTTTGCAATCACACTCTGCACAAGTACGAGTATCTATAGTACTACGCGTAGCCGTTCTTGTATTCGTAGGTTGATGATCGACTTTTCCATCCACCCACACTGTACTCGTATCTGTCTATCGATATCTATCGATGAAATACAAAGTTTGACTGATTGACAGGGTGTATCCGTATGTAGATATGAGTACGTATGAAGATTTTTTTAGAGTTTTAGTACTCTCTTTGGTCCGGATACCCCGGATGCTGGGCAAACTTTGATGATTCAGTTGTTGCATCACTCTTTTTGAATTTGTTTCTTTTGTTTTTTTTTTAAAAAAAAAAAAAAACTTTGAATAGACGTCGAGTTGAAGCTTTCGTAATCAGAATCAATTAGAAGGAAGAGGAGTCGATACGATGAGATACGAGTACGAGTACGAGTCTGTAGTATGAAGGAAATGGGGGGCCAAGCCATTCTGCACAAAATGTATCTTATTTCCTTCTGCGGTAGCAATTCATCTTGGGATAGGGAGGGATTTATTTTTTTTAATTCTCTTTCTTTCTCTCTTTATCTTTATTTCGCTTTATTTCCATTTCACTCCCTGTCTTGAGTGTTTTCCTCTTTGGGGGATATCCGCTCTTTTTTTTGTAATTTAGGTCATTGAAGTCATCTTCATCGTCATAGTTCATAGATACGAGTAAATAGTTTTTCTTGCCATTCTATCTTTGATGTTTTGAATTTTTGATTTATTGCAGTGTCTTGTTCGCTGTCTGGTTGTGTACAACAACTTTCTAACGGATAGAATGGTGAGAGGCGATAGATTATCGTAGATTCCCTTGAAGTCGGAGTTAGGTATTGTAGATACTCGTACATAGTTGTTTGAAACGGAGACCAGAAGATGAAAAAATATATAATATTAGAAGATTTCCCCTAGCAGTGGTAGTGATGAGAAAGAAGATTTGCATCTTATAACGTGTTTTTGGCGTATACTATTGTATTTCCCACTCACTTCCCAGTCCATCTAAATCCACCTCTCGGTATCTCTTCCTTTGTAGGTTTGAATGGATATTGCTTTTAGAGAAAATTCAATAAACATGCTGATATTCGAGAAGAATAAAGATCTTATTTGCTGGTGAATCAACAATAGGTACGACCAGATACAGGTTTCTGTCTTTATTATCAGAAGACCGACGACGTTGAGAGGTATAAATTAATAATCCTGACAGCAACAGCATTTTGTGTTCAGTTCTAGTTTGGAATTGTGGAGCATAAAGTAAAGCCCTTTCGATTGGTTTACGAGTAACATTAATCTGTAGAATTTTTTGGAATTCGGATTACCCGGCATTTCGGCATTTGGATATCTTGACAAAAAGCCATTGGGTGGTGGTATATACAACCCTTCAGCTAATGGTTTCGAATTTCTGTTTCAATCACTTCAATTAGAAGCCTGGAAACGGTCAGTCATTTGTGGGTGGCTGACATTAACAGCTAGGGACAGACTTTATAGTTGTACCCCTGGATAGCTTCCTTAACTCGTTGTAAATACAGAATCGATTGTGCAAAACAGTGTGAGGCTCATTGACATGGCTTTGAACACCATGATAGTGATTTTTACAAAAGTGTTTACCATTATGTACTCGTGAAATCGATCTAGCTTCAGTAGTGCTGTATCTGCGAATACTGAGAGACTTAAGTCAAGAAGAGAATGGCAAGTGTAATATTCTTTCGAAAATAAGTAATAAGGACGTATGGCGACCAAATTCATACAATTGAACGATCTGCGGTGCCAACAGTCACCATGCCAGATACTTCTAGGTCTGAAGACAGACACCATCACTAAACAAAAAATTAGGAAATACACTACGACGATTGGTACAGAACAAAAGTAGCGTCTGTTTGTTATAAACAGAAGGAAGTCTTAAGTTTCCGATAGTTTAACGCCTTTTCTGGCTCAAGACGTAAAGGAAAACTGAATCTACAATTTATAATTCATTTAAAAGCAGATGTCTGAAAATATAAGATGGTGCCAGCTGATAAGTCTTAGTCTGAGACAAGCTTTTGGTCTGCTAATTGGGCGTCTTTTTAGGATACTAATAGGAAAACTGGTATAGTGTAAGATAGGTTCTGAAAAATCAAATGGCAAGAGTATTCCGGCCAGCAGGTCAAAGTTAAAGCTCACAACCCTATACACTGTTAGTGACACCATTGTTCGCACTCTTAATAAGCCACGCGCAGCCGGGCAATAAAAGCAAAGGCCATTGACTACTATAATGCAGATATTATTCTGCATAAAATGTATCTTGTTTTTTTCTGCGGTATAAATTCATCTTGGGATAGGGAGCGATTTCTTTTTTTAATTCTCTTTCTCTCTCTCTTTATCTTTATCTCGCTTTATTTCCATTTCTCTCCCTGTCTTGAGTGTTTTCCTTCTAACGCGCAGACTAACAATTGACTACTATAATTCAGATATAACTGCCATCCAGGAAGTGCGACAGGATGGGCCAACTATTTATATAAGGAGAAACTGTGTAAACAGCGATTATTCGGATTCGGACTTCCCATTTGACATTTTGCGTTTTTAATGCCACGATAGGTGGCAGGGGAAGATATTTGGTAGGACAGTTGGCGAGTATAACCTACACGACACCACTTCAGGCAACGGACTTAGGCATATTGACGGCAGGACGAAACATCACAGGCAAACGGTTTTCCATCTCAATTCCACGAGGGGACATGGCAGTCTCCGGATCATGAAACTCTGAACTAAATTGATCATATTGCAATAGATGTAAGGCATTCCTTCAGTATCCTGGACGTCCGAGCATTCCGTACAGCCGACATTGACTCAGACTACTGGTTGTAGCCGAAGTTTGAATCGGCATTTCCCACGAATCGGCGCCACAACAAAGAAAAACAACTGTGAGAAGGTATATTGGAAAAAAAAACTGCGATCGTTCGTACAACACGTATCCCGAAATCTTTCAACAACTCCTACCCGGCCAGCATCAAGCACCGAAGACCGGTGACAACTTTTCCGATGTGCAATCAGAGCCAAAGCAACTGATCACTACCAAGAAGTTATGCCCAAAACACATGTCCAGAAAATCTACTTGTCGTACTGCTGGCAGCTCTGCCCGTGAAACAGATGTGCAGATATTTTTCGAAGTCAATCGCATCGGTTGCTGTCATTTTACAGCTACTGTCACCTATGTTCGAAACTGTCGATTGCAGCGAATTTAGAAATAGAGATGTGTTGCAGAACAGCGCTGCGTGCAGCATTTATACTCGTATGTAGCTTCGCGAACTACACATGTGTATCCTAATTTCACTGCACACAAAATTCTGCCGTGAGCTGCTCGTGAACTTTTTTACATGAATAAAAGGGAAAAATATACCAATAAAGCCCAGTTGAACTTAATGGTAAGCGAGCTCAAAAAAAATCCTGACATCGCACAAGGCTTCAGTCAACGGAATCCACCGGAGGTGCGGGACTTTTGGTGCGAACTGAAACAAAGTTGAATGTATGTGGTCCTCCTGTAAAAGACGTTGCAGGATGGAAAAAGGTTCAAGCAGACATTTGATTCATATAAATGTTTAAAAAATTATTTAACCACAGCATTACTTTAGGTGATGTGGAGACACAAAAAAAATTTCTGAAAATAAGCAGTACACAAGGGGTACCGGCGGAGCACCATTTAAAGAAATCCCCTTAAGCGACATAGAGGAGATGGTAAGTGAGATACTCAATTTGAAGCACGTGGTCGACGGCATTCCAAATGTCGCCTGCCTCTGATATGTGGCTTCTTCATCCACAGAATATTCCGCTTTGTTCAAAGACAGAGCATTTGACATGCCTATTTGCGCATCCGTTGCATAAGTTCGTATAACGAGGAAAGGGTTAATAAAAGGATACGAAGAAGAAGAAGAAGGCAAATGACTTCCATCAACCACCATTACTACACCCGGAATAACACACTTTTGGAAAAAGTTTGCTTTGGCTTCCCTCTCTTCGTCCACATTCATTTCAAGGGATATCCATTTGGTGCAAAGAATGTTTTCTAATGATTCTTACACCTCGGACAGCACTAGCGAAAGTGTGGATTGCGAAATGTTGACGTTAAAGTCTTTTCCAACGTCGTGCTAATAGCTGCCTTCCGCGTAAAAGCGTTAACTGTCAGCTAACTTTTCTTTGGTGGAAAGTGAGCCTTGCCTTTTTCTTTGGCAGAGCGAATGCTCCAGTTCCATAAGCACGTATTGGAACGTAAGTTTGGTAAGGCGAAAGTTGCGCTGAAAACTTAAACTGAGCTTAGTCCAGTGGAAATACATTTTTTGTATTAAACTCAATCTCTGTCGTTCAATTGCAAAATATCAGCTGAACTGAAGAATCGAGAAAAAAGAAAGAAACTTTGCGGTAAAGTAACAGACGCTACTGAGAATATGGAAAAGAAAACTATCGAACAGTATAACGGAAACACTGTATTTTTATCGAACATTATGGAATCGGAAAGCAAGTTACGCACCTCATTATGCCTCCCTGTGAGTGTCAACAGCTAAAGTTCTGCCGGCTGTGGAGACCTCTTAACATTTTACGATTTCAATTGAATCTTTCGTGGTAATGCCACTGAAATAAGATTCAAAATACGGATCTAGGTTGGGTTCTAAGATACAATAATATAACAACCAGTGACATGACTCCTTAGGGAGCTGCCCCAAGGATTACCATGCTTAGCATGAGCGGTATAGCCTTTTAAATACACAGTAAATAGTCTGCAGGTGTGAGGTCTTTCTATAACCTAGAGAGCCAAGCTACCTTCTTTGGTTGAATTGAAAAACCAGGTAATCCTCATGCGGGTTTAATTTTGAGTCTTCAATAGCACGACTCATCGGCGGTCTTATAACATAAGACGTAGTGAACCCAGTAGCCTATGATGGGGAAGGCTTGCATTCTCTACATCGTCACAAAGTGTTGAGAGTGTTTAGTACGATCTGGAGCGATGTATTACCTCTGAAATGTGTGTATCTAGTTTTCACAGAAGGCCAAATCATCTACCAATCTACCTCCGTCTTGGATTGATATATTTTTCTATAATACTTTAGAGGTAGAGAAGTCTTTTTGTAGATTGGTATATGTACAGTGCAACCGTTTTCTTACAAACAGTAGACATGTCAAGACAAACTACTGTGGGTCACAGAGCAATAAAGGGTTGTGCTGGTTTAAGCTCATACGTCCGAATATCCGCACACTGTTACTGGAAATCGGAGCAGAAATATTGAATTTGGTATTAACATTTGGCAACCCAAGTTCCGTAAGTTGCCTAGGGCAATGTTGCTGAATTCAGAGAAGTTAAAAAGTGTGAGTTTCCTTAAACAAAGCAGGGTTAACATCTTCCTTCACTCTCCTATGTTAACTCGCCGTATACTAGCTCCAGCACTAGCACGGTCGAGGTGTAAGTATAAGTAACATTCCATACCGAATTTTAGCCAATTATACAATTATAATAAATCTCGTCCCACAATTGTCAGAATCCGGAGATGTTTCACCAGTCATATGAGTACATCCGTAATTGCTTGTATCCACCATGGAATTAGCGTACTCTAAGTCCTTCAAATCTGTAATCCTCCGCCCCCAAAACAACTTGCAATTCAACAGGCAAGACCGAAATTTATGTCGTCTTTTATGTTGACACTTTACACGTTTTGGGGCAGTTTTTCCTCCAAAGTCCAAACTGACTCGTTTTGTCAACACTCGGTGATTCGAATTAAACCATTTTGATTCCACTTAAACTATTATTACTCCCCCGAATGGCACACACCCAGCACTTGAGACTTCACAACCAGAATACAACAGAAACAGAGGGCACAAAATCCCAAGGGCTGCAAACATTTATTCAAGTAATCGCGTGATGACAAAATTGCGTGCGGTTACTGGTTACTGCTTATTCTGTAGTGTCGCCGGTCGGTATGAATGAACCATGTGGGATACAGGTTCGTTGACCAGTCTCGAAACCGGATGTCATTGTTTCCACTGCCGTGGTCTTTAAAATAAACAAAAGAAAATGACATCAAATTAGCAACAATTATTATGGTACCATTCTAATGTCAAGCTACAAAATAGATCCATCACTCGAAGATATAATTACGAGGTTTCATGATACCCATTTGTGGCAACACATTACAGTAGAGCAAAACCGATTACCATTTAAATTACAGGAATTAATTTTATTCCCGGTAGCTCGTGTCCTTACTACTGGTCACGGTGTCCTGGTTAAAAGTGCATTTATAATTCCCTACTGCAAAGGAGATAATAATAATTTTTCTTTTCAAATTACGGAACGTTGAACAATGACGAGGATAGTGAGTCAGAGCAAAGTGCATACGAATATACCGACTTTCATGCCATACCTAGATATACTCGTATGTATTGGATGTAGGTATGTACATGCAGGGTGCTAAGTTGGTGCACTGTTGCACCCAGGCCAACAAACTATAGTTTCCGGTATAATAAATATGTCTGCTACTTTATGGGCGCTTAGTCATAGCCATACTGAGGTTTACCGATAATTTGTTTGCGTTTGAATTATAATTAAAAAAAAAAAAAAAATCTACAACGACGACAGAACTTCAGTAGTTTATCCTTTGGATGAATGTGTTCTACGTGTATGAAGGGGCAATGGATTAAGGCTTTAAAAACTTGTGTATCTTGGAATTTAACTGCAGATTTTTGCAGTACCACCCGGGTGGTCTATGAGTAGGTATATCTTTCTAATCAAAGTATTGAGTGCCATTCTGGATCAGTTCCCTTTAAGTCTTGTCGGTTTTCTGACAGTGTAAGAGGGTTTGCGGCAAGTCATGTGACTTTTTACTGAGGAGGATCCTTTGGATATACCATGTGTGATATGGCCAATTGTACGTCAAGGTGCTTTTACCAGACTCCAAACAGTGGGGTGTTTCGGTTATATGGTAGCTTTTCTTAGTACCCCTGGGTCTACCTAGATAGGGCTACTTCTCCTAATGTTGGTATCATGGGTTGCACTTGCAGCTATCCCCATCAGAAAAAGTGCTCGTTGGTAAAACACGCATTGTAGCCTCTCGCGCTGACTCTCTGGTTTTAGGGACATGTCAAATGCAATAACACTTGAACTCTTGTCGGAAAAGTCGGTTAGTCAGAGTCCAGTATCAACTTCAAGCGCGGTCTAGAATGCGGCACTTGTATCTTGGAGGGAAAACTCGCGTCCGAGGAATGGCCGAATGATTTCCGTAGTCTCTTACACAATCACCATAGTTTTTGTTTCTTTTTTTTCAGTAGGAAAGCCTCTTGATTGCTTACTCATGTTGTGGCGTTACACTTTTAGTAAGCAGGGCGTGCTCTGTTCCCACAAAAAAAAAATTCAAGCTCAATCTACAATCGAAGAAAGAGTGAACATTCCTGTTAGTTTTGGAATCTGACTCCATTCATATGGCTGCTCCGGTTGGCCTCGCAGTAACGCATCCTATCAACCCAATTTTCCAAGACCTTGTTAACTGGTTTTGGTTCTATTTCATGAATGGCTCCTATGATATTCAAGTTGGAATCGTTTTTGGATTGTCTATAAGGGCTTAAGGGCATTCCATTGAAAAAGTCTAATCGATTCGAAACGCAGCTCTGAGGCGGCCAATTGACATCGTCAAGAGGGCTGATAACACTCATATCGAACTTAATGGGCAAAGATCGATCGTTTGATGTGCTATGTGGCATCGCATACTGTGGTGCTGAAACCAAAAGTCGTCCAAGTCCATGTCTTCAATCAAAGCTCACAAAAATTCGGTAATCATGACTCAGGAGCGCTCAACGGTGACGTTGATCGATATGTCATTTTCAGCAGTAGTTTCAAAATAAAATAGGCCAATGAAGTCACCACTCTAAAATCTGTGCTTTCCGATCCCCAAATGCGGCTATTTCGTTTGTTAACATAGCCCTCCAACATAAAAATGAGCCTCGATAAAATAAAAGATTTTTCGGCCAAATTCGACGTCCAGTTCGAGCTTGCTTGCTTGAAGTTTATAGTCGTTTGCCTTCGATGGCGGAGTTAATTAGACTTTGTAAGGGAAGAATCGCAGATCTTTGCACAAAATTCTCATGAAGCTGTTGCCTAAATGTCACATTCTCTTGCGAAAGTACCGTAGGTTGACGGGGACCGTGAGCTCTGTCCCCAAACAAGCCAGTCTCACGAATTTTTTGCACAAAGTCGGGTCTATGCAGCAGGTGCCGTGGGCGCTTCTTTGCCACCAAAAATTCTTTTCAATAAACGCACTGTTTTGGCAACACAGCATTGCAATATTTTCCAACGTTCTTCAAGAGTAAAGCGATTCGTTTCGCTCTGCGAAGGTATGATCCTTACTGGTAGTCAGGAAGGAAATTTATTGAGCTGTCTCTATCAGAACGTCATCGATGAGCAGAACAAATGTGTAGCACTGGTAACAGCATACGTTTTGTTGCCCATGGTGTTGGCTTATAAGTTGTGAACATATCTGTCAAACACAATGTTAAAGAAATTGCATCAGAGTGTGGCATCCCATTTAATATTGTAGTGAAAAGCAAAGGCTCGTTCATGTTCTTTCTGTCTTAAATGGAGAATAATAGAGACATCCTGCGAAACCGAACAAGTTTGAAAGGGAAACCGAAACCAGACATGGCTCTAAAAAATAGAAGCCCATAAAAAGCAACCTTATACTTGATGAGGTAGTGGGTGCCGATTTGATATTGCTTGTGTCCTCCAAACTATGGCATAAAGTGCTGCTGATGAACTTACGACATCTGAAAGCACAAATCTTTTATACGATTTGAGCAAGATTATGCTCCAATTCTCGAGATCTCCTTTCTTCAGGACCAAACAAGTACTACTGCATTCATCGGTCATGTGTCCCTATGAGTCTAGTAAGTAAGAGTAAGTTTTGTAGTGAGGTGTAGACAGAAAAATAAACCCCGAAATTTTGGTAGTTATCGTATGTACCCGATGAATAGTGGGCTCTTTAGTCGTGTTGGACCTAATCCGTTCACTGTGGTCCTTTGCTGTTTATGGAGGGGGACACATTCGCATTATGTTTCACTTATATTTGGCAGTCTTATAAAGGGTCTTCCAAAAGGGACTTTCGAACGTTGACAGTTGATAGCGGCCATATTATTGAAGCTACGTCTGTCAAATTGGCAGTCATTTATTCAATCTGTTTTGCCAAATCACCATGGAACCCGTGCAAATAATAAAATTGTTTTATCACAATGGGTGTTCTATTCGGGCAACGTTCCGCGCGCTTCACCCATTTCATGGTCGCCATAATCGTTCTATCGAGAGGACTATTGGCAGTGTGGTGAATAAATTTGAGTCAACTGGTTCAGTAAACGATAAACCAAAAGACAACCAAGATCTGCCGAAAACATCGCTCCTGTCCGTGAGAGTGTGAAGGACAATTCGAGGCAGTCAATTTTGCGTCGCTCACAAGACCTCGCCCTTTTGCAGATCACAACTTGGAGAATTTTGCGCCGTGACTTGGGCCTGCAGCCGTACAAAATTCAACTGAACCAGGAGCTGAAGGTAAACGACCATAGAAAACATCGTCTCTTCGCTGAATGGGCTCTGGAGCAGCGATAAGGCCCATTCCAATCCACATGAGATTCAAGAGCATCTATGCATCCCGAAAAGTCACTGTTTGGTGTGGATTTTGGGCTGGCGGCATCAGCGGTCCATATTTATTTGAGTCATCACTGTAAACACCGTACGCTATATTTAGTTGATTTGGATGAATTGGATAATAAGGACACCAACGACATGTGGTTTAAACAGGACAGCGCTACGTGCCACACAGCTTGCGCCACATTGGAAATTCTGCACAAGCGATTCGAGGGCATGGCCATCTCACGTGGGGGTGATGTAAACTGGCCACCTAAATTGACCCCGTTCGACTTTTTCTAGTGGCTTTTTTTTTGAAGTTACAGGCCTGTGCGTATACGCCACAAACCACAGCGGCCCTCAAAGCCAACATAACCCATGCCATCAGCCTGATTTATGCGCCAGAGTCATGTAAAATTGGACATTTCGAATGCGCGCCACCCAGAGAATCCGCAGCGGACATTTGAACGATGTGATGGTTATACGGAGATGATTTTGTATCATACTGACGCAGAAGCTCATGAAAGGCATTCTCAGAGTTATACGCTTTTTCCTGCACCATATTAGGCTGACGTTTAAGAATTTCGCCTTGATGTGATCGATGTGTTGATTTGAGGTGTTTCACTTATTGAACTCTTCTTTCCTAAGTGAACCTGAGTCTCAAATTTTATCTAGAAACACTATATAAAGGTCTTGAGCAATAAAAGAGTTGCCACTGCTCTGCTCAGGCCATTTCTTTTTAAAAACTCCAATCCTACGAACCTATCGACTTGAAAATGTTCAAAAGACAAAGCCGGCTTGTGTTGGTCTAAGCCTGAATGATTCGGTTAGCAACAGCAGCAGGAAAGACTACATTTGTCACCGAATATTTGACAGGATACTAAGGGCTCTATCCATCAATCGTGTAAAAGGTCTTAACTTCAGACAGACAAATGAACAGAAGCGCTTCAAGGCTTATCAATCTCAGGACTAAAAAAAAAACCGATAAATTAACCAAAGTCAGTTAAAATAAGAAGCAAAAGACAAACGATGACACAATCATTGCGTTTCCAATAAATTGCTTTCCGTCAATCGATTGGTTTCCTATTTAAGTATTCCTCTATCGTAACGGCGATAAACGTTCTCATAATTTGCTTCACAATTTTCTCACTTTGTAAAGGTGATTGTGGGTAGATTGTGTCGTTTCGCACACCACAGCGCACTATTTTCATTTCCTTTTCTCTGTTTTTTCGCCTACCCTTCTTGTTTCACACAAGTCACATCCTTTAGTGTTCGGGGCAAGTAAAATGCGTAACACGTGGATAGCAAAAATAGCAGACATTAAGAGAGGTAAAAAAACAAAACAAAATGAAAACAAGTCCACAGGACAGGCTGGAAAACTAGTTAAGACAGGTAGTTGCTGTGGTTAATGTGAACGGGCGTAAAACGAATCATGGACGGGGACACCTTTTTTTTTCCGGAAAATGAAGGCAATTCTCTTTCCTTCTAAGCACATTCTACTCATAGTAGCAGGAATACATGAATAATTTGATTTTATTGTCAGGCGGTCTCTCCAGAAGGCGCCTGCTTCATCAGACCTTACCAACCATCTTGAGTGCACACCAGGTTTAGATCCTAAAGAAAAGACAACAAAAAAAATGGATCCATCTGCATACATACTAGAGCTACTCCAACCACGTACTTTGCCAACATTGCTGATGGGTGGTAAAGAGCGCACGATGATGATGAAATCCGTACAATTGAGCATTTTAGTCCTGGAGCCCTGGAAGCGGTTTAAGGTGAAAACCATTAACGGCTCAGTTTATTTGTGAATATGAGTACCGTCATGCTTCATGGACTTTCCAAGGATTTTACTTACTTCATTACATTCTTCAGCGACTTTAAATGGAAACACTTTATTGTATCTTGCAAATCACATTAATGTACCTGCACGTATAGGTAGTAGGTACAGACGGGGACAGTATACATAGTCGTATCTTACCATAGACGAACGAAATAGGTACAAAATAATCGAATGGAAAAGGATTTGCCTGTATTTTATGCGCTTATCTGTAGGTATGTACTATATAGCTCTTCGTTTTACGATATCGTAAACAATTTTATAACCACCATTATGGACTCGAAATCGGTTATTGGATGAAACGAATGAAAAAATGTACATCCGGCCAGGGAGCTGCTGGAAATTAATCACAAGCTTTTAGTAAACGAAATTAAATGCATTTTATTGCTGAAGATTTTTGATTTTTATTTTAATAGAGCAGGTTACTGGATTTTGAGTTTTTGGGGCCGTACCTTGCCTGGAGAAAAATTATTTGCGAGTTTGCATTTGAATTTCATAAATTTTATAAAAAAAAATTTAATGGCTGAATTTCTATTGAATGAAACAAAAGGCAGGACGAATACATCCAACGCACGTGTTCATTTTAGAATAAAATTTAATGAAAGTATGTTCTTATATCTGCATATCTGATTCTACCGAGGGAATCTAAAGCTGTTTCTACTAAAGACTCGTATCTTTCTTTTCAAACAAAACGACCAAAACACAAAATGGGCAGACAAATTCGAAGTAGAGGTTGTCAGTAAGTAAGGTTCGGCTCTAGAAATTGTTCCTTCATTTTCTTAGACAGCGCGACTTTGTGCTCAATTAATAAATCTCTCCAGTAATCCAATATCCTTCAGATCTGAGCACTGATATTCGATACATCAATTCCATGTATCCAACTGAAGCGACTAATACGCACTCTTCTACAACGTGTTAAATTGTATCTCCTCTTCAAAAGTACGGCAAACACGGTATCTGAAATGGCCAAGGATTGACAAGAGTAGATGGATTCAGCAGAGGGATGATTCAGCTTTCATATACCTAGTCAAGTCATAAATACTGGTACACAGAAAAATCGGTACACAGCGCCAAATGAAAACGAATTAATATTTAAAAAAATATTTTGTTGTTGCTATTGGGTTATTCATTAGCTACAAATCTTAGAACAACTTATTCGAAATGACTTCCATTTGCCTTTCAGCACGACTTAAGACGATGTGGCCACTCATCGATTTCTTCATGCATGGGGAAATTGTCCACTGCACGGACAAGGGCTCGCTTCAATGACTCAATATTTGAGTGTCGAGTAGAGCAAGCCATGCCCACTTATACGGACCAAAACTTGTAATCCAACGGGTTGAGGTCTGGACTACCAGCTGGCCAATCATCCGTTGATATGAAGTCCGGAACGTTATTTTTGAGCCACAGTTGAGTCGTTTTTGCTTTGTGAGCTGGAGCAGAGTCTTGCTGGAAAGTCCATGGTTTGTTATTGAATATTGATTGATTGAGGGACTTCACAATGGGTTCCAAGACGGTCGATTGATATACTTTGGCCGATGTTTTCAGTCCTTTCTCGCAAAAATGGAGCTTAATAACGCCATCGTAGCACTCTGCCCACTATACCATTTCAGACGCGGGATGGTGGCTTCTTTGAACCCTCGGGATAAGTTGGGATGCTTCTCTGGATGACCGAGCATACACACGATCGTTCTGCTTATTGAACGATTCTTCTACGGTTAAGATTTTCTCGTCAGTAAACTGAATTTGTCTGTGAGCGTTCTTCGCGTATCGGCTGAGTAACTCTTTCGATTTTCGCTGCCGTGAGCAGGTGTCCAGTGTGTCGCTTGTACGCGCTGAGTCCTAAATCTTCTTGGATAATGCGAGACATGGATTTTTGCGAAATTTACATTTTCCGCGACAAGATTTTCTGTTTTCGCAGCGGTTTTCGGTCGATTCGTTTCTTCACGTCTTTGATCGCTTTCGGAGTTTTCACATTGCTCGGACGGCCTGATCTTTGACGGTCCCGTACTTCACCAGTATCCTCTAAAAACTTCACAGCACGATACACAAAGTTGCTAGTGATTCCAAGCGGTCGCAACGTCTCAAAGATATCGCCTTTTTTCATGTTGCATTTAAGTGGCCAACTACAACAATACGATTTTCGATGTCGCCCCATTCCATGATTGTAAGCAATTAATGTCAAATACGAAATGGATGCGCCCAGTGTTGCATTCGTAATGAGTGAGTTCAGTTGTGTACCAGTACTTATGACTTGGCTAGGTAGAATCTCCTTAGTGTTCCTTGACCTTATTAGCCAGTAGACTTCGTAGACTTAAAAACAGCAATTCACTTGGTTTTCGATAAGGTGATATTATCAGAGCTAATTATGCAGCTTATGTAGACAAAATTCATTACCATCATCGAGTTTTGGTTTGGGCATCCAAGTATGTACTTGATTGGGGTCAATCACACCTAAACCCAGTTTTGTTGCTTCTGCTTTACTGCTTACTTCACAGCGTTCTACCAATGAGATCAGTGTCATCGGCGTAAGCAAGTAGTAACATAGACATTTAGGAAAAAACAAAATTATTGGCTTTCGAGTTTCGCACAATTTTCGGAAGTATGTCATATGACAGCGTATCTGTTTGTTTTATTCTTTTTTCCCTCTTTTTTGTCATCAAACACTTCGATGAGATTGCTTCTGATTTTAACGGAAAAGTTCAGTCCTAAAATCGATAAAATGATGACTTCGTTGATTTTCTTTAGGATCTACTGAAATGTGAACATTTGGTCGACTTGCCCCAAGAACGCATTTTAAGGGGTCAATCAGGTCAATCAGTTGATATATGATTATTGGCATTTACACATAGATAGATAGGATAGTTGCTACATTTTATTGGAGTCCCTGTTTTGTAAACCAGTTATCATTAATACTTTCCTCAGACAGTCCGTCAGAAAGCTTATCGGATCCGGCAGTCTTCATTTGCTATCTTTACATTATTTTTGATGGACGGGAGAAACGTTGGCGGTCATCGTTTCGCCTAACAATGTTCTTTTCCGGCAGTAACGTGTATGGAAGTACTTGACACATATCCTCGGCCCTGACTTTGACTAATAGTAAATTTTCTTTACCGTCTCTGTGCCTGTTTGAATCTCGGTGGCATGACATGTTCATTTTACCTATTTCGAACTTCTTTTTTCTTTTCCCTTACTCGGAAACTGCTGCTTGTTCTCGTCCATTCATGCAAAGCCGATCTACAGGGGAGTTATTCGGCCATGCCGGCTTGCCTACATCTACCATCAAAGGCCTTCTTGGTCGTGGTCGTGTAAAACTAAACAGATCAGTGATCGTCAACATAATTGCAGCGTCATGCATAGGTTTTCTCGAGAAGTTGGTAAATTTAATATCGACAAGAGTTCTGAATTAATTATTAAATGCCCTCAAAGTATCTGCCTCTAATGGCAGTGTTTACATATTCTTAGATGTGCCTTTACTGCACCTAAAAAGTCTAAGTCTTTATTCGGGTGGACCAGGTGGCCCTTACCATGTTATTTCGGTACAGCAACTGGTAGTAAAGTCAATTAGTCCAGGTCTTTCTTTAGACGTGTTGTTGTGTAAGGTTTGATTTCCGAATCTATCACTACTAGATCTACTTTTTTCCTGATCAAGGAGCTCGTAAAAAAATCGGTCGTATCCCAGTCTTATTGTTCTGTAAAGGACTTGCTGATATTAGGTGCCAAAAGCTCGACATTTCTGGCCAAAATCCGCCTCTTATTCGGACTCAATAATAAGCTAAGTTATTGTTTTCGTATGTCAAAAACTTGACTGTGCTATCTGGAGGTCTGAACATTTCATGAGCAGATATGAACGTTGTTATCCCCTATATGAGCCTCTTGGTTTTTTTTCCAGAAATTTTTTTATATCAAAAATATATGATACATCTGATATTCAGACAAATTCTTGTTTTTTAAGGTCTTCGTCCAGTCTTCATATATGAGTAATTTTTAGTCCGTTTAAACTGCTTTGTATGGTACTTAACAGTATCACTGTTGATACAAGCTGAGTTTCTGGCCTAGTTGTGTCTTGGTTTTCACTTTTAGATCGTTTGGAAGCTTGTAGTTGTAGATTAGTTTGTCTGATATTTCGTAGCGACTGTAAGATGCATGATCAAATATTCATTAATAAAGTGGCATAAATCGGGTGAACGATTAAGAGGCACTTTGAACTCCAGTTTCTTGTTTTGAGACGTAAAAAAGATCGAGTTGCCAATATAAGAATAAACTGGTTCCTGATGTTAAAGCGATATGGCTGCTGGGTGAGTGTGCTCGGTTAGTAGTATGCCTACAAGCCATCATTTACAACCGAATTCAGCACATTGACTTCGGAGTGGATCGAAACATTATCATCCTCGGCATATACAGTGGAAGGAAAAACGGAAAAACTGTCCGGATATTTTTCATCTCCATGGTTGTGTTATCTAAATGAGTAAGCCAAAGGCAATTTCAAATTCATTTTAAGTTTATTCATTAAAATAAATATTTTTTTCAAAATGCCGTTCTAAAAACCAGTAAAAAATTCATTTATTAAAAAAAAATTAACAAAAAACAAAAAATTCTCTAGTCAGACAGTTTTGCACATAAGTTATGTTTGTAGTTATGGTTGTCTTATCGCCATCAATTTATAAAAACTATTATTTTGTTTAAAGAATATATATTCTTAATTTGTTAAGGCATAGTTTCCACCAATTTTTCTATGATTTCGTGTTCAATATTCTGCCATTCCCTTCGTACTCTTTCCCAAAGTTCGTCGACAGTTTACAATGGATTTTCAAGTGCATCCAACCTCCTTTTAATGATTGTCCACAAATTTTCAATTGGGTTAAGATCCGGACTTTATGTAGGTAATTCCATCAATTGTAAATTGTGGGTTTGGAGCAAATTCCGAACGATTTTTGCTGTATGCTTCGGATCCCCGTCTTGATGGAAAAGGATTTTTTAAGCTGGATACGCGCTCTCATAAGTATTGACAACTTTTTTTTTATGGCTTTTGCAACATTTTTGAGTGTCCAACAATCGTTCTAATGCTCGAAAAATCGAGCATCGCTATCGGAAATTTCGGCGGTTTTTTATATCCTTCACCGTTGTTCTACTCATCTTTAATAGTTCAGCAATTTTACGACACGAATAATTTTTTTTTTAATAAATAAATTTTTTTCAGGTATTATAACAGAATTTTGAGAAAAAATATTTAATTGAATAAATAAACTTAAGATGAATTTCAAATTGCTATTGGTTATCTTATCAAAATGAAAATGGAGATGCAAAACATCCGAACAGTTTTGTTTCCCTCTGTAGGTCCCATACCATAATAAACAAGGTATCGATCTACCTATGATCATTAAGTGGCGATCCAAGCAAATCGCGGGAGAAGTACCCTCAACGAACTGATTACTTTCATCGACATGAGAGTGCATACATAATTCGGCCAAACAGCACGAAGTAGACGAATCACTAGTTTAAGAAATAAGAACAATTCCTGTGGACGCGCGTTTTGGGCTGAACATGCCACGTAGAAAGCCTTTGGCATCGCTGGAGTTTTAACGACCTTGAACGCCGATTGTCTTTCAGTGATGCCAAGTGGTGCAATGATACTAGAACTCGTGTTGCAGAAGAAATACAAAATTGGCAGTTCCGTCCATACATATTCTTTATTGATCGTTTTTTAGTTTAAATATTTTTTTTTATTAATTAACGCGACACTTTAAAATGTTTATTGAAAAGAACCGGTTTAAGGGGTCAAGCGTACGCCAAGTTCCACCCACAACTCATAAGCTAGTTCTACATTGCAAGACTTCACTGCTGAACGCAGTCGGGGGGTTACATTCCTTGAGTCTTGTTTGGGGCGCAGGTCACAACGAGAATATTCAAAATAAAATCGACAATGAACTAGCTGGGCACTGCTCAGAGCAGAGGTGAGTATTTTGAGGCCCGAACCTGCGT
Source organism: Volucella inflata (assembly GCA_928272305.1). Lineage (NCBI taxonomy): Eukaryota > Metazoa > Arthropoda > Insecta > Diptera > Syrphidae > Volucella > Volucella inflata. The sequence continues at coordinate 186,007,482 of OV743716.1, forward strand.
TGGGATTGCTTCCGTCTTCGGTTAGGGTTTCCATTGACAGTTGAGTTTTATAAGAGAATTATTGCAGTTGGCTAGACACTTTAGGTTGTGGCAGACCAAAACGGCGCCTTAATATCGTGCCATACACTTTTGCTATATGAAGTTATATGACATATTTAGGCTGAAGTCAAATAAGGCTGCGGATAAACTGAAATTGAAAATTGATAGATGTAAATTCAAAGACAGACTGTGATTGCAGCTGTAAAAAAAATCTCAATCAGTGTGTAAAGAAGTTATTCTAAACCGTTTTGCCCTTCAAATGTCAAGCTGAACATTTACTTAATCTGCCAATGACTGGAGCCCTCACCTAATCTTTTCTTCAGACTGATGGAAGAAGAGATGTGCGACGCTTCACAAAAAATAAATCAAATTGTAAATGATAAGGTTGTATCTTTTGATGACTCTAAGATAGAACCATATTAGTATTTGGTATATAACTTTATTCGTGCGGGTTTTTTTTCAAAATTTGAACGTTTATTTAAGAAAAACATGTACAATCGTATTATTCAAAGTCTTGCCCATCTGAAGCTATGACTTTTTCCCATCTTACTGGCAATTTGTGGATCCCATCCTAAAAGAACTGCGCCGGCTTGGCAGCCAAGAATGAATCAAGCCAATTTTTGATATTCTGCTCTGATGTGAACCGTATTTCAGTGAGGGCGTTCTGCATCGACCGGAACAATTGGTAGTCAGAAGGGGCAAGGTCTGGGCTGAAAGGCGGGTGGGGTAAGACTTCCCATCCACTGTTTTCCAAATAGTTCCTAACCGGAATAGCAACGTAAGGTCGAGCGTTGTCATGATGGAAAATTATTGCCTCGTGTCTGGTCGCAAATTCCGGGCGTTTTTCGGCTGCTGCTCTCTTCAAACGGATTGATTGTGTTCGGTAGCGTTGTCCACTGATGGTTTCACCAGGTTTTAGCAGCTCATAATACAGCACACCCATCTGATCCCACCAAATACAGAGCATTACCTTCGCGCCATGGATATTCTACTTTGCCGTTGATTTGGCTGGTTGGCCGGGTTTCGCATATGATTTTTTGCGCTTGGGGTTGTCGTAATGGGTCCATTTTTCATCACCAGTAACAATCCGATGCAAAAATGACTTCCTTTTGTGGCGTTCTAGCAGCATTTCGGACATGCAAAACCGCCTGTCGACGTCTCTGGGCTTGAGTTCATGTGGAACCCAATTTCCTTGCTTTTGAATATATCCTGCTGCTTTTAAACGTTTTAAAATGGCTGCTTGAGTGACACCCAAAGATTCTGCGAGCTCTTCTTATGTTTGGCAACAATCTTCATAGAGTAATGCTTCCAGTTCTTCATCTTCAAACTTTTTTGGCTGCCCAGGACGTTCATCGTCTTCCAAGCCAAAAACACCACTTTTAAATGGTGCAAACCACTTTTGGCACATTCGCTCACCTTGCGCATGTTCACTATAAACTTCCATCAAAAGACAATGACTTTCGGCAGCAGTTTTCTTCATAATAAAGTAATGAAGAAGAACTCCCCGCAAAAACACTTTTTCAGGCACAAAGTTCGACATATTTGAGTGAAAAAAAATTATTGTTGTTTACGCTTCAAATGAATGACATATACTGAAATGACGTACAATGACAGTAGCTTTCTAACGCATGTTCCAATGGAATAAAAACAATGGAATAATACAAGTTACGCCATCTCTTAGCAAACTGCACGAATTAAGTTATAGACCCAATATGTTATCGAAATTGTCTCTGATGCCCCAATATAGCCCCGGTTTCTAAGTTAAAGTAGCTCTCTGATTCCGGGCATTTGCATAATGAAAGCAATTGCAGCATATTGGTCGCCATAAATTTAAGGCTTGTGAGAATGATGCCAAGGTCGGTTTTTTTACTAGGATTTTCACTCAAAGCTGTCACTTGTTAAGTTTTTTGTAAGACTGTCCGACTGCAGAGGCTGTTTCTGAGTTTTTGTCGAATCATCTTTTTAACATCTTTAAACTCTTCCTCGAGGGCAAAAACTCTAAAACAATCTTCAAATGTAGACCCAATTTCAGTGATTCAATAAAAACACATCAATGGGCATAAAAGCTTATGTCGACATAGCCTTGATTTTTTTTGTCTAAAACAAATAAAAACAAAATCGATAAAAGCATTTTTCCTTAACGGCTCTCCACTTAATAGAACATATTTGCTTTGCCATATTTTTTTTTACTATCTACTATATCAATCTTCGACGTTTCTCGTAGCCTCGTATGTAATGGATTTATACTAGGTTTTTGGATCTTCAAACAACGCGTTTTACGGTACGACAACTATGAGATCGTTAGGAGTAAGTGTGCGTAATTAACGTGCCACTAGTTATTGCTTGAACTGCCGCTGAAAATAAATCTTAAGCAAGAGCTTAAGAGAATACAGAAAAAAAAAAAAAACACAACTCTTCGCACGCACGCCTAATTCTATCCATTACAAACAGAAATATCTATAAAAGAAAAAAATAAAAAAATAAATAAATAGATAAACTTTGAAAATACGAAAAGTATCTACAAGCTAGCTTGTTGGGTGATTGTTTTCTTTTGACTGAATAAACAGTGGATATTGATCCGTATTGCTAGAAGTAAAAGATACAAAAACAAATCGTATCTACGGACAATGGCAATAGCACACTACACACAATGTTGGACGAGTACTTCGAGAATTGTTTATGTTTTACAAGTCAGTGTATAACTCAAGGGCGTACAAGCATACTGACTTTGGCAAGTGGAGATGGGCAATAAATGAACGAAATATGGTACAACGACGACATGTGTATTCCTGGCGAATGCACACATTAAAGTCGAGTGCGAGCTTAACTCATCGGCCAACATCTATTTCTGTTTTGACATGGTTTTGTAAAACACAACAAAATTAAAAAAAAAACGCACACCGAATCATAAATAAGGGGAAAGTAAGGTATTGACGGATGAATTGAATTTAATCCAAAGTATTTGAAATGGGATAGTTGACGGAAACTTAAAATACTTAAGAATCTACGAATATTCCGGTGTGACCTCGTAGAATGACAAGATGATTCTTCATTATGGGAGGTATTGTTGAGGTGAGACTTCAAACAGGACCTTGACATGTCATTTTAAGTAATAATAATAATAATAATATGTTAAGTGTAGTGCACTGCATTAAACCTTGGAGAGGTTTGCCCCCTCTTCCAGAGTACCCTCACAGCTTAATTCACCAGGAATTATGTTGGAGTGTTTATGCTCTGGCTTTGGCCTTGGTAAGGAAAAACCTACTCAGAGCACGTCATCCAGACCAGTTTATTGTATGAATCTGAGAATGAGCAGTGGATCCGTGGTTGATAAATCGTTTTTTTGATTTTGGTTTTTTCCCGAATATTAAAACCTTTTTTGGGTCAGTGTCCCGCAAGATTCCATTATATGTTTTGGAGTTTCTGTGGAATCATTGCAGAATCTGCAGAGACTTTCATCTCTGATATCCCTATTTTCCTTAGGTGTTCCCTGAGTTTGGATTCATGGTATTTCGTTCTTGGCCCAAACACTCCTGCACCAGCTCCTTCGTCAGTTCTAGAGCCGCGTGTATGCCACTTTTTCGTGTGGTTGCTCACTCCATTGATAGTGAATTCGTTAAGAAATTCTTTTCAAAGTTGTATTTCTTAATGCTGTCATCTCTTGAGTGAAAGTTTCCGAGTAGTGCATCATATTCTTTCGAACTAATCATGTCCTGTTTCCAGTTCCTTCTTTTGCTATTCTTAGAATGGTTTTATTCGCCGCCTCTGAGACAATGAGCTGTAGGGGAGTTAACTCCAATAACACCTCCATTGCAGCAGTCGGGCATGTCCGCATTGCGCCGGTGATGCATAGGCCCGCCAGTCGTTGCACCTTGTTGAGAGATTCTCTCGTTGTGACAAGAGTGGTTCGTTTTGCCCATGCTACTGCACTATAAGTGATCATTGGTCTCACAATCGCTATATACATCCATTGCAGAATGTTAGGGGTACAGCCCGACGACTTTTCCGCTAGGCTTTTACATATCATAAGAGCACGGATTGCTTTTCTAGCAGCTTCCTCAATGTGGTTCTTCCAGAATAGTTTGCTGTCTAGATGTAGTCCCGGATAAATCACGTTATTGACCGGTATTAGTGTCGTGTCTGACAATCGGATTTCTTTTCTTTGTGAATGGCACTACCGTGGCTTTAGCCCAACGGATTGATGTTCAGCCCGGCCGTGAGGCTCCATTCCTGCGTTACTCTCAGACCTTGTTGTATAATATCGCAGAGAGTTTCTTCGAACTTTCCTCTGGCAATTAATACTATGTCATCAGCGTACGCCTGACAAGTTGTTGGTGGTCGTAAGCCTGTTGGCATAAACCTTAGACTTAAGAAACCTAAAAGATAAAAGTCCAACGGCGTTGAATCACATGATCAAGCGGCCAATTCTGATCATCAAGATGGAAACTTTCACGACTAGGAAATGATTGATGTAGTTGTTAAATCGCTTGGGCTTGCTTCCTTGGGCTCTATGCCATGGGGCTCTGTCATGATGAATTACATGTCGTCCACATCCGTATCCACCATTGCCTGTTATTGCCTGACCAGACACATTCCTAAAGTGGTATGGTCCGCTGAAGCCTCCAGTCCAAAAACTAGAGATGAAATCGATCTGAACTTCTTGGGATTCTTCGAAGATCTCCCGTGGGCTGTTTATTTGGTCAATTATGGACTTACGCGACCCAAAACTACGCCTGATGGTGATTTTTCAGTCGAATGCGCCAATCGCTCCTGTAGCCTTTCCGAGATTGAACACGCCATTGTGTAAGTAATAAGCATTTAGCTATCGTTTCTAAGGTGTCCATTGAAGGCGTTCATGGTGATTTGAAATGGCCTGACTTTGTAACTAGATATTTGGGCGCCGCTTGAATTGAAAGAAGTTCATCTGACGAAGCGCATAAGCATCTGCGATCAACTCACCAAAAGCGACGAAAAATGGATGATCTACAACAATGTCAGCCGACTTAGTTGGAGTAGGCAAGATGAACCATCGAAAAGGCAACAAAAGGCGGACATCCAGCAAAAGAAGATAATGCTGTCAATTTTGTGGGTTTTTTTTATTAGTAGATTCCAAAGAATAAAACGATTACTTCCGATTTCGTTGACCACTCACAAGTTTGGTAACTCGGCATAGATTGTTGCAGCTTGGACGGGATGCAATCGCAATTATAACTTTAGTTTGGTCGCCTGGTTGAAAATCTTGGCTGTTATCACCAAGTTGTGTAGTTAGTTCATCCTCGCAGCGGATGTTAAGTCTTGCTCGTTAGTAGCAGTCTGCAGAAGCTATTTTCGATATTGTCTGCACCGACGCTACTGCTCCACTGAGCGAGCATATACGCCACTTTTGTTTTTCTGTGCGGTGGCACTTCTTAAACGAGTTGTTTTGTTACATGTGCTTGCCTGCACTGTGGCATTTTTGTCGACTTCTTGGGGTCAATGCCACTAATTTTCATTGCTTAATGTTGGTTGTAAGGATGTTGACAAGAGGTTAGAACTACGTGACTGATGAAGGTCCTACCGGTTTGGTTTTGGCTTTCGTTTCTCTTATACTTATTTCGCAAGTAACTTGATCAGATCCATTTTACAACCATCTCCCCTCACTGAAGCTGTAAGTGGTAATAGAAGGTCTTTCACTGATGCCATATATTCGGTTATGCTATAAAAGGTACAGACCATATGCAGCTACCTCTGCCCTTAATTGATTGCATGGCGAACAGTGAAAGTTCCTTGAGTATTGAAATTGTATCACATGTCGTTTAATCAAAGTGACTTCTTCTGCCGAAGATCATGGGAAGAATACATGGGCTTCTTGTACTTAAAACTGTTTTCCAAACTAATTGTCTGTCTAAGACTAAACAAAGATCACAATTGAACTATGCGGTTTAGACAACCTAACTTTTGATCACACGCGTAACTCGAACATAGAAAACTCTGATTGCTTGATTCTTCTAGTATTGAAGAAGCGGCATCATATTTTGACTTAGATGTTTTCGCTGTAGCTGACAGACAGTGCTATCGGATCTTGTCTGGGTACCATTAGACGTAAACAGGATTGGATCACAGCAATCAATTCACTCCTCCTTTTGCTGGACTCCAAAGAACGGTATGTCTTGTCTGCATGAACGTTTTCTTTTTAATACGTCTTATCTTGTTAAAGCCAACATAGGGCTTCGGATATCCGTGAACCCTAATCTTTTGAAAATCCAATCGCAAGGGTTTTGGGTTTCATTCGACCCAAACAAAGGAATTTGTGGTTCGATAAATGCAAACAAGCGCATTTAAAAATACATTGGATGATCACAACGGCTCTGCATAAAAGAATGAGTAGAGCCTGCGAGATTTGAGAATAGAAATGAAGGCGATAACATAGGCTCCTCGGAAGAAAAAGAAAGATTCCATCGGAAGAATTGAGTTCGTAAGTTTTACCAAAAACAAACAAACAAGCCAAAGCCGTAAAGCCTTAGCAGAAGCCTGCAATAATGGGGATGTAAATGTCATACTAGAAACACAGTCAGTGCTGAGAATTCGGAAATATTATTCCTGCAGACTGTTCAACGGAGACGAAGAGCAACATCCTACTGGCGGACAGAACGTTCTATGGAACTTGGACGATGTCAAAAAAAAAAGCTTCCATCAACCGGACCACGATGAAGTCAGGAGAGCAATTTCTAATCTTGAGCTCAAGAAACCAGGTAGACACGTTGACTTAACTGCCGAACTCGAAATTATGTCTAACGAATTGAATCTCCGTATTATTTGAATGGTCCTAAAGCAGGGTGATCCCCTGAATTGCGCCAACTACAGGGTAATAAGTCTCCTTGGAATGCACATTTTAGACAAATATCTACCACGATCCACATCCCAATTCATGATGCCGAGAATGTGGGCACCATAAATGCGAGTATTAAACCTGGCTAGAGGAAAAGAAGCAACATTTCTGGAGGGAAACCGAAGGAAAGAGACGACCCAACAACTTTATGCCAAACAGCTGCCACAAAAAAAAAAACGAAACACCTACTACAATTAAGTAGAACTCAGATTTGACTGATCACAGTCTTTCTCACAGCTGCCAGCTCACCTAAAGATTTGGCCACCTTTTTCACAAACTGCCATATCATAGAAGAGCTTTAAATTAGGGACACCACAATAGGTCCATCTGTGGCCGCAGTGATTTGGGATACATTATACCACCTTTTTCTCATTTTAATGTAGTAACACCCTATACGAAACGTGCCTGCCGCATTGCGTTCACGTAAAGTCCTTCGACAACAATCTGATCGGCCTCTTTTAGTGGGTTTTTAGGCCGGAACAGAAGGCTATATATATTTAGAGTCAATCGTTACTACGATGACAGTTCGAAATTCATACAAACGACCTTTGCATTGATTTAAAAGGTTCATATGACAACGTCTATGTAGAGGCGAACTATGCAGAGCCATGTCAGGTATTGTTATCCATGCTAAGCTAGTTGAACTTTGTATTATGACGACGGAGAATTCATGCTGGTCCGTTAAAGTCGGTAATTACAAAACCAAGACCTTCAGTGTCAGAAAAATTAGTTATAATGTGATTATTTCAACATCGTTCCTGAATGAACTGTGCGACGCTCACAAGTCAACACCAGAGGGACCATCTTTCAAAAGTTTTTTCAGTTACTCGCATATGTAGACGAATGACGTGGTAAGCTCTCAATAGATAGTTTGCGACTGTTAATGCAGAAGTGGCAAAGATAGACTTGGTCGTTAATGAAGGATAACAAAGTGCTATTCAGTAGCCGGTATAACCCGGCTTAGATGACTAGGTCACCATGAATGCATGGGCATTCTTTTCTTTTTCCCAGCTTAGTAGATGACGACATCATCTTAGGTGGTACACACAGTGAGAGAGCATATCAGCCGTCTTTTCGTGGACACCTGAAAGCAATTGACGAAACACCATCCTAGCTCGAGAGTCCTATTAGCTGAGGCCTTGTATCGCCATCTAAGGAAGTGAGTCAGGGGTGACTTCGAGTAGAATCTGAGCCACGAATGGGGCCTTTATTTCGAGTATCAGGCAATAAGAGCCCATAATTCGCGTGTAATGATCCCTCAGTTGCCGATACTTGTTAGGTACGTCTTGTGAAACGACGGCAGAATTTCTCCTCCCAATTTGTGCTTCTATTTTAACAGTCGTTTCTTGCAATAATGTTGAAGTAATTCTTTAGCTTGCATGAGTATATACAATACAATTTTGTTCGAGCTGTAAATATTCAATTGAGACTCCTATCCCCATCTTCACATGCATGGCAGTCCTAAGTTATTAAAAAGGTGTCATGATGATGCTTGGTAGTGTATTACTAGAAAAAAGTAGACACGCTTGTCTGACAATGCTTGAAAGTTCTTATTTATTACCCAAGTCTGGCTGTGATAGTACAAGTATATATTTTCTCACATAGACGATACGATGCTGGTGCTTTTCCATTGCATGGTTAACACCTAGACACCTAGACAAGTGAACACCCTTCGGCTTCAAGCCGTGTGAAACATTCCTCCTCTAATTCATCATTTCTATTTTTTCTTTTCAAATAAATTATTCCATTACACTAACTGAAGAATTTGTTTTTTTTTCTCTTTTCAGATTTGATTTATCGCACAAATCTTGCCACGATAAACGCTGTTGCACAAATCGCACAAAATTTTCGCACGAAAGAATTTTTTAATTTTTTCATAATTGAAAAACAATTTTTTTTTTTTCCTTCTTAAATGGATTGCATCTCGCCAGTGTTTGAAGTGAAACTTGCTGAAAAAGTATTATTGGCCGCGCGGTATTCCCATGTCGATCGTGTCCGTTATTTTATTTCCATTTACTTAATGAAATCGTGCAAAGATACATAAACAAGAAAAGAGGGAAAAATTAAGAGAAATTCAAGAAAATATTGCAATTTTCCACACTACGTCATTGCCGTGTCGTTGCTGCCGTATTCATTGTTGTCATCCTCGTTTGCTGCAGTCGTGTCGGGGTGGTGAAAATTCTTAGACAGGCCAAAGCTCCTGGGGTCGAATCTAATTAGCACCCCCATTGTGTTGTTTGTTGATGGAAAATTTCAGCATAGTGAATCTCGTGGATACTATCGAAAATGCAAGATTTTTAATTAATTTGTTGATTTGTTGCTGCTGGAAGTGTGCAACAATAAGTGAGAAAACTAAGAAAAGTGAGAAAACGTCGACGTTACGAGTACTATCATTAACGTCTCACCTCTTGCCGTCGTTGTCGTCGTCATTGCCATCGTTCTCATCGTTGTTGAGTGACAGAAATCATAGGGCCAGCCATCAAAAGAATTGCAGTATCGTGATTGAGCAACAATCTGCTGATTTGCAGCATCTGACAGTGTTTCTATTGTTGCTGGTGCAACAGAAAATCCATAGCTTATTGCTGGTAACTTGGCTTGAAAGTATCCAAGAACACGAACTACCTTTTGTACGTACTAACACCACTATCAGAGGCAAGCCATACAAAACAAAGCCAGAAACCGAGAATTTGCAACGCAGCAGATATATCTGCTGCTGCCTCATCTAGTGCTACAAACATTTCGTTAAGGATCTAATCATATTTTCAAGGAGTCAAGGGGATTTAATAAAAAACCGCCAACCTGGAACTAATGGAATTAGAGAACATTGTGGCCAATACGGTCTACTTGAAAGCAAGAGAAGGTGAGTCTTTCTCTATTTTTATTTTTTTCTTTTTTTTCTTCTTATTTAGAGTATAGATAGATACTGATACATTTATGTATATGTAAAAGTTTATTGAAATAACATTCTGTGTAAAATTTAATTAAATGAGATTGTGAAATCATGCTCAATAGTCGGAATCACCACGTGCCGATGTCATGAAGAAAACCAATTGATTTATTTGTATCATAAGGATTTGAACTCGTAATGAATACTTAATTTGTTTTCCTAAGAATTGCGTCATAAATGGCATCCTTGTGATGGACAAGAGATGAACTTTGTAGAAGCTTTCCGTACGTTATAAGAGTTTTGGGAAATTGCATTTTGGAAATAATCTTCATTCAAATTAGAGTTGGTCATTAAGGAGTATCTGTGTGTTATGTAACGTTTATTGACTTTGCATCACAAAGATAAATATCAAAGACCATCGTTCGATTTGAAATCGGTTTATATCTATCTATATTTGTTTGTCCAAAGGATTTGGTACCACACGATGGGCGATGAAACCGCATTCAACCTATCTAGTGTTTTGACAATATCTGTCGGTATCATCAGGAAGTTGTAACCAAATCATGTACAATAGAATGACAAATCCCATAAGCCAAAGATGAAAATTGATGAGACCTTAATTTCTTCATGCACATTATTGATATACAACGACGATTTTACATTGTACTTGCAAATTTCTAATTCCTTCCTTTGACCATTGGTATTAGGTAATGGTGAATAGGAAAAGGATTAAAATCATTTCCTTAGGGCGGACAAACAAAGTAAAAATAATCTCCTGCCACAATCCCAGAGAATGCGAACCCAACAAACTTATACTTTCTTTACTTTATGGGGCGCTTCAGTCCGGGGTGGACCAGTGCCTCAGTCAACAAGTATCTCCAACGAGATCAATCCTTCGATAGCTGCCTTCAGTTTCGCATGCCAAGTTAGCTGAGGTCTCCTTTGACTTATGTCGGTCGCGGTCTTCCTCTGCTACCCTGTTCCTAGGGAGCGGATTCAAAGACTTTTCGAACCGTAGCGTGGTGTCCATCCACATTCCACATGACTTAACCTTCTCAGTCGTTGAATTTTTAATTTTCTGTTCGTTGTTATATCTCCTCCTCCACACACCGTCAATGCGAAAGGGACCGAAAATCGCTGAACGAATTTTCGGGACTCGTCGTCACCGTTGTATCGTATACAGAAATGCTCTTTTCTAATCTTCAGCATCGACTGTGACTCTACTACGATGTTCCCTTGTTCGTCTCTACAGGCTTCTGTTTGTGGTTTACGGGTATATCCATTTCTGGAGTATCATTTCTCAATTTCCTCGACTGCGCGCCTGTCATGTTCTTTCTTTCTCATCCGGGGTCTCACCGGTGTTCGTCTCTCTTTTTTTTTTTGCTCATAGAGCTCATGAGCAGTTCTTGTCCTACTATACAGCAACACTGCCTTGTATACATCTTGTATAGCTTGCCCCGGTACTCGATGTCAAAGGATGTCAGGGGTTTCGTTTTGGTGGTTGAGTGATGCCCACCACGTCAGAGGCGGGATCTCTGATTGCCTTTTAGCAATGTTGCCACTTGTTTTCGATACTTGATGCTGGTGGCAGAGGACCTTTTGAGGGAATAAGGGAGACTTGATCGGGAAAGGATTTGACGATCTCTTGCGACGGCAGTCGTCTGACGTCAAAATTCGTCACAACATTAGCTTGCATTTTCGATGTTCGGATATCTGCAACCGTACTTTGGCTACAACAAGATAATGTTCGAGGTCGATGTGCTCTCCTCTGAACATTCGGATATTCATTATACTGGAGGAGTATTTTGCGTCGATCTAGCATTTGTAATAGTAGTTTTAAATATAATGAAAAAATTACATAGATACGGTAATCATCTACCTTACTTATGGAAAACTATAATGCAAGCGCAAAGCTGATATAAATGGAAGGAATATTCGAAGGAAAAGCTATTTAAAAACCTTCGCTCGTATATATCAATCACAGTTTGCTTAAGAAGCCTTATACTAATAAACCAATAGTAAGAGAAAAAAAGAAAGAGTTAACAATCAGGATTCATGTAAAATAATAAGTAAATGATAAATGAATAAATTAGTAAATAAATAATTGAACAACTGGTAACAAAAGATAGTTTAGATTTAAAATAATAACACAAAAGTTACTCGTTAAACTGGATATAATAGGGTTGTCGGACAAATTGCACGAAGTTATAAATCGATCATCCGATCAGTAACAGGCTCAATGTTGACTATTTGATGAAGAAGCGAAAAATGCCATGGCAGTTTTAGGATTAGTTTGAGAATTTTGTTTTGGCAAGTTTGTAATTTTTTTATATGGCAATTCGAACATTTGACCCAAACAGGAGCTGCGTCAACAAGTATGGCTGAAAAATACATTTAAATATAATCAGCTTGTTTTCGTTGCTTTATCCTGACTTTCCACATTTCCACAGGGTATACGATTTTAATGGTAAGATTAACTTTATTGACCACATTGCTTATGTGTTGAGCAAATGTTAGTCTTTTGTCCAGGATAACTCTTACTTAACTTGGGATTGCCACTCAATGTTATTGTTATTAATTTTTAAAGAACTGTTCGGTAAGAAGCAAGCTTTTCTCTTACGAGCGAAAAAGATAGCTTGAGTTTTTTGAGCGTTTATATTGGTTATCCAATTGTTGCGATATGAAATAAAGTCATCCAAAGCTGATTGCAGATTGTTTTCAATTGATAGACCAACCGAATCAAAGGAGTAGATACACGTATCATCCGTGAAAATTGCAGAATGACACCCAGGAAGAAAGGGAAAATCGGATGTGGAAATGTGGATGTGGAAATGGAGCTAGAACAGAACCTTGAGGTATACCAGCATAGATTATTTGTAAGTCTGATGTTGTGCTGTTCACAAGTACTTCAAAACTTCTGCCCATTAGAAACGATTGGACTACTAGTCAACTAGATGTAAGGGAAAGCCAAAATGAAATACCTTATAAATTAAACCTTTATGCTAAGCCGTGTCAAAACCTTTTTCAGTACTATGACCTAAATGAAAGGAATTAAGTACATGTTTTTTAACCGCGTAGAGCTGAGGGGATGTGCTATGACTTGGACGAAAATCAAACTGCTCTGACGGTAAGATATTAAATTCGTCAACGTGCTGCATTATTTTTTTTCAACAATTTTTTCAAAAAATTTGCTTAAAGCACTGAGGAGGCTTATGGGGCGATAATTAATCGGGTTGTTTGAAGTTTTGCCAGGTTTCAAAACTGGTATAATTTTGGCACATTTCCATGTATTTGGAAAATACTCAATATTTAAACATACATCAAAGATGCACTGGATAATTTTAACACCAACTTTCGCAAGGTTTTTTAAATACATATTTCCAATATTATCGAATCCAATTGATTTGCGTGTCTTTAGAGTCATTGTTTTTGACCACCTCCTTCAAATAGGCGAGGTTATTAACGATATGTATTTTATCTTCAACCGCACTCTCAAAATTACTTTACACAGAATTTAAAAGCAGATGGTTTGAAGCGAATCATTTCGCTAAAACATTAGCCTTTTCTAAATGAGAAACTGCTACAATATCGGCAGTTCTTAAGAAGGGAATGAAAGGTCGTTTGTTTTTAATGATTCCAGAATGGTTTACTTGATTTGTCAAAGACCCTAAGCTTTATATTCCATTCATTATTTCTTAAGAAACCAATCTGTTCTTCAATTAGTCTAGTTAAGTATCTGCTCATGTGTAGATATATCAAAATTCCAAGTTCCTGCCATTTTCTACGAAAACTATTGCGAATATATGTATATAAGCCGTTGAATGATATCCAGGAATTGAATCAGAGGGCAGTTGAGAGGATCTACCTGTGGTTATATGTTTTGTAGGTACAACTTCGTCAGCGGTATCTAAAATTGACGACGTTAACAATTGTACTGCCTTCTTCTTCTTCTTCTTATCCTTTTATTAACCCTTTCCTCGTTATACGAACTTATGCGTAACGAGTTTCCCATTTTTACTGAATCGCTGCTGCTCCGCTTATGGGGTTGGCTAATGTCGCAGCCCGCAGAACGTGTCTACATAATGCTCGGTCCTGGATCGCTTCAGGTTATTGCGTATTTGCCATCTGAGAAATCCAGGAATTCTTTTTCCGACCTCGTTTTCTTATAGTTGGAGTGACCGTAGTTGATAGTGCCTTTTTAACCGGATTTTCCGCAGATCTTCTTTGAACGTGGCAATACCAGGTTATTCTATTCGCCTCAAGCTGTTCGGTTACCGAATTCTTTATATGTAGACTTCCTCTTATACGCGTAGATCTAATGCAATCGCGTTTAGTGACTCCACTAGACATCCTTAACATTTTCATTTCCGCTGCCATCATTTTGTTTTTAAACGCTTCATACATTGTCCAGCACTGTGAACCGTATATAAGAGCTGGTCTAACAACCGTGGTGTAGAGTTTCCCCTTTAATTTAAGTGGAAATTTTCGGTCGCAAAAGATTCCCGAATTTTCCCGCCATTTTATCCATCCCACACTCACTCTGTGGTTTACGTCGTCGTCACATTTCGCTTCCATGTTAACGATTGATCCCACGTACTTAAAGATAGTGCTTTTCGGAAGAACTGTTCCGTCTAACATTATATCCGGAACAGGTCGCAACGGACGCGCAAATGGGCACGTCAAATGCTCCGTCTTTGAACGACTTATTTTAAACCCGTTTCTCTCTAGCGTATTTCTCCATGAATCTAAGGCGTTCTGTAAATCTTCGACGTTATCGCTTAGTATAACTGCGTCGTCAGCGAAGAGAATTGGCGTTACATTTGCTTCGCGCATGCAGTCTTTTAAAAGATAGTCGAATACTACGTTAAAGAGGAAAGGGCTAAGTACGCTTCCTTGATGCACTCCGACATTAACTGGAAATTCTCTCGTTAGTCCAGCAGAGCTTTTAACCGCAGTTTTCACGTTTCCGTACATGTCTTCTATTATTCTAACATACGTTTCCGGTACGTTTTGAGACCTCAGCGCGGCCCATATGAGATCCCTAGGCACTCGATCGAATGCTTTCTCGAGGTCGATAAATACCATGTGTAAATCCTTAGACGAATCTCGGTGCTTTTCCATTATTTTTCGTAGGCTTTGGATAGCGTCCACCGTCGATCTTCCTTCAACAAATCCACACTGGCTATTATCGAGCTTTATTATTTGCCTAAGACGTTCGGTTTGTATTTAAGACGGTTAAGCCGTAAGCCCTACACGCTACAAGGATGTCTTCGCCAGCTGAATTTCTGGTTCCAAAGCCTTTACCGCCGTGGCAGTCCTTATAATCAACATTTGTTTCTCCGACGTGGCCATTTAAATCTCCGCCTACGAAGAGAATCTCATCGATAGGTATATTTCTAAGCAAATTACCGAACTCTGACCAAAATGTGTCTTTTCCGATTGGTCGCATCCATTTTGTGGAGCGTACGCGCTAACAATGTTCCACGTCTCATTGT
Source organism: Volucella inflata (assembly GCA_928272305.1). Lineage (NCBI taxonomy): Eukaryota > Metazoa > Arthropoda > Insecta > Diptera > Syrphidae > Volucella > Volucella inflata. The sequence goes on from OV743716.1 coordinate 186,022,771, forward strand.
GTATGACGAGTTTAACACTCATCAAGCGGTCGCTTATTTTCAAGATACCAACGATGTTGTTTTGAAGATCCATTGACCGTTCCATGGTAGAACATCTTAAATGCCTTAGTTTTTAAATCTAGAAAACGCGCTTTATTTCCTGTATTACACCACTTCGTTTCCTGTACGCACAGGATTTTTAGAGTTCTGCGACGCATAATCGCTTCCAGTTCTAAACTTTTTGAGGTCATCGATCCGACGTTCCAACTTGCAAACCGAAGTTTATGAAAATATTTTGGAAACTTTATTTTGCCCGCCCCCGGAATCCGTCGGGCTCTGACACAAGTACTTCTGCTTGCTCTGGGATCACCCGAGTGCGTTGAAATCGTGGTGCCCAGCGGGGTAGTGCTATTAATTGCGATCATTTCCATGAAGTGTATCTAAAGTTTGAGTGGTTTGACACTTGTATGCTCATTTCGAATTGATTGACTGTTCTTTTACCCCACCGGTAGTCTCCAGACGTGGGAACCCACTGATTGCATACAAACTTGTGGGAAAGTTTTAAGGTGTTAAAGTGTCACAGGCTCATTTTTGGTGTCATAGTTGCCTGTATATGATTGGTGTCCCATTTAGTCGCCTCTTACGACAAGCTGGGACGCACTGCGGCACTATTCTTTATCCGATGCCGCACGGAATAACAATTGAACTGCCTTGTCAGCAGGATCTGAGTCAACCAATTAGTACTTTGAATGTCATTGATCAAAAAATCGTTCTGTATCACTGCACCTAATAGAGTACACTTTACTGGTAAGTGATCAGAGCGTAGATCGTTATACACTAGCGGTTGACTTACAAGCCTCACTGCATTTGTTATAAAAAGATCCAGAGTAGAAGGATTTCCTCTCGTGCTAATAAGTTTAGCAAGTCTAGTCCGTATGGACATTGACCACTACCACTTGCAACACTTGGTATCGCCAGGTTAACACCTCTCCTTTTCGACAGCACCCAACCATTAAACCTACCAAACACCAATATGCGAAAGCTATTGCAACAAAAGGTGGAGTTTTATCTTATAATTAAAAGAACAATTGATGAGATACTCGTATTTCGGAAACCTCTTTGGCTGTTTCTATGTGAACAGCTGAGCTAAGTTGACAGCTGAAATACTTCTGCGTACGTCTGTTTACCATTTTTAAACAGAAGTTAAATGCTCGAAAGCGTCATTGACAATTGGAACTTCAGAATGGCCCCTGTTCAGAAATAGCTTTGAAATATGGTTCTTTTGTATGATAATAAAGATTAAACGATAAAATTAAATATTTTGATTATTTTTTATTTTTTGGAAAACGCACGTCTAAACAAGAATTTTTATCAGCGAATTATCGAATAATAATTTATTACAGCAATTCCCAGCAGTTTGACCCACTTATAATTTTATATATTGTACATTGTTTTTTTTCTTTTTTTAAATTCGGAGGTTGTATCTTTTGTATCTTTTGTTTGCCCAGTAAGAATGCACAGCCTGATACGTGGCCTCGTACATGCGAATGTATATTCTTTTTTTTAAGTATGCAAAACAATACTATTAGTATCGACTTTGCATATTAAGTCCTATTTAATGCTTTTTAAAAGTGTATTACATCAACAATTTACAAAATACAAAGGAACTTTCTGATTCATGAATTAAAATCATTAGACCGCGATTGTCCATTACGAAATATCTCAAAAATATTTGCACGATTCGAAACGATTGTCATTCAGTTTTATAGATTGATATTTTCTTTACAAATATGGTTTTTTATGAGTCTCAAGCGTGGGTGTAAGAATAGAACCCTGGTGCACATCACGAGTAATGTTTGAACAGAAGGATGCACGATTAATTATGTCAACGTTCTTGTGTTGACATGACTTGAGATGTTTTTTTTTTTGTCATATATATTTGTCATATGTAATTCTCATCTTCGTCATTGCATTCATTTGTCAGAAAATCGGATGAGTAGGGAGAGTTAAAGGCTTAACATTTGACAATTAGTTGTTGATAAACTTTTAGTCAGACCTGAAAGTAATACCCGAGCAGTATTACACCGGTTCAACGTGAATGACTCTTGTTGGATATTTCTCGATTCTGGTGAACCACAATCGGGAGATATTAGTAGTATTCAACATAAAGAAGGATATCTACCAACTCGAACTTCACCACAGCTATGTTAAGGTGATCTAAGAATTTAAGTGAAGATTGCTTCTGGCCGTGTTCTTCTTGAGAAGCTCTACTTTGTTTACCATGGTTTCCAGTTTTTGAAGTTGAGTTGAGTGAAGGGCTGAATCTTGTTTAATCGGCTTCACCATTTACAAATATGTTTCTCTAGCGCGGAACCCAAGGAAGGATAATTCTAGACGAGGCTAATTCATTTCGGCCTTTTATACCAGAAGATGTTGTCCTTGCATTTCCTGAATGATGACAAGTTCATGGGATACACAGATTCTGCTATTGATCTCAATTAGTTCTCAGATGTGGAGTTTTCGATTTCAAATATCGTATGAGAATGTTAACTCCTCATACTAACCCCATTGGACTGTCCCGAGATGAGTAATCGACATGTAATCGGTTTGTCGGACCAGAAAACATATTGTTGACGCATGCTATGATCTGTCTTGGAATTATTTTTTTTTCCTTATGACTTAAAAAAATATTCGCACGAAATCAGGGAGAAAAGAGGATAGATATCGACGCTCGTTGGATTTGAATGTTTGAATGTTATAACTGACGGGCACTGACCTCATCCAAATTTTCTTAGATTTCCCTAAGAAAGTTATGACTTCTTATGGCGCATAGAGCCACGAGTTTACTCAGTATGTGTTCTGCGTGTTCGTCTTCTTCCATGCAAAAACGACATTTAGTTTCCTGAATCTTACTCTAAGTACATCTGAGTGATATGAAGCTGATCCGTCATTTGGTAGATTTAGTTACGATTTAGTTTGGAAGGATTTTGTAGTTATGTTTTTCTGTCGAATAGACACACTTTGTTCTCGCAATCGTTGATCGTTGAATTAATTGTTGAATATGAGATGCCGCCGAAAATCTCTGATCCTCAACCATTGCACGGACAACGTGAAATTTTTGTAGACAACTTCTGTTTACTGTCATTTTCATTTTCTTCAATACCCCTGTGCCGTAGTAGAGTTGAGTTGACTTTGTTTCATTATGATAAATCCTGAAGAGAAATACTAGGTGGGGTGAATGAAAAAAACAATATTTTTAAATGTTTTCTTATTTTATTCAATATAGTCCCCTATTAGCTTGATACACTTATTCCAGCGATTTTCCAACTTCTTGATCCCATCCGAAAAGTAATTTTCCGGAAGGTCTGCAAAACACTCCTCCGTGGTGTCGATGTCGCGTGAGCTGAATTTTTTGTTGATGAGCCATCTTTTGAGGTTTGGGAAGATATAATAGTCCGAGGGAGCCAAATCGGGCGAATACGGTGGATGCGACAGCAATTGAAGCCGTAAGCCATCTTATGCGTCGGCGCATTGTCTTGCAAAAACAAAATTTTTTTTCGATTCATGTGTGGCCGTTTTGCAGCGATATCGGCCTTCCATCGCTTCAATAATGCACAGTTATACTCGCTGTTGATGGTTTTTCCTTTTACGAGGTAGTCCACGAAGAGTATGCCATGACAATCCCAGAAAACCGACGCCATAACTTTTCCGACCCATTGAGCCTCCCTCGGCCGCTTCGGAGCACTCGTGCCGGCTTCAGTCCATTGCCGGGCACTCATTCTGTTCTCTGGTGTGTAATAGTGGATTCAGGTTTCATCAACAGTTACCAATCGATGCCAAAAGTCCGCCCGATTCTGCATCAGCAAGTCCAAACTTTCTTTCGAAGTTCTCTCGCGTTCGTTATTTTTGGTCAGGAGTGAGCATGCGTGGCACCCAGCGGCAGGATAACTTTTTCATATGCAGAATATTGCCCAAAATATGGCGTGTGCGCTCAGTACTAATCTTTGTGGTATCTGCTAGCTCGCGCACCTTCACTTTCTGGTCAGCCATCACTATTTCATGTATTTTTTTGACATTGCCCACTGTAATCGCATCGGAGGGCCTGCCGCTGCGGACTTGATCGGTAGTGGAGTTGCGGCCACCGCGAAACTCTCGAAACCAATGTTTGACGGTGTAATCTGACGGAGCATTAGCCCCATAATATCCGTGATGCCAAACACGTCAACACGATCAACTGTCAAAACAAAACTAAAGACAGTATCGCACTGATTTAGGCATGTCTGCCGAAATATGAACGGACTTCAAGGCACCATAACCTTTTTGCAGTAGCAGCGCATTCTGGCGGTCAAGGAGGTTACTTTTCAACTAGTATAGCACTGTTTTGGAGGCAAACATGTTTGAGATTACTGCGCTCAACGTTGCTTAAGTTTCCTTGGTGACTATATGGATGAGGGCAACTTTCAAGTAGTGGTAGAGGCACATGAAGCTGTGGGTAGCATGAAGTTCAGCTTTATGCCAAAGGCTTTGACATTTTTTTGTCATTTTCCTTTCATCGTTTTCATTTGGGTCATCGATACTTAGTTCAGGAACTTCTGAGATAAAGCTCGGATTGTACTATTTCATATTTTCTGTTGTCAATCACCTTACTGCACTGTGGACTGCCGCTTTTTTAATACGTCAATGTGAAGTGTAGGGAGGCCAAAGAGCTTCAATGGCAGCTGGTTGCAGGCTCGCGTAGCACAGAAGATACCTATCCATGCGAGTCTCTAGAGGTTCCAGGATTTTTCTTTTTTTAATCTTACTTCTCTTTAGAGCCTTCATTTCTGGTTTGACTATAAAGCCATCCATGACAAGTGAATAGATTCAATATTCAGTGTGAATTGAATTAGTGTGCAGCCTGGGAAGTGTGAAGAGATCATGAATAATAAAAGAGTAGCGGAGGCATAATGGAGCCCTATGGCACACCAGTATTTATCGTGGATATTAGACGTTCAGAAATTTTCCGAAAAATTTCTCATTCGCCATAGAAGAGATTCCTCGATATTAGTGTATCTCAGTTAATTTGTACGCCGCAATAGTGTGATTGCGAAGAAATTAAGTAGACGGTTGCTTTCGTTCGTACGTCACCTTTACGAAGTATGTGCACATGGACTCCTTAGATCGTTGTTATCTTTTACGATGGGTAAACTAAGTATTTGAAATAATTTCTGGTCACACGTGTTAAACATTAATCTAGATGGGACACATATTAAAAGCAGTAACCCAAAGTCGTTTTCTTACTTATCTGTCTTAACTTAAATTACCTGTTTTGTTGAAGGTTTATAGTGGACGAAGTTAAGCAAGGGAACACCTTTACTAGAACTTACCATATCCCTTGTGAATGAACATAATTTGCTCCCTTATACACTTTGAAATACTGAGAACGTTAATTTCCCCGTCATGACTATGAGTCGTACTTCGAGTACACTACCTAATGCTATGTATCCGTATGTAGGAGTATGTAACATGGGAAGGTTCCTATTTTTTGAGCAAAGGAAGTACAAGCAATTCGCTTTGAGTGTCGTTTTATGTAAATTCACTCTGCCATTCATGTTGATGTTCATGTTATTCAATTAAAACGATGATATCCTGGATTTCCCACTTCTCTTTTTCTTTTTTTTTCTCCATAAAATGCTTGTTCAGCGATTGTGTATAGAACACAAGTACATATAGTGTAACATATCTGACAATGAAAATCTGAATGGAAATACTCGCAGCAACGAGCAATATCGTTTCGTATCTTGAGTCGACTTAATTGACTGTGTTCTGCATGTTGGATTGATATTGGTACTTTCGTATTACTTATACTGTAAGAGTGTAGTCGCTGATGTGTGATTACAGATCAACCATAAAAAGTAATAGAGAGTTTATTTAAATTGCTGTTCTTAGAGGCAGAGTATTTTTTTTTGATAAAAAAAAGCTAATTTCTGTCAGATTATGTCAGTTTGAAATTGGGTTTCCCATTATTGTCTGTTTTAGATGAAAATAAAAGTTCTTCTCATTGTTTCTTGTTTCTTAGATACTTCAATATTGATTGTAGTCTACTAAAAAAGAATACGCAAGTTCAACACAATCGTTGGTTGAATTAATCGTCGTGCCAAACCGTTGGTGCTGTAACAAGAATGGTGATTGTGTAAGTTCTATTTCTACAGAGCGGGGCATTTGAAGCCTCACATCCAACATCGTCGGTCTAAATGTCTTTCGGTACAAGTCTTTTTGGTTTACGTCCACAAAACGTTTTTCTTTCATCGAAAAAGTGAAAGTCGCACGGAGAGTGGTTGACAGTTCAAATGCGATTTTCACCCAAAAAATCGGTCACAAGTATCGATCGATGAGATGTTGCATTATCGTGCAACAAACGCCAACTTCGTTTTGCGCAATATTCTGGCGACGAATATGATGTACCAAATTCTTAAAAACACCAAGTTAGAGTTGCGCATTGACTGTTTGTCATTGACGAAGGAATTTTTTTTGACAATTTCCTTGGAAACGTAAAAAAAAATCAACATTTTCTTCACCTTTGACTTTTTCAAACGAGATTTCTTGAGTTTTGGTTCATGTGGCGCCATGAACTCAGCACTTTGGGGCTTGGTTTCTGGATCAAGTTAAAACACAAAGTTTCACCATCAATCAAGGAAGTTTTGTTCCTTTTGGTTAGCTTGAAGATGAATTCTGAGCATCGTAAGTCAACGACGACCAATGACATAAACATACTGTCACCGTTTTCATTTATCCCAATGTCTTGAAATTGTGGCAATACATCAGTGACGGATTGACGTTTTCGTCCAGTGCAAGAACTGTAGACTAGAACTATGGCTGCGAAGGGAGTTCATGGGTTGGAGTCTTAAATTTGAACCTTGTTTTGAGGTAAATATCGCGTTACAGGCTAACTTCTGTATTTATGACCAATCAAACATGTCGTTCCTGTTGTGAAGTAAATCCAAAGGATACTCTGAAAAAATTGAATTGCTCGTCGTCGTCTTCACTTCCTTGGCATTATCGTTTCTTAATTTTTCAAAAATAAACCTGGAGCTCGAGGCCCAGTCAATAGGCATCGTAGTATGCTATCATTTAGTGGTTATGTCTTCGAAAATATGAACGACATTGATCTTTGAACTTGGGCTATATTGCTTATGAAGGATTGACTTTAGAGAACTCGATCAACGAAAACATTTTATCATGAAGCCAAAATGACAGTGTAACCCAAAATTAGATTGCTATTCTTCGCTGCGCTGTGCTTCTCATAAAGGTAGTTTCGTGGCCTTCTCTAAAGTCCGTCGACACAAGTGGGATTTCAATTCGTTAAATGAATCTAACGTTTGAAATGGGAAAGGATGTCTTCAGCCATGTCCATGCTTCTACACCATAAAGGAATGCTATAGTGCGAATGGTCTTTTATATCTCCTTAGTTCTTGCTTTCAGCAGATACTTGGTTTAGCCTTCATTCAGAGCAAATTGCACAGCCTTGGGAAATCGGGAAATCGTTCCTTTAAATTTGGGACTTTCGCATAATTCTCTCAAAGTTCCATGAAATTGCGCCATTTTGTACAAATCCTTTTAAGACAGTGTCTAAACTAAGCATTATATGTGTAGATCTGAAACTAGTAGTCCTTTCATGTTTCAATAAATCCATACTACTAGCTGTTTTGCAACAGAAGGATTTAACATGGCTTAATAGCCAACGCCTTGCTCACCGTAAAGTGATAGGTCGTCTCTTGGTCCCCTTGGCAGAAATGGACGGATATTCCAGAGCCAGTAACCATCATGTGAGAACTGCCTTTGATCCATTAAGGTCCTATTCGTCACCATGACTATGCCCGAGTGTTATTTTTAAACTTAATTCAAAGTACATTGAAGTAGTTCATGTAAAGAGTATGTCACGCTGACTGTTGACACCACCGTTGATGCACAGTACGTCGTTGTTCTATGGTTGATTCGTGCCTATATTTTTGCAAGCCGATGCAGTTTGGATGAAACCAGTATCCGGTGGCTACCACTTGGAAGTGAATAAGGATTTCTGATGAGAAGTCATAGCTACAGCACTAGGCATACTTGGGTTGATGCCCGTCGGTGCCTGCCCTTGTCATAAAACAATCTGTAATATAATATCCCTTGCTTCCTTACATCAATATATGTACGAGTATGTCGCCATCAAATATGGATAGTGCTGGCTAATTGTATAGTTTGTACTTTTAAGATGGGTACCTGAGCTTTTTTGACTAGGTCAGGATCGCTGTTGCGTCGATGCGAATGGAACCGAAATTTCTAGGTTTCTAGGTTTTTGCACCGTAAAGCAGGACTGAGATGGTAAAGGTTCTAAAATTGCCTTGAAGAAAGTCCTTGTGCTGTAGTTCGTACATCTGGGAGATCTCCCTTCTTAAGATACGCACATACAATGCTGAGGTTCCATTCATCAGCCAAACTTTATGTTGCAAGCAGTTCGGCAGCTTATTCATCGGGTCCTATTCTTGGAAATTGCTGTCCTGACTTCATCTTTAAGATGAAAGTCTTGTTGGTCTTTATTAAGGTTGAATGGTTCATTCCGCATAATAAAATGATATTGTTCATCAGTAGCATTCGACAGACAGCAGAGACTATCTTTTGTCAGGAGCGACTCCAATTCTTCTTTGTGGTGTCCTGTATCCTTGCAGATTTCTGTTGGGGCTTTACAACTTTGCCATGTTCGTTTTATTTTATTTGTAAGCCCGCGATTGAGCGTTTCTCTTGCTCATTCGTTTTCTTTTTGTTTTTCTCATTTCCTTTGCTCGTAGAGCTCTCGTAGTCCCCTCGCTTTTTTCTACAATGACGCCCTATACGTTCGTTGCTCTCTTATTAGATTGCAGAGTCATGTGCGTATATATTCGCCTTTTTGTCAATTGTTTATCTATCTATTTTTGGCAAAGTTACAGCTGAATATCAGCGTCATCATGGTTGGTTTTGTATGCAATTTTGTCTTTAACTCATCCATGACGCGTATGACCTCAGAACGCCAATATTTCTTTCTACGACAAGATAGTAAAAGTGAGAGGAGTGCCGACCTTTAGTGAACAGTTCTTAGTCTGAGTTTTTACCGATTACTTTTCAGTTTACATTGTCTCCGCTAACAATTCTTCAATTGCGCGATTTTAAGCGATGGAAAGGGATTTATGGTGGAGTGCATATCGTTCGCCTTAAAGAGCAGGTACATGAACTTAAAAGCGTTCTTCCCTCTCCTACCCTTAATCGGTACGCTACGCCAACGTGTCTCACACCCCTTTCTTAGTCACAGTTCACACTAATTCACAATTTCCTTAGAATTTCCTAAACGTGATGTGTAATAGCTTCTACTACCGAAGCAAACGACGACCCTACATGTATATCATCACGTTCCATTACGTCCTGCCCCGGAAATGTTAAAAGTCCATCTTAAAATAACATCAACCTCACCTTCATAACTTTAAAGATAATCACCCCCAAAATAGCTCGTTCTTTTAACCTCTAGACGTTCCATTAAAAACTTTCCCTAATCGCAATCATACTCGTAACATGAATCCTTACTGAGGCCATCATTATCGCACTATCTGCTTACGTCCGTTTGTGTTCTTTCTACTTTCCCCCTTACTGCCAAATGGACTTTGAAAGTATTATTACCCTTGTGAAAGCTTCCTAAAGAAAGAAGACTATTATAGGAAGGCATAATCTATCTGGTGGTAAATGTGACAGAAGTGGCTTGAGCCAGGAATACAGAACGATGCTTAAGTTGAAAGGTTTTACGTAAATGCCTCTCAACCACCATCACCATCTACGAGTATGTGTTCAAAAACTCGTTTTGTAGGATGGCAGGCTTAGGGTTAAACCAAGTAGGTCATGTATTCGTATTTCATATGTGCAGCAATTTAAAACGATCTTTTTTCCTGTCTATTCGTTTGGGGAGGAATCTTTTCAAAAGATGTCCTAAATTCGTTCTAAGCGAATGTGACGACATTCTATTAGAAATGCAACCAATAAGGATTTCGTTTTGAATTGAATCCGATTGTTTACGGAAAGGACACATCTATGAAAGCCTGGAGGCGTGCGAATACATATTGGTATCTTGTAGGATATTTCGGATACATACGAGTCTGCTGTAGTATGTCCTTGTGCCACAAAACATAAAAGCAGAATTCTTAATGGGGAAAAAGTTTTCAATTTTCAGAAAATGTCTAAATAGGTAGTATCTCCTGGCATCTTACATGTGGGGGATACTTTTTTTGTTAATTTTTTTTTCTTGTGTGTATTCAAGGAATTTTTTAAAAAAACTTTTAATTTCCGTAAGCATTTTTTTGTCAGATGGGAGTACAAAACACCGTAGGGGAAACACGTTTTCTTGTCTATTAGACATGAATAGATCCTTAGAAGCTTCAAAAGTGAAATCTGAGAACAGTGTTCGCAATTTCAGAATGGAAGGATATGACAATGTTGGAAAGGGGAAACGTAAAGAGAAAAGTGTGCGTTTTTTTTCGATTGTTGACCAATTAAGTTTTTCACTTTGATGACTGGGTGCTGTAGGAATTGAATAGGAACTGAGTGACCTCAACATACGAGTAGAACTGTTCAGTTTCAACTGTGAATTTACGTCTTAGTGCGTCTATTTGGCTTCCCCCCGGGGCTCGATTCGAAAACCTGAAGTGCGGGAGCTAGCCAAGAGAAGAAAATTAAACTTCCCAAACGGTGCTTTTTTTTTTTTAGCTGCATGACAAGTTTCGATGGTTGTTGTCTATGGTTTGACAGCTGTCAATTTCAAACTGTGTTGACATTTCTGTTCAGTGAGGTTTGACTATTCATCATGAATCGTTTAACGATAGAACAACGCTTCCGCGTTTTGTTTCCAAAAACTAATCAGCTAAGTATCGATGACATTTGGTCCCAACAAGATGGCGCAACTTGCCCAACAGCGCGCTTAGCCATCAATTTATTGCAAAATCAATTTGGTGTCCACTTCATTTCCAGAAGTGGTCCTGTTAACTCGCCCCCTTGTTCGTGCGACTTAACGCCTCTCGATTACTTTTTATGGGCCTATGTTAAGTCATTGGTTTATCCCGACAAACCAGCAACTCTTGAAGCATTGGAAGCCAATATTCAAGCCACCATTGACGTCATACGGCCAGATTTATTGGAAAAAAAAGAATCAGTCTATTCTATGCCTTCTATGTTCCTTTTATTGAAATATCTTAGCCTTTCGAAAAGATGAGTAAACGCTTCAGTAGACAGCACACCTCACATCAGCTCCAAATATCCGTAGCCTCATGTGAGCTCCTGCCGGACACTCACAAAGGTAGTTGAGGTACCATCGTTACTCTTACAGCAAGCGTCGCTGCATGTTGTCTCGGTTATGTTATTTTTAGTCTGTAGAAGAGCTGTAGAAGAGCGCTGCTCTCTTGTAGCATTCGTTTGATTTGTCCGCCAACCGAGAGTTATGCTATCTGCAATTGTACTCATATGAGCGCCATCTGTCAATACAAGCACTAACCCAGGGCGCAGACTGTGCTAACGTAGGTTTAGAGTTTAATGCATCCATGGCATTATCGCCCACTACTTGCAGGCTGATGCGATTGCAGATAGAGTCTCGTCGTATGATGTTGTAACTTTCGGGTTTACCATATTTAAGTGCTTAGGAAAACTGAAGTGCAATGTTATGATGCCAGCTAAAAGTATTCTATTTCAGTCATTCCTACTGAAGATTTTCGGGGAAACCGCCTACCTCTTTGAGACATATTCATTTGGTCCGAAGGCATCCTGTGGAGTCATATCATCTACAGATGTAGTCATATGAAGACAATTACCAAGTGCGCAACAAAGGACGCAGGCGCTCTAAACGCAGATTCAGGCCCTGCAAATTTGTCGATGAATCTAGCATTTTCGAACTAACTTGTTAGTAACAAGAAGGTTAATTAAAGTCATAGACCAAAGTCGGACGTCGATACATTTCCAGATGCTTCGCCTTCTTTGCAATAAGTTTACTGTTACCAGGACTGTATAAGTGCCTACCAAGGAATGAAAGCTTATGCTCTTGTCCTCCTGAAAGATGCAAACTCCGCACTCTGAATTTAAAAGAGCTATCCGGAAAGACTTATCATAAAGACCGTATTTCTCTCTTAGTTTAGATACTGGCGGAAATTTATCATTGGCACCAAGAATTTTTTTCAGCAACAAGAGTTTTGGTTTCATTATATTCGACGGCATGTTCCTAAGATCTGAGTAAGCGCACAAAGTCATCACAGCTGCTTGGTGTCTTAAACGAAAAATGCGTTCGAAAATGGAGCCTACGATATGATTATTAAGGGGAGAGAGATAAAGGCGTGCTATGGAAAGCCCAAGCCAGACCCTTTTTTGAAGTCTGATCGAATCAGTAATGAAAGTATTTTTCACCATGGATCTGTTCGTTCCAGCGCTGCTGTACGCAAACTGTTTTCAGATCTCTGGAATATCGCAAGGAGTTTTTGGGGTGTATAGCAGTGATTGAGGTTAATTTATACAATTTTCATATACGGTTCTGCTTGATAGGCTTTTGGATGGATAGTCATCTCGTGCCGACGGGACTATTTTTGCTGCTCTTCTTTATTTCAAGATAGCACGAGGACTTAAATACAATAATATTTGAGGCGACTAGCGACTAGACCCAAAGCATGGATTTCGAATAAACTGCGTCGGAGTATTTGCCGTTCGTTTATTTATCGGCCCAGCTAACTTATAGATTCATTGCCCTTACTGATTTATAGTGCAAAATCAAATTCGATTCAGCCAATAGGTGCATGATCACTGAATGTATTCTGATTCAGGACTCTTTTGACTTTGTGGTTTCATCTTGATCGTCCACTTCAACTTGAGTCCCTTCGGTAAGCGCTTTTTAAAAAAAAAAATCTTCATATTTATGTATGATACGGTAGCAGAGCTCCTCTCCTGTCGACACGGCAAATCCTGTTAATCTCGTTGACTTTTGGGCGCTTTTCTTTAATTTTTTTTTATTGTTTATGTTTTGGTTTTGAAGATGACTTTCACCAAGGCTTAGTCGCTCAGATGTGACAAAAATGACAACATGAGCAACATAAATGAGTGTCAAGAAGCTAGGCCATGGCCCATACCGGGCTGCCAGCGCTACCGTGTTGCTTTGTTTTTTTTTTTAACCCTCAAGACCTCAATTAGTACTCGTAGATGCTCCTTCATTTCTCCTGTAGTTCCGTTTGTCGTTGGTTTCGGTTCCTCTAGTGATGCGTCCTACGTTTGGCCTTTGCTGTGGAAAAGTATCGATTTTGGGCCGATTTTTGTTCAATACTGGTAGTAAAAGTTGACACTTTTCATGCTTTTGTCGAATCGATTTATCAATTCATTCCAGTTGTTCGTACTTTTATCTGACCTATTGGCCAAGTATGATATCGCTGCAGCAGTTTAATGGTTCGATGTGGCTTTTGTGGTAATTAGAGCCTTTTCGAGGGATTTACATTTTTTGGCTTCCATTTGAACTACGATTTGTATGTAGGGTACAGGAGTAGACCAAGTACCTAGTATAGATAGATGTTTCTGGGGTCTTGGTACCATTAGTATTATCAGCATTACTATAAATATATACTCCAGATAATACCACTTTTGGCATCGTAATGAACAGGTCTTCGTACATCTCATCTTATCTCGTTTTATCCCATCCGTCAGTACAGGGGTTGTAGTTTATAACGCTACTTAAACGCAGGTAAGTAAGCTCTTTTTACGACCTGTGTAAGATCATGGATCAGCACGTCGAATGACATCTCAAATCGTTGAAAAGTAAATGAAATCAAGACATATGCAGCTCTTGAATGCAGATAAGAATCCAAAGTGGAAGCCTGCTTCACTGATCTCGAGAGTTAAATCGAGGTGTTCTTCGAACCTACCCAGGTTTTCTGTTGGAGGAACCTTGATCATACTTTTTTTCATATTCTTTCAACTAGTGATCATTTTGTCAGGGCCTAAATAGATAGACTTCAGAAGCTCTGATATTGGTAATCGCGTATCTTCGAAAATTTCCGGAACCCTGTCAATGCACAGTACTGGGTTCTGCTCTTGAAATTCGTTAAAGCGGGCAACCTTTTTAATGTCAGGGGACTATCGTGTTTTCAGGACACTAATATTCAAGTCTTCTTTTCCACTGATTGCTTCTTACCTGGGTTTTGGGAAGATTGAAAATTCTATTGAACAGTCGGTCGGGTGATCGCATCGGAGTCTATATTGTTTGATATTTACTGTGATGCAGTTAATTCTGTAGTAAATTCGATACTCAAATACTTGTAGTGTGTCTCCATTGCCTGGGTGGTTGGAGTTGCAAAATCGCTCATTTTTGACATGTCTTACAGCCTTGAGGAAGTGTTTCAATTATATATTCTGTTAAAGTCGTTTAATTGTAAAGTAATTGATGACTGCGTGCATACTAAACTTTAATCATAATTTTTAATCAATCATAAATTAAGGTCATAATGTTAGACGGAATAGTTCTTCCGAAAAGCACTATCCTTAAGTACTTAGGATCAATCCTTACCATGGAAGCGAAATGTGACGACGACGTACACCACAGAGTGAGTGTGGGATGGATGAAATGGCGGGAAAGTTCGGGAATCTTTTGCGACCGAAAATTTCCACTTAAATTAAAGGGGAAACTCTACACCACGGTTTTTAGACCAGCTCTTATATACGGTTCACAGTCCTGGGCAATGTATGAAGCGTTCAAAAACAAAATGACGGCAGCGGAAATGAAAATGTTAAGGATGTATAGTGGAGTTACTAAAGAATTCGGTAACCGAACAGCTTGAGGCGCATAGAATAAGCTGCTATTGCCACGTTCAAAGAAGATCTGCGGAAAATCCGGTTAAAAAGGTACTATCAACTACGGTCACTACAACTGTAAGAAAACGAGGTCGGAAAAAGAATTCCTGGATTTCTCAGATGGCAAATGCGCAACAACGCCTGGGGCTTACCACTGAAGCGATCCAGGAGCGAGCATTATGTAGACGCGTTCTGCGGTCTGCGACATTAGCCAACCCCATAAGCGGAGCAGCAGCGATGCAGTAAAAATGGGAAACTCGTTACGCATAAGTTCGTATAACGAGGAAAGGGTTAATAAAAGGATAAGAAGAAGAAGAAGAACAAAACATATGGAGCTTGATACCATAGTCCTCACTTTAGACTAATGTGAGCAGTGATTGAGGTTCATTTATACAATTTTCATATACGGTTCTGCTTGATAGGCTTTTGGATGGATAGTCATCTCGTGCCGACGGGACTATTTTTGCTGCTTTTCTTTATTTCAAGATAGCACGAGGATTTAAATACAATAATATTTGAGGCGACTAGCAACACCCAAAGCATGGATTTCGAATAAACTGCGTCGGAGTATTTGCCCTTCGTTTATTTAACGGCCCAGCTAACTAATAGATTCATTGCCCTTACTGATTTATAGTGCAAAATCAAATTCGATTCAGGCAATAGGTGCATGATCACTGAATGTATTCTGATTCAGGTCTCTTTTGACTTTGTGGTTTCATCTTGATCGTCCACTTCAACTTGAGTCCCTTCGGTAAGCGCTTTTTTAAAAAAAAAATCTTCATATTTATGTATGATACGGTAGCAGAGCTCCTCTCCTGTCGACACGGTAAATCCTGTTAATCTCGTTGACTTTTGGGCGCTTTTCTTTAATTTTTTTTTATTGTTTATGTTTTGGTTTTGAAGATGACTTTCACCAAGGCTTAGTCGCTCAGATGTGACAAAAATGACAACATGAGCAACATAAATGAGTGTCAAGAAGCTAGGCCATGGCCCATACCGGGCTGCCAGCGCTACCGTGTTGCTTTGTTTTTTTTTTTAACCCTCAAGACCTCAATTAGTACTCGTAGATGCTCCTTCATTTCTCCTGTAGTTCCGTTTGTCGTTGGTTTCGGTTCCTCTAGTGATGCGTCCTACGTTTGGCCTTTGCTGTGGAAAAGTATCGATTTTGGGCCGATTTTTGTTCAATACTGGTAGTAAAAGTTGACACTTTTCATGCTTTTGTCGAATCGATTTATCAATTCATTCCAGTTGTTCGTACTTTTATCTGACCTATTGGCCAAGTATGATATCGCTGCAGCAGTTTAATGGTTCGATGTGGCTTTTGTGGTAATTAGAGCCTTTTCGAGGGATTTACATTTTTTGGCTTCCATTTGAACTACGATTTGTATGTAGGGTACAGGAGTAGACCAAGTACCTAGTATAGATAGATGTTTCTGGGGTCTTGGTACCATTAGTATTATCAGCATTACTATAAATATATACTCCAGATAATACCACTTTTGGCATCGTAATGAACAGGTCTTCGTACATCTCATCTTATCTCGTTTTATCCCATCCGTCAGTACAGGGGTTGTAGTTTATAACGCTACTTAAACGCAGGTAAGTAAGCTCTTTTTACGACCTGTGTAAGATCATGGATCAGCGGGTCGAATGACATCTCAAATCGTTGAAAAGTAATTGAAATCAAGACATATACAGCTCTTGAATGCAGATAAGAATCCAAAGTGGAAGCCTGCTTCACTGATCTCGAGAGTTAAATCGAGGAGTTCTTTGAACCTACCCAGGTTTTCTGTTGGAGGAACCTTGATCATACTTTTTTTCATATTCTTTCAACTAGTGATCATTTTGTCAGGGCCTAAATAGATAGACTTCAGAAGCTCTGATATTGGTAATCGCGTATCTTCGAAAATTTCCGGAACCCTGTCAATGCACAGTACTGGGTTCTGCTTCTTGAAATTCGTTAAAGCGGGCAACCTTTTTAATGTCAGGGGACTATCGTGTTTTCAGGACACTAATATTCAAGTCTTCTTTTCCACTGATTGCTTCTTACCTGGGTTTTGGGAAGATTGAAAATTCTATTGAACAGTCGGTCGGGTGATCGCATCGGAGTCTATATTGTTTGATATTTACTGTGATGCAGTTAATTCTGTAGTAAATTCGATACTCAAATACTTGTAGTGTGTCTCCATTGCCTGGGTGGTTGGAGTTGCAAAATCGCTCATTTTTGACATGTCTTACAGCCTTGAGGAAGTGTTTCAATTATATATTCTGTTAAAGTCGTTTAATTGTAAAGTAATTGATGACTGCGTGCATACTAAACTTTAATCATAATTTAAGGTCATGAAAAGAAAATTGAAAATCACAGACAACTGCTTTTGTATAAAAATAAAATTCCGAGATTAGTCTGTAAGCAATTGCTCATTTGTGGAAACATTCAGTGGAAGACCTTTTGTATTTGTAATCATTTCAATATCCCTGATTGCTAATGAAGACAATACGAAGCGAAACACAATTAAAATGGGTTAATGCACAACAATAAAGCAATTCCGTTCCCATTGGCGTTGCAAGAAGAAGCTCGAATCTATGAATAGCACTCGTCGCAATCGCTTCCTTTATAATTACGAAAGTCAACATTAATTTCTCTCATCATTGCTCAGCTTAGCCAAGTTCCTCAAGGTCCCTCGGGTCCCCCATCATTCGGTGCTATCCGCTTCAAAGGGTTACTGTTAAGCTTCTTGATCCCCTTATCACTTATAATTTACTTCCATCTAATTAGACTTTAGAACGTGCTCCTTCACTTCTTTATGTATGCTCATTCATCCATCGAAGCTAAAGAAGATGCAGCATTGAAACCGGCTTGCTACAGTGTTATCGTTGCCATTGACTGGTGGCACTAACACGGAACAGAAAAAAACTGAATGAGTGACGGCCTCGCTCGCCCTATAGTTTGTGGCTTGGTATCTCCTAGTTCACATCAAGTCGAAGAGATAACCACCAAGCAACGCAACGCCTTAACGACGAAGCGGAAAGGAAGCACATTTGTTACAATTAAACATGATCTCATTTTCTCAGCGTAAATCTTCATAAATCATGCGTAATCATGGATGTTACTGTCGGTTCTTATCTATAACCATGCATCCGCAGTAGCTTGGCATGCACCTTCATATGGATACGTGGGTTGGGTTCATGGAACTGCTACTAAATCTGATGCTAGAGCAGAGATGACGCGAAATTTCTTGAATCTCTCGGGTAAAATTCACTGAGATTTTCATCGTCTCTTACAGACGAGGACTTTGAGATACGAGTGTTACATCTTCGGGTACTGGGTATTTGGTATTCCTTCTGGCGCTTTTTGATCGCACCGAAGATTGCTTTCGCCCTTAAAGTTAAATGCGGGACAGTAAATGTAACAGGAACAGCAACATCAACAGCAAAAACATAGTAAGCAAAGTGAAGCGACGACGTCGCCGTCAAATGCATTCCAAATTTCTGGTTTAATTTTGAATCTATTTGCATAATTTTTACACATGCATGCACCACAAGCAGTAGTAGCTGATTCTAGATATTCGTGCCAGATATCTGATAAGAAGCAATTTTAATGTTTATTAAACGAAGGATTCCTTTAGTTAGTTGAGTAAGGCGGGCATTCAAGCTCGAGGGGGTTGAATTTCAAATCTTCCATCACGGGAACAGAATTATTCAAATTATTCAAGTGGGGGGTTGGTGCTCGGGGTGCGGAAATGTTTTTCTTTAATTTGAAAACTTTTAACGCTGATAAGAGAGTGAAAAATGTTTATGATGGGAGGCAAGTACGCCTCAGGTTAAAATTTGTTGGAAATGTGTGTTTTGTTTTTTTTTTCAAAAGTACTTTCACAAAATTAAGAGTTCCTAGGTGTACTTTAAAATATTTCAAACCTTGAAACCCACCTTTTGAAGCTCTTTCCGATAACATAAGACTATCTCCCAGGTATTCATCTTGGTGAGATAGATTTATTTCGTGGATAAATGATGATTTTATGGGGCGGGCAGTTACCAATTAGAGATCTGCATGAATGACATAAAAGTTACCCATGAGACACCCATAGAAATTAACTACCCATACTCATTCAATTCACACAGTGATTCCTCACTCATTGAGTGAAGAGAATTATGAATGCTTGTGAGTATGGATGCAACGAGGTTTCATAACTCACAGGACTCATACAACCTATGATTCACACTCATCATAACTCACTACCCATAGTATTCTCTATTTTGGGTACCTGTGAATGCTGTATAAGGGTGGAAAGTACATTCGAATCATTCGAGTTACTCGAATTATTGCGTAGACGTTTTTGGGATTCTGTTGTGGATTTTGGGTCTTTTTTTTCAATTCTCAGGTATTTGTGAATTTTCGTGAATTTTCGCACAAGCATTCACGCATATTCAACCCTTGTGAGTAGTGTGAATGTGAGTTAGCCCATCCATGAGTGTGAATGAGTATGAATTTCGACGGTCGACAGCACAATTACGCAAAAGACAACTTTTATACCCGCACTCACTCAGACTCATTCACAGGTCCCATTGTACAATGAGTAATGAGAAGTATCCATTAATCAAGTTGTGCATTCACTGCGTGAATGTATCCATGCAGATGTCTGTTACCAATACATACTTCGATGGTAACTTAGTACCGTCAATCCTTCAGCGAGTTGTATAGAACGAAAGAAGAGCTATGGAGTTGTTCTGATGGACTTGAAAGTACAAAAGCCACCAGCCATCTAAAGTTCCTTTAGTACAGCAAAGTGGTTATTTAGTCTGCGAGGAGGTATATCGCCACATCGATGAAAGTACTCGTATTTTAACATTCTATACATTTGAACGGCTGACACACTGTCGGAAAACAATAGGCACCAGCGGCAACAATTATTGTGCTGGCAATTATTGATAACTCAAATGATGGTAGCAGTACGATTCGTACAAGAGCAGTTTCTTCGATAGTCCTCTACGGTTGGCGGTACGGTTGGTAGAAATTAGATTCAGAACGTTCAATTCAAGTTGTTATGGACGGTTTCAAGTCGAATATCAGTAGTAGTAGTAGTAGTAGTAGTAAAAATCTTTATTATTTCATTAGTTTTGTCTTTGAAATTTACAAAATTTATGTTAACATTGGCATTTGCCGTCAGCCAGAAAAGATATTTGATTGCTTCCTTCATATTTATTCCCATATTAACTAATACCATTAAAACTAAATATATCACTAAATTAAAAGGCTTCATTCAAAATTTGTTGCCCATACTTCAAAGCTATTCTCAGAAAAAGATTAGTGCAGCAAGGACTTCTATAATACGGTAGCGTGTTCTTTCCCCAAATTGCTCTTCGTGATTCTTTTAGAATGTGACATACACCCAAGAAGTGGTGAACGTTTTCTCTTGACCTGAGATTAGGACAAATCACACTTATCATTCCCTTGTGCTCTATGAGGCCTTGCATTTAAATATAGAAGATCTCCCCGCGCCTTGAAGATTAGGCGTATTGTATTTGCACTTTTGTGCAAGGAGTTTTTGTCTCCTAGGTCATAGGCAAGAGTGCTATACGTGCATCTAGTCAGGTTTTGTCGTGCTTTCTGCTCAAAAAGAGATCGGCTGGCGGTTTCAACTACGTGGGGTAAAAAGTAAACTTTTTTAAATGTTTTTCTATTTTATTCAATATAGTCCTCTTTTAGGTTGATTCACTTATTCTAGCGATTTTCCAACATCTTGAGCCCTTCCAAAAAGTAATTTTCTGGAAGGTCTGCAAAATACTCCTCCGTGGCGTCGATGATTTCCTCGCGAGAGCTGAACTTTTTATTGATGAGCCATCTTTTGAGGTTTTGGAAGAGATAATAGTCCGAGGGAGCCAAATCGGGCGAATACGGTGGATGTGACAGCAATTGGAGCCGTAAGTCATTGATTTTAGCCGTGGTTGCGATGCTCTTATGCGTCGGCGCATTGTCTTGCAAAAACAAAATTTTTTTTCGCTTCATGTGAGGCCGTTTTTCAGCGATTTTGGCCTTCAATCGCTCCAATAATGCACAGTAATACTCGCTGTTGACGGTTTTTATTTTTACGAGGTAGTCCACGAAGAGTATGCCATGACAATCCCAGAAAACCGACGCCATAACTTTTCCGACCCATTGAGCCTCCCTCGGCCGCTTCGGAGCACTCGTGCCGGCTTCAGTCCATTGCCGGGCACTCATTCTGTTCTCTGGTGTGTAATAGTGGATTCAGGTTTCATCAACAGTTACCAATCGATGCCAAAAGTCCGCCCGATTCTGCATCAGCAAGTCCAAACTTTCTTTCGAAGTTCTCTCGCGTTCGTTATTTTTGGTCAGGAGTGAGCATGCGTGGCACCCAGCGGCAGGATAACTTTTTCATATGCAGAATATTGCCCAAAATATGGCGTGTGCGCTCAGTACTAATCTTTGTGGTATCTGCTAGCTCGCGCACCTTCACTTTCTGGTCAGCCATCACTATTTCATGTATTTTTTTGACATTGCCCACTGTAATCGCATCGGAGGGCCTGCCGCTGCGGACTTGATCGGTAGTGGAGTTGCGGCCACCGCGAAACTCTCGAAACCAATGTTTGACGGTGTAATCTGACGGAGCATTAGCCCCATAATATCCGTGATGCCAAACACGTCAACACGATCAACTGTCAAAACAAAACTAAAGACAGTATCGCACTGATTTAGGCATGTCTGCCGAAATATGAACGGACTTCAAGGCACCATAACCTTTTTGCAGTAGCAGCGCATTCTGGCGGTCAAGGAGGTTACTTTTCAACTAGTATAGCACTGTTTTGGAGGCAAACATGTTTGAGATTACTGCGCTCAACGTTGCTTAAGTTTCCTTGGTGACTATATGGATGAGGGCAACTTTCAAGTAGTGGTAGAGGCACATGAAGCTGTGGGTAGCATGAAGTTCAGCTTTATGCCAAAGGCTTTGACATTTTTTTGTCATTTTCCTTTCATCGTTTTCATTTGGGTCATCGATACTTAGTTCAGGAACTTCTGAGATAAAGCTCGGATTGTACTATTTCATATTTTCTGTTGTCAATCACCTTACTGCACTGTGGACTGCCGCTTTTTTAATACGTCAATGTGAAGTGTAGGGAGGCCAAAGAGCTTCAATGGCAGCTGGTTGCAGGCTCGCGTAGCACAGAAGATACCTATCCATGCGAGTCTCTAGAGGTTCCAGGATTTTTCTTTTTTTAATCTTACTTCTCTTTAGAGCCTTCATTTCTGGTTTGACTATAAAGCCATCCATGACAAGTGAATAGATTCAATATTCAGTGTGAATTGAATTAGTGTGCAGCCTGGGAAGTGTGAAGAGATCATGAATAATAAAAGAGTAGCGGAGGCATAATGGAGCCCTATGGCACACCAGTATTTATCGTGGATATTAGACGTTCAGAAATTTTCCGAAAAATTTCTCATTCGCCATAGAAGAGATTCCTCGATATTAGTGTATCTCAGTTAATTTGTACGCCGCAATAGTGTGATTGCGAAGAAATTAAGTAGACGGTTGCTTTCGTTCGTACGTCACCTTTACGAAGTATGTGCACATGGACTCCTTAGATCGTTGTTATCTTTTACGATGGGTAAACTAAGTATTTGAAATAATTTCTGGTCACACGTGTTAAACATTAATCTAGATGGGACACATATTAAAAGCAGTAACCCAAAGTCGTTTTCTTACTTATCTGTCTTAACTTAAATTACCTGTTTTGTTGAAGGTTTATAGTGGACGAAGTTAAGCAAGGGAACACCTTTACTAGAACTTACCATATCCCTTGTGAATGAACATAATTTGCTCCCTTATACACTTTGAAATACTGAGAACGTTAATTTCCCCGTCATGACTATGAGTCGTACTTCGAGTACACTACCTAATGCTATGTATCCGTATGTAGGAGTATGTAACATGGGAAGGTTCCTATTTT
Source organism: Volucella inflata (assembly GCA_928272305.1). Taxonomy (NCBI): domain Eukaryota; kingdom Metazoa; phylum Arthropoda; class Insecta; order Diptera; family Syrphidae; genus Volucella; species Volucella inflata. The sequence goes on from OV743716.1 coordinate 186,045,559, forward strand.
TTGAGCAAAGGAAGTACAAGCAATTCGCTTTGAGTGTCGTTTTATGTAAATTCACTCTGCCATTCATGTTGATGTTCATGTTATTCAATTAAAACGATGATATCCTGGATTTCCCACTTCTCTTTTTCTTTTTTTTTCTCCATAAAATGCTTGTTCAGCGATTGTGTATAGAACACAAGTACATATAGTGTAACATATCTGACAATGAAAATCTGAATGGAAATACTCGCAGCAACGAGCAATATCGTTTCGTATCTTGAGTCGACTTAATTGACTGTGTTCTGCATGTTGGATTGATATTGGTACTTTCGTATTACTTATACTGTAAGAGTGTAGTCGCTGATGTGTGATTACAGATCAACCATAAAAAGTAATAGAGAGTTTATTTAAATTGCTGTTCTTAGAGGCAGAGTATTTTTTTTTGATAAAAAAAAGCTAATTTCTGTCAGATTATGTCAGTTTGAAATTGGGTTTCCCATTATTGTCTGTTTTAGATGAAAATAAAAGTTCTTCTCATTGTTTCTTGTTTCTTAGATACTTCAATATTGATTGTAGTCTACTAAAAAAGAATACGCAAGTTCAACACAATCGTTGGTTGAATTAATCGTCGTGCCAAACCGTTGGTGCTGTAACAAGAATGGTGATTGTGTAAGTTCTATTTCTACAGAGCGGGGCATTTGAAGCCTCACATCCAACATCGTCGGTCTAAATGTCTTTCGGTACAAGTCTTTTTGGTTTACGTCCACAAAACGTTTTTCTTTCATCGAAAAAGTGAAAGTCGCACGGAGAGTGGTTGACAGTTCAAATGCGATTTTCACCCAAAAAATCGGTCACAAGTATCGATCGATGAGATGTTGCATTATCGTGCAACAAACGCCAACTTCGTTTTGCGCAATATTCTGGCGACGAATATGATGTACCAAATTCTTAAAAACACCAAGTTAGAGTTGCGCATTGACTGTTTGTCATTGACGAAGGAATTTTTTTTGACAATTTCCTTGGAAACGTAAAAAAAAATCAACATTTTCTTCACCTTTGACTTTTTCAAACGAGATTTCTTGAGTTTTGGTTCATGTGGCGCCATGAACTCAGCACTTTGGGGCTTGGTTTCTGGATCAAGTTAAAACACAAAGTTTCACCATCAATCAAGGAAGTTTTGTTCCTTTTGGTTAGCTTGAAGATGAATTCTGAGCATCGTAAGTCAACGACGACCAATGACATAAACATACTGTCACCGTTTTCATTTATCCCAATGTCTTGAAATTGTGGCAATACATCAGTGACGGATTGACGTTTTCGTCCAGTGCAAGAACTGTAGACTAGAACTATGGCTGCGAAGGGAGTTCATGGGTTGGAGTCTTAAATTTGAACCTTGTTTTGAGGTAAATATCGCGTTACAGGCTAACTTCTGTATTTATGACCAATCAAACATGTCGTTCCTGTTGTGAAGTAAATCCAAAGGATACTCTGAAAAAATTGAATTGCTCGTCGTCGTCTTCACTTCCTTGGCATTATCGTTTCTTAATTTTTCAAAAATAAACCTGGAGCTCGAGGCCCAGTCAATAGGCATCGTAGTATGCTATCATTTAGTGGTTATGTCTTCGAAAATATGAACGACATTGATCTTTGAACTTGGGCTATATTGCTTATGAAGGATTGACTTTAGAGAACTCGATCAACGAAAACATTTTATCATGAAGCCAAAATGACAGTGTAACCCAAAATTAGATTGCTATTCTTCGCTGCGCTGTGCTTCTCATAAAGGTAGTTTCGTGGCCTTCTCTAAAGTCCGTCGACACAAGTGGGATTTCAATTCGTTAAATGAATCTAACGTTTGAAATGGGAAAGGATGTCTTCAGCCATGTCCATGCTTCTACACCATAAAGGAATGCTATAGTGCGAATGGTCTTTTATATCTCCTTAGTTCTTGCTTTCAGCAGATACTTGGTTTAGCCTTCATTCAGAGCAAATTGCACAGCCTTGGGAAATCGGGAAATCGTTCCTTTAAATTTGGGACTTTCGCATAATTCTCTCAAAGTTCCATGAAATTGCGCCATTTTGTACAAATCCTTTTAAGACAGTGTCTAAACTAAGCATTATATGTGTAGATCTGAAACTAGTAGTCCTTTCATGTTTCAATAAATCCATACTACTAGCTGTTTTGCAACAGAAGGATTTAACATGGCTTAATAGCCAACGCCTTGCTCACCGTAAAGTGATAGGTCGTCTCTTGGTCCCCTTGGCAGAAATGGACGGATATTCCAGAGCCAGTAACCATCATGTGAGAACTGCCTTTGATCCATTAAGGTCCTATTCGTCACCATGACTATGCCCGAGTGTTATTTTTAAACTTAATTCAAAGTACATTGAAGTAGTTCATGTAAAGAGTATGTCACGCTGACTGTTGACACCACCGTTGATGCACAGTACGTCGTTGTTCTATGGTTGATTCGTGCCTATATTTTTGCAAGCCGATGCAGTTTGGATGAAACCAGTATCCGGTGGCTACCACTTGGAAGTGAATAAGGATTTCTGATGAGAAGTCATAGCTACAGCACTAGGCATACTTGGGTTGATGCCCGTCGGTGCCTGCCCTTGTCATAAAACAATCTGTAATATAATATCCCTTGCTTCCTTACATCAATATATGTACGAGTATGTCGCCATCAAATATGGATAGTGCTGGCTAATTGTATAGTTTGTACTTTTAAGATGGGTACCTGAGCTTTTTTGACTAGGTCAGGATCGCTGTTGCGTCGATGCGAATGGAACCGAAATTTCTAGGTTTCTAGGTTTTTGCACCGTAAAGCAGGACTGAGATGGTAAAGGTTCTAAAATTGCCTTGAAGAAAGTCCTTGTGCTGTAGTTCGTACATCTGGGAGATCTCCCTTCTTAAGATACGCACATACAATGCTGAGGTTCCATTCATCAGCCAAACTTTATGTTGCAAGCAGTTCGGCAGCTTATTCATCGGGTCCTATTCTTGGAAATTGCTGTCCTGACTTCATCTTTAAGATGAAAGTCTTGTTGGTCTTTATTAAGGTTGAATGGTTCATTCCGCATAATAAAATGATATTGTTCATCAGTAGCATTCGACAGACAGCAGAGACTATCTTTTGTCAGGAGCGACTCCAATTCTTCTTTGTGGTGTCCTGTATCCTTGCAGATTTCTGTTGGGGCTTTACAACTTTGCCATGTTCGTTTTATTTTATTTGTAAGCCCGCGATTGAGCGTTTCTCTTGCTCATTCGTTTTCTTTTTGTTTTTCTCATTTCCTTTGCTCGTAGAGCTCTCGTAGTCCCCTCGCTTTTTTCTACAATGACGCCCTATACGTTCGTTGCTCTCTTATTAGATTGCAGAGTCATGTGCGTATATATTCGCCTTTTTGTCAATTGTTTATCTATCTATTTTTGGCAAAGTTACAGCTGAATATCAGCGTCATCATGGTTGGTTTTGTATGCAATTTTGTCTTTAACTCATCCATGACGCGTATGACCTCAGAACGCCAATATTTCTTTCTACGACAAGATAGTAAAAGTGAGAGGAGTGCCGACCTTTAGTGAACAGTTCTTAGTCTGAGTTTTTACCGATTACTTTTCAGTTTACATTGTCTCCGCTAACAATTCTTCAATTGCGCGATTTTAAGCGATGGAAAGGGATTTATGGTGGAGTGCATATCGTTCGCCTTAAAGAGCAGGTACATGAACTTAAAAGCGTTCTTCCCTCTCCTACCCTTAATCGGTACGCTACGCCAACGTGTCTCACACCCCTTTCTTAGTCACAGTTCACACTAATTCACAATTTCCTTAGAATTTCCTAAACGTGATGTGTAATAGCTTCTACTACCGAAGCAAACGACGACCCTACATGTATATCATCACGTTCCATTACGTCCTGCCCCGGAAATGTTAAAAGTCCATCTTAAAATAACATCAACCTCACCTTCATAACTTTAAAGATAATCACCCCCAAAATAGCTCGTTCTTTTAACCTCTAGACGTTCCATTAAAAACTTTCCCTAATCGCAATCATACTCGTAACATGAATCCTTACTGAGGCCATCATTATCGCACTATCTGCTTACGTCCGTTTGTGTTCTTTCTACTTTCCCCCTTACTGCCAAATGGACTTTGAAAGTATTATTACCCTTGTGAAAGCTTCCTAAAGAAAGAAGACTATTATAGGAAGGCATAATCTATCTGGTGGTAAATGTGACAGAAGTGGCTTGAGCCAGGAATACAGAACGATGCTTAAGTTGAAAGGTTTTACGTAAATGCCTCTCAACCACCATCACCATCTACGAGTATGTGTTCAAAAACTCGTTTTGTAGGATGGCAGGCTTAGGGTTAAACCAAGTAGGTCATGTATTCGTATTTCATATGTGCAGCAATTTAAAACGATCTTTTT